>CM022302.1:282455671-283134310 GCA_011799875.1 Thinopyrum elongatum
GAGGGTAGGGGAGGAGGATGAGAGAGGAGGGAGAGAGGAGGAGGAGGAGGGGGATGAGGGGAGGTGAGGAGGGGAGGAAGGAGGGAGGAGGAGGAGGAGGAGGAGGGAGGAGGGCGGAGGATGGGATGTATGGGATGATGAGGAGGACGGAGGAGGAGTGGCTGAGGCGTATCGTAGGCTGATTGGGATATTAGTTGCTTCTTCTTCTTCTTCAGTTCATTCTTAGTTGTCTTCTTATTATTATTCGTATAGTCTTCTGTCGTCTCTTCTTCTTCGTCTTCCTTATTCTTTGCTTATTCTTCTATTCTTCTTCTTCTTCTTCTTCTTCTTCTTCTTCTGAGAAGTGGCCTCACTAGCCACAAAGTCTTCATCCTCACTATCTGAGGTTTTCTTCTTCTTTGTATTGGTTATTGCCTTAGGCAAATCTGGAGAGCTCCTCTCTCCCTCATAGTAGCTCTCATTGGGACTAGAGCCTTCACTAAGATCAACATTCTTCTCTGACTCATTTTGACTGTCACTGGTACTTCACATCTTACAAAGCTGACCCTGTGAATAGATTGGTATAGGCAGAGTAGATGAGTTATCACAAAAAGTAGATAGTTTTTCAAAAAATTGAGTTCAAACTTTAGTTTTGGGTTTTCACAGAATGCATTTCGGAGCAACCAAGTTGGTCATTTTGGTGACACCGAAGCAGCTAACAGAGACTAAACACACAGTTTCGGTTGGACCGAGACATGGTTCGGTGGCTCCGAGATACTAGGGTTTCACTAAAAATTTACTTTCAGTCTCACCGATTAGTACGTTTCGGTGGAACCGAGTTGTACTTGTGCAATGGCCAGGGCCAAATCGATGGGACCGAAAATTCCTATTCGGTCGGTCCGAGATGCGTTCGGCAGAAACCTAACCCCAATTTTTTTGCTCGAGTTTGTTCTAACAAACTAATCTAGTGGATAGAAGTATTGCAGTGGTGGCAAGATACATGGCATTGTCCTTGTGCATTGAATTGGATAAAAGAGGCACGAGGAGATCAAATCTCACCCTAACTCGGTGGAGATCCTCTACGGCAGCAACGGCGAGGCAGATGTCATTGACGGCGGCGGATTCCTGCAACGAAGGCGCACAGGAGACGACGGCGATGATCTGGAGACCAAGGGAGCGGCAGCAATGGGGCTCGTGACGTTTGAAGAAAATTTCAACTGTATGGGCCGCTATATATATATATATATATATATATATATATATATATATACCCATATGCTGTCGGTGGCACCGAGATGTGCAACTACATGCAGTTACATCAACTCGGTGGTACCGAGTTGGTCTAATAAATAGCACCGAGATGAAAACCTAGATCAATCTAAATGCTTTCGGTGTGACCGAGTATGAGTGGTCTGTTCTGACCGAAATGCAATAGAAGGTTTTGGAAGTCAGCCCTTGACGGATCGGTGGTTCCTAGTGCTCCTCACCTGGAGGGTCCAAAAAGAACTTGTTCAATTTTGTGATATAGCATGAAAAGAATTTGAGACAAAAAGAGCATAGATGCTAGAGAAGGTTCTTAGGCATTCTTGTACATCCACTTGGCCAATAAAAACCAAGACAATCAAAACACCAAATGGATGTCCTCGAATGGAGAAAATATGCAACAAACATGCTCACACAATAAAATAGCAAATGAAATATGTGTCAAAGCATGCACAACCAATTCTAGCATCTATCAAGTAATTAGCGATCACTAGGTCATCTATATATGAGTATATTGACTTAGGAGTCAAATGAGAACATTTGATCATAGGTCATACTCATCGTTTAAGCACAAGTGGGGCTACCACTTTTACATAAAGCATTAATGTGTTCACACCATTAGAGTTGCTTTAGCTCAATTTTTAGAGCAAAGCCCCCCTAGATGTGATATCCCCCAATGAGGGATGAACTAACCTTGGGTTTTGTCGATGATGACTTCATGTAGATAGTCAAGATGTGGATGCTCATTGTTGATGTAGATCATTTGGAGCAATCCTTTGGAGTGTTGCACTTTCAATACCTACATGGGTTACTCCCACAAGGAACATACAAGGATATCCATAGACATAGAATGAATTGCACATATGATGATGTGCATGAAAGCATTAGGTTACCTTGTCCCTTGTCTTACCAACAAGAGGATTTGTGACTCCATGAACTAGTGCAAGATATGAAAGTTGATTGCACAATTCCTTGCAAAAATGAATATGAGTGAAGTATGTTGGCGGAGTCACACTCAAGAAAACTCTAGCTCTTCTTCTTTGGGACCCACATCAACTTGATGGGAATCCTTGGAGTTGTAGTTGTACTTGATGAAATAGAGCTTGATTTAGTCTTGGGAACCCACTTGACCATGGCCTTAGGAGCTTCTTCAAATGAGTCAATCTCTTCTTGAAGCTTGTCCTTACCTTTTAGCTTGTAGTCTTGTGGTGGATGATCATCTTGAGCTTGTGTTCCCTCAAAAGAAGTGGGGTCATACTTCTCTTGTTGAGGAACAGACTTCGTCTTGGGGTATTGATCTTCTTCCCATTCAACTCCATTGGCATTGAACTTTCGTTCAAAACCAAGACCTTGATTCTTCCGGTGCCTTCCTTGCTTGTGAACAATTTTCTCAAATTCCTTACTCCCAGCAAGGCTCTTGCAAACACCTTTCTCTATAATTCCCTTCAATAAGCTATTTTCTTGCACAAGTGTAACTTGGCTAAGAGAATCATTAGTGGAATCAAGAGAACTACTAGAAGCAACAATATTGGATTTGGCATGGTTATTGTTACTACCAGAAGAAGAATATTTCTTGCTCTTGTTGCTAGATTTTACTTGTGGCATATAAGTGGACAAGAGGAGACATTTGGCAATGTAAGAAGAACTCTTCTTTCGAACATCATTGTCGGTGCAACAAACCCTGGGTCTGTTGCCCAGATTGTGCACAGGCCAGAGACCAAGATTGCAACATCCAAGACAAGGCCAAGATGAAGAGCTAGGCTCTTTGAGGAATCAAAGGGTAGGTTGAGAAGACCGAGTCAAGCCAAGGAGCAAGAGACCACTAAGGGAAAACCTCCCTTGCCGGGCAGGAGAGCCTGGCGAGGTCAAGGTTGCCTCGAAAGCAAGCCTCAAGACCGCCTCGGCAGGCCTGCCGGGTCCTACGAAGGCAAAACACCCCGCCAAGGCTTCACCGCCCCACCTCATAGCGACGCAAGGCATCGATCGATGCGGTGTCAAGCCCCAAAATGACTAAGTGGCTGCCTTTTGCCACATGGCAGCCATTTCCTACAGGAGTCGCCTCCAAATGACACCCGTCCAGCAACGTGTCATGCAGACAGGAGAGAAGGTGGCCAAACAGCCCGGCAAGGCGTGCCGGGCAGGCCATGATGTGAAGCTAAGCGGTGCATTTAATGCGTACTGCTCTATCTGCAGAGTAGATATGATAGCATTGTTTGCTATCTAATCAGTACACAATGACTGATTTTCCACTATGGTGACCCCTTGATCTATAAAAGGAGGACCATGGCAACCATAGAAAGGATTCGGACCCTTGTACACTCGTATGCGTGTAGCTGCTCTCGCCCAAAGGCAACCCTGCCTGGTAAGAGCGCCGCATTTCCACCACCATCCACCATCAATCCACCAAAGCAGGAGTAGGGTTTTACGCCTCGCGGCGGCCCGAACTTGGGTAAAATTGCCCGTGTGATCTCTGCCGCGCTGCGCCGCGCTCCTCCGCTCTTTGTGCAACGTGCTCAGTCCCCCTGCCGAACCAAAAGGGAATCGTGGCCCCGTAGGTGGCCATGGTTTCCTACGACATCTTTGGCGTGCCAGGTAGGGGGCAGCGCTTGCGCGAACCCGAGAAGTGTACGTAGCGCGTCATCTTCACCCCCATCTTCTTCATCAACGGCTCCATCGTCCATGGCGCCCAAGAAGAAACCCGGCGCCGCAGCTCATCCATCCACCTCGAAGGCCCCATCGCACGCGACCGCCGATGCCGTAGGGGCTACGGGGATGCCTGGGGGTGTGGACGCTGCGGGGGACGTGGTCAGCGCAGGCGGCGTCGTTACCACCTCCCCTGCGGCCAAAGCAGGAGCAGGAGGCACCGGAGAAGGACAGCACCAACTACATCCCAGCGACCATGCTCCACAAGGTACGGGAGGAGAGATCATTCCATCTGCATCTCCCCGTCTGACCAAGGACCATAGCCGCAGCGGGGGTACTCGCTCTGGGGGGAATCACAACTCCCCGACCGCTCCCGCCGTGGGTGCGGTCGCAGAACATGCGCCACCCCGGGAACGAGCCGACCCAGCCGCTACGCTAAACGGAGCCGCTGGCCCTCAAGCGCCTCCACCTCATCACCATGCCATCCAGACGGCTGGCTCACGATGACGAGAGCATGCCACGACTACTACCGGCACTGTCAGGAGCCAGGCGACGTTACGGTCTTCATCGACATCCATGCCAAGCACCGCTTCGGAGGCCATGGCGCAGGCTCAGCTGCTGTTGAAATTTCTGCCGGCAGCCGATCAGATGGATGAGTGGAGAGCCACCATTCAGAGTCTGATTGGCTTCGCCGAGGCAGGAGGATCGCAGCGGGCTGGCCCGCCATGGCCTCCCCAGGCAGCGACAACGGCCGATGCTGCTGGCCGGGTGGATGGGGCCACTTCTACAGTGCAGTCCCCTCCACGGCAGCCGGCACGGGAGCCGCGCAACCAAGAACCCGACGATGTCTCGATGGCTTCGTCCGACCCTCAAGCGCGTCAATGCCAACGGCGAGTCCTGGAGGGCAGGCGGGGAAAGGCGCGCGTGTCACCACCGAGCGACACCGCGATGCCCGCCGCCAGTCAGACAGATGCGATGGCCCCGACGTCGATGAGCCCGCATTCACTGAAGGCGGGTACCTGCCTTTCGAGGCTGGGTGCCCTGCCTTCACCCGCGAGCTGCGACAAGTCCGTTGGCCGTCCAGTCGCACGTTCAAGCCGGAGATACCAGAGAAGTATGATGGGAGACTGAACCCGGCAGAGTTCTTGAGCATCTACACCATTGTTGTTCAAGCTGCCAGGGGAAGAGATGAGAAGGTATTCGCCAACTACTTCCCTTTGGCACTCAAGCCAAATGTGAGGTCTTAGCTGATGTACCTGCCGGAGAACTCCATTTCGACCTGGGCTGACCTGTGCCATGAGTTCGTTGGCGCCTTCACGGGCGGCCATCAAGAACCTGGGCAGCCCAGCGACTTGCAGCTTCTCCCGCAGAAGGAAGGCGAGAGCCTGCGGAAATACATGCAGAGATTCAACCGAGTCCACAGGAATATTCCAGACATCCACCCGGCAGCTGTGATAGCTGCGTTCCAGTCCAACATGCACAATCATCGGATACGTTCCAAGATGAACGTTTGATTGCCCAAGACTGTGAAGGAGCTTTACACTCTGGTGGATAAGTGTGCTCGAATAGAGGAGGGGAGGAAGCTCCCTGGAGAAGAGGATGGCGTCGACATCGATTCAGAGGATGATGATGAAGCCACCAGTCAAAAGAAGAAGAACAAGAAGCGCAACAAAAGGTGTAAGGATAAAGCAGTGATGACTGTTGAGGGATCGGGCACGCCTAGTACCGGCAAAAAAGCCAAGGCTGAGATACCCGGCAAGGAAGTGGCCGCGTGCACTGATTGCCGGGAGGCCGCGGCTGCTGAGAAGGCTAGGAAAGGCGATGGCCCGTACTGCAAGATCCATCGGACCAAGGGCCACGATCTCCAGGAGTGTCATCAGGTTGAGCAGCTTGTCAAGAAACAGAGGGCTGAATATGAGAAGCGAGATAAAGAGAAAGGCCAGAATGGCGCTGGCAGAAAGGGCCAGGGTGGCGGAGCAAGCCACCCTAGCAAGGCACCTCAGAATCAAGGGAAACCCGCCAGAGGCCGTGAGAAGGGGGATTGCAACAATGAGAGTGATGGAGGAGATGAAGAGGAAACCAGCGAGCAGGAATTCCAGAAAGCCACTGACGCCCTGTGCATTGACGGGGGTGCATCTTTGCACTCCTCCCACCGCCAACTTAAACGGTGGGCGCGTGAAGTCAATGCCGTGGAGCCAGTGGCAGACTATCGAAGGCCGCTCAAGTGGTCCCGCACGCCCATCATCTTCGATGAAGAGGACCACCCTGACCGCACCATCGCGGTAGGGTGCTTGCCATTGTTAGTATCACCAACAATTCGCAACCTCAAAGTCACAAAGATGTTGGTTGACGGCAGGGCCGGGTTGAATCTGATTTCTTCAAAGGTCATCAGCAAACTCCAGATAGCAGAAGAAGAGCTCAAGGTTACTCGTACGTTTCGAGGAATCAACCCCGGCAGGAGTCGTCCTAAGGCGAAAATCACGTTGCTGGTGACATTTGGGGGAGAGTTGAATTACCGGACTGAGAAGATCGTGTTTGATGTGGTTGACCTCCCCCTGCCATGCAATGGAATCCTTGGTCGCCCAGCTCTGGCTAAGTTCATGGTGGCATCCCACTATGCCTACAACACCTTGAAGATGCCAGGGCCTGTGGGCGTCATTTCCATTCCATCAGATGAGAAGGACACAATTATTTGCGTAGACAAGATGTACCGGGAAGAAGTCGCGGCAGAGGCCACTAAAACTGCAATGCCCGCCAAGGAAAGTAATGGAAAGAAGAAGGGTAACAGGGACGCCAGCAAGGAATCCGGGAAGCGTACCTCTTCGGGGTATGCTGCGCCTGTTGATGACTCGCTGGAGAATTCCAATAGCAAGAGATCCAAGGCTTCTGCACCCACTGTGAAAAAGGTCCCGGCAGGGCTGGCTGGCGCTGATGGTACTTTCACTATCAGCGCCACCCTCGACGACAAATAGGAAAGCGCGCTCATTGCCTTCCTCCGGGCGAATGTCGATGTGTTTGCCTGGCAACCATCTAACCTCCCCGGTGTTCCCAGGGAGGTAATCGAGCACCACCTTGCTGTCTGCCCACATGCCCGGCCCGTCAAGCAGAAGGTCTGGAAGCAAGCTTTGGAGCGGCAATAGTTTATTGCCGAGGAGATCAAGAAACTTGAGGCAGCGGGTTTGGTTAGAGGAGTGTTGCATCTAACGTGGTTAGCAAATCCTGTGGTGGTACGCAAAGCTAATGGGAAGTGGAGGCTGTGCATAGATTTTATGGATCTGAACAAGGCATGCCCGAAGGACCCATTTCCCTTGCCGCGCATCGACCAGATTGTGGATTCCACCTCCGGGTGTGACCTGCTTTCCTTCCTGGATGCCTACTCTGGATATCATTAGATCTTCATGTCCAAGGAAGATGAAGAGAAGACCGCGTTCATCACCCCATGTGGCACATACTGCTTCATGCGGATGCCTTTCGGGTTGAAGAGCACCGGGTTCACGTTTGCAAAAGCAGTCCAGATTGGTTTTGAGTCACAGTTGCACAGAAACTTTGAGGCTTATATGGATGATATTGTGGTCAAGACCAAGGAAAGATCAACCCTCATTTAGGATTTAGAAGAGACGTTTGCTAATCTGCACAAGATCAACTTGAACCTAAACCCGGAGAAGTGTGTGTTTGGCGTTCCTTCCATCAAGCTAATTGGCTTCTTTGTGTCCCACCAGGGGATAGAGGCCAACCCCGGCAAGATCAAGGCTATCGAGCAGATTCAAGCACCCAAGACAGTCAAGGACGTGAGGCATTTGACTGTGTGTGTTGCTGCGCTTAGCAAATTCATTTCCAAGTCTGCAGAGCGTGCCTTGCCGTTCTTTAAGATTTTGAAAAAGGCAGGACCCATGGAGTGGACCCCAGAGGCAGACGCTGCATACAAGATTTGAAGGCCCACCTTTCCTCTGTGCCCACTTTGGTCGCTCCAAAACCTCAAGAGCCGTTGCTGCTATACTTCGAGGCAACTAATCAAGTGGTTAGCACAGCACTTGTGGCACAGAGGGAAGTGGATGGAGCAGCAGACGTAGCTGGTGTCCCTTCTGGGGAGGGAAGTGAGCACACCCCGGCAAGGTCAGATGCAGATCAAGATGAAGAAGAGCAAAGCAGCGGAAGCAGTTCTCTGGTCACGGCAAGGAAGAAAGTGGTGCAGCGCCCAGTATACTTCATCAGCTCCCTATTGCAGGTGGCTAGATCCAGGTACTCTGGCGTGCAAAAATTGATTTTTGGCCTTGTCATGGCCTCAAGGAAACTGCACCACTACTTCCAAGCCCATGAGATCACAGTTGTCACCCGTTTCCCTTTACAACGGATACTCTGAAACCCTGAGGTTACCGGCAGGATAGTGGAGTGGGCTTTGGAGTTATCCAGCTTTGGTTTGAAGTTTGAGAGCACATCAACCATTCAGAGCAGAGCGTTGGCAGAGTTTATTGCAGAATGGACGCCAACTCCTGACAAAGAGGTGATGGAGACAGTTATCCCCGGCAAGGAAGCGCCCCAAGAATGGATCATGTATTTCGATGGTGCCTTCTCCCTACAAGGTGCAGGGGCTGGCGTGCTTCTCGTTGCTCCCACTGGAGAGCACCTGAAGTATGTCGTCCAGATGCATTTTCCCCGGAAGGAGGCTACCAACAATACAGCAGAGTATGAAGGGCTCCTTGCCGGGCTCAAAGTTGCAACGGAATTGGGGATCAAGAAGCTGATCATCCGCGGAGACTCACAACTTGTAGTGAGACAAGTCAACAAGGATTACCAAAGTCCATTAATGGAGGCATATGTTGAGGAAGTGCGAAAGTTGGAGGAGCGCTTTGACGGATTGCAAACAAAGCACGTACCCCCGTGCAGAAAACAGCATTGCTGATCATCTGTCGAAGTGCGCTGCACAAAAGCTCCCTGTGGAACCAGGAACTTTTGTTCTCCATCTGACTCAGCCCTCCATATCCTCGGCAACAATGGCCAGAAAGAGGAGGAAACTGGACTCCGGCAAGCCTCTCCCGGTAGAACCTTCCGAGGATCCCGGCAGAAAGCTTGTTGGGTGCAACTCCCCTTCGATCGCTGAGCAGCATCCTCCCGCCAGGCCACCGGTCCCCGCGGTCAAGGAATGCACTCTCACGAATGAGGAGGTGCCGTTAGTCCTCGTTGCCGAGCCACAGGCTCCGCCTTGGGCACGGCACATAGTCCATTTCCTCCAAACTGTAGAACTTCCCGAAGAGCAAGAAGAAGCTGAAAGAGTAGCCCGGAGGGCCATTATTTAACAGTTCATTGACAACACGCTGTATAGAAGGAGGCCCAACAGTGTGAAATTGAAGTGCATTTGCCGGGAAGGAGGAAAGGAACTGCTGGCGGAGAGACACAAGGGTATGTGCGGCTCCCACATTGGATCAAGGGCGTTGGTTGGGAAAGCTTTTCGGCAAGGATTTTACTGGCCAACATCCCTCCAAGATGCGGTCGAGCTTGTCACCAAGTGTGAAGCCTGCCAGTTCCATTCCAAGAATATCCACCTGCCTGCCCAAGCTCTTTAGATAATCCCTTTGTCATGGCCGTTTTCGATCTGGGGGCTCGATATCCTCGGCCCTTTCCCCCGTGCTGCCGGGGGCTTTGAATTCTTGTTTGTTGCAATCGACAAGTTTACAAAGTGGACGGAAGTAGAGCCCGTGAGAAAGGTGACTGCTCAGTCAGCTATCAAGTTCTTCAAAGGATTGGTGTGCCGCTTCGCAGTTCCTGCCCGGATCATCACTGACAACGGCACCCAGTTCACGTGTCGCGCCTTCATGCAATACGTTCATGCCCTCGGGAGCAAAATCTCGTTCGCCTCTGTGGCCCATCCAAGGAGCAACGGGCAAGCTGAGAGGGCGAACGCTAAAGTGATGCAAGGACTCAAGACGAGAACATTTGATAGGCTACAGAAGTGTGGCAGGCGGTGGATCGATGAGCTGCCGGTGGTTCTTTGGCCCCTCAGAACGACACCAAATCGAGCTATCGGGCAGACTCCCTTCTCCCTAGTCTATGGGGCAGAAGCAGTTATCCCCACGGAACTCATTTACGGGTCACCTCGAGTGCTTGCCTACGATGAAGTAGTGCAAGATCAGCACTGGCATGACGACGCTGTGCTACTCGAGGAGAACCGTCTCCGGGCTGCTATGCGTGCCGCATGCTATCAGCAAGCCCTGCGTCGCTATCACAGCCGCAGGGTTCATGCCCGGTGTTTTGAGGAAGGCGACCTTGTCCTTAGGCGCGTTCAGTCCGCCAAGGGTGCAATCAAGTTGACGCCAAAGTGGGAAGGCCCTTACCGGGTAGTACGAGTCACCAGACCTGGCGCAGTCCATCTAGAGACCGGAGATGGCATTCAGTTGCAAAACTCATGGAACATTGAGCATCTCCGCAAGTTCTACCCATAAGGCACGGCTGTCGGGCCCTGCCCGGCAGCCACCCTTTTGTACAGGCCTTGCCTCTGTTGCATGTAACCCCATGTACAAAGCCAGGCGCAGACCCTGAGCAACAGAGAAATAAATGAAGCGTTGGGGGCCCCCCGACAAATTGCATGCATGCATAAGAATATCATGAGCATTGCATGTTCATGTAGATAAGATCGCATGAGGCATCATTTTCATCTGCATCAAACTGCAGGCTCCTACCGTGGATTCGGTCCCGAAAAAGGAGAAGAGAAGACAAGCCTACATTGCGATCCCTGGCAAGCCCAAACAAATAAGTTCTCTCTCTTATCCATATGCGTTCTGTAAGTAAAGACTTGTGCATAGGAAAACCTCGCTGCTTTCAAAAACTTAGGTGCTCCCGTCCCTTAACTCGAACGTTGCTTCGGTCGGGGAGGTTGTAGTGGCCTTTGGCGAGAAAGTTGGCGGGGGGCTGGTCCCTCTTCATGATTTGTACCCGACAGGCCCAGCCCCGCAGCAGCAACTTGAGGGTACCGGCAGGATAGCCTACCGGGGGAAAACTTGTTTAATTAAGCGTATAGAGGCATTCTCCCTCTGCATGGACATGTTACATGCACAAGTGCCTAGCAAGGTTTATCTTTTTTATTAATATGCTGATCAACAAGTACACACCTTATAGAACACAAACATGGATAAAAGGGATTATATAATTTGAACTAAAGTTTGGCAAATGCCTACATATTTTTGATTGAAAAAAGATAAGTGCCCCGTGATGGCCTTTCTTGTCCCTCCCCTTCTAGGCACTCCGGCAGGAGGTGAAGAGGGCAGAAGGAGCGCCTGGGCAAAAGCCCAGCCTGACCCCGTCGGTTCCCCTGACGAGGAGCCTGGCGAGAGCGGGAGGGCGCGGGCGAAGGTGATGGTGAAGAGAACGGCGGAGATGACCCGCCAACCGCCATCACCAGGGCCAGTAGGACACGGCAGGGCGAACGAAGCTGCAGCCCGCGAGGAAGCCTGCCGGGGTCCAGCTGGAAGGCTGCTGGAGGAGCCAGGAGCACCACCCCCACCCCTGCATCCAACTCCTCGGCAAATCACCTTGCCGGGGAGGAGATGCAGGTGCAGATGATGGTGCTGCCGCCTGACGGTGACAGTGCAGCTGGTGCTCAGCCGGAGTCAGAGTCGTCGCCCTCCCGGCTGATGCCGTCATCATCGCCGTCACTGTCCTCCTCGTCGCTATCACTCGAGGAAGAGCTTTCATCGTCGGTCGAGCTCTCCGCGCAGCACCCTAAACGAGCACCCGAGCTCCCAAAAACCTTGACGGAGAGGAAATCGGCCTCCATTAACTTAAAATGGAGAACGTGCCCTTCCGACAAGCTATGGGCGCGGGCAAAGGTCTTCTAGCCACGGCGGAAGTACATGACATGAGGGGTGGGGAAATCCACATCCACCCGTATGCTGCCATTCCCACAGCCCCTCATGTGTAATCTCAATGCACGCGGCTATTTGAGCTCCATCGGCCTTGCGAATGGGGCGGGGAGACGAAGGCAGCCGCGCGGAGGCTTATACAGCCTAATGACGAACTCCAGAGGCTAGTCTCCAACATGGCCTTCCATCGGGGGAGGGGCGGCTGGCGGGGGCGCAATTAGAGCACCACCCCGTCCCCCTCGGCCCCGTGTGCCACGACGGCCTCGACCTCGTCCACTCCCACCTCCCCTCATCGCAGGCTCCATCCCCGCATCATCGGGGGGAGGAGGGAGACGCTGTCGAGCAGAAGTTCTCATCGCCACTTGGGGAGGACCGGACCCCCGACCTCTCACCATGACAGACATGGGTGACTGCAGAAATGGAGAAGGAAGGAGGTGTGGAGGAACATCTCGCACAACGCCCCCTTTTTATAGGCGGGCGTGGCAGGGGGCTGGGATTTCTTCGTGGAGGTGGCCGCCCCGCTCGGCTAGTCCGACTCCTCCTCACCATTAACGGCTCGAAGAATCAAGGCCGACCCCCTGCGCCAATCCACGACCCCTAGCCTTCTGCCATGGCACTCATTCCCACACCCTCCGCATCCGCCACCAACCTTGCAAAGCATGCAATACACGTGGCAGAAGCACTTGGAGTGGGGAGGGATAGTGGGGTGGCAGTTACCGCCCCATGAACAAGGGACGTGGGTAACTCCACAGATCGTGGCCCATTATCTCCATCACTGCGGTCGGCATTACGCGATGCACGGAAGAACCAGAAACTGACCTGGGCTTAGATTAATGAAGAAGCAAAGAAGATCTCAAGGGACAAGCAGCTATTTCCCCCTCGCATGTGCACAAGTTAGGGCCCACCATGACAACGCCTAGTAGCTCATTTGGGCCAGGCCCGAGGGCTCCTGTCGGTGCAATAAACCCTGGGTCTGTTGCCCAGACTGTGCACAGGCTCGAGACCAAGATTGCAACATCCAAGACAAGGCCAAGATGAAGAGATAGGCTCTTTGAGGAATCAAAGGGTAGGTTGAGAAGACCGAGTCAAGCCAAGGAGCAAGACACCACTAAGGGAAAACCTCCCTTGCCGGGTAGGAGAGCCTGGCGAGGTCAAGGTTGCCCCGGAAGCAAGCCTCAAGACCGCCCCAGCAGGCCTGCCGGGTCCTACGAAGGCAAAACACCCCACCAAGGCTTCACCGCCCCACCTCACAGCGACGCAAGTCATCGATCGGTGCGGTGTCAAGCCCCAAAATGACTAAGTGGCTGCCTTTTGCCACATGGCAGCCATTTCCTATAGGAATCACCTCCAAATGACACCCGTCTAGCGACATGTCATGCAGACAGGAGAGAAGGTGGCCAAACAGCCCGGCAAGGCGTGCTGGGCAGGCCATGATGTGACACTAAGCGGCACATTTAATGCATACTGCTCTGTCTACAGAGTAGATATGATAGCACTTTTTGCTATCTAATCAGTACACAATGACTGATTTTCCACTGTGGTGACCCCTTGATCTATAAAAGGAGGCCCATGGCAACCATAGAAAGGATTCGAACCCTTGTACACTCGTATGCGCGTAGCTGCTCTCGCCCCGAGGCAACCCTGCCGGGTAAGAGCGTTGTGTTTCCACCACCATCCACCATCAATCCACCAAAGCAGGAGTAGGGTTTTACGCCTCGCGGCGGCCCGAACCTGGGTAAAACTGCCCGTGTGATCTCTGTCGCGCTGCGCTGTGCTCCTCCACTCTTTGTGCAACATGCTCAGTCCCCGTGCTGAACCAAAAGGGGCTCGTGGCCCCATAGGTGGCCGTGGTTTCCCATGACAATCATCATTAATAGTTTTTAGAAACTCATGCTCTTGCTCTAAATTTTACTTCTCAAAGCGTAGCTTCTCATGAGTTCTTAGGAGTTGTCTATGATGCTCTTGAGTTGTTTCTTGAGCTAACTTAAGAGTGTTTAATTCTTTAGTTAGACGCTCAATCTCCTTCTTATCATTGTCATTTGTTTCATCTTGATTAGCATGATTACTAGCAAGTTCATCATTGTTTTCACTAGTTTTGTGAATAGGTAAATCATCATCACCTGGCAAATCATCTTCATCACTATTGAAATCAAAGTACTCGGGGTGTGATACCTTGGGGCCTTTAGCCATGAAGCATCTTCCAATTCCTTCATTTGGTGAAACAAATATGTCATGGGAGTTGGATGACACTAGTGCAAGACCGACAACACCTTCATCTTGAGTATATTCGGAGTTGGAGTGGTAGCTTCTCTTGGAGTAGTTGTCGGAGTCGGAACCGGACACCCATTCACCAATGTGAGCTTGATGTCTTCGTCTTGTGTAGCTCTTTGATGACTTGTCCTTCCTTTCCGAATCCTTGCTTCTTCGAGAGGGTCTTCGTTCATAATGATCATCTCTACTCCTTGTCTCTCTTGGAGGTGATTCATCTCTTCTACTTCTCGTTTTTGGTGAGTCTTCTCTTTTCTTGTAGGGAGCCATACACTCATTGGAGTAGTGTCCGGGTCTTCCACAATTGTAGCAATTACGATCATGACTAGAAGATCTTTTGTCATTGTAGGACCTTGACTTGGAGCTTCACTCCTTGCTTCTATTCTGGTAGAACTTGTTGAAGTTCTTCACCAATAAGCTCAATTCTTCATTTCAGACTTGCTTTTCATTTGATGTTGTAGGAGCAACACTTGAAGCTTTGTAAGCACTAGTTGACTTGTTGTGGAGCTCTTTCTTTTCCTTGAGTTACATCTCATGAGCAAAAATTCTACCAATGACTTCCGTGGGCTTGAGATCTTTGTAATTGGGCATCATTTGGATCAATGTGCACACAGTATCATATTTTCCATCCAAGGCTCTAAGGATCTTCTTGATGATGAATTTGTCGGTCATCTCTTCACTTCCTAAGCTGGCAATCTCATTTGTGATGAGAGCGAGCCTAGAGTACATTTCGGTGACTCCTTCACCATCCTTCATCTTGAACTTGTCAAGTTGACTTTGAAGCACATCCAACTTAGATTCCTTGACGGACTAGGTACCTTCATGCATATCAACCAAAGTATCCCAAATTTCCTTTGCATTCTCAAGGTGGCCGATTTTGTTGAATTCTTCGGGGCACAATCCATTGAAGAGAATATCGCAAGCTTGAACATTGTATTGCAACATCTTCAATTCTTCCGCGGGCGCTTCACGATCCGGTTCTTTACCATCTTCATAGAATTCACCTTGCAAGCCAATATGCACAACAGCCCAAACGGTGGGGTTATGACCAGGAATATGCTTTTTTCATCTTATGCTTCCAACTAGCAAAGTTTGTACCATCAAAGTAAGGACCTCTACGGTGATAGTTACCCTCGCTAGATGCCATACTCTCCTAGGTTGTGAAACCAAGGCTATGATCACCAAAGCTATGCAAATCAAGACTAATGGAGACCAAAGCTCTGATACCACTTGTAGGATCGAAAGTATGTCTAGAGGGGGTGATTAGACTACTTGACCAAATAAAAATCTATCATTTTCCCAATTTTAGTTGTGGGCAGATTTTAGCAATTATGACAAGTCAAGCAATCAACCTAGACATTCAATTCTAATAGTATAGAAGTGGAATGTAAAACATTGCATATGAAGGTAAAGGGAAGGGTTTTGAGAAGGCAAACTCAATGGAGACACGGAGATTTTTGGCGTGGTTTCGATAGGTGGTCCTATCGTACATCCACTTTGATGGACACTTCAACCCACGAAGGGTAACGGTTGCGCGAGTCCACGGAGGGCTCCACCCACGAAGGGTCCACGAAGAAGCAACCTTGTCTATCCCACCATGGCCATCGCCCACGAAGGAGTTGCCTCACTCGGGTAGATCTTCATGAAGTAGGCGATCTCCTTGGCCTTACAAACTTCTTGGTTCAACTCCACATCAAGACGGAGGCTCCCAACTGACACCTAACCAATCTAGGAGACACCACTCTCCAAAAGGTAATAAACGATGTGTTGATGATGAACTCTTTGCTCTTGTGCTTCAATAGACAGTCTCTCCAACACTCAACTCTCTCTCTCTCTCTCTCAGATTTAGCTATGCTAGAAGGGGGATTTGAGTGGAAAGCAACTTGGGGAAGGCTAGAAATCAAGGTTCAAATGGTTGGAATGGAACCTCTTGATCTCAACACATGAGTAGGTGGTTCTCTCTCAGAAAATGAATGGTGGAAGTGTAGGCATGTTCTGATGGCTCTCTCTTTCTGATGGAGAGGAGGTGGAGGGGTATATATAGCCTCCACACAAAATCCAACCGTTACACACTTTTGACTCATCTCAGCAGCACCGATTAGTTAAACTCGGTGGCACTGATCTGTTCAAAAATGTTAACATTAGGAATCTCGGTGGGACCGATGTGCTTGGGCTTAGGGCAAACCTCGTATTGGTGGCACTGATTGCATCAACTCGGGGAGACTGAAGTGAAGCAATAAGGTAACAGAGTGTTGGCAAGCCATCTCGGTGAGACCGGTTGCAATTCTCGGTGAGACAAAAATAATTGCAACAAGTAACAAAGAGTTGGCAAGGCCATCTTGGTGAGACCGATATCCGTATCGGTGTGACCAAACTGTTAGTGTTTTGGCTGTGGCTATGTCAGAATGAACTTGGTGGCTCCGGATAGAAAGTATTGATGGGGCCGAGTTGGAGTTTAGGGTTTTGACATATTTGGATAGAGAAAGTGGTTGAGGGTTTTGGAGCAATATCACTAAGCACTTTGAGAAAGTAGACCATTAAGCAACACCTCATCCCCTTTTAATAGTATTGGCTTTCCTAAGGACTCAATGTGATCTTGGATCACTTAAACAAAGATGAAGAGGCTTGAATATCCTAAAATATTTATCTTCGATGGATATTAGTTCAATGAGATATATGTTGTTATGAATTACCAAAACCACCCAGGGATTAGTTGCACTTTTAGTGTACGGCTTTTTCCTTTTAAACTTGGTGCTTCACGCGATCCATCGATACTAATCCCGACTAAAACAGCGCAGTCTGGTCTTTACCCGCGCGATATGCTGGGAGGTTGGTAGCTTAGTTGGTTTTTTTAGAACTTTTTTTTGGACATGGCTTAGTTGGTTTGACAGACAGAGCAAGAGTGTCAGTGTATTAGACATGGATGTATAATAAACAGACTTATGCACAGACAAGTAGTAGCTCCCCCACCAGACCTAGTTTTCATCTAAAAGATTTTCATATCAAGGAGTAGCCTATTGAGAGATCACGAAGCGCATCGAGAAGACCAAGACAAACTACAAGATGAAGCACTAGAAGTGACCTTTGCCTGCAAGGGCGAGCTGGCAAGGTGAAGGCCCGGCAAGCCTCGTGGCTAGCAAACCCCCGCCAATTGCCGCTCCACCTCACCAGCCAGCTAGTTGCTAATCAACGAGGTGTCGAGCTCGCAAGCAGTTAGGTGACGTTTGCTGGCACGTGTTGGCTCGCTAGAGGAAAGATCACCTTTATCGACACCCATCCAAATGGCGTGTCAAGTTAATAGGAGTTAGTTGTGCAAGCGGTGTTGCACCTTAGCCGGGGCTTCTCCTCCTCACGACACCTAGCGGTGCATTTAATGCTTTTTTTCCTAACTAGCAGAGTTAGGTATGATAGCATTGTTGTTATCTAATCACTATGTCATGACCCTTTTGCCACTGTGGTAACCCCTTGAGCTATAAAAGGAGGGCCAAGGCAACATTTACAAGGGTTCGAACCCATTCTAATCCCACGCATACTTGCTCGTGAAACTACCTTCTCCTAGCACCTTGCCGGGGGAGAGCGTTCCCTATACTTGTGCTCCACATTTCAATACACCAAAAGCAGGAGTAGGGTTTTACGCTTCTCAGCGGCCCGAACCTGGGTAACTCTTCTTGTGTCCTCTATTGTTCCTACTCTTTGCGTTGGGTGTTATCCCCCTGCCGGACCACAAAGGGGCCTAGGCGTCCCATAGATAGCCGACTCGCACCAGCACTTTGGCGCTCCAGGTAGAGGGATCACCGGCGTGAACCTGGACAACAGGCAGCCCGTCGACTCCATCGAGTTTCATCATCATCATCATCACCACCCATGGCGCCCAAGAAGAAGGGCTCCATGGCAGCGAAGCCTTCCACGTCCAAACTTCCATCGCACGCGTCTGTAGGTAGCGCCGTCACCACGGATGGTGCGAATGCCACGGTGGACACGACCGGCGCAGGAGGCAGTCGCTGTACCCGCTACGGCAGAAACGATCGATGGAAATACCGGAGGCAGACATCTACTTTGACCCTCTAGCAAAGACAGCAACAACAACATGGCTGATGCGGGTGCGCGGCTCCCGCCTCCCCTGCGCACTGGTAAGCACATCCACCGGAGCAACCCCGCCCAGTCGGGCGTGAGTCGAGACCTTCCTGCTGCGCCGACTCCGACGGCTACAAGGGAGACGACATCAAGGCACATTCCACATCCGTTGCGAGATGGGCGTGATGTGATGCTGAGCGGAGTTGTTGTACCTCCGCAGCAGTGTCCGCATAGCAAGTCACCTGTCGGTCAACCTCAGATCATCAGGCACCACTCCCACCATGCCAACTTGCCACCACACCCACAGTTGGGCGACAGGATCGCAACGACGCTCCTGCTGGCTCTACCAGGAGTCGAGCGACGTCGCGTTCCTCGCGCTCCAACAAGCCTTGACGGCAATGGAGGCGATGGTGCGAGCCCAGATGCTATTAGATTTTCCTCCAACAACCGACAAAATGGATGAGTGGAGGGCCACCATCCGGAGCTTGATCGAGTTTGCTGATGCAAACATAACCCAGTTGGTGGAACCCTTGAGGCGCACGCCAACCATACCAACATCTCAGAATAATGGTCGTGTGGCAAGTGGTGCACCCCCGGTGCAATCGCCTCCATGACAGAAACCACAACAACAGCGCCGGCCGCCGCAGCGGACCCGGCGAACTGCAGAATCGGACGACATGTCAATGGCTTCTTCAGATCCACAAACAGAGCAAGATCAATGGCAGGTACTGTTAGATAGGTGGGCGGAGGACGCTCGCTCCACCATTCAACGATGGCGGGAGGCGCACCATCAATCGGACGAGCGCAACGGTCCAGTCATCGACGAGTCAGCGCACGTTGTTGGCGGGTACCTACCTTACGAGGTTAGGTGCCCTGCTTTTACACGTGAGCTGCGACAAGTCCGTTGGCCATCCGTCCGTGCGTTCAAGCCAGAAGTGCTAGAAAAGTATGATGGCAAGTTAAACCCGACAGAGTTCCTGCGCATTTACACAATTGCCATGCAAGCTGCTAGAGGGAGGGATGAGAAAATCCTAGCCAACTATTTCCCATTGGTACTCAAGCCCAATGTGAGATCTTGGTTAATGAACTTGCCTGAAAACTCCATTTATTCATGGTCAGATCTATGCAACGAGTGTTGGAACAAGCGGTATGCTAATCTAGCGCCAAATAAAAAATTTCTACCACGCACCCAAGATCATGCTGCTGGAAATAGATCACCGGATCGGGTTTACCACAAGACGTGCAGCGAAAGTAGAGTTGGTGATGCGTGTAGTCCATCTCTAGGCGCGTCTCCTCCTTATGTCACCGATCTCCCGCCAACAGCGAAGACCCACGAACGGTACCGCACGGATCCCTCGACGGTTTGTCCGAGCACCGCAGATGTGATGCCTCCAAGGTATCCACACGTGCGGGTAGCAGCATCGGGCGGCGGACTGCTAGGTCCGATTGTGCGTGTGACGCCCCCGACTCGACCGTACACTAATCATACACGCAAACATGTGCGATCAAGATTAGGGACTCACGGGAAGATATCACAACACAACTCTAAACTCAAATAAAAGAGGCAAGCTTCATATTACAAGCCAGGGGCCTCGACGGCTCGAATACAGAAGCTCGAATACACAAGAGTCAGCGGAAGCAACAATATCTGAGTACAGACATAAGTTAAACAAGCTTTGCCTTAAGAAGGCTAGCACAAACATCAATGATCGAAGAGGCAAGGCCTCCTGCCTGGGACCTCCTAACTACTCCTGGTCGTCGGCGGGCTCCACGTAGTAGAAGGCACCCTCAGGGTAGTAGTAGTAGTAGTCGTCGGGGGTAGCCTCTGGCTCCTGGGATCCACCATCTGGTTGCAACAACCCGAAAAGAAGAGAGAAGGGGGGAAAAGGGGTAGCAAAGCAACCGTGAGTACTCATCCAAAGTACTCGCAAGCATCAGATCTATACTAAGTATGCATCAGTATCAAATGGAAGGGTTGTATCTGTGGACAGAACTGCAGAATGCCAGAATAGAGGGGAAGGCCTAGCCTACCGAAGACTAGCATCTTCTAGCAGCTCCAAGCATCTTGCAGCATTCAGAAGAGTATAGAATAGCAGTTTATATTTAACAAACATGTTGTAGTATTAACGCCCAGAGTTCCTTCCTCGACTCCCTGCGAGAAAGCAATCTCGGAGCCATATATCCATCACATAACTCAGGTATCCATTTCTAGTTGTAACAGATCAGGATACAAGTCTGAACATCCGTTACCGTGGACACAACTATTAATAGATAATCTTCCCTCCAGGGGTGCACCACATTACCCAACACGCTTGATTACTCTGGCCAGACACACTTTACTGGGTCAATGCCCGGCCTCAGAAGATCAACACGTTGCAGCCCTACCTAGGCTCAGCAAAGAGGTCCCCGCCGGTCTACATCCTAAGCACTCCGGGGTCTTGGGCCCATCGCCCGTTGCACTCCGGGACGTTGTGCGACAAGCCGGGACGAGCACCACCTCATCATGGATGGCACTGGCCCGACAGGCCCACAATGCTGAACTGGACATCTGACAAAGCTTCGGCTGATACTACGACGCCGAGGCCCATAACTATTCTTGCGTGGTGGTTAGTGCGTAAAGGCCAGTGGCCAACTCAGAACAAATACCCAAACCTGTTAGTGCATTATTAAAAGAAGTGATGGCTGTCGGGACAAGTCCGGAGCTACCACCCCCTCATGGGTGATACCGCTAAACAGCCAGCCGCCACCGTAACATCTTGCGGGTGCTCTCCGGGCCCGCCCGACTTTCACAAAGGTCTCAAGTATAGTCAAGGTAACCGTGTGTCCAAACATCAAGGGGGAAACCCCGAGGAATCACCCTCGATGGATTCCACTCGATGTAATCATCAAGGTGAACATAGAAGGAATCACCCTCGAGGTTCACACTTGAGGGGCTGCATGACAGAGTCGTATCGGGAGTGGTGAAGGAGGAATCACCCTCGATGACCACGACCGAATAGCTACACTATAGAGTTATCATCAGGAGTGCGTTACGAGGTATCACCCTCGGCACTCATTAGTAACTATGCAGAGTCGTACAACTAAGGGGGTGAAGTGATGTGTTGGTATCTGGTCATCGATCACGTTGATCGAGTCATCCATGATGAAGCAGGGGCAACAAGGATAATGTGGGGGTCACTGATGGATCACTAACCAACCTATACTAAGCAGTTTAGGATAAGCAGGTAGGTAACAGTAGCAGGTACGAAAGCAGGCTATGCATCAGAATAGGAGCAATCAATTACAGTAGCAAAATCTAATGCAAGCATGAGAGAGAATGGAATGGGCGTTATCGGAGTGATCAAGGGGGGGCTTGCCTGGAAGCTCCGCTGAAAGGGAAAAAGGGTCGTCGATGATGTAGTCGATCACAGGGACATCAGCAGCGGTCTCGGGGTAGTCGAGAAGAAGAGGGGGAAGAAACAGTAAATACAAAGCACACAGATGCATTACTAAGCATTACATGACGATATGCGGTGCTAGGGGTGTTCTAACACAGTGCTACATGGTACCAGCGAAGGGGGAAAACATCCGGGAATGTTTTCCCGAAGTTTGGCATTTTTGGACAGATGAAACGAAGGGCGACGGTTCCATGTTCACTATGCTAGGGGCATGTGACAGATGAATGGAGAGCGTATTCAGATTCGTCACATTTTTCTGAGCAACTTTCATGTATAAAACCTTTTCATCCGAGTTAAGGATAATCTTATATTAATTTCTAAAGTTTTTAAATCATTTTTTGAATTAACAGATTTAATTAAATGGAAATCAAGGTTAGGACATCAGCACGATGTCAGCAGTCAACCGGGCTATTGATTGGGTCAATCTTACATATGGGTCCCGCTGGCCGAGGTGGGCCGAGGCTGTCGGATTCAGGGCTCCGCTGACCCAAGAAAGGTTCGAACTCTGGGGTGCGTGCGAATAACTCAGTCTCCCCAGTCTGCCAACTCGTCAATCTCACGGCCTAGCTCGATGAACTGGAAAGGAAAGGGAGACGACAGTTTACCCAGGTTCGGGCCACCTTGCGGTGTAAAACCCTACTCCTGCTTTGTGGTGGATTGGCCTCGAGGTGGGCTGAGGATGAACTAGTACAGGGGAAGAACAACCTCAGGAGGTGTGTTCTTGTGTTGGTGTGAGCTGGTGGGGGTGATCTGATTGATCCGTCCCCTTCTACGGTGGTGGCCTAGCTATATTTATAGTGGCCTTGGTCCTCTTCCCCCAAAATGAAGGCAGGAAGGGATCCCACAATGGCCATGTTTGAAGGGAGACAAGTAGTACATCTTATCCCGACGAAAGGTGGTCTTCGCCTGCAAAGCTTTTGGTTGTGACATCGTGGTGGGCTCGGTGATGACCTCCATTCTGCCATCCTGGTCTTGTAGCACGGGAATGGAAACCTTTGGCTGATTCCTCGGGACTCTGCGTCTGCACCTGCTTCCTTAGCACCAAAGAGGAAACCTGCTGTACTGCACCCGCTGCCACCCGCCTAGCCTTGGTCGTCAGAGCTTGCGTCATCTGAACCTCATGAGGTGGGCTTGCATAGAATTGTGTTGTTGATGCTGAAGATGGGCCGTACCAGGCCGCAGATGGAGCCATGCTGTGGGCCGTAGGCAAGCAAGTCTGGGTATCCTGGTTCCCAGAACACCGATAGTAGCCCCCGGCCCAAGGTGCACTCGGACTTGCTTTGAGGCGAAGCCAAAGGGCAAGGGCAAAGCGCCACGGGCCCTAACCGCCTGCGGACCCGGTCGATGCATGGCGGTTGATGGGACATGGGCGTCTCCACTTCCCCATGCTGCCTCGACAACCGTTTGGCTTGACAACAGCCTGCTGCACGCAACAAGATCATTATTACCGGAGATCGTGGAGGCCGGCGGTTGGCCTCCCTCTGGCTATAAATGAGGGGAGGGGCGGAGCCCCCTGCTCATCTCTGTCTTCCCACTGCTTGCTCCTTCTTCTTCCTTCTTGTCCCATCGTCTCGTTGAAGCATCATGGCACCGGTGAGGAGGTTTTCTGCTGCGGAGAAGGGGAAGGGCCCCGAGGAGGGGCCCGACTCGCCGCCACCCAAGAGAGGCCGTGCAAGACCCCGAAAGCACGCAGCGACTCCTGCAGCGGCCCCTCAGGGACGCGGGTGCGATCCTTCGACGGCCGGTGCTGCCTTCGGCAGCCGCGGCAGAGCTTCTTCCCGCAGCAAGGGCTGCCATAGATGGGGCGACCTCGGTGATGAGGGGAGGCGCACGGCGATCGTCCGGCCGCCATGATCGTGCTCCCACTCAGCCAACGCGCCCCCGGAGTTCATCGTGTGGTCGGAGAGGCTAGAGGGCATCTGGCTCCAGCTGCCGCGCTCCTTCGCGAGGGCGCTGCATGCAGGACAGCCTGGTGGCCTCTGGTTGCAGGCCGACGGCTGCTGCAGCAAGGCCTCATAGGTGGATGTCGAAGTCACCGCCGCCGGCAACGTGTTCCTAACCGCAAGTGGCAGCCGTTTGCCCGCGCATGCGGCCTGCATGGGAGGTGCACCCTCCACTTCAGGTACGACGGCGTCGCGACCCTCTATGTCAGGGTCTTCAGGGAAGGCGGCCGGCGCCTGGGGTGCTGCCCGGAGAGTGACAGCGATGATGATGACGACGGCGATGGCGTCGTTGCTGGCGGTGTGCTTGCGCTTGGCGACGGCCGCGCCGGCTCCAGCAGCGGGGGCTCCTCTTCTGGGCAGAGTACGAGTGATGATGACTACGATGAGCCACCACGCCACCAGGCTCGGACCGGGGAGGGCGATGAGCCGCATCGCCGGCGCGCCCCGGTGAAATAGGAGGAAGACTCTGACTGAGCTTGGGTGCTGCCGGGGCCGAGCCTCGGGAGTCACCGTAGTCGCGCAACTTGCTTTTGTTTCTTTCTTCCTCCTGCATTGAAAGAAGTAGAGGGCCCTGTTGGGGCATGTAATGAACCATGGCGCATGCGCCATTATGCTATGCTCGTTGTTTTCATATCATGTTGTGATGTCCATGTTTCTACTAGGTGCGTTTAGGGTAATTTAGCTCGATATGCTCGTGGTAGACTTCCATGTCGCGAGGGCATGCCTTTCCAGGGGCATCTTCCAAAGGCTTCCTTCTTGAAAACTCGGGAGTCATTGAGCCTCGGGAGGCGTCATGTAGCTGCAGGGTTAGAAAACCTCATGAGGCGTCTCGTCCAACCTCGCGCAAGCCCCCGAGCGTGGGTTGGTTGTAGCTAGTACACCGTGTCGCGATGCCTGGAGGCATGGACTTAAGAGGGTGCGCATGCCCGTGAGCTCATTCGAGGGCGTCACGCGAGCTTTAAGGGGCCGAAGCTGGGGCAACAAGGTTTTGGCGAGGTGTGGTCACGGGCGAGGCCGGGCGCACACACACGTACCTAGCCCCCGCGCGCGGGACACGCGAGGAGGAGCGACGGGCAACTGCCGCTCTTCCTAGGACAGGGTTGGAAAGGTGAGCACTATGAAGAGAAAAAGAAAAAGAGAGAAACTTTCCAACCCTTGCAAATGAAAGACAGGAAAGCTCCAAATTTCATTCGAGAAGTTGCAAACCAGCTACAGAAAGCAAGCAAAAGAACAGCCGCGTCCGGCACCTAGACTAGTCTTCTTGTCTTCCCACCAGCGCGGAGCATGGGGCCTCCACTAGGACGTGGGTGGGAGCCCCCGTGAGGCCCAGGGGCGGCACTCAAAAGACTCCGGGGCATGTACAACCCCAACTCATTATTACGTGAGAGTGTCACGAGCGGAGACCTTCACAGGCGCGGGGCCTTGCTTCATGGGTAGAACTTCCGAAGGTGCTGGATGTTCCAGGCGTTCTAGATGGGGATCCCGTCCTGTGTCTCCAGGCATGCGGCGCCAGGCCTCGAGACAGGGGCGATCCTGAACGGACCCTCCCACATGGGCGAGAGCTTATGCAGCCCTTCACTGGAGAGCACCCGCCTCAGGACGAGATCACCCACCTCAAGCGTCCTAGAGCGGACGCTGCGGCAGTGGTACCGCCGCAGCGCCTGCTGGTACCTCACTGCTCGGAGCGAGGCTTGGTGGCGGCGTTCCTCCCCCAGCACGAGATCCATCCCCAGCAAGCCGTCCTAGCGTGCCTCGTTAAACACCAAGACCCGCGCGGAGCGATGCCTGACCTCGTGAGGGAGGGCCGCCTCGGCTCCGTAGACGAGGAAGAACGGAGTCTCGCCCGTAGGCTTGGTCGCGGTGGTGCGGATGGACCACAGCACAGACTGGAGCTCATCGAGCCAGTCCCTGCCACAGGCCTCGAGTTTCTTCTTGAAGGTCCTTGCCTTGAGGCCCCTCAGGACCTCTGCGTTGGAGCGCTCAGCCTAGCCATTGCTCCGAGGGTGCGCCACCGAAGCGTAGCATATCTGCGTTCCAAGGTTAGCACAACATGTTTTGAAAAGGTTGCTGGTGAACTGTGAGCCGTTGTCGGTGATGATACGGTTGGGAACCCCGAAGCGGCTCACGAGGACCTTGATGAACTTGACAGCCGAGCCGGCTGGGATGGTGCGGACGGCCTCCACCTCCGCCCACTTGGTGAATTTGTCGATGGCGACGTAGAGGTAGCGGTAGCCCCCGGGCGCTTGAGGGAACGGGCCCAGGATGTCCATTCCCTAGACTGTGAACGGCCACGAGAGTGGGATGGTCTGGAGGCCCTGAGCGGGCTGGTGGATCTACTTAGCATGGAACTAGCAGGCTTCGCAAGATCTCACCAGCTCGGTGGTATCGTTGAGCGCCGTGGGCCAGTAGAATCCGCTGCGGAACGCCTTGCCCGCGAGGGTGCGTGATGAAGAGTGGTGCCCACAGTCCCCACCATGTATGTCGGCCAATAGCTCGCGCCCCTGCTCCCTGGAGATGCATCGCAAAGAAACGTCATTTGGGCGCCTTCGGTATAGCTCACCGTCCTGGATGCACTATGTTGTGGCCTGGTGGGCCACACGCTTCGTGTCTTCCTCCTTCTCCGGCAGGACACCCCGAAGCAGGTACATCTTGAACTCCTCGGACCAGCATCCCTCCTGAGGCTTGAGCGCGAGGAGCAGGCGGGCCCCTGAGGTTGGGCCACAGGCTGGGGCGCCAAAGGGAGGCACTGGGGGGAGCTCCTCCAAAGGTGACGCCGGTCCCACAGCGGGGGGAACTGCTGACGGCCTGAAGAGCCGCTCCTCGAAGACGCCGGGCTCCTGAGGTAGGCGCTGGGATGCCCTCTTGGCGATGTCGTCTGCCTCCTTGTTTGTGCCGCACGGTACGGGCCGCAATTCCAATCCCAAGAATCGTTCTCAATTTTTTGGATCTCTGTCTTTCTTTTATTTCCTATTTATTTTAACCATATAAAATACACAATTAGCTCCTACATTAGTGATCCTAAATATACCACATCCACTAAAAGTTTTGTGTCAAATAAAATACTTTTCGTATTTTAATCATTTTAAAAGGCATTTAAATATAAGTTTTCGTCACTGTTTTATTTATTTAGTGCATTTAAAACTTTATAAAAAGTTTGGTTCACCACAACAATTAACAATTGAAAATTTGCCACATGACGAACATTTTAGTTTGCATGTTTGTCAATTCGAATTTTGGACTTTAATTTGAATTTGAATTGAATTACGTTTTGGATCAAGCGAGGATTAGCAACAGTAATGTGATGACATGGCACCATTAACGGTGGATTACTGTAGCTTAATTATCCGGGCGTCACAGTGTGACATGGGCGTGTGGAGTTGCGTTGGCGGCTGTCCAGGGATGAAAAAGATCAACCCTAAGTGGTGCGCCCACTCCCCTTTATATAGACCTCTGAAGTAGGCTCAACACTTGAGCCCACTAGGAGTCTACATCAATTTTCCACTCAGATCCAATCCGAATGGGCTGCAGCCCCTTAAGTGTGCGGCCCTATAGGTTCACGTACACATGGACACGACCAGAGTCGATAGTTGGTAGCTACTCCTAGCAGAACATGCAAACTCCCATGTCTGCGTAATGTCGTTTGGCAAACCTCAACAATGTGTCATATGCAACATTCTTTTTTCCTCACGATATATGTTGTCGAGCTCAAGGCGAGTGCTTGTCACCCTTGTGGTAGCTCGACCTCTCTTCTCGACAGCATGATACAAATTCCCGAACTAGGTTAACAATTGACCCAAGTCACATGGCCATGCTTTCTGGATCTGACCACTCGAGAGGGCCCAGAGAATATCTCTCCAAATAGGAGGGGAAAATCCCATCTTGGTCAGCCATGTCTCACAGCATGTCTCATGACTCACCCTAAAGCTACCTTATTCCTGAGAACATGCGAGGACCTCGGGTCTAGGACAAAGCATAGACATTTTTCTTGAGACTAATAGATGATGATATCTCGCTACGTCTCAAAGTGGGTCTGTCCGACTCGGTGATCCCCATCACCGAGTCCATACTATCGGTTTACCATCTCCATCCACATGACTTCTGGAACATAGTCATCAACCGAGTCATATACTAGTCAAGGATATGTGTCTGCATAACCTTATCAACTACGGACCATAAGAACAATCATCATACAATACATAGTTCCACAAACAAGTCACATACTTATTGATACATATCATTGATGACGTTCAAGGACAATAGAAAAGACTCATGAATACATAGGGAAATATCATCATCACATGATTGCCTCTAGGGAATATCTCCAACAGTCTCCCACTTGCACTAGGGTCAATCATTTAGGCATCGTGTGCCCATGGAATTCATGTGCGCCTCATGCTTCGGCCGTGGGAGAGGCTTCGTCAATGGATCAGCAACATTTGCATCTGTGTGTACCTTGCATATGTTTACATCACCTCTCTCGACAATGTCGCGAATAAGGTTAAACCGCCTAAGTATGTTTTGGGTTTTATGATGGTTCCGTGGTTCCTTGACTTGCGTGATGGCACCACTATTATCACAATAGAGGTCCAATGGATTGGACGCACTTTGAACCACACCAGGACCGGAAATAAAATTCTTCACCCAAACACCTTCTTTTGCAGTTCCAGAAGCCGAAATGTACTCAACCTCTGTTGTAGAATCAGCTACCATGTCTTGCTTGGAACTCCTCCAGCTCACCGCTCCTCCGTTTAGAATGAACACAAACCCAGATTGCGATCGACTATCATCCCTATCGGTTTGGAAACTAGCATCGGTGTACCTCTTTACAACGAGCTCATCCTCACCTCCATAAACTAGGAACATATCCTTAGTCCTTCTTAAGTACTTCAGGATATTCTTAACCACTATCCAGTGACTCTTACCTGGATCAGCCTGGTATCTGCCCACCACACTGAGAGCAAAGCTAACATCAGGATGAGTACATACCATAGCATACATGATGTACCCAACAGCCGAAGCATACGGAATCCCATCCATGCGTCTTCACTCATCAAGAGTCGAAGGACTCTGAGTCTTGCTAAGACTAATGCCATGTGACACGGGCAAGAAACCCTTCTTGGCATCTTGCATTTTGAACGGCTTCAACACCTTGTCAATATATGCACTCTGGCTTAATCCAATAAGCTTTCTCGTTCTATCCCTATAGATCTTGATTCGCAAAATGTAAGATGCTTCTCCCAAGTCCTTCATCGAAACACTATTTTTCAATGAGTCCTTGACATAATCAAGCGTTTCAACATCATTTCCAATCAATAATATGTCATCCACACATATGATCAGAAATGTGACTAAGCTCCCACTGACATTTTTGAATACACAATGATCACAGTCGTTCTTGATGAGACCAAACTCTTTGACAGCTTCATTAATACGAATGTTCCAATTCCGAGATGCTTGCCTCAATCCATAAATAGATCACTAAAGCTTGAATACCATGCTAGACTTCTTTGGATCGACAAAACCCTCGGGCTGTGTCATATACACATCCTTGGTCAAATTTCCATGAAGGAAAGCCGTTTTGACATCCATTTGCCATATCTCATAGTCGAAATATGCTGCTATAGCAAGAATGATCCAAATTGATTTAGGCATCACAATGGTGAGTAAGTCTCATCGTAGTCAACTCCCTGAACTTGTCAATAACCTTTAGCCACAAGTCGAGCCTTATGGACTGTGACGTTTCCGTCCATATCAGTTTTCTTCTTAAAGATCCACTTGCACTCAATGGATCGAATGCCATCTGGCAGATCAACCAAGTTCCAAACTTGATTGTCATCCATGGACTTTAATTCGGATCTCATGGCCTTGAGCCATAACTCGGAATCATGGCTATCCATCGCTTCCTCATACATAGTCGGCTCGTTGTTCTCCAAGAACAACACATTGCAGTCATGCAAATTGCGCAACCTTACCGACCACCGTGGGACCGGCGTCGACTCCACTACGGGTTCCATAACTAACTCCGGTGTGATAGAATCACCTACCATAACGTCCCCGTGTGGTTCTCGAATTTTTTCAAGTCGGACCGTCCTCCCACTAGCCTTCCGATTGAGAAACTCTTTCTCAAGGAAAACTCCATGTCAAGCGACAAACACTTTGCCTTCTTCATGGCTGTAGAAGTAATATAACAAGGTTTCCCTTGGATATCCCATGAATATGCACTTGTCCGATTTGGGTGTGAGCTTATCCGACTGGGGTCGCTTGACATATGGTTCACATCCCCAAACTTTCAAAAAGACAAGTTGTGACTCTTCGCACTCCATATCTTATATGGTGTCTTATCTACGGACTTAGATGGTACCCTATTTAGTGTGAAAGCCGCAGTTTCTAGAGAGTATCCTCAAAATGACAAGGGTAAATCCGACTGACTCATCATTGATCGGACCATGTTCAACAGAGTCTGATTCCTCCATTCCGACACGCCATTTCTCTGTGGCGTACCCAGAGGAGTCAGTTGTGGAACTATTCCACGACTCTTCAGATGATCATCAAACTCCTGGCTCATATACTCACCGCCACGATCAAATCGTAGAAGTTTGATTCTCTTGCCGAGTTGATTTTCCACTTCGTTCTGTAACTCCTTGAACTTTTCAAAAGTTTCTGACTTCTGCCTCATCAAGTAGACATATCCATATCTACTCAAGTCGTCGGTAAAAGTCATGAAGTGTTGGAAACCACCTCTGGCTGTCGTGCTCATTGGTTCGCATACATCACTATGTATAAGTTCCAGCAGCTTGAACGCCCTCTCACAACTTTTTGCAAAAGGAGTCTTAGTCATCTTGCCGAGTAGACAAGACTCACATGTCTTGAATGATTCAAAATCAAACAAAGATAGAATTCCATCATCATGGAGCTTCTTCATGCACTTTTGACTAATGTGTCTTAGTCGACAATGCCAGATGTAAGTCGAATTTATCTCATTAGGCTTATGCCTCTTGACATTTATGTTATAGACTGACTCACCTTAAAGATCTAGGATAAATAACCCGTTCACAACGGGTGCAAAACCATGAAATATATTATTCAAGTAAATAGAACAAACATTGTCCTTAATACTGAATTCATAACCTTGCCTCATCAAACATGAGGCACAATTAATGTTTCGACTCAAAGCAGGAACATAATAACAATTATCAAGTTCCATTACAAATCCTGAAGGTAAATTAAGTTGCATAGTGATGATGGCCAATGCATCAACTCTTGCTTTATTCCCGACGCGAATGCCAACTTCTCCTCTTATGACATTCCTATTTCTGCTTAGCACCTGCATCGGGTTGCATATGTGAACAACCGATCCGATATCATATACCCAAGAGCTGCTAAAAACATCGGCAAGATAAATGTCTATAACATATACAACAAGTGTACCTCAAGAAGAAGTCATACTTCCAGTCTTCTTGCCCTTCTCGGCAAGCCAGTTGCTGCAGTTCCTTTTCCAATGTCCGGGTTCCTTGCAATGAAAGCAAACAGTCCCCAAGGCCATCCCTGACTTAGGCGCAGTGGCGGTAGTTGGAGTTGCCACCTTCTCCTTGCCCTTTGCCTTAGCCTTTTTCTTGGACCAGCTCTTCTTGAACTTAGATAAGTTATGCACCATCAACAATTGACGATGCGTACCTTTCTTGATATCCTGCTCTGCCACCTTGAGCATCCCAGGCAATTTAGTGAGCTTCTTTTCCATACCATGCATATGGTAGTTCTAGATGAACGGCCCATAGCTATCCGGAGGAGAACCCAAAATTGTATCTGTGGACAACTCATCCCCAAGTGGGAAGCCCAACTGATCCAGAGCATGCATGTACCCGATCATTTTGATCACATGTGGACTCAGTGGATCACCTTCTTTCAGCTTACAATCCATCAAGGATCACCAGACATTGAACCTTTTGGTCCTAGCCTGCATTTGAAACATGCTTTTGAGGTTCTCGATCATATCGAAAGCCTCAACATTTTTGAACTGCTGTTGCAGATCGGGCTCCATCGAAGCCAACATGAGACAGCTATCTCATTTGATTCATCAACGAGTTTGTGGTAGGGATTTCTGGTTGTGGCATTAGCATTATCGGCAGGTTCCTCTGGAAGCGGATTCTCTAGAACTTGTTCCTTTTTCTCATGCCTAAGAACAATTCTCAGGTTTCTATACCAGGTGGTAAAGTTTGTTCCAATCAATTTATCCTTTTCCAGGATTGATTTCAAAGCAAAAGGGGTAACTTGAGCAGGTGGTGCCATTGATCTACAACAGAAATATGAAAAACACCAAGACATGTATTCATGAAGAGTAATTCATATTGAACATTTTAATAAGATCAATACTCCCACTAAAATCAACATCCCTCGGTTGATACTTAGTGATTCAAGATCCAAGATCAACATGTCAACTAGTTAGCTTTTGCATCGCTGCTAGAAGACAAGATCACTTGGTAAGCAACTCTTGCTAATCGTATCTCCATATGACTCTTGTTGTGGGGGGCATCTCATGCCTCGCCAACTCCTATGCCTCATGGCCCAAAATGGTTTTGATAGCCACGACAAGTCAACCAATGCTTCGCATGTAAGTGTACGACACAAACACATCACTTCAAGGAGATCTAGTGACACCCTAATTTTATAGGCCCACCACTAAATATACTTGACATGTGAAGGTGCAGCAATTGGGGAGGCATTTATACTTCACATTCTTTGAGGGATCGCCCTACTTACATCATCTACCATGCAAAAGAAGGGTGCATAAAAGGGATAAACTTTCATAGGCAGTTTATGCAAGTGTGATATGGTATAACCCCTTTTCACAGCGTATGGTGATCTCCATCTCCACGTGCGCGGCCTGCCCATGGTGATCTCCATCTCCATGCATGGTTGTCCTCGTGGTGATCTCCATCTCCACGCCATGGTGTCAACCGCCAAGTGTTACATAAGATACTATGATATTACAAACTAATAGCTACTGAAAGTAAATTACATTACAAGGCTTCTCATGTTGACACGAAGGTCATTAATACAATAATGGGACAACCACATGGCTCCTGCCGGTTGCCGCACTCATGAGACACAGGTCACGAAATAAAAATCTACAAGCAACATACATGGGTTATAACAAATCACAAGCATTCCCTGTAAAAACAAGTCACGCATTTTACCGCCAAAGATAAAACCTTCTGCAACTCTATTTTCCAAGCGGATTTTGGCCTAGCCAAAAGCGCCGAAATAAATCTTGTTCAGACATTTCACTGCTAATCCAACTTTTCGTTAGCTTCAGTTTGAAAGGTCGTGGAGCAAAATCGGAGTTCGTATGCAAAAGTTACAACCGTTTTACGGAGACCACTCCAACAGATTTCAACAATGGGGAAATCACATTTTCCACGGTGTTGATCTATGTTCTGATTTGATCAATTTCATTAATCTTTGTGTGCTGCATCCGGATTTACGTTCCACTGTCTACCTCGATGGCAGAAATCGACTGGTAGGGGTAACTCGTGTCACAACCTCTGCGTCACGATCACGGAAACAAGATCACGAAACCAACCTTCAACACTGATGTGTGCGGCCGATCTCATCAACCCGCACCTAAACCGATCTACATATCTCATATGCATATCATCAAATCTATCACCACACAGCGAAGGCTATGATACCACTGTTGGAACACGCGGTACACTAATCTAGCGCAAAATAAATATTTTCTACCGTGCACCCAAGATCATGCTGCTGGAAATAGATCACGGGATCGGGTTTACCACTAGACGCACAGTCACTGCAGTAGAAGTGGAGTTCGTGATGCGCGTAGTCAATCTCCAGGCGCATCTCCTCCTTATGTCGCCTATGTCCCGCGAACAGCGAAGAACCACGAATGGTGATCTCCCGCGAACGGTACCTCACGGATCCCTCAAACGGTTCCTCTGAGCACCACAGATGCGATGCCTCCAAGGTATCCACATGTGCGGGGAGCAGCGTCGGGTGACGGACTGCTAGGTTTGGTCGCACGACATGGGCATGGGGAGTTGCGACAGCGGCTATCCAGGGAGGAAAAAGATCAACCCTAAGTGGTGCGCCCACTCCCCTTTATATAGAGCTCCGAAGTAGGGCACTTGAGCCCACTAGGAGTCTAAATCCATTTTCCACTTGGATCCAATCCAAATGGGCTGCAGCCCCTTAAGTGTGCGACCCTATAGGTTCACGTACACATGGACAGGACCAGAGTCGATAGTTGGTAGTGGCTCCTAGCAGAACGTGCCAACTCCCATGTGTGCGTAAAGTCGTTTAACGAACCTCGACAATGTGTCATATGCAACATTCCTTTTGCCTCACGATATATGTTGTCGAGCTCAAGGCGAGTGCTTGTCACCCTTGTGGTAGCTCGACCTCTATTCTCCACACCATGATACAGATTCCTGAACTAGGTTATGAAAGTGCAACTAATCCCTGGGTGGTTTTGGTAATTCATAACAACATATAGCTCATTGAACTAATAACTTTTCAAGTTGATTATTTCAGATAGTTCAATGATTGGCATGGCATGGACTAGAGATGTGGACCCCTCAAAATGCTAAGGACAAATATTGGCAAAAGCTCAAGACTCTACATTTCTATTTTAGTGACCCAAGATCACATTGAGTCCATAGGAAAAGCCAATACTATTAAAAGGGGATGAGGTGTTGCTTAATGGTCTACTTGCTCAAAATGCTTAGTGATAAGCTCCACAGCCCTCAACCATCTTCTCATATCCAAATATGTCCTAAACCTAATGTCAAACTCGACCCCACTGATTTGATCTATCCGGCACCACCGAGTTCACTTGACATAGCAATAGCCAGAAACCCTAATCAGTTCGGTCTAACCGATAGGGATCTCGGTCTCATCGAGATAGGATTGCAAACTCTCTGTTTCCCTTCGTAACGTTTCGGTCTCACCGAGATGAGCGATTGGTCCAACCAAGTTCGCAATGCAAACTCTCTATTTCCCTTTTGCAACGTTTCGGTCTCACCGAAAGTAGCGATCGGTCCCACCGAGTTTGCCTGACCAACTCTCTGTTTGCTTATTACTGAAATCGGTCTCACCGAGTTGAAGTAATCGGTCAAACCGAGATCAAGTTTTGCCCTAACCCTAGCTCATCGGTCCCACCGAGTTGATCATGTCGGTCCCACCGAAAAGCCTAACGTTCACATTTTTGACTGGATCGATCTCACCGAGTTTACCTATTCGTTCTGACCAAGTTGGCTCATTTGTGTGTAACGGTTAGATTTTGTGTGGAGGCTATATATATACCCCTCCACCCTCCTCTCCATCAGAGAGAGAGCCATCAGAACTTGCCTACACTTCCACTACTCATTTTCTGAGAGAGAACCACCTACTCATGTGTTGAGACCAAGACATTCCAATCCAACCACAAGAATCTTGATCTCTAGCCTTCCCCAAGTTGCTTTCCACTCAAATCATCTTTCCACCATAGCCAAATCTGTGAGAGAGAGTTGAGTGTTGGGGAGACTATCATTTGAAGCACAAGAGCAAGGAGTTCATCATCAACACACCATCTATTACCTTTTGGAGAGTGGTGTCTCCTAGATTGGTTAGGTGTCGCTTGGGAGCCTCCGACAAGATTGTGGAGTTGAACCAAGAAGTTTGTAAGGGCAAGGAGATCGCCTACTTTGTGAAGATCTACCCGAGTGAGGCAAGTCCTTCGTGGGTGATGGCCATGGTGGGATAGACAAGGTTGCTTCTTCGTGGACCCTTCGTGAGTGGAGCCCTCCGTGGACTCGCGCAACCGTTACCCTTCGTGGGTTGAAGCCTCCATCAATGTGGATGTACGATAGCACCACATATCGGAACCACGCCAAAAATCTCCGTGTCTACATTGCGTTTGCCTCTCCAAACCCCTCCCTTTACCTTCATATGCAATGATTTACATTCCGCTGCTATACTCTTAGAATTGCATGTGTAGGTTGATTGCTTGACTTGTGCTAAGTTGTTAAAATCTGCCAAGACTTAAAATTGGGAAAAGGCTAGATTTTTATTTGGTCAAGTAGTCTAATCACCCCCCTCTAGACCTACTTTCGTTCCTACAGGTTAACACTTAACCCAAGTCGCATGGCCTTGCTTTTCAAATCTGATCACTCGAGAGGGCCCAGAGAATATCTCTCCAAATAGGAGGGGCAAATCCCATCTTGGTCAGCCATGTCTCGTGGCATGTCTAACGACTCACCCGAAAACTACCTTTATAACTACCCAGTTATGGAGTAGCGTTTGATAGACCCTAAGTGAGTCGATCCTCATCCCGAGAACATGCGAGGACCTCAGGTTTAGGACATGGCATAGACATTGTTCTTGAGACTAACAGATAACGATATCTCGCTGCGTCTCAAAGTGGGTCTGTCCGACTTGGTGATCCCCATCACCGAGTCCATACTATCGGTTTAGCATCTCCATGCACATGACTTGTGAAACATAGTCGCCAACCGAGTCGTATACTAGTCAGGGATATGTGTCTGCATAACCTTATCAACTAGGGACCATAAGAACGATCATCATACAATACATAGTTCCACAAACAAGCAAAATACTTATTGATACATATCATTGATGACGTTCAAGGACAATAGAAAAGACTCATGAATATATAGGGAAATATCATCATCACATGATTGCCTCTAGGTGTCGTGGTATCACATGGCCACCTATGGGGCCATCGGCCCCTTGTGGTTCGGCAAGGGGCACGAGCACATTGCACAAAGAGCAGAAAGCATAGAGCAGCACAGCAGCGATGACACGGGCAGTTTTACCCAGGTCTGGGCCGCCGCAAGGCATTAAACCCTACTCCTGCTTTGGTGGATTGATGAAAGGACCGTGGTGGAGACGCAACGCTCTAGCCCGACAAGGTCACTTCGGGGCGAGAGCAGCTACACGCGTATGAGCGTACAAGGGTCCGAATCCTTTCTAAGGTAGCCATGACCCTCCTATTATAGGTCAAGGGGTCACCACAATGGCAAAACAGTCATTATGCACTGATTAGATAGCCACAATGCTATCATACCTAACTCTGCAGACAGGACAGAGTGCATTAAATGCACCGCTTATTGTCACATCGTGGCATGGTCGGGCAAGCCATGTCGCGCCATGCAGCCACCTTCTCACCTGTCTGCATGACACGTCTCCTGGACAGGTGTCATTTAGGGATGTTCTTCATTTTGGAAATAGCTGCCACGTGCCAGATAACAGCCACATAATCACCTGGGGGCTCGACACCGCACCGATAGGTGACTTGCGTTGCTGTGAGGTGGAGCGGTGGAGCCTTGCCGGGGTGATCCGCCTTCTGCGTTCCCGGCAAGCCTGCCTGGGGAGTCTTGAGGCTTGTCCTTGGAGTAACCTCGACCCCGCCAGGCTCGCCTGCCCAGCAAGGGAGGTTTTTCCTTAGTGATATATTGCTTGTTTGGTTGGTCTTGGTCTTCTTGATCCGCCCTTTAATTTCTCAAAGAGCTATCTCTTCTGCTTGGCCCTATCTTGAATGTTGTAACCTTGCTCTTGAGCCTGTGTACAGTCCAGGCAACAGACCTGGGGTTTGTTGCACTGACAGGAGCCCCCGGGCCTGGCCTGAACGCGCTGCCGAGCGTCGTCGGGGTAGGCCCTGTCTAGTACATAGGTGAGCGGGTTGCGGTAGCTCGTCCTTTTAAATCTTCTTTGCTTCTCCATTAACTTGTGTCTGAGTCAGTTTTCGGTTTTCCCGCGCATCGCGTGATGCCAATTGCAGTGGGGCCACCTTTGTAATGGCCCGTGAATGACTTTAACGCATGGGGGAGTAACTGCTAATTCACTCCTCCCACCACGTCCTTATCCTTTGCCATGTATGCTTCATGCATTGAGTGGGGTAGGTGACGGAGGTGGGTGGTGCAGGAGAGAGAGTCATGGCAGGGGCTTGGTCTTCCTTGGTTGGTGCAAGGGGACGGTGATCGGATCCGGCTGTTTGCGGTAGCTTGGACGGATCGGATCAGAAAGAGACCCCTCTGGGGCGGGGGCAAAGGATCATCCCCCAGACCCAGCATGCCTATAAAAGAGGGGGCAAGGATGAAGCAAAGGCGTCCATCCATGCACCTCTCTTTCTTTATTTCTTGCCTTCTTCTTTGTTATGTTGAGGGGGAGAGGCCGGGGCCGGTCCCCGGGCTCTAGCTTTGGGTCATTGATGCCGAACGCTCGCATTGACGCTTGGGGAGTGAGTCTGGTCCGAGGGCGCAGGAGATGCAGCGGTCGGGGGTGTGGGCGCCGAACTGTCCATAGTGTGGGAGGCATTACGCTCCTCCGAGATGGTGAGGCGCCCGTCTCTCCCACACGAGCCGGCCACTTGGTGGAGAGTGCTTGCCTTGGCCACAAGACGCCGAGGTCCGTTAACTTGACGACGAGGCTCCTGGAGCTTCCAGTGCCAGTCTGGGGTGCAGCGCTCAGGATCTTCGATAATCCCAGCAATTCTCCTTCCGGCGGAGTCGGGGCGAACGTTGAAGACGGTGGCACCTTCCTGCCCTCCAATGTGGGGAGCGGCTCCTCGCACGCCTCAGACGCCGCCGTCGCCTACTGTTTCTCCAGGGGAGGTGATGGCCCGAGGGGCCGGTGACCTCCTGGAGCGGTGGTGATGAAGAAGGAACAAGGGAAGACGGAGAAGGCGGGTGGCAGGCCGTCAGGTCAGAGTATGATGGCACCAACGCCTTTGTCTCGTACTGCCCGCCCGCTGCCTCGTCTTTCCGCTCTTCCCCTCCCTCCCCAACACCATCATCACCGGCCTCTTTAGAACGGTTCCCGAGGAGGGGTCTCTCTTGGTGCCTTTGCCTCCTCCAGCAGTCTTCTAGCTGAGCTCTGGTGGTTCTCCCTGCCGGTGCTTGTGCTGGGGCTTCTTTCTGGTCCTGGAGGTGGTGACCAGGGCACCGCCGAGCTGCTCCCTCCTCCCCTCTCCTTCGCAGCCTCGCCATTCCCGATCTTGTCAGGCTACGCCCGGCAAGCCTTGACAGGATCAGGCTGGGCTTCTGCTCAGGCACTCCTTTTTCCCTCTTCACCTCCCACCGTAGTGCCTAGGAGGAGAGGGACAAGAAAGGGATGACGGGGCACTTATCTTTTTTCAGTCTAAAATATGTAGGCACTTGCCAAACTTTAGTCTAAATTATGTAAACTTCTTTATCCATGTTTGTGTTATGTAAGATCTGTACTTGCTTATCAGCATATTAATGAAAAAGACAAGCCTTGGCGGGTACTTGTGCATGTATCATGTCCATGCAGAGGTGAGGTGCCTCTATACGTTCAAGTAAACAAGTTTCCCCCGGCAAACTATCCTGCCGGTACCGTTAGTTTGCTGCCGTGGGGCAAGGACTGCTGGGCATAAAACTATAAAAAGGGACCAGCCCCTCGTCGAACCCTCTCCATCAAAGGCCACTGCGACCACCTTGCCCGAAGCAATGCTCGGGACAAAGGATGGGAGCACCTATGTTTTGAAGGTAATGAGGTTTTCACATGCACAAGTTTTCACCTTATAGAACAGGTATGGATAAGAAGAAACTTATCTGTTTGGCTTGCCGAGGATCGATGTGTAGGCTTGTCTTCATTTCTTCTCTTCGGGACCAAGTCCGCGGCAAGAACCCTGTAGCTTAGTGCAGATGAAAACAGAGCTACATGCAAACTCATCTACATGATCATGCTATGCTCATGATATGCTTTTGCATGCATGCAAGTTTCAGGGCCCCCAGCGCTTCGTTTATTCATCTGGTGGTCAGGGTCTGCATCTAGCTTTGTACAAAGGGTTACATGCAACATCGGCAAGGCTTGTACAAAAGGGTGGCTGCCAGGCAGGGCCCGACAGCCTAGCCTTACGGGTAGAACTTACGGAGATGCTCAATGTTCCATGAGTTTTGCAACTAAATGCCATCTCCGGTCTCCAGACGGACTGCGCCGGGTCTGCTAACTCGTACTACCCCGTAAGGGCCTTCCCACTTTGGCGTCAACTTGTTTGCACCCTTGGCGAACTGAACACGCCTAAGGATAAGGTCGCCTTCCTCAAAGCTCCGGGCATGAACCATGCGGATGTGATAGCGACGGAGGGCTTGCTGGTAGTTTGCAGCACGCGTAGCAGCCCGGAGACGGTTCTCCTCAAGTAGCACAGTGTCGTCACGCTGGTGCTGTTCTTGTGCTACTTCATCATAGGCAAGCACTCAAGGTGGCCCGTATATGAGTTTCGTGGGGATCACTGCTTCTGCCCCATAGACTAGGGAGAAGGAAGTCTGCCCGGTAGCTCGATTTGGTGTCGTACGGAGGGACCAAAGAACCACCGGCAGCTCGTCGATCCATCGCATGCCACACTTCTGCAGCCTATCAAATGTTCTTGTCTTGAGTCCTCGCAGCACTTCAGCATTTGCCCTCGCAGCACTTCAGTGTTTGCCCTCTCAGCTTGTCCGTTGCTTCTGGGATGGGCAACAGAGGCAAAGGAGACTTTGCTTCCTAGGGCATGAACGTATTGCATGAAGGTGCGGCTTGTGAATTGGGTGCAATTGTCAGTGATGACTCTGGCAGGTACTCCGAAACGGCACACCAATCCTTTCAAGAACTTGATAGCTGACTGTGCGGTTACCTTCCTCATGGGCTCCACCTCCGGCCACTTTGTGAACTTGTCGATAGCAACGAACAAGAACTCTAGGCCCCCGGTACCACGGGGGAAGGGGCCCAAGATGTCGAGCCCCCAGACCGAGAAGGGCCATGACAAAGGGATCGTTTGGAGAGCTTGAGCAGGCTGATGGATATTCTTGGAGTGGAACTGGCAGGCTTCACATTTGGTGACTAGCTCAATTGCATCTTGGAGGGCCGTGGGCCAGTAAAAACCTTGCCGGAAGGCTTTTCCAACCAGGGCCCTCGATCCAATGTGGGAGCCGCACATACCCTTGTGTATCTCTGCCAACAGTTCCTTTCCTTCTTCACGGCAAATGCACTTCAATTTCATGCCGTTGGGCATGCGTCGTCAATGAACTGGTACATACTGGCCCTCCGGGCTACTCTTTCAGCTTCTTCTTGCTCTTCGGGAAGCTCTCCTGTTTGGAGGAAATGAACTATGCATCGCGCCCAAGTTGGAGCCTGAGGCTCGGCAACAAGGACCAGCTGCACCTCCTCATTCGTCGGAGCGCACTACTCGACCACAGAGATTGGTAGTTTGGCGGGAGGGTGCAGCTCACTGATCGTAGGGGAGTTGTTCCCGCAAAGCTCTCTGCCGGGGGCTTCGGGAAGCTCTGTCCAGAGAGGCTTGCCGGAGTCCAGTTTCCTCCTCTTTCTGGGCATTGTTGTCGGGGTTATGGAGGGTTGAGTCAGATGGAGAACTAAAGTCCCTGGTTCCATGGGGAGTTTTTGCGCAGCGCACTTTGACAGATGATCAGCAATGCTGTTTTCCGCATGCGGTATGTGCTCTGTCTGCAATCCATCAAAGCGCTCCTGCAACTTTCTCACTTCCTCGACGTATACCTCCATCAATGGGCTTTGATAATCCTTATTCACTTGCCTCACCACAAGTTGTGAATCTCCACGAATGATCAACTTCTTGATTCCAAGTTTTGTTGCGATCCTGAGCCCAGCAAGGAGTCCTTCATACTCTGCAGTATTGTTGGTAGCCTTCTCCCGGGGGAAATGCATTTGAACCACGTACTTAAGGTGCTCCCCAGTGGGAGCAATGAGAAGCAGGCCAGCTCCTGCACCTTGGAGGGAGAAGGCACCATCAAAGTACATGATCCATTCTTGGGGCGCTTCCTTGCCGGGGATAACTGTCTCCAACACTTCTTCGTCAGGGGTAGGAGTCCACACTGCAATAAACTCCGCTAGTGCTCTGCTCTGAATGGTTGACGTGCTCTCAAACTTCAAACCAAAGCTGGACAACTCCATAGCCCATTCCACTATCCTGCCGGTGGCCTCAGGGTTCCTCAATATACGTTGCAAGGGGAAGCGGGTGACAACCGTGATCTTGTGGGCTTGGAAGTAGTGGCGCAGTTTCCTTGAGGCCATAATGAGACCAAAGATCAACTTTTGCATGCCAGAGTACCTCGACCTAGCCCCCTGTAGCAGGGAGCTGGCGAAGTACACTAGCCGCTGCACCACTTTCCTCCTTGCCGTGACCTTGGAACTGTCCTCATTGCCCCACTCTTCCTTGCCCTGATCTGCATCTGACCTTGCGGGGGCGAGTTCACTTCCTTCTCCAGAGGGGATGGCAGTTGCAGCCGCTTCTTCATCTACTTCCCGCTGCGCCACCAGCGCTGCACTAACCACTTGATTGGTTGCCGCTAAGTACAGCAGCAACGGCTCTTGTGGCTTCGAAGCGACTAAGGTGGGAACAGAGGAAAGATAGATCTTCAAATCGTGTAGCACGGCGTCTGCCTCTGGGGTCCACTCCATGGGCCCTGCCTTCTTCAGAATTTTAAAGAATGGCAGGGCATGCTCGGCGGACTTGGAAATGAACCTGCTTAGCGTAGCAACACATCGAGTCAAACGCCTCACATCTTTAACTGTCTTGGGTGCTTGAATCTGCTCAATCACCCTGATCTTGTTGGGGTTGGCCTCTATCCCCCGGTGGGACACAAAGAAGACAAGTAACTTGCCGGAAGGAACGCCAAACACACACTTCTCTAGGTTCAGCTTCAAGTTGATCTTGCGTAGATTTGCGAAGGTCTCTTCCAAGTCCTGAATGAGAGTTGATTTGTCCTTGGTTTTGACCACTATATCGTCCATGTAGGCTTCAATATTCCTGTGCAGCTGAGACTCAAAGCCAATCTGTACTGCCCTTGCGAAAGTGGATCCAGCGCTTTTTAACCCAATGGGCATACGTACAAAACAGTACGTGCTACATTGGGTTATAAACGCGGTCTTCTCTTCATCTTCCTTGGACATAAAAATCTGGTGGTACCCGGAGTAGGCATCCAAGAAGGAAAGTAGATCACATCCAGAGGTGGAATCCACAATCTGATCAATGCACGGCAGGGGGAATGGGTCCTTCGAGCACGCTTTATTCAGATCTGTGAAATCTATGCAAAGCCTCCATTTCCCATTCGCCTTGCGCACTACCACTGGATTTGCCAACCAAGTTGGATGCAATACTCCTCTGACCAAACCAGCAGCTTCGAGTTTCTTAATCTCCTCGGCAATAAACTGCTGCCACTCAAAAGCTTGCTTTCGGACCTTCTGTTTGACAGGTCGGGCATGTGGGCAGACAGCAAGGTGGTGCTCGATTACCTCCCTGGGAACACCGGGGATGTCAGATGGTTGCCAAGCAAATAGATCGACATTCGCCCGCAGGAAGGCAACGAGCGCGCTTTACTATTTGTCATCAAGGGTGGAGCTGATAGTAAATGTACCATCAACGCCAACCAACCCTGCCGAGACCTTCTTCACAGCGGGCACAGCAACCTTTGATCTCTTGCTATTGGAACACTCCGGCAAATCATCAACAGGCGCAGCGCATTCTGAAGAGGCGCGCTTCTCGGATTCTTTGCTGGCATCCTTGCTAGTTTTCTTCCCTTTCTTGCTTTCCTTGGCGGAAGCGGCGGCTCCCGCGGCCTCTGCTGCGACAGCTTCCCGGTACATCTTATCAACGCATATGATTGCGTCCTTCTTGTCTGACGGGATGGAAATGACGCCCATCGGCCCTGGCATCTTCAGAGTGTTGTAAGCATAATGGGATGCCGCCATGAATTTTGCCAAGGCAGGGCGGCCAAGGATTCCATTGTATGGCAAGGGGAGGTCAACCACATCAAACATGATCTTCTCGGTCCGGTAGTTCAACTCCCCCCCGAACATTACTGGTAGTGTGATCTTCCCCTTAGGATGACTCCTGCCGGGGTTGATCCCTTGGAATGTACCAGTAACATTGAGCTCTTCATCTGCTATTTGGAGCTTGCTGATGACCTTGGGAGATATCAGATTCAAACCGGCCTTGCCGTCAACCAACATCTTTGTGACCTTGAGGTTGCGAATCGTTGGAGAAACCAACAATGGCAAACACCCTACCGCGGTGGTGCGGTCAGGGTGATCCTCTTCATCAAAGACGATGGGCGTGCGAGACCACTTGAGCGGCTTCCGAGAATCTGCCGCTCGCTCCACGGCATTGACCTCACGTGCCTACTATTTAAGCTGGTGGTGAGAGGAGTGGAAGGATGCACCTCCATCAATGCATAGGGTGTCAGTGGCCTTCTGGAACTCCTGCTCGCTGGTTTCCTCTTCATCTCCTTCATCACTCCCATCATCACATTCCTTCTTCTCATGGCCTTTGGCCGGTTTCCCTTGATACCGAGGGGCCTTGCCGGGGCGACCTCCTCTACCACCTCGGCCCTTCCCACCAGCACCATCTTGGTCTCTCTCTTTGTCACGCTTCTCGTACTCAGCTTTCTACTTCTTAACGAGCTGCCCAACTTGATGACACTCTTGAAGATCGTGTCCCTTAGTCCGATGGATCTTGCAGTAAGGCCCGTCAGCCTTCCCAGCCTTCTCGGTAGCCGTGGCTTCCCGGCAATCAGCACACGCGGCAACTTCCTTGCCGGGAGCCTCGATCTTGGCCTTCTTGCCGGTACTAGGAGTGCTCGATCCTTCAACAGCCATCACTGCTTTTATCCTTGTGCTTCTTGTTGTGTTTCTTGTTCATCTTCTTCTGATTGGTGGCGTCATCGTCGCCCTCTGAGTCAACGTTGATGCATCTTCTTTGCCGGGGAGTCGCCTCCCCTCCTCTGTTCGGGCACACTTATCCACCAGAGTGTATAGCTCATTCACAGTCTTGGGCAACCGAACATTCATTTTGGAACGTATCCTGCGGTTGCGCACATTGGACTGGAACGCAGCTATCACAGCTGCTGGATGGATGTCTAGAATGTTCCTATGCACCCAGCTGAACCTCTGCATGTCCTTCCGCAAACTCTCCCTTCCTTCTGTGGGAGGAGCTGCAAGTCGCTGGGCCACCCTAGTTCTTGATGGCCGCCCGTGAAGGCGCCAATAAACTCATGGCACAGATCAGCCCAGGTCGAGATGGAGTTCTCCGGCAAGTGCATCAGCCACGACCTAACGTTTGGCTTGAGTGCCAAAGGGAAGTAGTTGGCGAACACCTTCTCGTCCCTTCCTCTGGCAGCTTGAACAGTGATGGTGTAGATGCTCAAGAACTCTGCCGGGTTCAATCTTCCATTGTACTTTTCTGGTATCTCTGGCTTGAACGTACGGGCAGATGGCCAATGGACTTGTCGCAGCTCACGAGTGAAGGCAGGGAACCCAACCTCGAAAGGCAGGTATCCATCTCCACTAGGCATAGGCTCATTGATGTCAGGGCCATTACGCCTATCAGACTGGCGGCGGGTTTCGCAGCGTCATTCAGTGGTGACGCGCGCGTCTTCCCTCCGCCTATCTTCCAGGACTCGTTGTTGGTCTCGACGTGCCCGTGGATCAGATGAAGCCATCGATACGTCGTCAGGTTCTTGGTCGTGTGGCTCTGGCTGCGGCCCCTGCGCTAGCTGTCGTGGAGGGGACTGCACCGTCGGAACGGCTCCCTCGGTGTGGCCAGCGGCTTGGGCCGTTGCCGCCATTGGTGGAGGTTGTGGCGGGCCTGCCTGCTGTGATCCTCCTACCTCAGCAAAACCAATCAGGCTCTGGATAGTGGCTCTCCACTCATCCTTTTGATTGGCCACTGGCGGAAATCTCAACAAGAGCTGGGCCCGTGCCATGGCTTTCGAAGCGGTGCTTGGCATGGACGACGATGCGGCTCGCGACGTTGCCCGACTTCTGATGGTGCCTGTAGTGGTGGTGCCATGTTCTCGCCGCCGCGAGCCAGTCGTCAGGGCAGCATGACGACGAGGCGGATGCGCTTGGGGGTTGACGACCCCATTTGGCGCATCGTCTTAGCTAGCTTGTCCTGGGGGGGCGTGGGCCCTGTAGCCGCACCCGTGGCGGGGGCAGCTAGGAGGTTATGATCTGCATCAGGGCGAGCGCCATCGCTGCGGCTGTGTCCCTCGGTGAGGTGGGGAGGCGGAGACGAAACATTCTCCCCACCCGCACCTTGTGGAGCATGGCCGCCGGGGTGTTGTTGGTGTCGCCCTCCTCCGGTGCCTCCTGCTCCTGCTTCGGCCCCAGGGGAACGGTGATGGCGCCGCCTGCGCCAGTCACATTCCCCGCAGCATCGGCGTTCCCATGTTCCCCCGCAGCCCCCACGGCATTAATGGCCGCATGCGAGGGGGCCTTCGAGGTGGACGGGTGAGCCGAAGCACCGGATTTCTTATTGGGCGCCATGGATGATGAAGCCGTTGATGAAGAAAACGATGATGAAGATGACGCGCTGCTTACACTCTCGGGTTCGCGCAAGCGCTTCCCCCTACCTGGCACGCCAAAGATGTCGTGGTATCACACGGCCACCTATGGGGCCATCGGCCCCTTGTGGTTCGGCAAGGGGGACGAGCACATTGCACAAAGAGCGGAAAGCATAGAGCAGCACGGCAGCGATGACACGGGCAGTTTTACCCAGGTTTGGTCCACCGCGAGGCATAAAACCCTACTCCTGCTTTGGTGGATTGATGAAAGGACCGTGGTGGAGACGCATTGCTCTAGCCCGGCAAGGTCGCCTCTGGGCGAGAGCAGCTACACGCGTGTGAGCATACAAGGGTCCGAATCCTTTCTAAGATAGCCACAGCCCTCCTTTTATAGGTTAAGGGGTCACCACAATGGCAAAACAATCATTATGCACTGATTAGATAGCCATAGTGCTATCATACCTAACTATGTAGACAGGATAGAGTGCATTAAATGCATCGCTTAGTGTCACATCGTGGCGTGGCCCGGCAAGCCTTGTCGCGCGATGCAGCCACCTTCTCGCCTGTCTGCATGACATGTCTCCTGGACGGGTGTCATTTAGGGATGATCTTCATTGGAAATAGCTACCACGTGCCAGATAACAGCCACATAATCACCTGGGGGCTCAACACCGCACCGATAGGTGACTTGCGTTGCTGTGAGGTGCAGCGGTGGAGCCTTGGCGGGGTGATCCGCCTTCTGCGTCCTGGGCAAGCCTGCCGGGGGAGCCTTGAGGCTTGTCCTTGGAGCAACCTCGACCCCGCCAGGCTCACCTGGCCAGCAAGGGAGGTTTTTGCTTAGTGATATCTTGCTTTTTTGGTTCGTCTTGGTCTTCTTGACCCGCCCTTTGATTTCTCAAAGAGCTATCTCTTCTGCTTGGCCTTGTCTTGAATGTTGTAACCTTGCTCTTGAGCCTATGTACAGTCCGGGCAACACACCTGGGGTTTGTTGCACCGACACTAGGGCATATCTCCAACAACGAGTTCATTGGCGCCTTTACCGAAGGCCAGAATGGCCCTGGATTGCCCAGTTACTTGCAAGTAATCCCACAAAAGGAGGCAGAAGATCTATGCAAGTACAGCCAGAGATTCAGTCACGTACACCATAGCATACCGGATGTGCACCCCACAGCTGTGATTGCCGCGTTCCATACAAATGTATGCAATCGCAAGATGTGGGAGAAGATGCGTATACGGTTGTCGAAGACCGTCAACGAGCTCTACACGTTGGCGGATAAATGTTCGTGTGATGAAGACTGGAGAAGGCTTCCCGGGGAAGATGCTAGCGTTGAAGTCGATTCTGATGACGACAATGCTGCCACCCCAAAAAAGAAAGGTCGAAGACGCAACAGAAAGCGAAAGGGAAAGTCAGTTATGGCCGTAGAGGGGTCCGGTAACTCCATCCCTGCCAAGAAAACCAAGACGGAAAGCTCCGGCAAGGAAGCAGCTGCATGTGCTGATTGCCAGGTAGTTGTGGGAGGTAAGAATGTCGGCAAGTCTGACGGGCCATACTGCAAGATTCACCGTACCAAGGGTCATGACCTCCAAGAGTGTTGTCAAGTCGAACAACTGGTTGAGAAATAGAAAGCGGAATATGAGAAGCGGGACAAGGAGAAAGGCCAGGATGGTGCGAGTGCTTCGAGCAAGAAGGGTCATAGCGGCTGAGGAGGGCGCTGCTGCAATGCCAACCAGCAGAAGGAAAAGCCCACCAGGGGCAGAGAAAAGAGATAATAAGTTGAAGAGGGTGGAGAGGAAGATGATAACGAGTCTAGCAAACATGAATTTGAGAAGGCAACATAAGCCATGTGCATTGACAGGGGTGTATCTTTGCACTCCTCTCACAACCAGCTCAAACAGTTGGCGCATGAGGTAAATGCAGCGGAGCCGACAGCGGATGCCCAAAAGCACCTCAAGTGGTCCCACATGCCTATTATTTTCGATGCCGAGGACCACCCTGATCGCACAACTGTGGTCGGGTGTTTTCTGTTGTTGGTTTCGCCAACAATATGCAACCTCAAGGTCATGAAAATCCTAGTTGACGGTGGGCTGGCTTGAACTTGATCTCCCCTGAGGTGATCAAGAGGCTGCAAATTCCTGAGGAAGAGCTCAAGAAAACCAGGATATTCCAAGGAATTAACCTGGGAAGGAGCCAACCTAAGGGGAAGATCACGTTGCTTGTGACGTTTGGCGGGAAATTGAATTACGGAACAGAGAAAATCGTGTTTGATGTTGTTAAGATCCCCTTGCCGTTCAATGGAATTCTTGGTCGCCCAGCCTTGGCTAAGTTCATGGCAGCATCTCACTATGCTAAAAACACGCTGAAGATGATAGGGCCTATGGGTGTCATCTCCATTAACTCCGATAAGAAGAATGCAGTCATATGTGTGGACAAGCTTTGCAGAGATGCAGTTGCAGCGGAGACCATCAAGGCTACTGCTCCCGCAAAGGAGAAGAAGAACAAGAAACCCGACAAGACATCTAGCGCACCTCTTCGGAGTGCTCCGCACCCATTCAAGAATTGCCAGAAAGCTCTGCTAGCAAGAGATCCAAGGCCACTCCACCTGCAACTACAAAGGTGCCAGCAAGGGACGACGGAACTAGCGGCACCTTCACCGTCGGTGCCAACCTTCTTGCGGGCGAATATAGATGTGTTGGCATGGCAACCATCTGACATCCCTGGTGTTCCCAGGGAGGTAATTGAGCACCATCTTGCTATCTATCCCCATCCTCGGCCCGTCAAGCAGAAGGTCAGGAAGCAAGCTTTGGAACGACAATAGTTCATAGCAGAAGAGATCAAGAAACTTGAGGCAGCGGGCCTTGTCAGTGTATTAAACATGGGTGTGTAATACCCAACTTATGCACAGACAAGTGGTAGCTCCCCCGGAAAGTTAAAGCCTTAGTGGAGGCCTCCGAGTTAGAGGAGCAGCTCTTCGTGAGATCAAGGAGCACATCAAGATGACCAAGGTCACCTGCAGAAATGAAGTACTAGAAGCATGCTCTTGCCGGCAAGTCAGGACCGGCAGGACGAAGACCCGGCAAGCCCCGCGGCAAGCAGATTGTCGGCATGGAGCCAGCGATCTATGGGCCAATGCAACCCCTTTCCTGGTTCGGCAAGGGGGAGCAATCAGCGCAAAGAGCAAGGGCAACGAGAGGCGCCACAGTTTTACCCAGGTTCGAGCCGCTGAGAAGCGTAATACCCTACTCCTGCTTTGGTGTATTGGAGGAATGTGGATTAAAGTACACGGAGTGCTCTCCCCCGGCAAGTAGCTAGGAGAGAGAAGCTGCATGGTTACCTATGCGTGGAGGTTGCAAAGGGTTCAGACCCCTGTAAAGGTTGCCTTGGCCCTCCTTTTATAGTTCAAGGGGTAACCATAGTGGCAAAAAGGTCATGACAGGGTGATTAGACTGCTACAGAACTATCATACCTAACTCTGCTAGTTAGGAAAAAAATGCATTAAATGCGCTGCTAGGTGTCGTGAGGAGGAGGAGCCCCAGCAAGGCTGCCGCACCGCTTGCTCAACTACCTCTTATTAGCTTGGCACGCCATTAGGACAGGTGTCAATAAAGGTAATCCTCCTTCCCAGCAAGCTGGCACATACAGGCTATCTCCACCTAACCACCTGCGGGCTCGACACCTCACTGATCAGCGACCAGCTGGCCAGAGAAGTGGAGTGTTGGCGTTTGGCGGGAAGTCCATGCTCGAGGGGTTTGCCGGGTCTTGTCTTGCCGTCTCGTTCTTGCCAGGGGTCAGCTGCTTCTGTTGTGAATCTCGTGGCTTGTTCCAAGCCTTGGCCTTCTTAATGCGCTCTTTGATCTGACGATGAGCGGCTTCTCTGGTATGGTTGCGCATGAGTTCGATCCTTGCCGGGGGAGCTGCAATATGTCTATGCATAGGTCAAGACAGCAAACGCCTATGTTTGCTGCACCAACAGGAGCCCCCAGGCCTAGATCACACATGCCGCAAGGCATCGTTGGGCTAAGCCCAATAATGCACAGACTCACACATCGACCTTGCCGGAAATGGCATTGTGCTTTGAGATCTTCTTTGCTTCTTCATTAATCTGGTTTAGGTCAGTCCCCTCCTTCATCCTGATATCCTTGGCGCTTGAACGATGCAAGCTGTTCGCGTCAAAAATCAAGGGTGCACGCGCACGCGGGATGCTGTTAGGGCACCCGTGCGTGATTCAGGGTAACTGCCATTTCTGCCATCACTCCCGCCTTTATCGTAGCCTTCCCCTCTTCCCCATGACATGGATTAGGCACGGGGCATGGGATTGGTGCAGAAGAGCGGTCGTGGTGGTAGTGCTTTGATTAGAGGAGCCAGAACGCCGGATTGGCAAACTGGGCGGTCGATTGGAGCAAGACGCCAGCCAGGGATGTAGGGGGTGGATTGGTGCAGCGGGGCGGTTGCCCCAGGGCAGTGGAGAGCCAGCCCCCACTCTCCCCACTATAAAAGGAGGGGTGCGAGGGCAGCAATGCTCATCCACCTTCCCCTCCTCCCTTTCCTCGCTTCTGCTTCCACCATGGCGATAGGAAGAGGCCGGGCTCATGCTTTGGTCACAGCGGCGAGAGCTTCTCCTCGACATCATGCTTCTGCTTCGGCTGCGGCCGCGAAGCCGGTGCCAGCGCACCAGGCGGGGTGCAGGGTGAGGTCGGAGTCGACACAGCGCCGCGATCGAGGGGAGGGGGCGGTGTGCTCGTAGTTTCTCCTCCAACCGTTCCGTCCCCGGCAAAGGGCCATATGGGGGACAAGTCACTTGAGTTCACTGCGTGATCCTCCCCGTAGTCGCCTGCGGCTCCCCTGCCCCTTTGCCAGGGTGATGGAGGTCGATCAGCCGCTCAGGTTGTGGTTGCGCATGAGCGGTTGCTATAATGGCGCCGTGTGGGTGAACGTCGAGTTCCCCACGCCTTGCGTCATGCTTCTCAGGCACAGGTGGAAAACCTTCCCCCGCGCCCACTAACTTGAGGAGGGGCACGTCCTCCGCTTCAAGTTGGTGGAGTCCGGCATGCTCTCCGTCAAGATCTTCGGGCCTTCAGGCACTCATCTTCGGTGCTGTGTAGAAAGCTCGAGCGACAATGAAAGCTCCTCCTCGAGCGACAGTGACAAGGAGGACGCATATGGTGAAGACGGCGACGGTGACCCCCAGTCATCAAGTCCGAAGACGGCGACTCGGACTCCAGCTGAATGCCAGCAACACCTTCATCACCAGCTGAGTGCCAGCAGCACCATCATCTACAGCTGGACCCCAGCAGAGCGATTTGCCGGGGGAGGGTCTAGCCTAGCCGCTCTCTCCGTCCCTGGCTTCATCTTCCCTGCCGGGGAGGTGCTCTCCCGATCTTGTTGGGTTGCGTCCCTCTGGTCCTGGCGGGGGTGACCAGAGCTTCGCCCAAGCGCTCCTTTTACCCTCCTTGAACTCGATGTAAACCCTGGGAGGAGAGGGACAAGAAAGGCATTTCAAAGCACTTTTCTTTTTTAACAAAAAATGTAAGCATTTGTCGTGTTCGAATCAAATATAAACATTTCCTATCCATATTCGCACTTGTATGACTTGTACTTGTTGCCTCACGCAATTTTGAGAAAAAGAAACTTGCCGGAGACACATACTTGCCTTAGACATCTTGAAGGACTAGCCTTCCGCAGTCTTTTGCAAGTAAGATATCCGACAAAGCCTCTTGCCGGTCTCAAGCGCAGCTGCAACTAACCCTTGTCGAGCAGACTCGAGGCAAGTCTAGGAGTGCACATGGAGGCTGGCCTCTTGTCGGTTTTAAACGTAGTTGCCACTAATCCTGTTGAGTGGACTCGAGGCAAGGATAAGAGCATGAATGAAAGACGCAGCAAGGTCTCCTCGCGTGCAAGTTTCTCATGTGCAAACGCAATATGGAATGACGAGAAATTTCAGATTAAACAAACTTTCACCTTATCTTTCTTTGTTGTACTTCTTATCGTCTGGATAAAAAAAAGGGTCGCCACTGGTTCAAGCGTGTAAACTACCATCCTCCCCCCGGGAAAGGTGCTCGCGAGGAACCCTTCTGTCTTTGATAGAAAAACAAAGAAGAGAAAATACAGCATGGGGCCCTTGGCGGCATGTTAATCATCTTATCTAAACAAGTGTAATCACATGAAAATCATGCTATAGCATATAGATAAACATGCATGAAAGTTTGTAAAACACTTGATTTTATTTAGATATGCACCGGGTCTGCGCCTGGCTTTGTACAAAGGGTTACAAGCCTTTGAGACTATGCTTGTACAAAACGGGTTGTCGGGCAGGGTCCGGCAACCGCGCCTTATGGGTAGAACTTGCAAAGATGCTCATTATTCCATGAGTTTTGCACACGAATGCCATCTTCGGTCTCCAGATGGACTGCGTCGGGTCTGGTGACACATACTACCCGGTAAGGGCCCTCGCACTTCGGCGTCAACTTGTTTGTACCCTTGGCGGACTGAACACGCCGAAGGACAAGGTCGCCTTCCTCAAGGCTCCGGCCATGAACCTTATGGCTATGGTAGCGGCGCAAGGCTTGATGGTAGAGTGCAGCATGCACAGCCGCCCAAAGATGATCTTCCTCAAGGAGCACGACATCGTCATGCCGCAGCTGCTCTTGCTCTACTTCATCATAGGCAAGTACTCGAGGTGACCCGTATATGAGTTCTGTGGGGAGCACCACTTCTACACCATAGACTAGGGAGAAGGGTGTATAGCCAGTAGCTCGATTTGGTGTCGTCCTGAGTGACCAAAGAACCACCAACACCTCGTGAATCCAATGCCTCCCACACCCGTGCAGCCTGTCAAATGTTCTTGTCTTGAGCACGTGCAATACTTTAGAATTTGCCCTTTCCGCTTACCTGTTACTCCTTGGGTGAGCAACAGATGCAAAGCACACCTTTCTCCCAAGCTTCTGGGTATATTGCATGAAAGCGCGGCTCATGAATTGTGTCTGTTGTTAGTGATGATCCTGTTCGGGACCCCGAACCGGCAAACCAATCCTTTGAAGAACTTGACAGCTGACTGTGCAGTTACGTTTCTAACTGGCTCCACTTCAGGCCACTTCGTGAACTTGTCGATGGAGACGTACAAGAACTCAAAGCCCTCGGTAGCACAGGGGAAGGGGCCCAAAATATCGAGCCCCTAGACCGAAAAGGGCCAGGAGAGAGGAATCGTTTGGAGGGCTTGCGCTGGTTCATGTATGCTCTTTGAATGGAACTGGCATGCTTCACATCTTGTTACTAGCTCAGTTGCATCCTGGAGGGCAGTGGGCCAATAAAAGCCTTGCCGGAAGGCCTTCTCGACAAGGGTTCTTACTCTTATGCAAGAACCACATATGCCTCCATGTATCTGTGCCAACAACTTCAGTCCATCTTCCCGGGTAATGCACTTCAATTTCACTCCGTTTGGTCTCTTTCTGCATAGGATGTTATCTACAAACTGGTACATACTTGACTGACAGGTTACCTTCTCAGCTTGCTCTTGTTCTTCGGGAAGTTCTCCTGTTTAGAGAAATTGCACTATCTATTGTGCCCATGTCGGAGCTTGGGGTTCGACAACAAGGACTAAAGGCATTTCTTTAGCCGCGGGAGCGCTGATCTCATCGGCAAGAATCTGGGATTTTGCCTGAGGTCCCTGCTCACTGGCAGGTGCATCACTGCTCCCGGCAACTGCTTTGCCGATGGCTTCTGGGAGCTCTGTTAGAAAGTATTTGCCGGTGCTTATCTTCCTTCTCTTCTTGGCTCTTGTTTATGGGGTGACTGTGGGTCGAGTCAAGGGGAGCACAAAAGTCCCTGTTTCCAACAGGTAGCTTTTGGGCAGCACACGTTGACAGTTGATCAGCAATGTTGTTTTCCGCACGAGGGATGTGCTCTGTTTGCAGACCATCAAAGTGTTCCTCCAACTTTCTCACTTCATTCACATACGCTTCCATCAATAGGCTCTGGTAATCCTTGTTCACTTCCTTTACCACAAGTTGCGAATCTCCGCGGATGATCAGCTTTTTGATTCCCAACTCTACCACAATTCTGAGGCTGGCAAGCAGTCCCTCGTACTCAGCAGTATTGTTGGTAGCTTCCTCACGGGGGAAATGTATTTGAACCACGTATTTGAGTTGCTCTCCGGTGGGCGCGATAAATAGCACTCCGGCACCGGCGCCCTATAACGACAAAGCACCATCAAAGTACATGATCCAATTCCTTGTGGTTTCTCTGCCGGGGAGGGCTGATTCCTGGAACTCATCCTCTGGTGTTGGTGTCCATTCTACAATGAATTCAGCCAATGCTTTGCTCTGAATAGTTGATGTACTCTCAAACTTGAGCGCAAAGCTTGACAGTTCCAATGCCCACTCTACTATTCTACCAGTTTCCTCTGGATTCCTCAGAATGCGCTGCAACAAGAAGCCAGTGACCACCATGATCTCATGTGCTTGAACATTGTGGCACAACTTCCTTGAAGCCATGAGCATGCCAAAGAGCAACTTCTGCACACCCGAATACCTTGACCTAGCTCCCTGCAAGAGAGAGCTGACAAAGTATACTGGTCACTGCACCACTTTCTTCTTTGATGTAACTTGTCAACCAATCACCTTATCTTGCACCACTTTTTCCTCCCCGACATCTAGCTTTTCAGGAGAAGATGCCACTTCGTTGTGGGACGGCTCTGCCATCATTGTTTCCTCATCGCTGGATTCCCTCTGCACAACCAGTGCGGCGCTGACCACTTGATTCATCGCCGCCAAGTATAGCAGCAACGGCTCTTGCGGTTTAGGTGTGACTAGAGTTGGCACAGAGGACAGATATCTTTTCAGGTCTTGCAGCGCAGCCTCCGCTTCTGGAGTCCATTTTACCGGACCTGCCTTTTTCAATATCTTGAAAAACGGCAGGGCACACTCAACAGACCTTGAAATAAACCTACTCAAAGCTGTGACACAACCGGCAAGACGCCTCACATCCTTGATGGTCTTGGGTTCTTGGATCTATTAGATGGCCTTAATCTTGTCAGGGTTTGCCTCGATTCCACGCTGAGATATGAAGAATCCAAGGAGCTTGCCGAAGGGGACACCAAATGCGCACTTCTCGGGATTGAGCTTCATGTTGATCTTCCGCAAGTTGGAAAAGGTTTCCTCCTAATCTTGAATTAGGGTGGACTTGTCCTTGGTGTTGACCACAATATCATCCATGTAAGCTTCTATGTTCCTGTGCAATTATGGCTCGAAACCGATCTAAACTGCCCTCGTGAATGTCGAACCCGCACTCTTTAGTCCGAAAGGCATCCGTACAAAGTTGTATGTGCCACATGGAGTAATGCATGCGGTTTTCTCCTCATCTTCCTTGGACAAGAATATCTGGTGATATCCGGAGTAGGCGTCAAGAAACGAGAGCAAATCACAGCCGGTAGTGGAGTCCACAATCTGGTCAATGCGTTGCAAGGGGAAAGGGTCCTTTGGGCATGTTTTGTTGAGATCAGTGTAATCAATACAAAGTCTCCACCTCCCATTTGCCATGCGCATGACAACCGGATTCGCCAACCAGGTTGGATGCATCACTCCTTTGACCAGGCCAGCTGCCTCGAGTTTCTTGATCTCTTCTACTATAAATTGTTGCTGTTCCAAAGCTTGCTTCCTGACCTTCTACTTGACGGGTTGAGCATGAGGGCAGACAGCAAGGTGGTGCTCAATTACCTCCCTGGGAACACTGGGGATGGCAGATGGTTTCCATGCAAACACATCTACATTCGCCTGCAGGAAGGAAATGAGCGCGCTTTCCTATTCGTCATCTAGAGTGGCGCTGACGGTGAAAGTACCACCAGTGCCATCCTGCCTTGCCGGCACCTTCTTTATCGCAGGTGGAGTGGCCTTGGATCTCTTGCCAGCAGAGCTTTGCGGCAAGTCCTTGATGGGTGCGCAGCACTTTGAGGAGGCGCGGTTCCCAGAAGTCTCACTGGATGTCTTGCCAGACTTTTTACTATTCTTCGGCTTGGCGGGAGCTGTTGGCTTGTCGGTTTCTGCTACTACCGCATCCCTGTAGAGTTTATCCATACAAATGACTGCATCTTTCTTGTCGGAGTTGATGGAAATGGCACCCATGGGCCCCGGCATCTTCAATGTGTTGTAAGCATAATGTGATGCTTCCATGAATTTGGCCAAGGCTAGGCGACCAAGAATTCCATTGAACGGCAAGGGGATCTTAAGGACATCAAACACAACCTTCTCTGTTCTGTAATTAAGTTCTCTGCCAAATGTCACCGGCAGCATGATCTTTCCCTTAGGTTGGCTCCTTCCTGGGTTGATTCCATGGAATGTCCCTGTTTTCTGGAGCTCTTCCTCTAGGATTTGCAGCCTCTCGACCACCTCGGGGAAGACCAGGTTCAAGCCGGCCCCAGCGTCAACTAATATTTTCATGACCTTGAGGTTGCGTATCGTTGGTGAGACCAACAATGGCAATCACCCGACCGTGGTTGTGCGATCAGGGTGATCCTCAGCATCGAAAATAATAGGCGTGTGAGACCACTTGTGGGGCTTCTGAGCATCCACTGTCGGCTCTGCCGCATTGACTTCCCACGCCTGTTGCTTGAGTTGGCAGTGAGAGGAGTGCAAATATGCACCTCCGTCAATGCACATGGCCTCTGTTGCCTTCTGGAATTCATGCTCGCTGGACTCTTTGTCATCTTCCACATCACTTCCTTCATCTTCTTCTTTCTTCTCCCTGCCCCTGGTGGGCTTTTCCTTCTTCTGGCCGATGTTGCTGCAGCGTCCACCTCGACCACCGCGACCCTTTCTTGCCGGACCCACCTGTACTGTCCTGGCCCTTTTCCTTGTCCACCAGTTGCTCGACTTGACGTCACTCCTGGAGGTCGTGGCCCTTGGTACGGTGCATCTTGCAGTATGGCCCGTCGGACTTGCTGGCTTTCTCTCCCGCCGCGGCGACCTGACAATTAGCACATGTAGCTGCTTCCTTGTTGGTGTTCTCTGTTTTGGGTTTCTTGGCGGCGCTAGAGTTGCCGGATCCTTCTACGGCCATAACTGACTTGTCTTTGTACTTCCTGTTACAACTTTGACCTTTATTTTCGGAGCAGCAGTGTCGTCATCATCCGAATCGACTTCAACGTTGGCCTCCTCCCCGGGAAGCCTTCTCCCTTCCTCTGCATGCGCGCACTTGTCCGCCAAGGTGTAGAGATTGTTAACGGTCTTTGGCAACCGAATATGCATCTTCTCCCTCATCTTGCGACTGCGCACATTCATGTGGAATGCAGCAATCACAGCTTGAAAGGATCGAGAAGAGGGGTCTAGAGGGGGGGTGATTAGACCCTTAACAAGTAAAAGTGGCAGTTTTTAACTTCTTCAAGTTAAGGTTGAGTTTAGCACAAGTTAAAGGGTATCCAATACATCTCAAGCAAGCATGACAAGAGTATAGGCAGCGGAAAAGGTAAAGCATGCAATTTGCAAGAAGGTAAAGGGATGGGATTGGAGTGTGCAAATGCAATGGAGAGGAGGAGAATTTTTGGCGTGGTTCCGATAGGTGGTGCTATCGTACATCCATAATGATGGAGACTTCAACCCACAAAGGGTAACGGTTGCGCGAGTCCACGGAGAGCTCCACCCACGAAGTGTCCATGAAGAAGCAACCTTGTCTATCCCACCATGGCCATCGCCCAAGAAGGACTTGCCTCACTCAGGTAGATCTTCACGAAGTAGGCAATCTCCTTGCCCTTAGAAACTTCTTGGTTCAACTCCACATCAGGACGGATGCTCCCAAGTGACACCTAACAAGTCTAGGAGACACCACTCTCCAAAAGGTAATAGACGGCATGTTGATGATGAACTTCTTGCTCATGTGCTTCAAATGATATTCTCCCCAACATTCAACTCTCTCTCACAGATTTGGCTATGGTGGAAGAGGGATTTCAGTGGAAAACAACTTGGGGAAGGATAGAAATCAAGGTTCAAATGGTTGGAATGGAATCTCTTGCTCTCAACACATGAGTAGATGGTTCTTTCTCAGAAAATGAATGGTGGAAGTGTAGGCATGTTCTGATGGCTCTCTCTCTCTAATAGAGAAGGGGTGGAGGGGTATATATAGCCTACACACAATATCCAAACATTACACTCTTTTGACGCATCTCGGTGGCACCAATTAGTTAAACTCGGTGGCACCGATCTGTTCAAAAATATGAATGTTAGGAATCTCGGTAGGATCGACTGGAACAACTCGGTGGGACCGATGTGCTAGGGCTTAGGGAAAACCTCATCTCGATGGCACCGATTGCATCAACTCGGTGAGACCGAAGTGAACCTATAAGGCAACAGGGAGTTGGCAAGCCATCTCGGTGAGACCGATTACAATTATCGGTGAGACCGAAATAATTGCAGCAAGTAATGGAGAGTTGGCAAGGCCATCTCGGTGAGACCGAGATCCGTATCGGTGTGACCGAACTGTTAGTGTTTTGGCTATGGCTATGTCAGAATGAACTCGGTGGCTGCTGATAGAAAGTATCGGTGGGGCCGAGTTGGAGTTTAGGGTTTTGACATATTTGGATAAAGAAAGTGGATGAAGGTTTTGGAGCAATATCACTAAGCACTTTGAGAAAGTAGACAATTAAGCAACACCTCATCCCCTTTAAATAGTATTGTCTTTGCTAAGGACTCAATGTGATCTTGGATCACTTAAACAAAAATGAACAGTCTTGACCTTTTGCCAATCCTTGCCCTTAGCATTTTGAAGGGGTTCCACATCCTCTTATCCTTGCAACTCCACTCTTGAACTTATATGAAATATACTAGATAAGAATATTAGTCCAACAAGAGATATGTTGACATTAATTACCAAAATCAGCCAGGGAGCACTTGTGCTTTCAATCTCCCCCTTTTTCGTAATTGATGACAACATACATCAAAGCTTCAAGTAAATGATATGAAGAGTAGTAAGTAAAGCCTTGGAAGAACATGTAACAGGCATAAGCTCCCCTTACATGTGTGAATCATGTAACGATAGACTTGAACAACAAGTGAATGCACATCATGACAGAGCAAGTATTGAGTTACATGTATCTTGGCTATATGCATCAGAGCAAAAATCAAGTGAGATGTACCCTCATGTTTGTGAATCCCTCTTGCAAACAATATGTGCAGAAGCAAGATATCATCATGCACATGAGTGTGATGCATATACTTACCTTGTAGTTCTTGAAGTGACTCATTGAGGAAGCAATCTTGAGAAAACAAGGTTAAATAACACAAGAAAACTCCAAGCAAGAAGGGTTCCAAGACCCACAGGAATACCAAGACTGGGATGACATGTAATAGGTGAGTACCACAGTGAGTACTTCATTCAAATAGACATGTCCCCAATGGTTTAAAGATTTGCAATAAATTCTAAGAATTTTTTCTCCCCTTAAGCATGGACTCTTTCTCCCCCTGAATATAACATTGGATAATGGGATAAGTTAGGGTGAGATAAAATTAGATCAGAGATAAATAAATCAGAGCAGAAATGAATAAGATTAACAGTAGAAATATCTCAAAATCAAATACTGACATGTCTTTACCCTCTTAAAGACATGTGACTTCTCTCCTCTTATGACATTGCATCTCTCTTCCTTTCTTAGAAGAGTTTTGTAAGAGTAAGCTTTGATGTGCTCTCTCTCTCCCCCTTTGACATCAATTTCCAAGAAGGGTTGTTTTCATGGATATGTGTCAAGTGAGTATGATCCTTGAGAGACACAAACAAGCCTAATGTAGCTCATGATACAGATAGAGGAAAAAGAATCACTGAGTGGAGCTGAAAGAGATAGGCAATATAAGATGACAAAAAGTTTTCTCAGCAGTGACATCGGTGGCGCCGATTCATTTCAATCGGTGACTTTGAGATAGCAGAGCCACTGAAGGTATGCATCGGTTAGACCGAGTTAGTCCGTTTCGGTAGAACCAATGAACTATGTGCAAGTAGACCTTGTGTCTCGGTCTGTCTGATAGGCTTGGATCGGTGGAATCGAGTTCAACGCATAGAAAAGATTTTGTCAACTTAGCTCACTTGCAAAGGAAATTTCACAAAGATTTTCAAGGAATTTGATAGAATTTGCAATGAATTAAAAGGAATGAAAAGATCACAGAATAAGTAGAAAGGATCTAGATTAGTTTTTTTATATATAGAAGGGAAACACAAGAAGAAATGCAATGGAAATGCAATGTACAAAAAGAACACTAGAGAACTTCATCTAGAGGTGGTCGGCTATGTTAGAGTATATTTACTTAGGAGTCAAGTGAGATCACTTGATCATAGGTCATACTCATGGTTAAGCTCAAAATGGGGTTGCCATTTTTCATTTAAGCATCTTGATGTATTCACATCTTGTTGAGTTGCTTTAGCTCATGACTTGGAGCAATGATTCTCTAAGATGGAATGACATACCTTGGGTTGTGGTGTTGATCTTGATCATGTAGTTGAAATAATGTTGGATGCTCAAGGTTGAAATAGTCCCTCAGGAGTTGGGAGCATCCTTTGGAATTTGAAGTTCTTCCTACATGGGTTAGTCTTGCAAGGAATAGCACTTGTATATCCAAGTTGACAATTGTGAAATTACACACATTTAAGTAGTTAAAGGATATGTTGAGTGTGTTCATGCTTCCTTGATTCCAACAACCAAAGCATAGATAGTTGGTGATGTAGAGATTGCTCAAGATGTGAGTGGTTTGCAATCCCAAAGATTTAGGCTCATCCAAGCACCTACAAGGGTTAGATAACATACAAGGTGCAAATATAACCAAGATAAATGATCATCATCATAAGAGAAAATGTCAAGGATTAGTCACAAAGGCTCATGCCTTGCATGTATCCAAATGGAATCTCTATTCCAAGTTTGAGGCATCAATGATGTTCAATTCACCTCTCAATCCACAAAATATCTTTTCATCAAGCGGTTTAGTAAAGATATCCGCCAATTGCTTGCCGGTACGAACATGCTTAACATTGATATCTCCTTTAGCAACATGATCCGGTGGTAATGTATTCCGCTTTCGCAGTGGATAAGGATACTGAGTTTTGTTTCTCGGAGGACCAACATACCAGGGATCTTCCAAGAAATTGACATGTACCCAAAGAGGACTTTCTATCAACCTTGTCATCGACATAGTCCAAGTCGGAATAGCCAACAAGATAAAAAATGACCTCTTAGGGTACCAAATGCCAAAATTTGGTGTATGAATCAAATATCTCACTATCCTTTTCACGGCCTTAAGATGACATTCTTTAGGAGCCGCTTGATATCATGCACACATGCACACACTTAGAATAATATCGGGACGGAGGCACAAAGATATAATAATGAACCAATCATGGATCATTAAACCTTTTAGTCAATGGGTTGCCATCCTTTGTCAAGTCAAGATGTCCACTAGTAGGCATGGGTGTTTTCATACCTTTGCTTTCTTGCATGTTGAACTTCTTGAAAAGATCCTTAGTATACTTTGTTTGTGAGACGAAGGTACCTTCCTTAGTTTTTTTGATTTGCAACCCAAGGAAAAATTTGAGTTCACTCATCATAGACATCTCAAACTCCTCCGACTTTAGCCTTCCAAACTTTTCACTAAAATGAGGGTTAGTAGAACCAAATATGATATCATCCACATAAATTTGGCACACAAATAATTCTCCATTAACCCTTTTAGTGAAAAGAGTAGAATCAATTTTCCCAATTTCAGAGCCTTTTTCAATAAGAAACTTAGTCAAGCATTTATACCAAGCTCTAGGAGCTTGTTTAAGACCATAAAGGGCTTTATGAAGTTTGTAGACATGATTAGGTTTCTTGGGATTAACAAAGCCGGGAGGTTGTTTAACATAAACTTCCTCCTAAATTTCACCATTTAGAAAAGCACTTTTAATGTCCATTTGGTATAAAGTGATATCATGGTGACTGGCATAAGCAAGTAGAGTGCGAATGGACTCAAGTCTAGCAACGGGGGCATATGTGTCATACCTTCGACTTGAGTGTAGCCTTGAGCGAGGAGATGGGCCTTGTTGCGTACAACCTGTCCATCCTCATCTTGCTTATTCCGAAACACCCACTTGGTTCCAATGACATTTTGATCATCGTTGGGCTTTTCAACCAATGTCCATACTTGATTACTCTCAAAGTTGTGTAGCTCTTCGTGCATAGCATTTATCCAGTCCGGATCCTCTAGGGCTTCTTCTACCTTCATAGGTTCAACACTAGAAATGAATGAGTAATGTTCACAAAAGTTAGCCAAACGAGTTTTAGAGCAAGCAATGCTCCCGGTTTGGATGTCATCGAAGATTTGTTCAACAAGATGATCTCTTGAGACCCTTGCTCTAACTCATGAGAGGTTTTGCTTAGGTTGAGGTGGAAAATCCTCATCATCAACTTCTTCTTCTTCATTGTTGGTGGCGTTGTCGTTCACTTGTGAGGTGGAGAAGGAGGTCGAGGTGGTTCATCTTGTTGTACTTCCTCATTTCCTTCGTCTTGATGTATTCCACTTGTGGATGCCTCCATGTCAACTTGAGGTTCACCTTGATGTGAATTTGAGGCTTCCACTTCAATGGACAAAGTACTCTCCTTCAGCTCCGTTGGGCGAATTTTTCCAATAGAAAAATCTTGAATTGCTTCCGAGGGATCTTTGTCTCCTACATCAATTGGCAGTTGCTCCACTTGAGCCATTAGATTCATCAAACTTCACATCTACCGTCTCTTCAACCTTTCGATGAAATTGTTGTAGACACAGTAAGTGTGAGAGTTTGATTCGTAACCGAGTAGGAAACCTTCACGAGATTTAGGAGGAAAATTCGAACGACGATGCTTATCAAGAATGTAGCACTTTGAGTCAAATACTCGAAAGTATCCAACTTGGAGTTTGTTACCGGTGAGTACCAATGCCGTTTTTGCCGAGAAGCTTGTGAAGATATAGTCGATTCGTAGCATGACAAGCTGTCTCAACTACTTCCACCCAAAAGTGTTTTGGCGTCTTGTATTCATCAAGCATCGTTCTCGCCATCTCGATAAGTGTCCGGTTCTTCCTCTCAACAACTCCATTTTGTTGAGATGTGTACGTAGCCGAGAACTCATGTGAAATCCCTTTTTCATCAAGAAAGGTATCCACACTGGCGTTCTTGAACTCTGTTCCATTATCACTTCGAACCTACTTGATCTTCACTTCAAATTGGTTTTGGGCCTTCTTAGCGAAGTTCTTGAAGATCTTTTGGACCTGCGATTTGTCATCAAGAAAGAACACCCACGTAAATCTTGAAAAATCATCAACAATGACCAAACCAAAAGAGTTACCACCAAGGCTTTTATAAGCATTGGGACCGATGAGGTCCATGTTAAGTAGCTCAAGTGGTCTTCCCGTGGTCATGATGTTCTTCACGGGATGACTTCCTCCAACTTGTTTTCCTGCTTGACAAGCACTACAAAGTCTATCCTTGTCAAATATAACATCTTTAACACCAAGGATATGATCACCTTTAATAAGATTATCAAGATTTCGCATGCCCACATGACCTAACCTTCTATGTCATAACCATCCTTTAGAAGATTTTGCAACTAAACAAGTGCAAGGTTGGGCTCTTTTAGTGAAATCAATAATGTATAGATCACCTCTACGAATACCGGTAAAGACCATATTATGATTATCTCTACGAAACACTTGGCAATCTACTTCGGTAAATAGAACATTGAAACCAAAGTTGGCTAGTCTAGATATGAAAAGAAGATTGTAACCAAGAGATTCAATGAGCATAACATTTTGAATAGAGCTATCATTGGATATGGCCACCTTACCAAGGCCAAGTACTTTACCCTTGGAGTTGTCTCCAAAATTTACATACTTGCGTGGACCATCATTTTTGGCAAGCTCACCGAACATGTCTTTATCTCCGGTCATATGATCGGTACATCCACTATCAAGAATCCACTCCTTCCCACTGGCCATGTGGCCACGAAAGTTTGCCATGAGACTAAGATTTCTCATAGTCTCCTCATAGTCAATGTCACTTTCTTCGTCTTCATCATAATAGCCATGCTCAATATCATCATCATTGTCATGCGTGTAGTCATCACCTAGTTCAAGTGATTCATTAGATTTATTATCATGACAATGTTCAAGTTTATGAATTCTAGTTGTCTCCGAGATGATGCTACTAATGATTCCAACATCACCCTTGGCACACATAACATCACGGAGCTCAAATAGACATTCATCAAACTTGGGATCACTAGGCTTCATTTTATGAAAAGCAATGGATTTATGAAGAACTCATCTAGATTTTTCAAGGAGTAATTTGGAAAGCGTTCCTCAAGATAATTCCATATAGTATATGCGGATCAAAGTTTGGCAAGCAAACAAGCAAATTTCTAGGGAATCCTCTAATGATAAGATCGATAGTTCTAAGATTGCGAACCATGTCAAGATACTCATCGGGGATAGGATGCAAAGGATCAATGGGAGGCACTTAAGGCTAAGAATATACTTGTTCAAATTATATTCAATGAAAATCTCAAGCATCTCATTTTTCCAAGAACTATTGAACTCCCCATCAAGAATAGGCACTCTACGTCTAATACTCTCAAACATAGGCTCGTCCATCTTCCTCCAACGGTGATTAAACCAAAGCAATGGAGACCAATGCTCTGATACCAATTGAAAGGATCGAGAAGAGGGGTCTAGAGGGGGGTGTTATTAGACCCTTAACAACAAAAAGTGGCATTTTTTAATTTCTTCAAGTTAAGATTGAGTCTAGCACAAGTTAAAGGGCATCCAATACATCTCAAGTAAGCATGACAACAGTATAGGCAGCGGAAAAGGTAAGGCGTGCAATTTGCAAGAATATAAAGGGAAGGTATTGGAGTGTGCAAACGCAATGGAGACGCGGAGAATTTTTGGCGGGGTTCTGATAGGTGGTGCAAGTCCACGGAGGGCTCCACCCACGAAGGGTCCACGAAGAAGCAAACTTGTCTATCCCACCATGGCCATCACCCATGAAGGACTTGCCTCACTCGGGTAGATCTTCACAAAGTAGGTGATCTCGTTGCCCTGACAAACTTCTTGGTTCAACTCCACATCACGACGGAGGCTCCCAAGCGACACCTAACCAATCTAGGAGACAACACTCTCCAAAAGATAATAGACGATGTGTTGATGATGAACTTCTTGCTCTCGTGCTTCAACTGATAGTCTCCCCAACACTCAACTCGCTCTCACAGATTTGGCTATGATTGAAGAGGGATTTGAGTGGAAAGCAACTTGGGGAAGGCTAGAAATCAAGGTTCAAATGGTTGGAATGGAATCTCTTGATCTCAACACATGAGTAGGTGGTTCTTTCTTAGAAAATGAATGGTGGAAGTGTAGGCACTTTCTGATGGCTCTCTCTCTAATGGAGAAGGGGGTGGAGGGGTATATATAGCCTCCACACAAAATCCAACCATTACACACTTTTGACTCATCTCAGTGGCACTGATTATTTAAACTCGATGGCACCAATCTGTTCAAAAATATGGACGTTAGGAATCTCGGTGGGACCGACTGGAACAACTCGGTGGGACCGATGTGCTAGGGCTTAGGGCAAACCTTGTCTCGGTGGCACCGATTGCATCAACTCGGTGAGACCAAAGTGAAGCAATAAGGCAACAGAGAGTTGGCAAGCCATCTCGGTGAGACCAATTGCAATTATCGGTGAGACCAAAATAATTGCAACAAGTAATAGAGAGTTGGCAAGGCCATCTCGGTGAGACCAATATCCTTATCGGTGTGACCGAACTGTTAGGGTTTTGGCTGTGGCTATGTCAGAGTGAACTTGGTGGCCCTAGATAGAAATTATCGGTGGGGCCGAGTTGGAGTTTTGGGTTTTGACATAATTGGATAGAGAAAGTGGCTGAGGGTTTTGACATAATTGGATAGAGAAAGTAGACCATTAAGCAACACCTCATTCCCTTTTAATAGTATTGGCTTTCCTAAGGACTCAATGTGATCTTGGATCACTTAATCAAAGATGAAGAGTCTTGAGCTTTTGCCAATCCTTGTCCTTAGCATTTTGAAGGTGTTCCCCATCCTCTTGTCCTTGCCACTCCACTGTTGAACTTATCTGAAATATACTAGATAAGAATATTAGTCCAACAAGAGATATGTTGACATTAATTACCAAAATCACCCACGGAGCGCTTGTGCTTTCACAGCTGCAGGGTGGATATCTGGTATACTACGGTGCACGCGACTGAATATGTGGATGTACTTGCGCAGGTCCTCTCCTTCCTTCTGCAGGATGGCTTGCAAGTCGCCGGGTACCCCCGGACCTTTCTGTCCCCCGGTAAAGGCACCAACAAACTCATCAAAGATCAGACCATGAAGAAATGGATTTCTCTTGCAGGTTCATCAACCAGGATCTCATGTTGGGCTTAAGCACCAATGGGAAGTAGTTGGCTAGGACCTTCTCATCTCTCCCCTCGACAGCCTGCACTGTGATCGTGTAAACACCCAAGAACTCTACCGGGTTTTGACTGTCGTTGTACATTTTTGGGACCATAGGCTTGAACACGCGGACGGATAGCCAGCGGACTTGCCACACCTCACGTGTGAAGGCGGGGCACCCAAACTCGTAAGGTAAGTACCTGCCAACAACGGGCGCTGGCTCATCGACGACTAGACCGTTGCGCTCATCTGATTGATGGCGCGCCTCCCGATGATGTTGGATGGTGGTGCGAGCGTCTTCCGCTCGTCTGTCCAGCAACACTTGCCTCTAATCTCGCTGCGTCTATGGGTCCGAGGAAGCCATCGATGTATTGTTGGGCTACGCATCTCGCTGGGTCCGTCACGAGTGCCGTTTCTGCCGCTGAGATTGTTGCCGAGGAGGTGATTGCACTGTGGGTGCACCGCTTGCCACACGACCTTCAGTTTGAGGCGCAGGCGCAGTTGGCGGACACCGTGAAGGCTCCGCCATTTGGGACCTGTTTGCATCGGCAAACTCGATCAAACTCCGTATAGTGGCTCTCCATTCGTCCATCTTGTCGGCCACTAGAGGGAAGTCTCGTAGCATCTATGCTCGCACCATCGCTTCTGTCGCTATCGATGGAAGGTTGGAACTCGAAGAGCGCGACATCGCTCGACTCCTAGCAAATCTAGCAGGAGCGTTGTTGTGATCTTGTCGCCGTGCCGCGGGGGTGACGACGAGTTGGCGTGGCAGGAGCGGCACCCGAAGAGATTGAACCTGATCAACCGGTGATTTGCCGTGCGGGCGCTGTTTTGGGGGTACGACAACGCTGCTCAACGTCACGTCGCGCACATCTTGCAACAGACATGGTGTGTGCCTAGATGTCATCTCCCCTGCAGCCACCGGGGTCGGCGGAGCAGGAGGATCTTGTCTCGTGCCTGTCCGGGCGGGGTTGCTCCAGTGGCTGTGTTCGCCGTCGCGCGGGGGAAGCGGGAGTTGCGCGTCCGCACCGCCCGCGCCATTGTCGCTATTGTCGCCAGAGGGTCGAGGTGGTCGACCGGCTCCGGCGTTCCCATTGTCTGCTCCCATCACGACGGGCACGGCGACCGGACCTCCTGTGCCGGCTGCGCCTCCCGTGCTGTCCGCACCGTCCGCCAAGGCGACGCTGCCTATGCCACTCGCAGGTGAGTGTGGTGGGAGCTTCAACGAGGAAGGTTTCATCGTCATGGAGACCTTCTGCTTGGGCGCCATGGATGATGAAGAAGATGCTAAACTTGATGAAGCTAATGCACTACTCGCTATCTTGATTCACGCCGATGCTTCCCCTACTTGGCACGCCAAAGATATTGGCATGGAGCCGGCGATCTATGGGGCAGTGCAGCCCCTTTCCTGGTTCGGCAAGGGGGAGCAAAGCAAAGAGCAAGGGCAACGAGAGGCGCCACGGTTTTACCCAGGTTCGGGCCGCTAAGAAGCATAATACCCTACTCCTGCTTTGGTGTATTGGAGGAATGTGGAAGAAAGTACACAGAGCGCTCTCCCCCGGCAAGTCGCTAGGAGAGAACAGCTGCATGGTTACCTATGCGTGGAGGTCACAAAGGGTTCGGACCCTGTAAAAGTTGCCTTGGCCCTCCTTTTATAGTTAAAGGGTTACCACAGTGGCAAAAAGGTCATTATAGGGTGATTAGATTGCTACAGAACTATCATACCTAACTTTGCTAGTTAGGAGAAAAATGCATTAAATGTGCTGCTAGGTGTCGTGAGGAGAAGGAGCCCCGGCAAGGCTGTCGCACCGCTTGCTCAACTGCCTCCTATTATCTTGACACGCCATTAGGACGGGTGTCAATAAAGGTAATCCTCCTTCCCAACAAGCTGACACGTACAGGTTGTCTCCACCTAACCACCCGCGGGCTCGACACATCACTGATCAGCGACCAGCCGGCCAGAGAGGTGGAGCGCTAGTGTTTGGCGGGAAGTCCATGCTCGAGGGGCTTGCCGGGTCTTGTCTTGCCGGCTCATTCTTGCGGGGTTCAAGTGCTTCTGTTGTGAATCTTGTGTCTTTTTCCAAGCCTTGGCCTTCTAAATGTGCTCTTTGATCTCACGATGAGCGGCTTCTCTGGTCTGGTTGCGCATGAGTTCGATTCTTACCAAGGGAGCTGCAACACGTCTGTGCATAGGTCAGGACAGCAAACGCCTATGTTTGCTGCAATGACACAGATCCCTGCCAACCACCAGTGCTCCACCTCACTAGCCAGCTATTAGCTGTTCGGTGAGGTGTCGAGCATGCAGACGGTGCGGTGGAGCTCACGTGCATGTGTCAGCTCGCCGAAAGGAAAACACCTTTATTGACACCCGTCCTAATGGTCTGTCAAGCTAATAAGTGGTAGATGAGCAAGCGGTGTGGCAACCTTTCCGGAGCTCACCCTCTTGATGACACCTAGCGATGCATTTAATGCATTTTGTCCTAATTAGCAGAGTTAGGTATGATAGTTCTGTATCTGTCTAATCAAATTGTAAAGACCCTTTTTCCACTGTGGTAACCCCTTGAGCTGTAAAAGGAGGACCAGGGCAACCTTTACAAGGGTTTGAATCCTTCACAACTTCACGCATACGTATTCGTGCAACTGCCCTCCCTTTGCGACTTGCCGGGGGAGAGCACTCCGTGTACCTTTGCACACACCCATCAATAAAGCAAGGAAGGAGTAGGGTTTTATGCTTCTCAATGGCCCGAACCTGAGTAAAAACGGTCACGTCTCTCGTCGTCTTCCTCTTTGCGCTCGGTGCACCCCCTCCCCCCACGCCAAACTAGGAAAGGGGCTGCATCGCCCCATAGATCGCCGACTCCGACCTCTTTGGCGCGCTAGCTAGGGGGATCACTGGCATGAATCAAGCCGACGAGCAGCGCATCGACTTCATCGAGATAAGCATCTTCTTCAACTTCCATGGCGCCCAAGAAGAAGGGCTCCATGGTGACTAACCATCAACATCCAAGCTCCCACCACATGCGCCTGCGGATGGTGCGGGCGGCACCGCTGCCGTGGATGGTGTGGACGCCACGGTGGGCGTGGCCGGCATAGGAGGTGTGGTCGTTGTGCCCACTATGGCGGAGGAGGGAGGACGAGACGCCAGAGGAGGAAATCTACCTCGACCCTCCGGTGAAGATAGCAACAACGGCTTCGGGGGCGCCGGCACGCAACCCCTGCCTCCTCGCCACACCGGTGAGCAAGACCGTCGGAGTGACCCTGCTCGGTCAGGCGCGAGCCACGACCATCCTGCTGCAACGGCTCCGGCAGCGGCGGCCAGGGGAACACCGTTGAGACACGTATCACGCCCGTCACAAGATGGGCGCGACGTAACACCAATGGCGTTGTTGTACCTTCACAACAACGCCCCCACAGCAAGTCGCCCATTGATCAGGCCCAAGGTCTTCAAGCACCACTCCCGCCACTCCAGCCCAATGTTCAGCGACAAGATCATAACAGCGCTCCTGCTGGCTTTGCCAGAAGTCAAGTGACGTCACATTCTTCACGCTCCAACATGCCTTCTACAGCGACAGAAGCGATGGCGCGAGCTCAGATGCTGCTGGATTTCCCTCCAGTAGCCAAAAAAATGGACGAGTGAAGAGCCACTATCCAAAGTTTGATTGAGTTTGCCAATGGAAACAGGTCCCAGTTGGCAGAACCCTCGCGGCGCCCGCCAACTGCACCTGCTACCCAAACTGACGGTCGTGTGGCAGGCGGGGTACCAACGGTGCAATCACCTCCACGACAGCAATCCCAACAGTAGCACGGGCAACCACAACAAACTCAGTGGAATGCATATCCCGACAACGTGTCGATAGCCTCTTCAGATCCGCGGACACAGCGAGACCAGCGGCAAGTACTGCTGGAAACACGAGCGGAAGATGCTCGCACCACCATTCAATGACGCCGGGAGGCGCGCCATCAATCAGACAAGCGCAACAGACCAATCGTCGATGAGCCAGCGCCTGTTGTTGGCGGGTACCTGCCTTACGAGGTCGGGTGCCCCGCCTTCACACATGAGTTGCGGCAAGTCCGTTGGCTGTCCGTCTGTGCATTCAAGCCCGAAGTACCAGAAAAGTATGACGGCAAGCTAAACCCGGCAGAGGTCTTAGGCATATACACAATTGTTGTGTGATACGTCCATTTGGCATCATGCTTTTATATTGATATTTATTGCATTATGTGTTGTTATTACACATTATGGTACAATACTTATGCCTTTTCTCTCTTATTTTACAAGGTTTACATGAAGAGGGAGAATGCCGGCAGCTGGAATTCTGGACCGGAAAGGAGTGAATCTGAGAGACCTATTCTGCACAACTCCAAAAGTCCTGAAAATTTACGGAGAATTATTTTGGAATATATAAAAATATTGGGCGAAGAAAATACCAGAGGGGACCCACCAGGAGGCCACAAGCCTGGGGGCGCGCCCTACCCCCCTGGGAACGCCCTTGTGGCTTGTGGGCCCCCTGGCAGGCCTCCGGTGCCCATCTTCTGCTATATGGAGGGTTTTGACCTAGAAAAAAAATCAGAAGAGAGCTTTCGGGACGAAGCGCCGCCGTCTCAAGGCGGAACTTGGGCAGAACCAATCTAGGGCTCCGGCGGAGCTGTTCTGCCGGGGAAACTTCCCTCCCGGAGGGGGAAATCGAAGCGATCGTCATCACGAACAATCCTCTCATCGAGAGGGGGTCAATCTCCATCAACATCTTCACCAGCACCATCTCCTCTCAAACCCTAGTTCATCTCTTGTATCCGATCTTTGTCTCAAAACCTCAGATTCATACCTGTGGGTTGCTAGTAGTGTTGATTACTCCTTGTAGTTGATGCTAGTTGGTTTATTCGGTGGAAGATCATATGTTCAGATCCTTAATGATATTTATTACCCCTCTGATTATGAACATGAATATGCTTTGTGAGTAGTTACGTTAGTTCCCGAGGACATGGGAGAAGTCTTGTTATAAGTAATCATGTCAATTTGGTATTCGTTCGATATTTTGATGAGATGTATGTTGTCTTTCCTCTAGTGGTGTTATGTGGACGTCGACTACATGACACTTCACCTTTGTTTGGGCCTAGGGGAAGGCATTGGGAAGTAATAAGTAGATGATGGGTTGCTAGAGTGACAGAAGCTTAAACCCTAGTTTATGTGTTGCTTTGTAAGGGGCTGATTTGGATCCATATGTTTCATGCTATGGTTAGATTTATCTTAATTCTTATTTTGTAGTTGATGATGCTTGCGAGAGTGATTAATCATAAGTGGGAGGCTTGTCCAAGTAAGGAAAGCACCCAAGCACCGGTCCACCCACATATCAAATTATCAAAGTAACAAACGCGAATCATATGAGCATGATGAAAACTAACTTGACAATAATTCCCATGTGTCCTCGAGAGCGCTTTGCTTTATATAAGAGTTCATCCAGGCTTGCCCTTTGCTACAAAAAGGATTGGGCCACCTTGCTGCACTTAGTTACACTTGTTACTTGTTACCCGTTACAAATTATCTTATCACAAAACTATATGTTACCGATAATTTCAGTGCTTGCAGAGAACACCTTGCTGAAAACCACTTGTCATTTCCTTCTGCTCCTCGTTGGGTTCGACACTCTTACTTATCAAAAGGACAACGATATCAAGCTGCCGGGGGAAGGGATGAAAAGATTTTAGCCAATTATTTCCCATTGGTACTCAAGCCCAATGTGAGAGTTTGGCTGATGAACTTGCCGGAGAACTCCATTTCCTCATGGTAGATCTATGCAACGAATTTGTTGGTGCTTTTACTGAGGATGGAAGGGCCCCGGGTTGACTTGCAGGTGATCCCACCAAAGGAAGGATAAGATCTACGTAGGTACATCCTGAGGTTCAGTCGTGTACACCATAGCATCGCAAATGTGCACCCGGCAGCTGTGATTGTCGCGTTCCACACGAACATGCGCAACCGCAAGATGCAGGAGAAGATGCACATACAATTGACAAAGACCATCAACGATCTCTATACGTTGGCTGACAAGTGTGCACGGGCTGAAGAAGGGAGAAGGCTTCCCAGGGAAGATGTTGGCATTGTAGTCGACTCTGAGGACGATGATGCCACCGCCCCAAAGAAGAAAGGTCGAAAGCGCAACAGAAAATGCAAATGAAAATCTGTTATGGCTGTGGAGGGATCCAACAATTCTAGCCCCGCTAAGAAGTCCAAGACAGAAAGCACCAGCAAGGAAGTAGCTGCATACGCTGATGGCTAGGTTGCTGCGGCAGGAGAAAAGACCGGCATATCCGACGGACCATATTGCAAGATTCACCGTACCAAGGGTGACGAGCTCCAGGAGTGCTGTCAAGTTGAACAGTTAGTTGAAAATAGAAAGCTGAGTATGAGAAGCGGGATAAGGAGAAGGGCCGGGATGGTACAGGTGGATCAGGTAAGAAGGGTCGAGGTGGACGTGGCGGCAATGCTCACAAGAAGAAAGAAAAGCCCCAGGGACAGAGAGAAGAAATAAGAAGACGAAGAGAGTGAGGATGAGGATGATGACGAGTCTAGTGAGCCGGAATTCCAGGAAGCAACGAAGGCCATGTGCATTGATGGGGGCGCATCCTTGCACTCCTCTCACCGCAACTCAAGCAGTGGGCGCGTGAACTCAATGCGGCGGAACCAGCAATGGATGCATGGAAGCCCCTCAAGTGGTCTCACACGCCTATTATTGTTTACACTGAGGACCACCTTGATCGCACAAGGGCGGTCGGGTGTTTGCCATTGTTGGTTTCCCCACAATATGCAACCTCAAGGTCACAAAAATATTAGTTGATGGTGGGGCTGGCTTGAACTTGATCTCCCCGGAGGTGATCGAGAGGCTACAAATTCCTGAGGAAGAGCTCAAGAAGACGAGGACGTTCCAAGGAATCAACCCGAGGAGGATCCAACCAAAGGGAAAGATCACGCTACCGGTAACGTTTGGCGGGGAACTGAATTACAGAATGGAGAAGATTGTGTTCGATGTTGTTAAGATCCCCTTGCCATTTAATGCAATTTCTCGGATTCAGGGCTCCGCAGACCCAAGAAGGTTCGAACTCTGGGGTGTCTGCGAAGATCTCAACCAACCCAAGTATCAAGCTTGCCACCCTACAGCCTAGACTCGTCGAGCGCACGCGAGCAGGGAAGAAGATGAACACGGCAGTTTACCCAGGTTCGGGCCACCTTTTGGTGTAGAACCCTACTCCTGCTTTGTGGTGGATTGGCCTCACGAGGAAGCTGAGGTTGAACTAGTACAATGGATGAGCAGTCTCGCGAGGGCTCGGTGGTGATGGTGGAGTGGATCTGACGGCGAGGCGGCTCGTCGCCCTCCCCGGTCCGAGCTCGGCGGCGTGGCGGCTCGTCGCAGTCGCCGTCGCTCGTACTCTCCCCAGAGGGGGAGCCACCGCTGCTGGAGGCGTCGCGACCATCGCCAAGGGCGAGCGCACCCCCGAGGATGCCGGAGGCCCCCCGGCCGTCGCCGTCGGAGGAATGGACGTCGTCATCGTTGTCGTCGCCCTCGGGGAAACACCCCCAATGCCCGCCGTCCCCCCCGAAGACCCTGACGTAGAGGGTCGCAGCGCCGTCATGCCTGAAGTGGAGAGTGCATCTCCCCTGCAGGCCGCGTGCATGGGCGAACGGCTACCACCCGCGGTTCAGGAACACGTTATCGGCGGGGGTGACCTCGACCTCCACCCACGAGGCCTTGCTGCAGCAACCATCGGCCTACAGCCAGAGGCCGCCAGGTCCCCCAGCCGGCAGCGCGCCCGCGAAGAAGCGCGGGAGCTGGAACCAGACGCCTGTAGGCCTCTCCGCCCACACCATGAACTCCGAGGACTCATCGGCCAAATGGTATCGCGGGCGCAGTGGCGGAATGGCTGCCACATGCCTCCCTCCTTGGCTGCGGCCGCCTCGACCGCGGCAGCCTCCGGCGCGGGAGGGAGCCTTCCCACAACTGCCAGAGGTGGTGCCAGCCTTCAAGGGGGTGTGCCCATGCCCTCGGGGAGACACCGCCGGTGTCGCGGCATACTTGCGAGGACGGTCGCGGCCCCTCTTGGGCGGTGGCGAGCCTGGTCCCTCCTTGGGGGCCTTTCCCTTATCGGTGGCAGAGAACCTCCTCACTGGCGCCATGGATGTCCTGGCGAGATGGCGGCATAGCAAAGAAGAAGAAGGAGTGAGCAGCAAGACGATGAAGATGGGCTGGGGGCTCCGCCCACTTCCCCCATTTATAACCAGAGGAAGGCCGACCGCCAGCCTCTCACGTTCCAAGCAATGATGGCCCCCCTGCATGCACCAGGTAGTTGTCAAGTCAGGCAGTTGCCGAGGCAACGTGGGGAAGCGGAGACGCCCACGTCCCGTCAAGCACCACGCGTCGGCCTGGCCCGCAGGCATTTGGGGCCTGCGGCGCTTCGCCCTTGCCCCTTGGCTTCGCCTCGAAGCCAAGTCCGAGCGGGCCTTGGGCCCGGGGGCAACTGTCGGTGTTCTGGGAACCAAGGTACCCAGACTTACCTGCCTGCGGCCCAAGGTGTGGCTCCATCGACGCCCTGGTACGGCCCATCTACCAGACCACCAAGACAAGACCCTCGCAAGGGGCCAAGCCTCACGAGGCAGACGATGTCAAGACCTCCTGTAGGAGCGGCCTCCCCAGGAGCGGAGATTTCTATGCAGGTATCCAGCCTCATGAGGCTACCATGACGCAAGACATGATGACCGAGGCAGGCGGGCGCCAGCAGGCGCAGAGGAGGCAGTTTCCTCTTTGGTGCTAAGGAGGCAAGGACAGGCGTGGGTTCCCGAGGAATCTGGCAAAGGCTTCCATTCCGGTGCAACGAGACCAAGGCCGCCAGCACGGCAGGACCGATGTCATCGTCGCGCCCACCGCTGCGTCTCGACAAGAAGCTTTGCAGGCGAAGACCACCTTTCATCAGGATAAGATGTACTACTTGTCCCCTTTCAAATTGGCCACTGTGGGATCCCTTCCCGCCTACGTTTTAGGGGAAGAGGACCGTGGCCACTATAAATATAGGTTAGCCACCACCGTAGAAGGGGTCGACTGATTCTCTCACCCCCAACCTCGCGAGGTTGTTCATCACTTGTACTAGTTCATCCTCAGCCCCTCGTGAGACCAATCCACCACAAAGCAGGAGTAGGGGCTTACACCGCAAGGTGGCCCGAATCTGGGTAAACTGCCGTGTCCATCTTATTCCTTGTTCGTGTGAATCGAGCTAGGCCATGGGGCGATGAGCTGGTAGGCTGGATAGGATGAGTTCTTCACACACGCCCCAGAGTTCGAACCTTTCTTCGGTCTACGGAGCCCGGAATCCAACACCTCTTCCCTCAAAGCTTAGGCGGGAAGGGATCCCACAACGGCCAATTTGAAAGGGGACAAGAAGTACATCTAGTCCTGACGAAAGGTGGTTTTCGCCTGCAAAGCTTCTGGTCGTGACGCAGCGGTGGGCTCGGCGATGACATATGTCCTGCCGAGCTCGTGGTCTTGGTCGTGTTGCACCGGAATGGAAACCTTTGGGAGACTCCTCGGGAACCTACGCCTGTCCTTATTCCCTTAGCACCGAAAAGGGAAACTGCTTCCTCTGCGCTCGCTGGCGCCCGCCTGGCCATGGTCATCATGGAACACATCATCGCAGCCTCGTGAGGCTGAGTACCTATATAGAAATCTCCCCTCCTCAGGATGCAGCCTGGGGAGGCCGCTCCCTTGGAGGTCTTGGTGCTATGTGCCTCACGAGGCCAGGGGGCCAGCCACACCGTGGGCCGCACGTAGGCAGATCGGGGTACCCCCAATCCCAGAACACCGACAGAATTGTTGGTCGCCCAGCTTTGGCCAAGTTCATGGCAGCATCACACTACGCCTACAATACACTAAAGATGCTGGGGGCCATGGGTTTCATCTCCATCAACTCCGACATGAAAGATGCAGTCATATGTGTAGACAAGCTTTACAGAGAGGCAGTGGCAGCGGAGTCCGTCAAGACCACAACTCCCGCCAAGCAAAAGAAAAGCTAGAAACCCGGCAAGACATCCAGCGAGACTTCCGGGAAGCGCACCTCTCCAGAGTGTTGTGCACCCATTGAGGACTTGTCGGAAAGCTCTACCGGCAAAAGATCCAAAGATACTCCACCTGCAACAAAGAAGGTGCCAGCAAGGGAGGACGGCAAGAGCGGTACTTTTACCGTTGGTGCCACCCTGGATAGCAAATAGGAAAGCGCGCTCGTTACCTTCCTGTCGGTGAATGTAGATGTGTTTGCATGGCAATCATCTGACATCCCTGGTGTTCCCAGGGAGGTAATTGAGCACCACCTTACTATCTGCCCTCATGCTTGGCTTGTCAAGCAGAAGGTCAGGAAGCAAGCTTTGGAATGACAGCAATTCATAGCGGAAGTGATCAAGAAACTTGAGGCAGCAAGACTGGTCCGGGGAGTGCTATATCCAACTTGGTTGGCAAATCTAGTTGCCGTGTGCAAGGCTAATGGGAAATGGAGACTTTGTATTGATTATACTGATCTCAACAAGGCATGTCCAAAGGATCCTTTCCCCTTACCACGCATTGATCAGATTGTGGACTCCACTGCCGGCTTTGACTTGCTCTCGTTTCTTGATGCATACTCCGAGTACCACCAGATATTCATGTCAAAGGAAGACGAGGAAAAAACCGCATTCATTACTCCATGTGGCACGTATTGCTTCATACATATGCCTTTCAGACTAAAGAGTGCTGGTTCGACGTTCGCAAGAGCAGTTCAGATTGGTTTTGAGCCACAGTTACACAGAAATGTGGAAGCCTATATGATGATATAGTGGTCAAGACCAGAGACAAATCAACCCTCATTGAAGACTTGCAAGAGACATTCGGAAACTTGAGGAAGTTGAACATGAAGCTCAACCCCGAGAAGTGTGTGTTTGGTGTCCCATCTGGCAAACTTCTCGGATTCTTCATGTCTCAGCGTGGGATCAAAGCGAACCCCGACAAGATCAAGGCTATTGAACAATTCCAAGCACCCAAGAGTGTCAAGGACGTGCGGCGTCTTGCCGGCTTTGTCGCCGCTTTGAGCAGGTTCATTTCAAGATCTGCTGAGCGCGCCCTGCCGTTTTTCAAGATATTTAAAAAGGCGGGTCCAATAAAATGGACTCCAGAAGCGAAGGCTGCGCTGCAAGATATGAAAAGGTACCTGTCCTCCGCGCCAACCTTAGTCGCGCCTAGGCCACAGGAACCATTGTTGCTATACATAGCGGCAACGAACCAAGTGGTTAGTGTCTCACTGGTTGCGCAGAGGGAAGTTTGTGACGAGGAAACAACGCGGTAGAGCCATCCCATGACAAGGCAGAATCCACCCCGGCAGATCCAGACTCCGGCAATGCAAAATCAACACAAGAGAAAGCAACTGATCAGCATGAGATACCAAAGAAGAAGGTGGTGCAGCAGCAAGTATACTTTGTCAGCTCCCTCCTACATGGGGCTAGGTCAAGCTATTCAGGCATGCAGAAGTTACTCTTTGGCCTACTCATGGCCTCAAGAAAGCTACGCCACTACTTCTAGGTGCATGAGATCACAGTGGTCACTCGCTTCCCGTTGCAGCGCATTCTAAGGAATCCAGAAGCGACCGACGGGATAGTAGAGTGGGCATTGGAACTATCGAGTTTTGCACTCAAGTTCAAGAGTATGTCAACTATTCAGAGCAGAGCACTAGCCGAATTCGTTGCGGAATGGATGCCAACACAGGATAACGAGATCCCGGAATCAGCCCTCCCCGACAGGGAAACTGAGAAGAGTTGGATCATGTACTTTGACGGTGCTTTCTCGCTGCAAGGCACCGGTGCCGAAGTGTTGCTTGTCGCACCCACCGGAGAGCACCTCATGTACGTGGTTCAAATGCATTTTCCTAGGGAAGAAGCTACCAACAACACTGTAGAGTATGAAGGACTGCTTGCCAGCCTCAGAATTGCAGTGGAGTTGGGAATCAAAAAGTTGATCGTCCGAGGAGACTCGCAACTTGTGGTGAAACAAGTAAACAAGGATACCAGATCCCGTTGATGGAAGCGTACATAAATGAAGTGAGGAAATTGGAAGAACACTTTGACGGTTTACAAACAGAGCACCTCCCTCGTGCAGAAAACAACATTGTTCACTACTCCAGGATGCTGCTAACGCGACACTATGATCAGAGACCCTTTGATGAAACTATGTGCGATGCATTAATCGCAAACGGTGATGTAAAATAACCATAAAAAAGATGCAAAATGTTTGCGATGAAGGATACGTCAAACACGGTTCATATTTTAGTTGCGTGTGCGATGAGGGGCATACGGTTCAGTTCAATGAACTATTTGCGATGAGGCAAAACAAAAGAAACGGGCAGCCAGATGAAGGCATGTGCGATATACGGCATACAGTTCACTCGAATAAACTGTTTGTGATGAGGCGGAACAACAGAATTGGGCAGCCAGATGAAGGTGTGTGCGATATAGGGCATACAGTTCACTAGGATGAACTGTTTGCGTTGAGCCAAGAGAACAGAAATGGTTCAACTTAACAAGATGTGTGTGATACGCGGCAAATAGGTCTGTAATCGGAAATGTGTGGGAAGACCGATAACAACATAGACGATTCCTGTTAACAAGCCGTGTGTATTGTGAGCAAATGATTGATGGTATACAATTGTTAGTGATTGATGAAATCATCACCGACGGGTTCCATTGTTTAGTCCGTGTGCGATGTGATTTGCTCTGTCTACAGAGCATTAACATACATACTTAAAAAGATAGCATTGCAAAACCAAATTAAGCATACAATTACACAAGTGACTACACACATAACATTTCCACACACCAAAGTAAGCAATTACATGCATACTAAACTAGGAAAAACGAGGATCTAATCATCTACTTATTGTTGCGATGATGCTTGCCAATGCTCTGCTTCCGGCTGGATCCCTAGCCGTTTTGGGGAAGGAGGCACTTCCTCATGTCAACGATCCGCCTGTACATGTCGTAGCTCGTGTACGCCTCCTTGGCCGCGTACACGACATGAGCTTTGTCGAGTTTCTCCATCCAGGCCAAGTGCCAGGCACGCTTGTCCTTGTTGCAGGAATCCTTCATGTCTCTGTAGTAGGGGTCGATGATGGCCTTGACGAGGTGAACCAGTGAGTCCTTCTCATGCTCCTTACTGCCCCAGATCTTGTATTGGCCCTGGATGTCGACAAGATTCCGGCAGGCGATGCCCGAATTCTTGAGCACCTTTACATCGTTGGTGATGTCCACCATAGCGAACATGTAGTGGGGGCTGTTGGCAAACCTGGCGGAACGCTTGCAAGGCCTTGTGGCCAGGCAGTAGTGTGTCGGCGTACGACACCTATGGGATCCTAAGGGACCCCTTTACGGTTCGGCGGGGGAAGAGGTATGCACAAAGAGCAGAACCAACGATCGACGCGGGGCGATTTTACCCAGGTTCGGGCCGCTGATCAGCGTAAAACCCTACTCCTGCCTTGTTTTATTATCGATGTTCTTGAGCCCAGGCTCCAGGAGCGCTTGCAGTGAATAGTACGTTCAAAGAGCAGCTACGCATGCAGAATGGGCCAGAAGATCCTCCTCCTCTGTAGCAGTTGCCTTGGGCCTCCTTTTATACGCTCAAAGGGGTCACCACAGTGGCAAAATGTACATGCATTGAGGTGTAAAGTAGCTACAGGGTCATCATACCTAACCCCTGACGGATTAGGACGAACGCATTTAATGCACCATGAGGTGTCCGTTTAGGCGTCCTCACTTTCTTGCGGATGGAAAAAGGGGCCATCCCATCAGCACCGCTTAAGATCTCCTCCACTGGCGCGTCGCCACACATCCAAAGAAGGACCCAGAATGTTGGGTTTATTGTTGTGCCAGAGCGGTGGCACAGCAACAAAACCTTGCCGGGTGCTGAACCGTGCCGGGCGCCGAGCCTTGCCAGGCGCCGAACCTTGCCGGGCTTCGAATCTTGCCGGGCTTCGCAGGCCACCCAGGCAAGATCTTGCCGGGGAAGCTCGCCTGCGGATTCCAGCTCTTCTTATTTGCTTATCCTCAGATCTTTGACTTGAGAATTTCCTTGGTGGCCTGAGTCAACCTTGAACTGTTCCCCGACAAGCCTTGCCGCGAGTATGGCTACAACTGCCCGTGCACAAGTACGGGGTACTAATGGCCCAATACTTAGTACACCGACAGGAGCCCCCGGGCCTAGGCCACACACGAGTGCGAGGCGTTGTTGGGCTAGGCCCAAACAGTGCATGGGCACACATGGCAGGGGATTAACTGCTCATAAATATCCCGTTTACTGTGCCCCCCACTACGCGCGCCAAACGCGCGACGTGGGAAGCATGCCTCAAAAGCTGCAACTGCAACGCGCCCGCAGAGGCGCATTCACATTGGGGAGTAAAAGAGGCGGCCCCGCTCCTTCCCCATAAAAAGGAGAAACCGCAGAGGCACAAGCCTATTTACCCCCCTTTTCTTCTCAATCTGGTCGTCGCCATTGCTTTCCTTCTCTCGACCTCAGAGCAAAACTTTCCCTCATCCGCTCGTCACCTCCACGCCCGCTTCATCCCTGGCTTCCGCCCTTGTAGTCGCCATGCCGCCCAAGACCAGCAAAGGCAAGGGCAAGGAGACAAAAGCCGATGTCCCAGAGAGCGAGCTGGTGAAGATGAGGAAATATGTCATCTTCGCCCCGTCGCTCGATGCGGAAGCTTTGAAGAGGCGGTACCAGTGCATGTGGGCGAGGGAGACGCAGGCTCATCCCACCATTCGCGTGATTCCAGGTTCTTGCTCCAAGAGTGGGTCAGACAGATACCCCTTTTTCATCGCATACTTCTATTGCGGGCTCTGTCCTCCATTTTTTGGCTTCTTCAACGACATTATGTACACATACGGCTTCCATCTTCTCGATTTCACGCCGAATGCGGTATTGTGCATGTCCATCTTTGCTCACCTTTGTGAAAACTCTGCCGGAGTGGTTCCCAGTACTGCCCTTTTCCGCCACTACTTTTTCCCTCGTATCCAAAAACGGGAGGCCCTCTCTGGTTCTATCGCCTGGATTCCAAGGGCTTGGAATAAGGAAATATACCCAGAAGGGGTTTACCGCAAAAAGTGGGATGAATGGCGGGCTGAGTGGTGCTGGATCAAGGAAACAGACCCCCATCTGTTCTGTCTGCCTCGACAGCAAAAAGCGGTCCGCAGTAGTGGCTGGAGCAGTCTTGCTACTGAAGATGAAAAACTCACAATCGCCACCACCAGGATTCTTCGCCTGAAAGCTACCGGGCTGACAATGGAGATGATTGGCTTTGATTTTCTCTGCCGCCGCATTGCCCCCTTGCAGAATAAAGGAAGACCAGCTTGGGAATACCAAAATGCAGCAGACATCATGAGGCTGCGCCCCGGGTTGAACAACAATTTGACTGCTATGCAACTTGGCGCTCTCCATCAAAAGCTGTTCCAGCGCGACAACAAGCATCGGTTGCCGGCAAGGATTGTCCCTCTGTGCAACAACTCTGCCCTGGGGTCAATTATCGCTACCATGCCACTGTTCAATGCCCACAGTCTCGACGAGACATGGGTTGAGCCATCCGAGGAAGAGGCATAGAAGTTCTTTGATAACTTGACGGGGAGGGCCGTCCGAGAAGAAGCAGACTTCATTCGAGCCACCACCGACGAAGAGGTGGCATACATTGCCACTAGGGCGGAGGAAGCAAATCTTGCTGCGGAGGCAGGCAGCGTCGGCTTCACAGAATGGGAAACCAGTGACGCGGATGTAGTGGTGGAGAAAAATCCTGCCGGGAAGGACAAAGCTGCCGGGGAATAGAGCAGCACAGCCGTTGAGAGCTCGTCCGACGAAGACGAGGCTGAAGAAGAACCGCAAGAAGAGCTCCCAGCCCCGAAGAAGATAAAGCGTGTTCTTCGAAAGGCTGCATCTGGCATCCCGGCAAGCCAACCTTCCTCGAGCAGCGAGGCTCCCGGCAAGAAAGCGGCCGGCAAGACTGTGCTGCGGCAAGGAGTCCGACAGCAACCTGCGCGGCGTGCGAGACCCACATCAGTGGCAACTGCTGAGGCGGCAGGGGTGTCTCGCACTACCGCACCGGAAGCTGAGGTGACGGAAACACACCAACCCCCGGCGCCCGCTACAGCCAAGCGATCTAGGACCCCTCCTCTGCCTTCCCACACAGACACTGCAACGGAGGTCGATTTCGACATCTCCGGCTTCAGTCTGGAGCGAGAAGAGGAAGAGTAAGTGTCCCATCATAGCCTTTATCTTCCAAATCTTGGAGTAATCTCATAGCCTTGCTTGTATTGTCTCTGCAGTGATGCAGAAACCTTGATGGAGAGGATGGCGAAGAGGACAAAGACTTCTACAGGCGACGAGCCTCTGGCAGGCTTCGTGAGCGCGCCTGACACTACTACCATCAGCCCGAACCTTAGTCCTCGACGCAGCCCCCAGCGCAGCCCCCAGCGTAAGTTCATTATTCTTTTCGGTTGGGGAATGCTGAGGTTCCTATCCTTGCCGCTGATATCTTTGGGCTTGCAGGAGAAGGACGATAACAAAGGGAGTTATTAGGAGCTACCCTTGTCGCGCCACCTCTGTCTACCACATCGCCCACAAGCGCATCCCCGGCAAGTGATCACACCAACGAGCTTGTCTTGGTTGAGGAGGAGCCTACAACCATGGATGCTGGCATCTTACCCCCGGCAACCAAGGTTGCCAGGAGGGGCGAGGCCACCTCTCAACAGCCCGATGCAGGTAACCAATTGCCTCAGCGTGTTTGCTATTCTTTCCTTTATCTCTCTTTCTTTTGTCTTCTTGAACTTCAATCTTGATCTCATTATGTTTCTCCCCCTTGTCCTTTAGAACTCCCTGAGATGGAAGACATGGACGTCGACGCTGTCATCAAGGAGACCGCCAGGGATGTTGCCGCCGAAGCCGACAAGATTGCTGCCAGCGAGGCCGCCATGGATGCCACCGTAGAAGCCGGCGGTGCTTTTGCCGAGGAGGCCGCCAAGACTGCACAGGAGGAACCCGCCAAGGAGTTTACTGAAGAGGGCAGCAAGGAGGCTGGTGACCGTACTGACGGCATTCCTGCCGCAGGAGCCCCAGGCGCTGCGCCGGCCACGGAGCCCCCTGCTACTGGTGAGGCGGTTGTTGAGGATCAACCATCAACATCTGAAGGCCCCTCATCCAGCAAATATCTCAAAGTTGGCGAGAACCTATTTGTCAACTTGCCGGGGACGGCAAGCATTGGGGCACCGACCGAAGGGGAAGTCTTTGATGAAGAAATCATCGCTGCTGCCGGGCTCGAGGTTGTTGATGATCCAAGCGCTAGCAGCGGCAAGTTTGAAGAGGATCAGCTCTTTCAGGCCATGGGCAAAAATTTCCGCAAGCTCCAGGCTCTCCACCGCGCCCGGAAAGAGAAAGCGGATTCCAGAATGGCAGTTGTCGAGGCGGCCGAAGCAGATTTTCAGAGGCGCATCGAACAAATGCAAGTCTGGTACGCCAAGGCCCTCCAGGAGTTGACTGTCGGCCGGGAACAAGTGAGCCAACAGTGGACAGAAATCCTCCTGAAACAATCTGACATGGAGAAGGCGCAAGATGAAGCTACACAAAGAATTGCTGCTGAAGATACTCTCCTGACGGGGCGTCGCATTGCGCTTGATGCTCATGAGGAAGATCTCACCGCACGTGAGCAGGCGCTCGCCGCCAAGCTTCATAGCAAAGATGAAGATATCGAGAAGCTTGTCGCGCGGCGGACCCAGGAGCTGGAGCAGAAACACAAAGAGGCGCTCGAAGCTCTAACTGTAGATCACGCCGGCAAGCTCAAGGAGGCCGTCGATGCTGCCGAGGCTGCAGAGGCCACCAAGAATGAGCTGAGCGACAAAGTAAAGAAGCTGGAAGTGGATCTCGAAGAACACGGCAAGGAGCTCTCGACGCTCAAAGGTGATAGGGAAAAAACCCTCCACACCCTGGCGGAGATGCAAGTTGCCATGTCTAACAAGACCAAGCAGCTCTCCTCAGCAAATGATGATATTGCCGTTCTGGAATTGGAGCTGACCACGTTGTAGAAGTCTCTCGAGGCCGGCAGGGCCCGCGAGAAGGCCCTACTCAAAGATCTCCAGGGAGAGAGGAACCTGCTCAAGAGCGCTGCCGCCGCCCAAATTGATTACGAAAAGGGGGTGAAGATCTGGACTGGACGTCTCATCGACGCTGCGGAGAAGCTTACGGTAGAACTGTCAACCATGGGCCTGTCAAACTTCAGGTATTCTTCCGAGGAAAGGATATCTTCGAGTGCCAGGTTGAGGATGTTCTTCGAGAGCATCATTGATGCCCTGAAGTTGCTTCAGTCTAACCGGGCGACCCAATTGGCCAACGAGTCGCGCTGGCTTTGCCGGGCCGTCCTCCACAAGGTACTTATCAAGGTGGCGCATAACAATCCTGGCATCGACCTCTCCAACGTGCTTGGCCACCTGCCAAAGGACACAAATCTCGAGGCGCTTGAAGAGCTTGTCGCGCCTATCCTCGAGAAGGTGGATTCAATCAAAAGGATCGAAGGCCAGCGCAGAGATTAACTGCTCCACCTCTTCTTGCCGTCGTCATTCCATGCCAAAGACAATTAAGTCTTAAGTTAGAAATGCGGCAACTTCTTAATGTAATATAACTTGCTTATGTTTGGGTACATGCATGCTATCTCCCTTGTCTGATTCCTTTATGTATGGAGTTCACCCTACGCTTACTGAAAAACTTGCCGGCGCGCAACCTGCCGCGAGCGCTGGGTGCGGGACTTCAGCAGCCTGCTGGAGGCGCAGCGGCCGGCAAGACTCCTTGGCGTTCTCAGTGCAGCCACTTAAATCGTTGAGCGGACTCGAAACAAAATAAGGGCGCAACCAATTACAGCAAGGGTTCCTTCACGTGCAGATTTTCCATACAAAAGTCGGAATCGTCCAAGGAAATAACTTTGCAATAAAGGAAACTTGTTCTAAGTTTTAGAACTTAGCTTTCTATCACTGTCCTTCCTCCGGCAAGCGTCGATTCTGAACGTCGCCAACTGGTAGTCATATCTCCCTTCCCCCCCCCCCCCCCCCCCCCCCGCGGCAAATGTGCACTCGAGGAATCCTTCTGTCTTTTAAGAAAAAGAAAGAAGAGAAAATAAAGATATGAAACCTTGGCGGTTCATTAGAACTTACCGGGAGTAGGTGCCATACAACATCTTAGACGCACATGCATATATATATGAACATGGAAATCAATAAGGGAATGCACAACACTTAAATTTATTCATCTGTGCTCAGGGTCTACGCCTGGCTTTGTACAAAGGATCATATGCCTTGCCGGCAAGACTTGTACAAAAGGGTGGTTGCCGGGGGCCCCCGGCAACCGCGCCTTATGGGTAGAACTTGCGAAGATGTTCAATATTCCAGGAATTACTCACTGGAACGCCATCTTTGGTCTCCAGGCGAACAGCGCCAGGCCTGGTGACTCGTACTACTCGATAAGGGCCTTCCCACTTCGGCGTTAACTTGTTTGAATTCTTGGTGGACTGAATCCGTCGAAGAACAAGGTCGCCTTCCTCAAGGCTTCGGGCATGAATTTTGCGGCTAAGGTAGCGGCGCAAAGCTTGCTGGTAGCGTGCAGCTCGCACAGCAGCCTGAAGATGATTCTCCTCGAGGAGCACAGCGTCATCTTGCCGCAGTTGCTCTTGCTCAAGCTCATCATAAGCGAGCACTCGAGGTGATCCGTACGTGAGTTCCGTGGGGAGAATCGCTTCCGCTTCGTAGACCAGAGCGAAGGGTGTCTAGCCGGTGGCTCGATTTGGTGTCGTTCTGATTGACCAAAGAACTGCCGGCAACTCATCAATCCAGCGTCTTCCGCACTTTTTCATACTGTCAAAGGTTTTGGTCCTGAGACCACGCAGCACTTCAGCATTGGCCCTCTCCGCTTGGTCGTTGCTTCTCGGGTGAGCAACAGAGGCAAAACAAATTTTGCTGCCAAGGTCTTGGACATACTGCATGAAGGTGCGACTTGTGAATTGCGTGCCGTTGTCAGTGATGATCCTGCTGGGCACACCGAAACGGCAAACTATCCCTTTAAAGAACTTGACGGCTGATTGTGCTGTCACCTTCCTCACTGCTTCCACCTCCGGCCACTTTGTGAACTTGTCGATAGCAACGTACAAGTACTCAAAGCCCCCGGTAGCACGAGGGAAAGGGCCCAGTATGTCGAGCCCCCAGACCGAAAATGGCCAGGAGAGAGGGATTGTCTGAAGAGCTTGAGCTGGTTGATGCGATTTCTTCGAATGAAACTGGCACGCTTCACACTTAGTTACTAGTGCAGTTGCATCCTGGAGAGCGGTGGGCCAAAAAAAACCTTGCCGGAATGCTTTCCCGGCAAGTGCTCTTGATCCTATGTGAGAGCCACATATGCCTCCATGTATTTCTGCCAACAGCTCTAGTCCATCCTCCCGAGGAATGCACTTCAATTTCACACCGTTTGGTCTCTTTCTGTACAAGACTTCATCGACGAACTTGTACATAACAGACCGACGGGCTACTCTTTCCGCTTCTTCCTGTTCCTCCGGGAGTTCTCCTGTTTGAAGGAAATGGACAATGTGTTGTGCCCATGCTAGAGCCTGGGGCTCGACAGCTAGGACTAAAGGCATCTCCTTTGTCGGGGGAATGTTTGTCTCGACGGCAAGGGCCTGAGCCCCTGCTGGAGCCTGTTGTTCCCTGGCAGGCATATCGTTGATCCCGGCAACTTCCTTGCCGGCGGCTCCCGGGAGCTCTGCCGAGAAGTACTGACCAGAATTCAATTTTCTTCTCTTTTCTTGCCGCATTGATGGCACCACGGATGGTTGAGTCAAATGGAGCACAAAAGTTCCTGGTTCCACAGGCAACTTGAGGGCAGCACGCTTTGACAGGTCGTCAGCGACACTGTTCTCTGCACGAGGGATGTGCTCCATTTGCAGACCGTCAAAGTGCTCTTCCATTTTTCTCACTTCATCCACGTAGGCTTGCATCAATGGACTCTGATAAATCTTATTAACTTGCCTGACGACAAGCTGTGAATTGCCTCTGATGACGAGCTTCTTGATACCAAGGTCTGCCGCGATCCTGAGACCGGCAAGCAAACCCTCGTACTCTGCAGTGTTGTTCGTCGAAGTCTCCCGGGGAAAATGCATTTGGACTACGTACTTGAGGTGCTCTCCGGTGGGTGCGACAAGCAGCACGCCAGCACCGGCGCCTTGCAGCGAAAAAGCCCCGTCAAAGTACATAACCCATTGCTGGTCAATTTCCTTGCCGGGGAGAGTTGTTTCTTGAACCTCTTCGTCTGGCGTTAGGGTCCATTCCGCAACGAACTCCACCAAGGCCCTGCTCTGAATTGTCGAAGTGCTTTCAAACTTGAGGCCAAAGCTCGACAACTCCAATGCCCACTCCACGATCCTGCCGGTTGCTTCTGGATTTCGCAAAATCCGTTGCAACGGAAAGCGAGTGACGACGGTGATTTCATGTGCTTGAAAATAATGGCGCAGCTTCCTCGAGGCCATAAGGAGGCTGAAAAGCAACTTCTGCATGCCAGAATATCTTGACCTAGCTCCTTGTAAAACAGAGCTAACAAAATAAACTTGGCGCTGCACCACCTTTTTCTTCTGCAATGGTTCTTCTGACTGCACAGATCTTGTCTTGCCGGGATCAATCCTTGCCGGGGAAGATCCTGCCGCGTCACCTGACGGTCCTGCCGCTAGTGTTGCTTCCTCATCAGCTTCTCTCTGCGCCACTAACGCAGCACTAACCACTTGATTTGTCACTGCCAGATACAGCAGCAACGGCTCTTGTGGTTTAGGCGCGACTAGCATCGGCGAAGAAGAAAGGTATTTCTTCAAATCTTGCAGCGCAGCCTCCGCCTCCGGAGTCCATTTCATTGGACCTGCCTTCTTCAAAATTTTGAAAAAGGGCAGGGCGCGCTCAGCAGATTTGGAAATAAACCTGCTTAGAGCAGCAACACAGCCGGCAAGACGACGCACATCCTTGACGCGTCTTGGCACTTCAATCTGCTCAATAGCTTTGATCTTGTCGGGGTTCGCTTCGATTCCCCGACAAGATACAAAGAATCTGAGGAGCTTGCCGGAAGGAACACCGAACACGCACTTCTCAGGATTGAGCTTTAAGTTGATCTTGCGCAGATTTGCAAATGTTTCTTCTAAATATTGTATGAGCGTCGCTTTGTCCTTGGTTTTGACCACTATGTCATCCATGTATGCCTCCATATTTCTATGGAGTTGAGGCTCAAAACCGATTTGGACCTCTCTCGCAAATGTAGAACCAGCACTTTTCAACCCGAAAGGCATTCGTATAAAACAATACGTACCACATGGGGTGATAAATGCGGTCTTTTCTTCATCTTCCTTCGCCATGAAGATCTGATGATACCCTGAGTAGGCATCAAGGAAGGACAGGAGATCACAACCAGCGGTGGAATCCACAATCTAGTCGATGCGCGGCAAGGGAAAGGGATCTTTTGGACAAGCTTTATTGATATCTGTATAATCGATACAAAGCCTCCATTTCCCATTCGCTTTGCGTACTACAACCGGATTGGCCAACCAGGTTGGATGAAGCACTCCTCTGACCAATCCTGCCGCCTCCAGCTTTCTGATTTCCTCGGCAATGAATTCTTGCCGCTCCAAGGTTTGCTTCCTGACCCTCTGCTTGACGGGCCGCGCGTGAGGACAGACAACAAGGTGGTGCTCAATTACCTCCCTGGGAACACCGGGGATGTCAGACGGTTGCCATGCAAACACGTTGACATTCGCCCGCAGGAAGGCAACGAGCACGCTTTCCTATTTATCATCTAGGGTGGAACTTATGGTGAAAGTTCCTCCCGTTCCATCCTCCCTGATGGGCACCTTCTTGGTCTCTGGCAGAGCAGCCTTGGATTTCTTCTTCTTGCCGGTGGAACTCTTTGGTGCATCCTCGACGGAAGCGCAGCACTCCGAGGAGGCGCGCTTACCAGAGTTCGCGCCAAGATTCTCGCCGGTCTTCTTCTTTCCCCTGGGAGTTCCAGTGGCAGGAGCAGATGCCTTGACGGCAGGTGCTGCCCCTTTACGGTTCGGCGGGGGAAGAGGTATGCACAAAGAGCAGAACCAACGATCGATGCAGGGCTATTTTACCCAGGTTTGGGCCGCTGATCAGCGTAAAACCCTACTCCTGCCTTGTTTTATTATCGATGTTCTTGAGCCCAGGCTCCAGGAGCGCTCGCCGTGAACAGTACGTTCAAAGAGCAGCTACGCATGCGGAATGGGCCAGAAGATCCTCCTCCTCTGTAGCAGTTGCCTTGGGCCTCCTTTTATACGCTCAAAGGGGTCACCACAATGGCAAATGTACATACATTGAGGTGTAAAGTAGCTACAGGGTCATCATACCTAACCCTTGACGGATTAGGACAAACGCATTTAATGCACCGTGAGGTGTCCGTTTAGGTGTCCTCACTTTCTTGGGGACGGAAAAAGGGGCCATCCCATCAGCACCGCTTAAGCTCTCCTCCACTGGCGCGTCGCCACACATCCAAAGAAGGACCCAGAATGTCGGGTTTGTTGCTATGCCAGAGCGGTGGCACAGCAACAAAACCTTGCCGGCTGCTGAACCTTGCCGGGCGCCGAACCTTGCCGGGCTTCGAATCTTGCCGGGCTTCGTAGGCCACCCCGGCAAGATCTTGCCGGGGAAGCTGGCCTGCGGATTCCAGCTCTTCTTATCTGCTGATCCTCAGATCTTTGACTTGAGAATTTCCTTGGTGGCCTGAGTGAACCTCGAACTGTTCCCCGACAAGCCTTGCCGCGAGTATGGCTACAACTGCCCGTGCACAAGTACGGGGTACTAATGGCCCAATACTTAGTACACCGACATAGTGGTAGACGAGGACGTGGTTGCGCACGCACATCTGGGCAATGGCGACCTTGGGACGAGACCCGGCACGAGCGCGGGTGTACTCAAGGTCGAACCCGACCACCTTGTACTTCTCCTCGGCAAGCAACAGCTCCATGATGTGGATGGAGTGCTCCACCCAGACCGGTTTGTTCGTGTACACCACCGAGAGCTCCGTGAACCTTCTGTCAGCAGCCGCTCGCAGCGCCATTGGAGCCGCGTAGGATACCTTCTAAGAATTTGTCGTGGTGGATGTGCTTCTTGCAATGGTGGGGCGCGATCGAAAGGTTGAAGAGAGACAAGGGTTAAATGGCCACTGTAATAAATGGGGGCCGGCCGGCCTTTAATCGTCATGTCCTATCACGGCGTTCATAGCGGAGGATTCCAGTGCACGCTTGACAACACCGTACCGCACGCGTTTCGTTTGACCATGCGTGGGCTCTAAGAGGCACCAAACGTATCGTCGGTGAGCCTGTTCCCGCGCTACCGCACAGTTTATCGCGCAAGCTTCCCGCTCGGCTAGTTTGGCCACGCGTAGGCTAGAAGAGGGACAAATCAAGGGCGTTTATTGGCAAAAAGCTTTGTAAAAACGAAGTGTGTGGAATGACTTCGGTCATAAGTTTACCCGTGGGTGATGAAGTCAAAGTTACACAGAAGGGTAATGATGGACACTCGAGTGCGATAATTAATTCTGTGCTCTACAGGGCACACGGTTGAAGAAACCAACTATGTGCAATAATGTCGAAGATCGCAGTCGAGTTAGCTATACAGATCATGTGCTATGAGATCGACAAGGTAAACAGATTCGAGAATGGTTAATAAAATCTAAGACCATTGCATATTAAGGTCAAAATAGTGCTACCAATACACGAGTCTCATACGATGCCATTTCAACGATTGTACCACAAAAGCTCGAAATATTACAAGGTTCAAATTCCAGAGTTATATGGCTCAAATTCGAAGATTACCAGGTTCAAACTGATATTAGAAATGAAATTCAGCTCATCAGCTGCAAACGCTCGCGCTGATCTGCTGAACATGGATATCAGAGAGGTTCAAACTAATATTACCACTCTAAGTCTGGTTTCGAAACCTCATAATTTTTGCAAAGGGGTGAGCCACTGAGAACTCATGTATGGGGTTGACACGATGACTTCCGATTACTCTGTCATCTGAAGTTCCAAAATGAAATTCAGCATTTTTGGAGCCTATTCCATTCTGCCGCAGCCACCGGCGCTGATCAACAAACCATTTATTTTTGTGAAATAAATGTAGGGCAAACCTCATTACCTTCAGCACCCTTGCTCTGACAACAAAGAACCTGGCGAATATAATCTCCGGTAAGGTCCCTCGGTAGTAGTTCAAAGTAATTTTTGAGAGATGCAGATCTAGGCATTCGATGTGATTGTTATATTGTATCACATTATCCACCGCTGGGCCTAATCTTATCTACAAAAGAAGAAAACATGTTAGTGCCTACATGCAGTTTTGAACACTACTACAGGCCTATTTGGTTTGCAGGATTTGTAAAATGCACTAACATGCCATCTTCGATCTGACATGATTAACATGGCCATTTGATTACAATCTAGAAAAATGTAGCCTTCTTCACAAGAGGTTGGAGTGGATGAAAAGTTCCCTAAGAAAACTAGTACAGATGAATCCAAAGGAGAAATTCTTTTGGATTGTAACCATATGGATCAAGCAACCAATATGGGGGGGGGGGGAACATGTATGTACTGAAATCCTCCAAAAGAATCCTTCAGAAATCATAGTACATTGTCATTGTAAACTTAGAAAAAGGTGTCACAAATTGAACTCCCTTATGGTTAACATTTAACAGGAAAGGAACATCACCTCGATATATAGCTTCTCCATGCACGGAAAGCATCTCAGGAAACTGACAACTTGCTCCAGGTTGGGGCCGATAGATTCTAGTGCCAAGACCTTCACTGTGCGCAGTTTCAGGGTCAAGCTTCTCGGAATCATTTTCTGGATGACAGACGAACATACATCTTCAAAATTAGAAATAATGTTAATTTGTAGAAAGAGAGGTAGAAGGCAGCTGTTGTACCTGAACGGGTGTGGATCCAATAACAAGTTCGGAGTATTTGTCAGACGGAGGTAGATTCCATCAACCGAACTGATTGCATCCATATCCCACAGTTAGACATAAGTAATCATAGATTAAACATACTCAGACATAGATAATAAGCGTACACAAGCATAGTTTAACCATAAGTACATAGTTCAACTGTCATCAAGCATACTCAAGCGTACATAGTTCGATCCCACATCTCATCTCATCTGCCGGCATGATCCCAAAGCTTCTCCAGGTACTCGGCGTACGCGGCGTGCACCACCCTGCGAGAATACTTTTGCTTGAAGGAGCCAACGGCTCGTCCTCTTGCATGCGCCAGAACACTTCCATACGCGTCATGAAGCTTTTGGTTGCAAAATGGGCATCGATAGCCGCCGTCCCAGGTCCTAATACGCCTGTTATGCATTCCCGCATAAAGCTCCCTCAGGATTTGCCTCTTCTACCTCCTCTGGCCATCTTCATTCTCGCTGTCCACATCGTCAGACAACACCTATACAAATAGTAAAAAAATGTGGCATCAAATTAATGTTTACAAACTAATCTCTAGCGAACATTTGGCAGTTGCCAAAATTTGGCATCAAATTAATGTTTACATGCCGTGAAGTAGGATTAGGAATTTATGGCTATTTTTTTTGTACATATCCAGAGATTATGGTTCAATTTTTAAGCACAGTCGTCTATGTATAGACCAATCTTGAAGAAAATAATGGCACAAACATATATGTAGGTCATTCAAAATCAATTGTCAAGTCCTGGATAGGAATTATTAGCACGAACACTAACCCTAGTCGGATTACTAGCAGAAATCATTTGCACAGATGAAACAACTAATCACTTATCACTTGTACCATTCAAACAATCAATACACTACATGGATCTAACGAAACTGACTCAGATTTCATGGATTGGGAGAACATAACCATAGGATTTCTATTCCAAAAAGGGGGAGGTAGGAGTAACCAGAGAAACCCTAGAATCTATTTGACACATAAATGGGTATAGATGACTAACCAGTTGTCCGTCGACGTCAGAGTCGTCACCGGAGTGGTCGTCGGAGTCGTCACCGGGGTCATCGCCCGAGTCGTCACTAGAGTCGGTGTGGAACTCCGCCTCCGGCTGTGGAATCTCGACGCCGTCGACGACGTCAGGGTGCAGCAATACCTTGCCGATGATGACGGCAACCTCTGTCTCCATCTCCACGCCATGCTTCAGTGCTTCAGCAGCCCCGGCGTCGCTACTCCCTCCGATGGGGCGCTTCGGCGGCATCCTCATACACTGACAGCTTTGAGGACTGAGAGCGGCATCGAGGATGCAAGCGGAGAGAGAGGATTGTGTGTGTGGCGAGGATGGGGGGTGCGGCCCCTCGGGCGCACCATTAATATGGAGTAGTGGGAGAGAGGCAGGCGGTGGTCAAACCGCTAGCTCGCCTCCCGGTGAGCCTGCGCACCGGACTGCTTGCATGCCTACCGTCATTTCACACAGCTACTCGCACGCCTCCTGATGACACTGCGCAGCGAGCATGCCTCCGTCAATTCACACACCTACACGCACGCCTCCCGGTCTGCCTGCTTGGCGGACTGCTCGCATGCGTCCCGTCAACTCACGCCTGCTCGCATGGCACACGGGTCGCGTGGCGGCACGTATATTGTTTTTCTATTTGGATGATTAATGCTGCCGCTTTATTGCTTAACTGAAGCATGGCACGTATCCATTGTTGGTCTAATGCTCACGGTTCGAATAAATAATCCATTTGGGATATTGGTTTCCAATTATTAATAATCTCCTGTTTGTAAGAAGATAAAGATTACATCAAAACTGGTCTCAAATTTGACAAAAAAAAATTACAATGCCACTTTGTATTGGGGTCCATATGACAACACGATAAGTTTCATGAACTTCAAATAAGTTTTGGATGTACTAGAATTTAAAAATAAAGATTCTCAATGTTTGAAACTTCTTGCACGGGGAGTAAACATGCACCCAGTGAGACACATGTGTTTTTGCAATCCATTTAGGTGCATGTAGCTCAAATTTGATTTTTACACATTATACCCGTAGAAAATCAATCAATGTACTAAAACGTCTTAATGATCTCTGTTTTTTTTTAAATTAAAACGTCCCTCCTTTGGTAACATATGTTCACCGCGGGATAATTTAACATGCATTGTAGTTACGGTGGATTAGCAGTGTGTGCGTCTGGGGGGTGGCGGGTGGCTCGCAGTACACTACGAGTTGTGAGCCACCGTGTGGGTTGGCCGTTTTATTAGGCAGGTGCCACATCAGAGTCGTGAATTCGTTATTTAAAATATTCCACAACCCTTTCATACATACATGTTTAGGCCACATGCAGTCCATGGTTGTCCTACACGACACTCGATACTCACGTGTGATGCTTTCTGTGGGCCCACGAGGTCGTCGTCCATCACTTTGACGAACAGCCGACAGTGAGGTTAATTTGACCAGCAAGGTAGAATCTTTTTTGTTTGTGTTATGGTGGGAGTATATATATATAGTACGCGTTGAAGAGGTGGGAGGGGACTAGCATATATACTATACATACATGTCCGTGAACAAGTACACCTCACTCAGTGTCGGGACTTTTCGGTTTCCGAGGCACATGCCACATCAAAGTTGTGAAATTGGCTATTCAAACATCACACAACACCTCTTTGGGCCGCATGCATGCAGGCGGTGGTTATCCTAGCTACGACACTCACGTGTGACGCTTCCATCTGTGGGCCCACGAGGCCATCATCGATGCATGCATCACTTTGACCTACATCGGGAGAGGTAAATTAATTTCACCATCGAGGAGTATTCTTTTTGGGTTGTATTACGGTAGGAGCATATAGTATGCGTCGAAGAGGGGGAAGGAGACCATCATATGTAGTACGCTTCATGAACCTCGCTCTGTGTGGGGACTTTACGGTTTTTGAGGCATGTGGCACATCAAAGTTGTGCATTTTGGGTATTCAACATATGTTTGTCCCAAATGCAAAGCGATGGTGGTTGTCCTCTCGCGCCCACTTAAGCGATTATCAGCGATATCGATGCTTTCCATCTGTGGCCCCACTTGGTCCATCACTACTTTTTGCCTGACAATGAGAGAGGTTGATTTGACTTAGGAGGGGATTATTTTTTTGTTTGTAATATAGTATATATATAGGTCATGCTCTAGGATGACATGATACAGTTTGAGCACACACACATGCATGTGTACGCATGAATCCCTCACATCGAGTCGAAGTGGCTAGTACAACGACACGTCCTAAAACGATCTCGCTCTGTGTGGGGACTGTACGATTTTCGACGCACGTGCCACATCAATGTTGTGAAATGGTATTCAAACATGCATGCATGCATAACCTCCATACATATGCATGTAGTGGTCGTCTTTGAACGGTACACTCCCTCGCGTGGTTATCGGTGACAAGCCTATATATTCGTGGGCCCGCGTGGACATCCATGATCACCTTGACTGACAACAAGATAGGTTACCATGGCGGATTCTTCCTTTGGTTCGTGTTATCGTAGTGTAGGTCATGGTGAGATTCAAACCTAACTAAGTTTGAGCGCATACTATGCACGCATGCATGCATGAATCCCCGTCATCGGCTTGAAGTGTGGTGTGGCATACATATGCATCGTCAACCTAACCCTCACTCAGTGTGGGGATTTCTGATTCGAAAGCATGGTGCCACATCAAAGTTGTTCCATTGTGTATTCAAAACACACCTCTCCATACATATGTTTGGGCCACATGCATGCAGTGGTTGTCTTCGGGGACTAGCTAGTTGCGTGATTATTGGCGAGCTAGCCCATCTCCGGGGTCGCATGGACGGCCATCACTTTGACCAACAACAAGAGAGAGGTTGTACGACCAAGGTGGATTATTCTTGGTCCGTTTTACGATCCATCTTGGTGAGATGCCTCTTTGGCCCGCCGACTAAAAGTGGGTGTGTGTGTGGGGGGGCTGCTACTTCACACTTTGCTAGGTGAACTTCGGTTGGGGGGGCATGCATTCATAGCTTAGGATTCCTTTCGTGCCGACACGAGGGGGGGCAAGCAATACCATGTGTTTTGCGAGATAGGTGCCATATCGAAGTTGCATTTGGTATTTGGACATCAAACCACCCTTTTCATACATAAATTTGGTCCACATGCAAGTGTGTTCGTGTTCTGACCCTCTCCCGTGTCATTTCTCGCCAAATTTATGAACATTAGACAAGTCGGATGACGCAACAGACACGGTTCACTCACACTAACCGTGTGCCACGCTGGTGCCCCTATCACGCACATCCGCACAGTACATTGGGCTCCACAAGGCTTCCCCTCTCAAAAATATCAACCCGCCTGCAGCTTTTTTCTATTTGACAACACACGGTTATTATGTTTCGACCGTGTGTCATGTTTCTTGTTTCCAATCCCGCCTGCATCCCTCGAAAATATCTGCCCGCCTCGAGGGTTTTTCTGTTTCATAACACACGGTTGTTGTCTTCGGACCGTGTGCGATGCACCATCATCCAAATTTTCAAAAGCCCTAGCATTTCACTCCCGTGTTTGATTCCCGCGTAGTAAAATTTTCAGTAGCCGCGTCATTTCCTCAAACACACCCCCTGCCGCCCCCCTCCACACACACACCAAAACCTCCTCGGGCGCACGCACGCGCGCGCACACACACACACTCCCTCACTCGAAACCCTAGCAAGGTCCCCACCGCCGCCGCAAGGCCTCCATTGTCAACATCTGCCGGTTTGCCCGTGCAGCTTACCCACCGATCTCCATACCCAGGCCGCCCTGAGTTTCTTAGATGACGCCTGCCAAACGCCCCCTTTCCCACAGATCCCCATCCCCATCCCCCACTCCAGAGCGTCACAGCCTAAGCCTGGCTACACTTCCCGTGGAGCTCGAGGAGCGACTGGCCCAAAAGAGGTGTATCACGGTCTCTTCGCCCGACGTCGCCGAGGAAGTTGACGACCATTACTGGCCGCAGGCACTCAATCAGCGGGCTAGAGTATGCGGGTATGTCGCGGACACCGGCTACGACATCAAGGTCATCGATAGCGACGGCCTGAGGTGGGCTATGTCACAGGTTAAGTTGCCCACCCCCAATCCCTCGGGTTCAACCGCCGTCGATCTCATCCATGGCCCCACAGCTGATCTCCTCTGGCTCGCTGTCAAGAATTTGCCATCCTACATTGCCATCGAGCCCCTTTTGTCATTTCTGAAGGACACGTTCTGCGACGCTGGCTTGGGATCCACAGCTTCCAAGTCAGACCTCATCGACGGTGGCCACGAGGAGGGCACCCTCTCCAGCTCTTCCAAGGGAAAGAGAACATCTGCTCTTCCAAGGGGAAAGAGCCCGTCTGCCACATTAGGGAAGGCACCCTACAGCCATGCTCTTCCAAGGGGAAGGAGCCCATCTACGACAACATGGAGTGCATCCAGGGTCCGTGCTCTTCCCACGGGAATGAGCCCATCTGTGACAAGTGAGGAAACCCATGATTTGTTTTGCCGTGCCTCTTCACAGGGGGGAACCCATGATTTGTTTGGTCGAGTCCCTTTTGTAGTGTAGTGAGAATATGTCCAGTTTTAATTGCTATATTTGGTTGTTTGCAGTATGCCTTGTTTATTTCAGTTATTCACAATGTGATGCTCTATATGTGCAATAATTTACTGTGCAGTACATTTCATCAATCCAGTTTTAAACATACCAATAGGAATGCATATATTTGCTTGCTGTTAAGCCTGTTATAGCTAGCATATGCCTCTTTTAAAGTTTTTTGATTGTTCGGTTGTTTGTAGGTAGCGTATGTCCAGTTTCAAATGCTATCTTTGGTTGTTTGTAGTATGCCTTGTTTATTCTAGTTATTCACAGCGTGATGTTCTATATGTGCAAGTATGAACTGTGCAGTTCAATTTCATCAATACCAGTTTCAACAATACCACTATGAATGACTACATTTGGTTGTTGCATCTTGTAGTTAACACGCCTTTCCATTTTTATTTAAAAATAACCAGTGTACTTAGACCGGCACAATACCAGTTTGAATGACTATGTTTGCTTGTTGTTAAATGTTAGGCCTGTTGCAGTTAACACGCCTTTCCACTTGTTTTGGTTTACTAGCGTGCTTAAACCTGCACACTGAAGCTATCTTTTGGAGATTATTTTGTCTGCCATGGATAGTTTTGGTTGATGTTTAGCCTGTTGTGCTTAACATGCCTCTCGATGTACCTACACAGGATAATTTTGGGAACGACTATTGTTTTCCATCGAGGTTAGTTTCATCGCATGGCTTATATATACTCACTGTTCAGGATATCGGTAGCTGGTACCATATAGGCCGGGGCTGATAAGGGACTAATCGGTGAATCAGACTTTTAACTGAATATATCTGTAACCCATTTATCGTTAGGTTAACTAGGGCCATATGTAATATATCAGAGGCTACATATCAACATACACTATACTTAATGTCTAAATATGCAATCCCAGGCTACATAGCAACAAGGAAGAGTGTTACCTTAATGTTCTGATGATGTCTGGATATACGTAGAAGAGCAGCAGCAGCATCAACAACAACAACAACAACAACAACAACAACAACAACAACAACAACAACAACAACAACAACAACAACAACAACAACAACAACAACAACAACAACAACAACACAGCCCTGTTTGGATACTCAACTTAGCTAGAGGTTAGAGTTAGTTTCTAGCTCATGACTAACCCTGAACTAACTCCATCCAAAGAGGTGTTTGGATGACAGGGTTAGATTGACAATAAATGCACTAGGAGAACTAGCTCCAATTAGCACCTCTTGGGTTTGATAGTTTTTCTGGGTGAGTTAGATGCAACTAGCTCAAACTAGCCCTCATGTTTGGATATACTTTAGGGCTATTTGAGCCCGAACTAGCTCAAACTAACTCTAACCCATGGATACAGCAGCAGTTAATCAGCCGATAATTTGTAAGAATGCAATAAACTCCTTCCGGCCCATAATATAAGATGTTAATTCATCTAATATGTGAGTATGTTGGATGTTATAAGATATTATAAAAGAGTGTTGTACTACATTATTGTGCAATTGCTGTTTAGCTTCTAATATTAACTTGGTGCTTTTAGGTACATATGTCATTGGTAAAGATCCGCGCTTCGACCCTCTCTGCGTATGGGGCATTGAGATATCGATGAACCAACATCAAGTGAGGAAGCTGATAAAGATTGTTAGTAAAATGGGTCAAAAGATGGCAATTAAACTATTTGTTTACACTTTATCCAAGACAACAGCGAACTGCAGGATGGTAAGTATGAACTCTGCAGCCTTCTTTTTACTGCCCATAATGAGTTGTGTTAGATGACAATGTCTGAATCTTTTTCCTTTGCAGTGGTTCCCAAAGCAGTTTACTCATGATTACCTCTCAAACTACATGATTGGTGGGCATGCAAAGGTTAAAGTATTTCTACCAGAACACGATGATTATCTAGATGTTTTCATGAAGACTGTGAAGGATGGGCGGTCGGCCATCACAAGGGGTTGGACTAGAGTCGTGCATGCCTTCTGCATGGAGGAGGGCACAATATGGGCATTCCGCTTCACCTTCTTCAGCAACAAGAATGTATTTCGCCTCTTTCTTTACCGTCTTTAATAGTACAAGTATACAACTGTGGTTCATCATTCTTTATTTGGTTCTTATGTAATTCTTGAATATATGTACCTATGAATCGAATAATGCATTGGTTGTTTGAACCTGATGGATATGAATAAAGCTATAGCATACATTCAAATTCAAATTCAAATCTGGTACAATTTGAAATAGCAGCAATTAAATTACAGTGAAATTACGCTCTCCAGGTTGTTATGGCACACACGGTTGGTAAAACACAAACGTTTGCGATATAAGCCATAATCTGACACGGTTCATAGAGAGGAAACGTGTGCAAGCATGCACACAGTTGCCGTTTGCAAAGCGTGTGCGATGTCAGGCAATATCACAAACGGTGCGGGCAAACTAAATGTTTGTGATAGTTTCCTTATCATACACGATTCGCAACCATGAACTGTTTCTGATGAAGTATGCATCGTAAAGGTTGCACCACAGAATAGCGTGTGCGATAGTTGTCATGTACGACGATGTTACGACGGTCCGACATTTTGTAATCCTGTCCGACATTCGTACAACGATTAACTAATCTTCTTAATTAGTTATCGCATATGGTTTGGGAAAAGCGAATGTGTGTGATTGTCTGCTTATCATACACGTTCTATAATAGTGAACCGTTTGTGATGGGCCACGCATCGTAAATGTAGCACCACAGAATATCGACTGCGATGGCAAAGCGAGCACAAACGAGTAGGAGTACTGTATATGCATCAAGGCTCCCTATCCCCGACGGTTTCTGGGTCGTGTGGGAAGGACCCCCCTATCGCCCATACTCACTTGGCGATGGTTCCAAATGCCGTCGCGGAAAGGGGTTAAAAACCGTTTATATAGCACCTCGTTGTACCAGTGGTTGATCGGCTGTCAAAGTGTGCTGGCCAGAAGCTTCCTGTGGAACCGGGAACTTTTGTGCTCCATTTGAATCAGCCAACAGTCACCCCATCAATGAGGGCCAAGAAAACAAGGAAGATAGGCATCAGCAAATATTTTCCGGCAGAGCTCCCCGAAGCCGTTGGCAAGGATGTTGCCGGGAATGATGATGCGCCCGCCGGTGAGCAGCGGCCTCTAGTGGGACCCCAGATCCCTGCCGTCGAGGTTAGCGCTCCGGCGACCAATGAGATGCCTTTAGTCCTTGTTGTCGAGCCTCAGGCTCCAACGTGGGCACAACATATAGTTCATTTTCTCCAAACAGGAGAACTTCCCGAGGAACAAGATCAAGCTGAAAAAGTAGCCTGTCAATCAAGTATGTATCAGTTTGTGGATAACATCATGTGCAGAAAAACACCAAACGGAGTGAAATTGAAGTGCATTTGCCGGGAAGACGGACTGAAGTTGTTGGCAGAGATACATGGAGGTATATGTGGTTCCCACATAAGAGCAAGGGCTCTTGTCGGGAAAACCTTCTGGCAAGGTTTATATTGACCCAATGCCCTCTAGGATGCAACTGAGCTGGTAACAAGATGTGAAGCATGCCGGTTCCATTCAAAGAATATACATCAGGCAGCACAAGCCCTCAGGACGATCCCTCTCTCCTGGCCATTATCGGTATGTGGGCTCGATATCTTGGGCCCCATCCCCCATGCTACCGGGGGCTTTGAGTTCCTGTACATCGCTATCGACAAGTTCACAAAGTGGCCTGAGGTAGAGCCGGTGAGGAAGGTAACTGCATAGTCAGCCGTCAAGTTCTTCAAAGGATTGGTTTGCTGGTTTGGGGTCCCGAACAGAGTCATCACTGACAACGACACTCAGTTTATGAGCCGTGCCTTCATGCAATACATCCAGAGCCTTGGAAGCAAGGTTTGCTTCGCCTCCGTTACTCACCCAAGGAGCAACGGGCAAGCAGAAAGGACGAATGTTGAAGTGTTGCGCGGGCTCAGAACAAGAACCTTTGGCAAGCTGCACAAGTGTCGAAGGCGATGGATTGATGAATTGCCGGTGGTTCTTTGGTCCCTCAGAATGACACCAAATCCAGCTACTGGCCAAACACCCTTCTCCCTAGTCTATGGTGCAGAAGCGGTGTTACCCACGGAACTCATATACGGGTCACCTCGAGTACTTGCCTACGATAAAGTAGCACAACAGCAGCTCTGGCATGACAATGTCGTGCTCCTCGAGGAAGATCATCTTTGGACGGCTGTGTGAGTTGCACGCTACTAGCAAGCCTTGCGCCACTATCATAGCCGCAAGGTTCATGCCCGGAGCCTTGAGGGAGATGACCTTTTCCTTCGGCGCGTTCAGTCCACCAAGGGAGCAAAAACGTTGACGCCAAAGTGGGAGGGCCCTTACCGGGTAGTACGAGTCACCAGACCTTGCGCAGTCCGTCTGGAGACCGAAGATGGCATTCATATGCAAAACTCATGGAATATTGAGCATCTTCGAAACTTCTATCCGTGAGGCGCCATTGCCGGGCCTTCCCCCGGCAACCCCTTTTGTACGAGCATAGTCCCAAGGACTTGTAACCCTTTGTACAAAGCCAGGAGCAGATGGTGTGCACACCTAAATAATGCTAAACACTCCACAAGCTTTCATGCATATTTACTCAAGTATCGATGCATAACATAGTGTGATAGCGTTTCATTTGTGACTAAACATACCGCCAAGGTATCCATACTACTATGCTTCTCCTTTATGTTTTTTGTCAAATGCAGAAGGATTCCCCACGTGCAAGTTTTCCGGGGAGGAACGAAGATGGAATGTTGGCTGACGGTTCATTTCATTCATGCGATAAGAAGTACAACAAAGAAAGATAAGTTAGAAATTTCCCTTGCACATCTCTGTATTCGTACGAAAAACCTGCTTGCTAAGGAATCTTGCCATGTTTTGTTTTCACACTCCGGTTCTGCCCTGAGTCCTCTCGACGGAATTTGTGCAAGCTGCGTTCGAGGCCGACAAGTTACCTTGCCAGTGGTCACTCCCTAGCAAGCTTCCAAAACATCATACGGTGTCAAAGTTGAAAACGTACGAAAACAGGGACAAACAAGGAAGATGATTTATTTTCATTTATCTGAGCACATCGGATGTCATACAATTTCTTGAAAAATGAGAAAGTGCTTGATAATGCCTTTCTTGTCCCTCTCCTCCTAGGGTTTACATCGAGTGTAAGAAGGGCAAAAGGAGTGCCTAGGAGATGCCCTAGTCACCTCCACCAGGACCAGAGGGACGCGGCTTGGCGGGAACCCCAGCAGGGAATATGAAGCCGGAGTCCACGAGCAGGTAGTGGGCCTGTCGGGGTCCAGCAGGAGGTGGCGGTGGCGTCTAGGTGAAGCACCCCAGGCAAATCGCTTTGCTGGGGTCCAGCTGCAGATGATGGTGCTGCCGGTGCTCAGCTGAAGTTCGAGTCGTCGTCTTCGGACTTGAGGACCGGATGCCTGCCGTCATCGTATTCACCATCGGTGTCCTCCTCGTCGCTGGTGCTCGAGGGGGAGCTTTCGTCATCGCTCGAGCTCTCCGTGCAGCACCATAGATGATCGCCTGCAGGCCCGAAGAACTTCACGGAGAGCGTGTCGGCCTCCACCAGCTTGAAGTGGAGGAAGTGCCCCTTCGCCAAGTAACGGGCACGCATGAAGGGTTTCCACCCTCGGGTGAGGTACATGATGCCGTTGCAGGGAACTCCACCTCCACCCAAACGGCGCCATTGATGTAGCCGTTCACATGCAACCACAACCCGAGTGGCTGGTCCGTCTCCATCACCCTAGAGAAGGGGCAAGGGAACCGTAGCCTGCTCCTTGGCGGGTCACTCAGCTCGACGATGAACTCAAGCTCAGTCCCTCCCGTGTGGCCTTCCGCTGGGGGTGGGGCCGCAGGAGGTGGAACCGATGATGCCCCAGTCCGGCCTCCTCGACCACGACTACCAGGCCGACCATGACCTCTCCCTACACCTCCAGCTCGAGTGCTGGAACCAGCCTCCACGTCCGAAGCCGAAGCAGAGGCGTGACTGTCGGTGTTCTGGGAACCAGGGTACCCAGACTTGCCTGTCTGCGGCCCATGGCGTGGCTCCCTTGACGGCCTGGTACGGCCCACCTCCAAGACCATCAAGACAAGACCCTCACGAGGGGCGAAGCCTCGCGAGGCGGATGACACCAAGACCTCCCAAGGGAGCAGCCTCCTCAGGCAGCCTCCCGAGGAGCGGAGATTTCTATGCAGGTACCCAGCCTCATGAGGCTACGATGACGCAAGCCATGACGACCAAGGCAGCCGGGCGCCAGCGGGCGCAGAGAAGGCAGTTTCCTCTTTGGTGCTAAGGAGGCAAGGACAGGCGTGGGTTCCCGAGGAATCTACCAAAGGGTTCCATTCTGGTACTACGAGGCCAAAACCACAAGCATGGCAGGATGGATGTCATAGCCGAGCCCACCGCTGCGTCACGACCAGAAGCTTTGCACGCGAAGACCATATTTCGTTAGGATAAGATGTACTACTTGTCCCCTTTCAAATTGGCCACTGTGGGATCCCTTCCCACCTACGTTTTGGGGGAAGAGGAACGAGGCCACTATAAATATAGGTTAGCCACCAACATAGAAGGGGTCGACTCACTCTCACCCCTGAGCCCTCGCGAGGTTATTCATCCTCTGTACTTGTTCATCCTCAGCCCCTCGTGAGGCCAATCCACCACAAAGCAAGAGTAGGGTTTTACACCGCAAGGTGGCCCGTACCTGGGTAAACTACCGTGTTCATCTTCTTCCTTGTCCACGCGAGTTCGGCTAGGCTAGGCTGTGGGGCGACGAGTTGGCAGCTTGAGAGGTTGAGTTCTTCGCACACGCCCCGGAGTTCGAACCTTCTTGGGTCTGCGGAGCCCTGAATCCGACATTTGGCATGCCAGGTAGGGGCGTGTCGAAGCTCTCCTCTTCACCAACCGTGCTCCACCTGCACTTCGTGGTTCCCATGGCCGACGCCGTCCCACCCGTCGGGCCGCCGGGCGCTTGCGGAGGCGCTGCGGGCCACTGGGCCTTTACCCCCAGTCTGCGGCGGGTGCAGTGGCCACAGAAGTTCAGGCCGTGTGCTGCCCCGCCTGATTACCACTGTAGCCAGACGGTCGCCACGCATACCAGCCCAGGAAATCACTCTAGCATGCGCGTTTACAACAAGTATCAAGAACACATGCATTTCTATTAATGGATATATAAGTATTACATGATATATTACAAGAGTGATGGCAGCGGAAAAGCTCTATCTAAGGCAGCAGGGTCCTGGTGCGGCTCCAATCCACATGGATCTTACTAGGTTACTCTCCTAGCCCACGAACGCTCTGGCTCCTCATCGACGGATGACCGATCCTTATGTGAACCTGACACATTGAAGACCGCTGAGTACTTTTGAATGTACTCGCAAGCAAACCAAACTAACATATACACCAAGCAAAGCAATCCATGGCATTCAAGCATGCATATGTTATTAGAGCAACATTAATTATCATGGCATAACATCCCTATCTAGCAATATTACTTATCATGTTATAACAGGATTATCCAGTGTGATACTATCAACGTAAAGTAAAGCATGACAAGTGAATAACTCATACTCCGAACATTCTCATGATCCAATCCGATGTTGAACCAAATCCAATCCAAGTCTGTCAGTCATCCGACCATCACTTTCATAGCCATTCCATGGCCAACATATCATATCCCTGACATCATCCGATTTCTATGCATCTCCACTGTAAGTCTGATAAACTTACTCTCTTACGGGTAGTCCCACAATCCTCGGAATACTCATGAGTCGCTAAGTACCTTCGATCATAAGACAAGTTCTTTCATCATTATTATCTTTGTTACGGTTGACCACCTAGAGAGGTCTGGACGGACTGTCCAATATCGTGGACGCAGCTATTCGAATAGATTTTACACTCTGCAGAGGTTGTACACTTTACCCACACCATGGAGCACCTGACCTCGTTATCCCATTCGGGTGGACCAGGGTTGCTCCAACGAAACCTGCCTAACCCGTGACTCCTCTACCGTACCACCGACAATCATACCCTCCCAGGGTCATGTCCTGGGTGGCCCCTGTGTCACCTCGTGACACCTGCCACCGTCGTGGCCAACTCAACTGTCCCAAACGGGGACACCGGCAAATAACTCAACTGGGCTCACAAGGTTATTGCCGCCTATCGGGCCAGGGCAGCGCGCGCGCATAACCTTCCCTAGTTGGTGGTACCGATAAAAGAGCACGCGATCAGACCAAGTCAAGGCCGTCCCATACCGGCAAATGTGGTTGCATGGATAAGTCTGGATAGGTGACCCTGGATCAACCGACTAGGTTTAGCTTTAGCCATCATTTAGCAAGTATGGATATTCATCATGAATAACTTAACATGGTGGTAACTATGTATGAGGTAACAACTGTGGAAACATAACAACCTATCTCCACATAATATCACAATGAGTCATTAGTGAAACAAGACTTAAATGGCAAGTCTTCACCTTACAAGTACTAGCTGTAAGTTACGACCGTCGGAACCCTTGCATAAAACCAGCAAAGAAACCAGTAGCCACCAGAACGGTCTTTACAACTCAGATCTGGGGCATCACCGGAATAACTCAACCCTGGCTCAAGACGGCTGGAAAGCAGCTCAGAGCATGAGACGGTGTCGATAATAAGAATGTAGCAGTTCCCTAAGACGGCCGAGAAACAGCTCAGAGCATAGGGTCACTACTACGGAAAGAAATTCAACAACTGTCCGAGACGGCCGCAAAATAGCTCAGAACACGGCCAGTTGTTGAAAAGAGAACATAAAGTCGGCATCCACCCCGAACGGCCAAAAGCAGCTCAGACACAGGCATGGTGCCGTCATCGAAGAAAGTGCGAGCAAGGGTTTGTCAGAGTCACATACAACCCACTACTACGCATACAATCACAAGCATATTAATTTAGACATGCAGGAATAACACAGAGCAATGCTTTAGGGCATATATCAAATGGTCAGCTTGCCTGGGGTGAAGGAATACTCTGGAAAGAAGAGCGATCACTTCGCGGAAGAATTCACCGGAAAAGATTCTCCCTCGAAGGGGCTGATAGAGGGCAAGGGAAAATTGGTCATTTTTAGAATGTATAAACATTATGTAAGTGACCTCATCGGAACGGGCTCGACCAGACGAAGACGTGGGCGGTGGTTTCACCTGAATCGGAGTTGCGAGCGAAAAGTTGTGGCCGTTCACTTGCTAGGCAGAAAAATGCCCTAACCAGCGAACGTTCACAATTTAGAAGATTCAGCCAGCGGCGGAGAGAGAAAGCATACTTCAGGAGAATACGCTTTTTGTAATTGAAAGCGCATTTTCACCGGAAGCAGTGGTGAAGTACGCTTTCCAAAAGGGAAAACATACTTTTGAGAGTACGCTTCACTTAAACCGCACGGGCCCGGGCTTACAGCAGCTGACAGGCGGGGCCCGCCTTATCTCCTCTCTCTCTCCTCCCGGCTGTCTTCCTTCTCTCGACACGACAGGGAACAGAGGAGGCATCGGCCGGTCGGGCCAGGCTTGCCACCGGCGACTGGCAGCACGGGGAGGACCACCACGGGTCTCACCTGAACGGGCACACCAGGCCGCATCCGAGGGTAGTCCTAGAGCTTCGCCGGGCGACCCACCACGTTACCGCTGCGGTGCGGGGTGCGGTGGTCGTGGAGCTTCAGGGGAGCTGCACCGGCAGAGCCTCCCCGGAGAAGTTGAGGATGGCGGCGGCTTGCGGACGCTTAGGGGAGGTCGAGGGCGGGGATGGAGAGGAGGGGAAGGACCACGGGCAGGGGATGGCCGAGGGGATCGGGCGGCGACCTTCAGCCATTGCAGTGAAGAGGGAGCTCCGGTGGTCGAGGGGATGGGTTGGGGAGGTTGCTCAGGTTCGGAGGGCTCGGGGACGCGCTTATATAGGCCCGGGGAGGAGCTACACGACGACGGCCGGAGCTTCGAGAGCTCGTCACCGTGGCGGCGACCTAGTGGCGAATCTATGTCGGCAGGGGCGGCCAACGAGCTAGAGGACGAGGGGAGAAGGCTCCAGGCGGCGTACATGTGCGGTGGCAGCTCGCCGGCGCTCTCGGACAAGCTGGAGCCCAACGGAGAGGGCTCCCAAAGCCTCTGGTCACGCGGTGCACTGTCTTGGCGTGCACTGCACGCGGTCACCGCGTGGCCACGATGTTGGCACGCCGCACACGAGGCCAAACCATGTCTGGGGTTATCTACACACTTCGCTGAGTTAACCTGACCTCTCAAGAAAGAAAAAGAAGCTCAGATATGACTGCACCTTGGTCAAATGACAGCTGGCAGCAAGGTGTTTGACAGGTGGTGTGGTCATCACAGTGCTCCTCTTGGCCCGATCCTTGGCATATGGTAATAATCTACCAAGGTGATCATCTTGGCCAAAATTCAGCACAAATGGACCAGTCTATCTAGCACTTCCTTTGTAACCTTGCAATCTGGCCAGAAATGAAGATGACGGTGCTGAGGAAAAATGGCTAGGTGGATATGGCTCAAACTTGGTGGAGAGTGATTATTTGAATATATGAAGCCACTGTAAAAGTTTCATACCATTTGGGTACACCAAAATGGTACTTCCTTCACAGAGCTTTCAAATGGACAGAAACTTGAAAAAATTGCTGGGGAAGAATGGATAGATGGATTGAGCTGGTTTTTGGTTTCCATGAGTGATTTGTCAATGTTAACCACCATGAAAAATTTCAGCTCAAATGGCTCAAGGGTTCAAGCACTTCCTTTGCAAACTGAAAATCTGGACAGAATTTGCAAATGGAGGCTGTGCTCAAACTTTGAACTATGGAACTTGGGTTTTGATGGAAATGGTATAGATATGGGTTGGGTAAGCTCCACAATTTATTTGGTATGTTTCCTGGCTTCCAAAATGGTAGTTACTTTAGAAACTGCCCAAAATGCAATATTGGCATTAAATAGGAAAATGCAATTTCCCCTATTTAATTATGGCCAATATTTTTATGGGAGCTCAATATGATCGCAAAGAATATCTCCACAAGTTTTCATGAACTTTGGAGATGGATAGATATTTTCCTGGATTTAATTCCTTTAACTGGAAGAAAAAGGAATTAATTATAACTGAAGAATATTGCAAATGACTTGGCAATATTTTTGCATATCCAGGGTTTACAAAGATAGGATGATCACTGGGAAAAGTTTGGGAGGCATCAGATCGAAGGAAATTGGGGTTCCTTTATAACGTAAGGAATTAGGGTTTCCCTTCCGGTAACTCGGAAGGTAGGGTTCCGATGGCAAAGTCCTGAAAATATAGCTTGGGTGGCAAGGTTGGTCTGGAGAGAATCCCTGGTTGGATAGGGAAGGCAAGGCTAGATGACCATCTTCATATACCCAAGAGCTGGAGAAAATTCGATAACACCGAGAAAAAAGATGGGAGTCAAATCCCGCGAAGGAAAAAAAAGGAGCGAAAACCATGGTGTTACACGCCGGCGTTTCCCCCTCGGTATGACAGCGCGGCGGACCCCGAGGAGTTCCTCCTGTTGTACGCGCAGGCCATCTGGGTGGCGGGCGGCATCGACAAGGTCATGGCGAACTGGCTCCCTATGGCCCTTACAGGCGTGCCGCGCGCCTGGATGCTCAGCCTATCAGAGTCTTCGGTGGCCTCCTGGGAGGAGCTGCGTGGCCTGTTCATCACGCGCGTTGCGGCACCGGGGACCCACGCTATCGCGTCCATCCATGGCGGCTCACAGGCACCAGCCTCGGGCCGCCACATCAAGTAGCTCCTCTGTCGGGTGGGAGCTGCTCGGCCGCGGCAGGGGGCTCCTCCAGGCAGCGCAGCGCCTGAGACAGACATCACCTTCGACTCCAGGGATCACCCCAGGACCACGGTCGGCGCCGGCGCGCTCCCTATGCTGTGCACACCCACCATCAGCAGTGTCGCGGTCACCAGGACCCTCATCGACGACGGAGCTGGCCTCAACGTCCTCTCTGTGGAAGCCTTCGACCTGCTTCAAGTGCCCTACGACTAGCTCGCGCCCACCAAGCCTTTCTCGAGGGTGGTCGACGGCTCCACCACCCCCTTGGGGAAGATATGCCTCCCAGTCACTTTCGGCACATGCTACAACTACCACACCGAGCTCATCAACTTTGACGTCGCCCACATCGGCCTCTCGTACAACGCCATCCTCGGGTATCCGGCCCTTGCCAAGTTCATGGCGGCGACGCACCCCAGCTACAACGTCGTCAAGATGCCTGGAAGAAGTGGCATCATCACCGTGGTGGGGGACACCAAAGATGCACTCCTGGCCCTCAAGCTCGCTTTCAAGGCCATGGCAGCCACGCGGCTAGACGATGGCGACGCTCCAGAGATCCCGGAGGCCGCGCCCGCAAAGAAGAAACAACTGTTCTCCCAAGACCGGGCCGAGACGAAGCAGGTGCCCGTCGATGACGGAGGTTCAGGCCCCACCTTAACCATAGGCGCCGGCCTCCCTCCAGGAGGTCCGCAAGCTGCAAGAAGCCGGCGTCATTCGGGAAGTGCGGCACCCAGATTGGCTGGCCAACCCGGTCATCGTCCCCAAGAAGGGCGGGAAGGAGCGCATGTGCGTCGACTTCACCAGCCTCAATAAGGTGTGCCCTCAGTACCCGTTCCCTCTTACGCGCATTGATCAGTTCGTTGACTCCACCGCCGAGTGCAACCTGCTGTGCTTCCTGGACACCTTCTCGGGCTACCACCAGATCAAAATGGCAGTGCAGGACGTCGAGAAGACAGCTTTCCTTTCCCCGTGCGGGGTGTACTACTACACCTGCATGCCCTTTGGGCTGCGGAATGCCGACGCGACCTTCCAGCGATTGATGCACATTGCTCTGGGCCGGCAGCTCGGGAGGAACACCGAGGCATACATCAACAACATAGTGGTCAAGTCGTGGGAGGCAAGGACCCTTGTCGAAGACCTGGAAGAAACATTCACCAACCTGCGCAAGGTAAACCTGCGGCTCAACCCGGAGAAGTGCGTGTTCGGTGTCCCGTTCGGCAAGTTGTTGGGGTTCCTGGTATCGCATAGAGGGATCGAGGCTAACCCCGAGAAGGTCAAGGCAATATAAAGGATGAGCCCGCCACAAACCCTCAAGGAGATGCAGAAGCTCGCGGGTTGTGTTACCTCACTGGGGCGCTTCATATCCAAGCTTGGCGAGCGCGCCCTCCCGTTTTTCAAGCTGATGAAAAAGAAGGGCCCCTTCGAGTGGACCCCAAAGGCTGAGGCGGCTTTCCAAGACCTCAAGAGGTACCTAAAGAGCCCGCCGGTGATGGTGACGCCTCGCCCTCTTGAGCCCTTGGTGCTTTACCTGGCCGCCACGCCTTACTCGGCTAGCGTGGCACTCGTGGCGGTCATGGAGGAGCGCGCGGGTGTGGGTGTGCAGCATAGCGCCCCGCGTGCAGTTGCGCCCGGCCACCTTAGGATGGCACTCCTGAGGCCTCAACCACTCCATCCAACTACAAAGCTCTCGAGGCCCCCTCATCATCGACGCCTCTTCGCACATCGAGCACCTAGTGTACTTCGTCAGCACGGTGCTGCGTGACGCGCGTGCACTCTACCCCATGCCGCAGAAGCTCCTACTCGCGCTCCTCGTCGCCTCTAGGAAACTGCGCCACTATTTCCAAGGCCACCCCATCAAGGTCATCTCTGCATACCCCCTGGAGAAGGTGCTCCGCAGCCCCAATGTTGTGGGGAGGGTTGCCGAGTGGAACATCGAGCTGCAAGCGTTCCAGTTGGAGTTCAGCACCACCAGGGTCATCAAGGGCGCGGCGCTCACCAACTTCATGGCGGAATGGACGGATGCCCCTGACCGGGGGATGGGCGAAGATCGGTCCCTCATGCCTGGAGGCGAGGCGCCCGTTGGCTGGGTCATGTACTTCCACGGTGCATTTGCGCGGCAGGGCACGGGGGCTGGAGCCGTGCTCATCTCGCCGACTCAGGATAAGCTATACTACACTGTGCAGCTCTGCTTTCAGCATGGCGAGAAGGTCTCCAGCAACATTATGTAGTACGAGGGCCTGATCGCTGGCCTCAGGGCCGCGGCGGCCCTGGGGGTCAAGCATCTCACTATCAAGGGTGACTCTCAGCTCCTCGTCAACTTCTCCAACAAGGAATACAAGCCTAAGGATGAGCACATGGAGGCATACCTAGAAGAGGTACGCAAAATTGAAAAATGCTTCTCGGGCTTGGAAATGCAGCAAGTCCCGCATGGCACGAACAAGGAGGCAGACGACATCGCCAAGAGGGCATCCTGATGCGAGCCCCAGAGGCCTGGTGTCTGCGAGGAGAGGCTCTTCAAGCCGTCGACAGCCCCCTCCCCCCCCCTTCCCCTTTCCCCTCTTTTTTCCCCTCCCCCCCCCCCCCCCCCGCTGCGGGCTCAACGCTGCTTCGGGAGGAGCCGCCCCAAGCCCCCTCCTCGGGAGCCCCGGCCTGCGGCCCTACCTCAGGAGTCCACCTACTCCTGGCACTAGAACCTCAGGAGGGTTGCTGGACCGAAGAGTTGAAGGCGTACATGCTCCACGGCACCCTGCTGGAGAAGGAGGAAGATGCGGAACGCGTGGCCCGTCAGGCCACCGTTTATTGCTTGCAGGACGGCGAGCTCTACCGAAGGCATCCCAACGATGTCTTGTTGTGATGCATATCCAAGGAGCAAGGGCGCGTATTGTTGGCTGACATCCACGGCGGGGATTGCGGACACCATTCTTCATCACGCACCCTCATGGGCAAGGTATTCCGCAGCGGGTTCTACTGGCCCACGGCGTTCAATGATGCCACCGAGCTGGTGCGATCCTGTGAGGCCTGCCAGTTCCACGCCAAACAGATTGACCAGCCCGCTTAGGACCTCCAAACCATTTCGCTCTCATGGCGATTCGCGGTCTGGGGGCTGGACATCATGGGCCCGTTCCCCCGAGCGGCCGGGGGCTACCGCTACCTCTACGTCGCCATCAAAAAATTCACCAAGTGGGTGGAGGTGGAGCCCGTGCACAGCATTCCTGCTGGCTCAGCCGTCAAGTTCATAAAGGGCCACGTGAGCCGTTTCGGGGTCCCTAACCGTATCATCACTGGCAATGGCTCTCAGTTCACAAGAAATCTCTTCAGGACATATTGTGCTAACCTTGGAACACAGATATGTTACGCTTCAGTGGGACACCCACGGAGCAATGGCCAGGCCGAACGCGCTAACGTGGAGGTCCTGAGGGGCCTCAAGACAAGGAGCTTCAAGAAGAAGCCGGAGGCCTGCGGCAGGGGTTGGCTCGGTGAGCTTCAGTCCGTTTTGTGGTCCATCCGCACCACCGTGACTAAGCCCACTGGCGAGACCCCATTCTTCCTCGTCTACGGGGCTTAGGCGGTCCTCCCACACGAGGTCAAACATCGCTCCCCGCGGGTCTTGGCGTTTGACAAGCCACGCCAGGATGCCTCACGGGGAACAGATCTTGTGCTCGGGGAGGAGGGCCGCCGCCAAGCCTCGCTCCGTGTCGTGAGGTACCAGCAGGCACTGCGGCGGTATCACTGCCGCAACGTCCGCTCCAGGACCTCGAGGTGGGTAACCTCGTCCTGAGGCGGGTGCTCTCCAGGGAGGGGCTTCACAAGCTCTCGCCTATGTGGGAGGGCCCATTCAGGATCGCCCGTGTCTCCAAGCCTGGCGCCGCGCGCCTGGAGATGCAGGACGGGGTCCCCATCCAGAATGCCTGGAACATCCAGCACCTCCTGAAGTTCTACCCGTGACACTCTCACGTAATAATGAGTGGGGCTGTACACGCCCCGAAGTCTCCTGAGCGCCGCCCTGGGGCCTCACGGGGCTCCCACCCACGTCCAAGTGGAAGCCCCATGCTCCGCGCTGGCGGACGACACGGTCTTTCAACGACTATGCCCATGCCTAGTGGAAGCCCCATGCTCCGTGCTAGCGGGAAGACAAGAAGACTAGTGTAGGTGTCAGATGTGGTTAATCTTTTTCTTGCTTTTGTAGCTAATTTGCCACTTCTTGGAATGAAATTCGAAATTCTCGCATCTTTATTTGAAAGGGATGGGAATTTTTTTCTCCTTGCAGCGTTTGCTCTTTCGAGCCTTGGTTTAGGGAGAGTGGCAGTTGCCCGTCGCTCTTCCCTGCGTGTCTCGCGAGCGGGGGCTGGGCACGGTGTGTATGCCTGGGTCCGCCCACAGGCACACCTCGCCGAAGCCTTGATGTCCTAATCTTTGGCGTCTTAATCCTCGCGCGACGCTCTAAAACGAGCCAATAGGCATGTGTGTCCCCCCCTGAATCTTCATCTCCTGGCCTCACTGGGCATCGTGACCCGGTGTACCAGTGACGATCGATCCCCGCTCGGGGGCTCGCATGGGGCGCGGCGCCCTGTGAAACATCTTCGGAGGCCCCATGTCCTCACAGCCCGCTAGAGACCTCGCGGCCATTGGGTGCCTCCTAAGGCCTGAGAACCTTTGGACCCTCAAGAAGGAAACCCCCGACAAGAGATCTCTCTGGAACGGGAGGCACGCAGGAGGTCCAGGCTCCGAAGGGGCACGCCCTCGCGGCGCAGGAGTCTACCACAAGCACACCAAGCTAAGTTATCCTAATCGTGATCAACAAGAACCTGTTGGTTAATAGCAGCACGAATGCTAGGATACGATGTAAGAACGTTAACATAATGGCGCAAGCGCCATGGTCCAATACACACCCCAGCAGGGCTTTCTACATTTCTTGATGCAGGAAAAGAAAAAAGCAAAAGCGGCCTCGCGACCACTGCGTCTCCTGAAGCCTGTCTCCGGTAACGCCCGCGCTCAGTCGGAGTCCTCCTCCTGCTTCACCAGAGCTCGATGGCGAGGCGGCTCATCGCCCTCCCCGGTCCGGGCTCGACGGCGTGGTGGCGCATCATAGTCGTCATCGCTCGTGCTCTCCCCAGAGGAAGAGCCGCCGCCGCCGCTGGGTGCGTCAAAACCGTCGACAAGGGCGAGTTCACCACCAAGGATGCTACCGCCCCTCCGGGCATCGTCGTCGGAGGGGTGGACGTCATCGTCATTGTCGTCACCCTCCGGGCAACACCCCAGGTGCCTGTCATCTTCCCCGAAGATCCTAACATAGAGGGTCGCCACTCCTCCGTGCCTGAAGTGGAGGGTACATCCCCCCTGCAGGTCGTGCATGCGGGCAAACGACTGCCACCCATAGTTCAGGAACACATTACTGGCAGGGGTGACCTCGACCTCCACCCACGAGGCCTTGCTGCAGCAATTGTCGGCCTACAACCAAAGGCTGCCAGGCCCTCTGGCCGGCAGTGCAACCGAGAAGAAGCATTGGAGCTGGAACCAGATGCCTGCTGGCCTCTCCGCCCACACCACGAACTCTGAGGATGCGTCGACCGAGTGGGATCGCGGGCGCGGTGGCCGAACGGCCGCCGCACGCTTCCTCCCTTGGCCATGGCCGCAACAGCTTCCGGCGCGGGAGGGAGCCTCCCCACGACCGCCAGAGGTGGAACCGACCTTCGAGGGGGTGCGCCCGCGCCCTCGAGAAGCCACCGCTGGCGTCGCGGCATACTTGCAGGGACGGCCGCGGCCCCTCTTGGGCGGTGGCGAGCCTGGTCCCTCCTTGGGGGCCTTGCCCTTCTCCTCGGCGGAAAGCCTCCTCACCGGCACCATGGATGCTTTGGCAAGACGGCTGGACGACCGAGAAGAAGAAGGGGCGAGCAGCAAGAAGATGAAGATGGGCTGGGGGCACTGCCCCCTTCCCCATTTATAGGCGAAGGAAGACTGACCGGCGGCCTCTCATGTCCTAAGCAATGATGGCCCCGCTGCATGAGCCAGGCAGATGTCAAGTCGGGCAATTGCCGAGGCGATGTGGGGAAGCGGAGGCATCCGCGTCCCGTCAAGCGCCACGCGTCAACTTGGCCTGCAGGCGATTGGGGCCCGCGGCGCTTCGCCCTTGCCCTTCGGCTTCGCCTCGAAGCCAAGCCCAAGCGTGCCTTGGGCCCGGGGGATACTGTCAGTGTTCTGGGAACCAGGGTACCCAGACTTGCCTGCCTGCGGCCCATGGTGTGGCTCCCTTGACAGCCTGGTACGGCCCACCTCCAAGACCATCAAGACAAGACCCTCGCGAGGGGCCAAGCCTCGCGAGGCGGACGACACCAAGACCTCCCAAGGGAGCGGCCTCCTCAGGCGGCATCCCGAGGAGCGGAGATTTTTATGCACGTACCCAGCCTCATGAGGCTACGATGACGCAAGCCATGACTACCAAGGCAGGCGGGCGCCTGCGGGTGCAGAGAAGGCAGTTTCCTCTTTGGTGCTAAGGAGGCGAGGACAGGCGTGGGTTCCCGAGGAATCTACCAAAGGTTTCCATTCTTGTGCTATGAGACCAAATCCACCAGCACGGCAAGACGGATGTCATCGCCGAGCCCACCTGCATCACGACCAGAAGCTTTGCAGGCGAAGACCACCTTTCATCAGGATAAGATGTACTACTTGTCCCCTTTCAAATTGGCCACTGTGGGATCCCTTCCCGCCTACGTTTTGGGGGAAGAGGACCAAGGCCACTATAAATATAGGTTAGCCACCACCATAGAAGGGGTCGACTCACTCTCACCCTTGAGCCCTCGCAAGGTTGTTCATCCTCAGCCCCTCGTGAGGCCAATCCACCACAAAGCAGGAGTAGGGTTTTACACCGCAAGGTGGCCCGAACCTGGGTAAACTTCCGTGTTCATCTTCTTCCTTGCTCACATGAGTCCGGCTAGGCTAGGCTGTGGGGCGACGAGCTGGTAGGCTGGATAGGTTGAATTCTTCGCACACACCCCAGAGTTCGAACCTTTCTTGGGTCTGCGAAGCCCTGAATCCGACAGTGACTCCGAGGGGAAGCTCTCGCCACCACGGTGGAAGCACGAGTGCAGACTCTTCCTCTCGCCATGATAACAAGAAGTAGAAAGAAGAAGAGATGGAGAAGGATGAACAATGCCTCCCACGCCCCTCCCCTTTTTATAGGGAAGGGTGCAGGGGTTGGCTCTCACTACCCTACAACCGCCCCGTTTCGCCAATCCCGCGCCCTGCGCCCCTGGCGAGCGCTTTACTCCACTAGCCGCACAATTTCGCCAATCCGGCATTTTGACTCCCCTAATCAAGGCACTGCCACCACAACCGCCCTTCTGCACCAATCCCACGCCCCATGCCCAATCTGCGTCATGGGGGGAGGAAAGGTTGTAGTAAAGGAGGGGGTGATGGCAGGAGCAGTAGTTACGTCAAGCCACGCGTGGTAGTGGGCTTACCCACGAACAAGCATGCCCCCGGTTTCTGGCACGAATGGCGAAAGCTATTTAAAAGAAGAGGAGAGGAAGAAACGGCAATGCCAGGCGAAGGCTAGGGCTAGCTCAGAGCTCAGATTAGTGAGTAAGCAAAGAAGATCTCAAAGGCATATCAACATTGTCAAATCCATGTTCTTCCCTCTATGCATTGTTTGGGCCTCGCCGAATGATGCCCGACGGCACATGTGACCAAGGCCCGGGGGCTCCTGTCGGTGTATTAAACATGGGTGTGTAATACCCAACTTATGCATAGACAAGTGGTAGCTCCCCCTGCAAGTTAAAGCCTTAGTAGAGGCCTCTGAGTCAGAGGAGCAGCTCTTTGTGAGATCAAGGAGCGCATCGAGAAGACCAAGATCACTTGCAGAAATGAAGTACTAGAAGCATGCTCTTGCCGGCAAGTCAGGAACGGCAAGACGAAGACCCGGCAAGCCCTGCGGCAAGCAGATCCCCGCCAACCGCCAGCGCTTCACCTCACCAGCCAGCTATTAGCTGTTTGGTGAGGTGTCGAGCACGCAGACGGTGCGGTGGAGCTCACGTGCACGTGTCAGCTCATCGAAAGGAAAACACACCTTTATTGACACCCTTCCTAATGGCGTGTCAAGCTAATAAGAGGTAGATGAGAAAGCGGTGCGGCAACCTTTCCGGAACTCATCCTCTTGACGACACCTAGCAAAGCATTTAATGCATTTTGTCCTAACTAGCAGAGTTAGGTATGATAGTTCTTCTAATAACCATGTAAAGACCCTTTTGCCACTGTGGTAACCCCTTGAGCTATAAAAGGAGGACCAGGGCAACCTTTACAAGGGTTCGAATCCTTCACAACTTCACACATACATATTCGTGCCGCTGCCCTCCCTTTGCGACTTGCCGAGGGAGAGTGCTCCATGTACCTTTGCACACACCCATCAATAAACCAAGGCAGGAGTAGGGTTTTACGCTTCTCAGCGACCGAACCTAGATAAAAACCATCGCGTCTCTCATCGTCTTGCTCTTTGCGCTCGGTCCACCCCCCTGCCGAGCTAGGAAAGGGGCTGCATCGCTCCATAGATCGCCGGCTCCGACGCCGACAGGCCTAGTTAGCGGAGTACTTCATCCGACTTGGTTGGCGAATCCGTTCGTCGTGCTCAAGGAAAATGGGAAGTGGAGATTTTGTATTGATTACACGGATCTCAATAATGCATGTCCAAAGGATCCTTTCCCCTTGCCGCGCATCGATTAGATTGTAGACTCCACGTCGGCTATGATTTGCTTTCGTTCCTTGATGCATACTCCGGGTACCACCAGATATTCATGTCCAAGGAAGATGAGGAGAAAACCGCATTCATTTTTCCATGTGGCATGTATTGCTTTGTGCGTATGCCCTTCGGACTAAAGAGTGCTAGTTCAACATTTGCAAGAGCAGTTCAAATTGGTTTTGAGCCACAGTTGCATAGAAATATAGAAGCCTATATGGTTGATATAGTGGTCAAGACCAAGGACAAAGCGACCCTCATTGAAGATTTGGAAGAGACATTTGCAAACTTGTGCGAAATCAACATGAAGCTCAACCCTGAGAAATGCGTGTTTGATGTTCCATCCGGCAAGCTTCTCGGGTTCTTTGTATCTCAGCATGGCATCAAAGCAAACCCCAACAAGATAAAGGCTATTGAGCTGATTCAAGCGCCCAAGACCGTTAAGGATGTTCCGCATCTTGCAGGTTGTGTTGCAGCTTTGAGTAGGTTCATTTCAAGATCTGCTGAGTGTGCCCTGTCATTTTTCAAGATATTGAAAAAGGTGGGTCCAGTAAAATGGACTCCGGAAGCGGAGGTTGCGCTGCAAGATCTAAAAAGGTACATGTCCTCTATGCCAACCTTAGTCGCGCCTAAGCCACATGAACCATTGCTACTATATTTAGCAGCGACAAATCAAGTGGTCAGCGCTGCACTAGTTGCATAGAGAGAAGCCGGCGATAAGGAAACAACAGCGGCAAGCCCGTCCCCTGATAAGGCAGATTCCTCTCTGGCAGACCCAGATGCCGGCAAGGCAAAAGCAGTGCAAGAGAAAGAAGTTGATCAGTTGATCATGCCAAACAAGAAGGTGGTGCAGCGGCTGATGTACTTTGTTAGTTCTATCTTGCAGGGGCTAGATCAAGGTACTCTGGTATGTAGAAGCTGCTTTTCGGCCTCCTCATGGCCTCGGGAAAGTTGCACCACTACTTCCAAGCACATGAGATCACTTTTGTCACTCGCTTCCCGTTGCAGCGTATTCTAAGGAATCCAGAGGCAACTGGTAGGATAGTAGAGTGGGCGTTGGAGCTGTCAAGTTTTCCACTCAAATTCGAGAGTACATCAACCATTCAGAGCAAAGCATTGGCCGAATTCAGCGCTGAATGGATGCCAACACAAGACAAAGAGATTCAAGAATCAATTCTCCCCGGGAAAGAAACTGAGAAAGAATGGATCATGTACTTTGATGGTGCTTTTTCGCTGCAAGGCGCCGGTGCAGGAGTGCTGCTTGTCGCATCCATCGGAGAGCATCTCAAGTACGTGGTTCAAATGCACTTTCCCGAGGAAGAAGCTACCAACAACACTGCAGAGTATGAGGGACTGAATGCTAGCCTCAGAATTGCAGTGGAGTTGGGAATTAGAAAGTTGATAATCCGTGGAGACTCACAACTCATGGTGAAGCAAGTGAACAAGGACTATCAGAGCCCGTAGATGGAAGCATATGTGGATGAACTGAGGAAATTGGAGGAACATTTGGTGGTTTGCAAACAGAGCATATTCCCCGTGTGAAGAACAGTGTCACTGATCAACTGTCAAAGTGTGCTGCCCAAAAGCTACCCGTGGAACCGGGAACTTTTGTACTCCATTTGAATCAACCAACAGTCAGCCCATCAGCGAGAGCCAAAAAGAGAAGAAAAACGAGCACCGACAAATATCTTCCGGCAGAGCTCCCTGAAGCCGCCGACAAGAATGTTGTCAGGAGTGATGATGTGCTTGCCGGTGAGCAGCGGCCTCAAGCAGAGTCTCAGATTCTTGCCGTTGAGGTTAGTGCTCCCGCAGCCGAAGAGATTCCTTTAGTCCTTGTCATCGAGCCACAGGCTCCGGCATGGGCGCAACAAATAGTTCAGTTTCTCTAGATAGGAGAACTTCCTGACGAGCAAGAGCAAGATGAGAAAGTAGCCTGTCAGCCGAGTATGTATCAGTTTGTGGATAACATCCTATGCAGAAAGACACCGAATGGAGTGAAATTGAAGTGCATTTGCCGGGAAGATGGACTGAAGTTGTTGGCAGAGATACATGGAGGCATATGTGGTTTGCACATAGGATCAAGAGCCCTTGTCGGGAAAGATTTCCGGCATGGTTTTTATTGGCCCACTGCCCTCCAGGATGCAACTGAGCTAGTAACAAGATGTGAAGCATGCCAGTTCCATTCAAAGAGCATACACCAACTAGCACAAGCCCTCCAAACAATCCCTCTCTCCTGTTCTTTTTTGGTCTGGGGGCTCGACATCCTGGGCCCCTTCCCCCGTGCTACCGGGGGATTTGAGTTCTTCTACGTTGTTGTCGACAAGTTCACAAAGTGGCCTGAATTAGAGCCAGTGAGGAATGTGACTGCACAGTCAGCTGTCAAGTTCTTCAAGGGACTAGTTTGCCATTTTGGAGTTGCAAATAGAATCATCACCGACAACAGCACATAGTTCACGAGCCACGCCTTCATGCAATACATCCAAAGCCTTGGAAGCAAGGTTTTCTTTGCTTCCATTACTCATTCGAGGAGCAACGAGGAAGCAGAAAGGACAAATGCAGAAGTGTTGCACGGTCTCAAGACAAGAATGCTTAACAAGCTGCACAAGTGCGGGAGGCGCTCGATTGATGAATTGCCTGTGGTTCTTTGGTCACTCAGAATAACACCAAATCGAGCTACTGGTCAAACACCTTCTCCCTAATCTATGGTGTTGAAGCGGTGCTACCCACAGAACTCATATATGGATCACCTCGAGTACTTGCGTACGACAAAGGAGAGCAAGAGCAGCTCCGGCATCACGATGCCATGCTCCTTGAGGAAGATTGTCTTCAGGCAGTTGTGCGAGTTGCACGCTACCAGCAAGCCTTGCACCGCTATCATAGCCACAAGGTTCGTGCCCAGAGCCTTCAGGAAGGTGACCTTGTCCTTCGACGTGTTCAGTCCGCCAAGGGAACAAACAAGTTAATGCCGAAGTGGGAGGGCCCTTATCGGGTAGTACGAGTCACCAGACCTGGCATAGTCCGTCGGGAGACCGAAGATGGCATTCATGTGCAAAACTCATGGAACATTGAGCATCTTCGCAAGTTCTACCCATAAGGCGCCCTTGTCGGGCCTTGTCCCGGCAACCCCTTTTGTACAAGCATAGTCTCAAGGACTTGTAACCCTTTGTACAAAGTCGGGCGCAGATCATGTGCATATGTGAATAAAGCTAAGTGTTCCACAAACTCGGATGCATATTTACTTATGTACTAATCCATAGTATGATGTGATTACACTTGCTTAAATGAAATGGCTAACATACCGCCACGGTCTCCACACTACCTTTTCTCTTCTTTCTTTTTCTACAAAGGAAGAAGGATTCCCCGTGTGCACCTTTCCCGGGGAGGATGATTGGGGTACCACCATTTCGCATGGCGTTTGGCATTCATTTCATTTCATAAGATAAGAAGTACAGTAAAGAAAGATAAGTTGAAAAAATGTCAACTATAATTTCATTGTTTACATCTTTGAGATTCCTCTTACGCGATTCTGTGTTCATACGAAAAACCTACACACGAAGGAATCTTATCGTGTTTTCGTCTCGTGCTCTAGCCCTGCCTTGAGTCCACTCGGCAAAGTCTGCGCAGCTATGTTTGAGACCGACAAGTTTCCTTGCCGGTGGTCGCGCTTCCAACAAACTGCTAAAGACCATTTCTTCAAAGCACTTGCGGCGAGTATGCGCCCCGGCGAGTTTCCAAACAGCGTAGGGTAATAAATCAAAAATTGTACGAAAGCGAAGACAAACAAGGAGGATAGTATACATTTATTTGAGAACATCAAATATCATACATTTATTGAAAAACGAAAAGTGCTCAATAATGTATTTCTTGGCCCTTTCCTCCTAGGGTTTACATCAAGTGCAACGACGGTGAAAGGGGCGCCTAGGCGAAGCACCCCCGGTAGACCGTTCTCCCGGGATCCAGCTGCAGATGCTGGTGCTGCCAGTGCTCAGCTCGCGATGATGGTCCTATCGGCGCTCAGCTGGAGTCTGAGTCATCTTCTTCAGACTTGACGACCGGGGACTCGCCGCCGTCATCTTCACCATCTGCCTCCTCCTCCTCGTTGTCGCTCGAGGAGAAGTTTTCGCTGTCGCTCGAGCTTTCTGCGCAGCACCCTAGACGAGCGCCTGAAGGCCTAAAGAGCTTCATGGAGAGCACGTCGGACCCAACCAACTTGAAGTGGAGAAAGTGCCCCTCTGCCAGATAGCGGGCACAAGCGAAGGATTTCCACCCGCGGGTGAGGTACATGACGCCGTTGGTGGGGAACTCTACGTTCACCCAAACGGAGGCATTAAGGCAACCATTAACGCGTAGCCACAACCCGAGCGGCTGGTCCAACTCCATTACCCTGGCGAAGGGACGAGGGAGTTGTAGCCTGCTTCTCGGCTGGTTGCGCAGCTCCATGATGAATTCAAGCGCGGTGTCCCCCGTATGGCCTCCCGCCGGGGGCAGAGCAGCTGGAGGTGGGACAACGAGCGCTCCGATCCAGACTCCCCGACCACGGACCCCGCATTAACCACGACCTCGTCCTGCAGACCCCCTCCGCGCATTAGAGCCAGCCTTCGTGGCCGCAGCCGAAGCGAAGGAGTGTTGCCGAGGAGAAGCACGAGCCCGGCCTCTTCATTTGGCCATGGTGGTAGCAGTTGTAGAAGGATTTGAGAAGGAGGAAGGAGGATGAGCATTGCTACGCACGCCCTTCCCCCTTTTATAGGCGAAGGCGCGGGGGCTGGCTCACCACTACCTTAGGGCAACCGCCCCATTCCACCAATCCCGCACCTGCAATTTTGACAGACGCTTTACTTCATCGGCCGCCCAGTCTCGCCAATCCACCGTTCTGGCTCCTCTGATCAAAGCACTACCACCACGACCACCCTTCTCCACCAATCCCACGTCTTGCACTTAATTTGTGTCATGGAGGGGCTGCGGTAAAGGAAGGAGTGATGGCAGAGATGGCAGTTACTCCAAGCCACGTGTGACCGTGGGCCCACCCAGACAGAACCTGGAGGCGACCCACATACTAACACGCCCCCGGTTCCTGGCACGGACAACAAAGGCCGCCTAAACGGTAAGGCTACCAGAAGAAAACTGGGGGTTGGCTCGAGTTCAGATTAATGAAGAAGCCAAGAAGGTTTCGAGACACAAGCATCATTCTAGCAGGGTTGGCACTGCTTGCCTGTGCATTCTTTGTGCCTCGCCCAACGATGCCGGGCAGCACGTGTGGACTAGGCCCGGGGGCTCCTGTCGGTGTATTAGACATGGATGTGTAATACCCAGACTTATGCACAGGCAAGTAGTAGCTCCCCCACCAGACCAAGTTTTCATTTAAAAGATTTTCATATCAAGGAGCAACCCATTGAGAGATCATGAAGTGCATCAAGAAGACCAAGACAAACTACAAGATGAAGCACTAGAAGTGACCCTTGCCGGCAAGGTGAATGCCTGGCAAGCCTCGTGGCTAGCAAACCCCCGCCAACTGCCGGCGCTCCACCTCACCAGCCAGCTGGTCGCTAATCTGTGAGGTGTCTAGCCCACAAGCAGTTAGGTGACATCTGCTGGCATGTGTCGGCTCGCTGGAGGAAAGATCACCTTTATCGAGACCCGTCCAAATGGTGTGTCAAGCTAATATGAGTTAGTTGGACAAGCGGTGTTGCGCCTTTGCCGGGGCTTCTCCTCCTCACGACACCTAGCGGTGCATTTAATGCTTTTTTTTTCTAACTAGCAGAGTTAGATATGATAGTACTGTTGCTATCTAATACTATGTAATGACCCTTTTGCCACTATGGTAACCCCTTGAGCTATAAAAGGAGGGCCAAGGCAACTGTCGGAATTGGGGCTCCGGGGACCCAAGAAGGTTCGAACTCTGGGGTGCGCATGTTCCTACCGCCCTACTGTGCCTCACAACCTCACGGCGATGCTCCGGCGTGCTCGAGCTAAGGAAGAAGAATAGTGGACATGACCGTTTACCCAGGTTCGGGCCACCTTGCGGTGTAAAACCCTACTCCTGCTTGGTTGGGATTGATTGGGGGGATGGAGTACAAGCGCTCAGCTCTAGTTGCCAATTGAGTCCATCCCCTCTATGGTGGCACCCTACCCTCTTCATTTACTGCCTCGGGTCATCTTCCCCAAAAACCCTTGGCGGGAAAGGTGGCCAAAATGGCCAGTTCGAAAGGGGACAGGGTTGCAGCTTATCCTGACTAAAGGCGGTCTTCGCCTGCAAAAGCATCATGCCGTTACGCATCTATGGGCTCGGTGGTGACCTTCATCCTGTCGCGTCCATCATCTTGGTCCTCTCGCACCAAATGGGTAACCTTTGGGGATTGCTTTGGGAACCGGCGCGCTGTCCTTGCTCCCTTAGCCCGAAAGAGGAAAGCCTTCATATCCGCGCTTGCTGGCACGGCCTCTGGCTCCGCTCATCATTGCACGTGTCACCCACATGAAGACGCAGTACCGCGCGACCTGCCAAGCTGCTCCTGGCTTGATCACCTCAGCGAGGGGCCCCGGGAGGCAGCCTCGGGAGATCGCCTCGCGAAAGGGCCTCGCGAGGCCGCTGATGACGCTTGCTGATGTGTGCCCCGTGAGGGTCTTCCTCGTGAAGTTCAGTAGTGGCCAGCCGCTGGGCCCTCGGGCATGCGTCGTGTCTTGGGCTGCAGGCAGACGGGCCGGGGTACCCCCAGTCCCACGGGCCTGACAGTAGCCCCCGGGCCCGCAGCCCGCATGACTCTGCCTGTCCGGGGCGAAGCGCAGTGGGTCCCAACCGCCTGCGGGCCAGGCTCAATGTGTGGCTTACGATGGGGCGAGGGGCGCCCTCACTTCCCCACGACACTTCGGCAACTGCCCGAGCTAACATAAAGCTTGCCCGCGCGCAGCGCGAGGCCATCATTGCATCCTTTGTTTTGCCTCCGTCTTCTCTGTGCCTTCCTTCTCCACACACGGCTCCTTGCGATCCAATCTCTGGCGTCGCACCTTCCCCACCTCGCACGTAACTACAATGCACGGATGGCACTGGCCGACAAGAAGGCGAAATCCATGGCTCCGGACACGAGTCCGCTTGTCATCAGTCCGGCTCTCAAGTGCTCCTTGATCGCAGAGGAGGACTTGGGCCTGGTGCTCCCGCTGGTAGCTGGCGACGAGAACGAAGGTCGAGCAACCAAGATCTGGCTAGGCTCATGAGCACGGGTTAGCCTGGGGGCATCCGCGTACCCCTTCTTCCTCCACAGTGTCTACGCCGGGTTGGTCCCGTCGTTCTCTGAGTTTTTCTTTGACATCCTTTCCCACTATTGCATTCACGCCCATCATCTCCAACCCAACTCCATCCTCCTCCTGGCCATCTTCGCCTTCTACTGCAAGGCCTTCGTGGGCGTGAGTCCCTCGGTGGCGCTCTTTTGCCACTTCTTCAGCTCACGGTTTACCGCCCCGGACCATCGCTTTGCGTGCATCTCCTTCATCGAGGCCAAGCTGGACAGCGTCTGCCTGAAGGCCGGGAAGAAGGTGGAACGCTATCGGCAGCGCTGGGTCTTCATGGATGCGTGCCAGATCAGCTCGCTCCTGATGATTCCAGCGGCCCGGCCTGAGCAAAGCCTTGGATGGGGGCACGAGGAGCTTACCGACCCGAGGGCAGAGCCAGTCCAGAGTGGATGGCCGCACACGGGGCCGTGGGATTGACAGAGCCAAAGATCATCAAGGAGTTTCTGGGGCAACACATCGCACCGCTCCAAGCACGCTCGCAACCCGTGTGGGAATACTCCGGCGCGAGGGACACAACGAGGTTGCGCGTCTCCCACCTAATGCCTGACGAGCTGGATGGGGCCCTGTGGGTTCTGCTCGGCAACATCCCCGATGACCTACCTGAGGGGGGCGCTCCCGATGTACTGCTACAGGGAGCGGCTGGATCTAGTCGAGGTGATGCCCTCCTTCGACCATGGCTCACACCGGGCGGCCACGTTGAGCCCCGTGGAAACCCCTTCACGGTGGTGCTGGACCCCCAGCAATAGCGGCGGCGGCGAGGACTCGGAGGAGACCCTGGAGGAGGAAGATGCTGGCCGGGCGCCGCTGCGCTCCCACTGTAAGCTCCTCTGCGACTTCGGGAACGATGATGCTCCCATCGAGCAGCCCCCGGTGGTGTCTCCCTGACCAGCTGAAGCGGCCAAAGGGGAGGGGTCCGACGCTGCGGCTCCCGGCCGTCGGCCGGGGCCATCCTTGGTGAGAGGGCGACGGAGCCCCCGTCCTCCGAGACCCCCCCAGGCCGCTTTTCAGGTGCCCGGGGGTGGCGACAGCACGCCCGGGCTCGCCAGGAGTTGCCTCGAGGACCCAACAGGCGGCATCAGGGCAGCGCTCGAAGATAGCGGCAACGCATTAGCCTCCATGGAAAAGAAGAGGAAATAGGCCGCCCAGGACGAGTAAGTACCCTGGTCCAATATCACGTCGCGCGCCTGTAATCCGTCTGGCCGGGCTGACCCCTTGCTTGTGCAGGAATTAGGGCGGTGACCAGAAGAAGAAGAAGAAAAAGGCAATGGCCGGGGCGAAAGTGTCCTCCGGCACGAAGGCGGCGTCGACACCCGACCGGAGCTCCGGCAGGCACCGGGGAGCCTTGCGTCGTCCTTGCACCACGTCCGGGCGCTCGGGCGCCGAAGTGGCGCCCAGCACCCCTCCAGAACCGCGAGAAGGCTCGACCGCCAAGGCCACAACAGGACAGCCCCCAGGCGCCGCTCTCTGAGGCCGGGGCCTTGCCTCTCGCGGGGTCTGCTGCAAAGGAGGACACAGTGACGGAGAAGGAGTAGGCGCCCAGGTCTCCGCCAGCTACCCTCAGCACCACAACTGAGAACGACGTAGGGCGCACCACGGGGCATCCTCAAGCCGCACCCACTCATGTAGCCTCGGAGGCCAACACGGCATTCCCCCCAGGCGCGCCATGACCGCCGAATGCGGGGGAGGACCGGAGCCTCATGTGCCTCAGGTGAACATCGCCGGGGTCTCCTCGGCCGCGGCGGTCATGAGAATTGGGGTGCCGAGCCCCGGCCAGGCCCTCGCACTTGTGAACTGCAACGCCTTGCTTTGGCGCGGGGCCCTGACTGACGCCGAGGCTGCGCTTGATCGGCTCGGGGCAGACTTCCTGGACACCGAGGCGTGCCTCGCCAAGGACGCTTGAGGCTCGCGGCCGGGTGGAATTAGCTTGACACCGCCGTGAAGGCGGCCCAGAGTTAGACTGAGGCCGCCATCGCGAGGAGCAACAAGGAAGCCACCGAGGTGAAGGCAGCTCGCGAGAGCGCACTCGCAGAGGCCGATGCAGCCATGAAGCATTGCACGGAGGTGGAAGTCAGCCTGGAGGCGCTCTAGGACAAGCAGGCTGCGCATATGCAGCGGCTCCACCTGCGGGAGGACGATCTCAAAGCCCGTGAGGCAAGGCTCGCGACTCGCGAATCTAAACTGGCGACGGTGGCGATCGAGCAGGCTGCGGAGCGGGAGAGTCTGGAGACGTTGAAGTGCCAAGTGGCCGACTCTAAGCTGGCCCATTTGAAGCACATCTCTAATGCCAACGCCCAGCTGAACGCCAAGGACAAGAAGATCTAGGCATCGCGCTCTCGTCTCTTGAGCTCAAGGCCCGCGGGGCCCTAAGTTCCATATGCCAGGAGAGGCTTGGGGTTTGAGGTCGGGAGACACGTAGGCAGGTCTATGTATAGAGAAAGGGTCGATGGGGAACATGCGTGCGTATGCATGTGAGAGGAAGAGTGCTTGTGACAAAGGTTAGTGAAAACAATCGTAAATGGTTGCGAGAGGGAGGGAGGGTGATATAGAGAAAGACACCTCGAGGGAGGGAGTGCGAGAAAGACACCTCGAGAGAGAGTGTGTGAGCATGTGTGAGAGACCCTAGATGGACATACACCGTGTGCACGTATGTGTGAGAAAGTTAGCGCGTGTGTGAGGAGGGGCCTATGGAGAGTGAATCTACATGTAAAAGACTGATGTACACATTGATTAAAAATATAAATTGTATCCAAATATTTGGATGGGATCATGATATTTGCAATTCGCGTAAGGAATGGTCATTGATCCATCAGACATCCATATTCTATCAAATTTGAGCATGTCTATGTTTTTATTCGACAAAATTGATCCATAGAGTTAGTATTTTGAAGTCCAGACAATACATCGCTTTAGCAATTCAAATATAAATGTGAGTATAGTTTATGTTGTGTGTGTAAAGCACATTATACATACAAAAGATACACAGTGAACATTCTAAATAGCTAGCTAGGAACTAGCATACATTTGAATTCAACTTAAGGTGGTTTAAAATATTCGATCTTAACATGAAGTCCATTCAATTATTTGAATTCGAGATCATGGAATTTGTAAATCATACCTAAATTAAGGGGGCATCAATCTTTGCTCTGCTTTTGTACATAATAAGATATATAGTCATGTATAAAATAGATTCAAATTTACCTCTTCCATTCCAAAATAATCGTAGTTATAGGATTTTCAAAAGTTAAAATTTCAAAAAGCAACGCATAATTTGATGAGGTTTTCAAACATACAAGGTCAAATTTAACGTTGTCTATTTAGGTCAATCCTAAAAGTTCAACAGTATCCTAAACGTGAATGCTTCTGTTTAAAAATTTCGAACGAAGCGCGAAAAGAGACTCTACTCGCTCGAAACCGCGTTTGACCAATGGTTGGTAGAAGGAAATTACTATTCTATCTCTGACCCGTGAAACCTACCGGCCCGGCGTCCACAAGTCTAAACCAGGGTAAATTTGTAACTTCATCTAGATGCCATGCAACCGCCTCTGAAAAACATTCATACACCATGGCCGCCTAAACACCCATGTGCTCAGCCAAAATCGCTCTCGCCAACTATTTGGGACACCTGGGATTGCTGTCCTACCCCCGACTAGCAGTAGGTCCGAAATTTAAGAGGGGGGCAAAGTTTGTACTTTCCCCAAATTTCAAACAAGCGCGTTCCAGACTGAAACATGGTTCCCCCTTAGCTCCCCCCTCTGATTCCCCATTCATACTCCGTGTGTGCCAAAACTCCCTCTCCACCAGCCGCAAAACCCCAGCGTTCTCCGTCCACCACCCCATTGCACCCATCAACCGTAGCCTTCCTCCACCACGCTGGAGCCGATACCCCGACGTCGTCGTCCACCGCAACCGCAACGCCCTCCACGGCTAGTAGTTGAATTCGAGGCCGAGCTACCTCCAGGATGTCGACGTGCGCTGTACCCGAGCCAGTTCAACCACGTCGTCCTGCGCCTCACCGCTGCCGCTCCAACGTCGCGACATCCACCGCACCAGAGTTGTTCTTGCTACGCCGTCCTTCGCCAGCTCAGATCTGCTTCCCCTCCGCCGAAGACGGCCACTGCAACACAGTCAACAACTTGACCATGGGTTCGTCCAAGGCTCCACCGTCCTCCACAACATCGGGTCCCCAGGTAAAACAGAGAAGATCGCCACGAGATCAGGAGGACATAGCACTGGCAGCCGAAACTGGTACTCCTCTTCCCTTATTCATGCAAATCTTATGTGTTTGCTTGCACAGTATTCATCCCACAGAAGACACTAGTTGACCACTTCTTACTGCACCTTCTTCCTCATATCCTATTTCACCTTAGCTAGAGGTCCGTCGCCCCCTGGATTTCAATTCCTGGTCAGTTGATTCCCAATTAAAGGAAGCACCACCCGAGGAGGTGCTAGTCCACCTGTTTGCCGGGGAAGCAGCGACTCGATGTTTATCTAAGGGGTGTGTGCGGCGCAGGAGCTGTTGGCGCCCGATCTGGAGATCGGCCGGGCTTAAAGGGATAGCAGGGGCGGTGCCAAGCATGGTGGTGGTGTGAGGTCGAGGGGAGGTCGGGGCGGCGGAGGCAGGGGTCTGGGCCGATGTTCGCTGGCGGTTCGAGAAAGATCGTCAACAGTGACTGGCGGGAGGTAGACGAAGGACATCTGCCCGTTCCTTGTAGATCAGACGGTTCAAAAAAAATCGACTAACCTATTTATTTTCAGTCGACTGTTATTTTGATAGGACCACATGTGGTGGTGTGATGGATGAGTACCTGCATTTCCCAGTCATCCCCGTGCTCATATTACAAAATCCTACAATCTAATTTCGTGTGCCATGCATGTTGTAGAGCTATCATATGTCTCCTGTCATTTATTTTTCACCCACCTGCTATCTGCTACTTTTACAGTGCACTAGTTCTGCACAAACTTCACCCATACTCTCACTATTGTTTTTTAGGGGTATTTCATCCTTTGCCACACTGTTGACAAACAAACAATTGAAAAGAGAGAATTTGCTCCAACTTAGTACACGGCTAAGCAAGACACGTTTCAACGCTTTAAAGGGTGTAGTGTCAGTAGATGGAGACAATAAATGTAGCTCTGGAGTTCATGATCTCGTTCGCCATGAACCACCATCCCAGGTGCTCGCTTTAACTTCGTAGTGTCATATGTGGTTGCATGTTGCATATGGTGTCTAGCTTGTATTCGAACGGCCGAAGTCGGTCTTTCTTAAGATAAGGAAAGAAATTTTTTACATCACGGCAACGGCCGCAAAGAGTACAAGACCACAGAGCACCAGAAGCCAAATAGATAGTCAAGGCACTGGCCGAGCCAGTGACAAGCCCAGCAAAGACAGGCATCACCTGCAAGCCAACTAAAAAGCCACGGTGGTGGCAAAGCAGCCTGCCTCCCGCAAGGCTCTCAGGTCCTCGATGATCATGCTCACCACTCCAGCCGGGTGTCTAGCTTGTATTGCTTCCGATTTGGTTAAATTGCATCTACTTAGTTTACACATTATACCTTTGAATATGACATGCCTTCCTGTTTTTGGTACATACTACTACATCTATCTATTAACCATGTTCTTACACCAAACTAATGTTCTTGTGTATCCCTCATCAATCACTTATGATGAGACAGTCAGACTCATGGATTACTATGAGAAAAGATCCTCTTTTAAAGAATGCAGTGTCAGCCTCCCCACATGATTCTCAAGAAACATCAAGGCTAGATGAAGATAGTCAATGTAGCTCTGTAGTTGATGACCGCATTTCCCCTACACCACCATCGCAGGTGCTTGCTCTAACTTGGTAGTGTGATATGTGGTTGCATGTTGCATATGTTGTCTAGATTGTAATTCTTCCAATCTAGTTAAATTGCATGTGTTGTTCTGCTTAGTTATACATTATACCTGTTAATGTGACATGCCTTCCTGTTTTTGGTACATACTACATCTGTCTATTAAGCATGTCCTTACATAAAACTACTGTTTTTTTATATCCCACATCAATCAATTATGACGAGACACCTTTAGTATATGCAGTGTGATACTGGTTGCATCTTTCATATGATTTATAGCATGCACTGCTTCTAATTTGTTGAAATGCCATTTATGATGGGACGCTTTTAACTTGGTAGAGTCATATTGGTTGCACCTTTCATGTGGTGTCTAGCTTGCATTGCTTCTAATTTGTTGAAATGCCTTCTGCTTAGTTTACACAAATAGTTGTGAATATGTCATGCTGTCCTGTTTTTCGTACATATTACATCCTCGTATCATGTGTTTGCCTTACATCAAAGTAGTGGTTGTCAGTATCATGCATGAATGAGTTCTGAAGAGTGAATTTTATTGCTTTTTCTTGTCGGTTTTACATGACAATGCAAAGTCTATAAAGCGGAAGGAAATTAGCAAGGAAGTGGATAATGGTGCTCCTTCCGACCAACTAAAATGGAGGGCCTCTACAGATTCTACTCCGCCATTCCCCCAACAAGATTTGCAAGACAACACATGAAGAGACATTCAACGTAGTTGTGTTGATGATGAGCACATCTCCCCTACTCCACCATCACATGTGCTCCCTCTAACTTGGCACTGTTATATGTGATTGCATGTTACGTATGATGTCTAGCTTGTATTGCTTCTGATTTTGTTGAATTCCATCTGCTTAGTTTACACATTATACTTGTGAATAAGACACGAGTTCCTATTTCTAGGACATACAATATCTGTCTATCACACCATATTCTTACATCAAAGTACTACTGTTGTGTAACCTGCAACAATGACTTATCATAAGACACGTTTAACTTGGGAGCGTGATATAGGTTACATCTCGCATTCTTTTCTAGCTTGTACTACTTCTAATTTGTTGAAACGACACTTATGACGAGACAGTTTTAACTTGGTAGAGTGATATTCGTTGCATCTTTCATATGTTGTCTAGCTTTCATTGCTTCTAATTTGTTGAAATGCCTTCTGCTTAGTTTACACATCATAGCTGTGAATATGCAATGGTGTCCTTTTTTCTTACACATTCAATCGTCCTATCATGCGGTCGCCTTACATTAAAGTAGTGCTCATCAGCATCCTGCATCAATGAGTTCTGAAAAGTGCATTTTTATTCATTTTTCTAGTGGATTTGACTTGACAAGGCAATAAAATTAAGTAAGGGGAAGGAAAATATTAAGGCAGGGACTGATGGCGGTCTTCCGGGGGAATCGGCATCCCAAGTGCTTTCTCTAGCTTGGCAGTGTGATATTTTCTTGCATGTTGCATATGGTGCTTAGCTTGTATTGCTTCTAATTTGATTAAATTACATCTGCTTAGTTTACACATTATACATGTGAATATGGCATGTCTTCCTTATTTTGCCTATAGTACATCTTTGTATTACATGTTCTAACATCGAAGTACTGTTCGTGTCTATCCTGCATCAATCACTTATGACGAGACACCTTTAACTTGGTAGTGTGATGTTGTTTGCATCTTGCATATGATTTATTTCTTATACTGCTTCACATTTTTTTAAATGCCAGTTATGACGAGACACTGTTAACTTGGCAGAGTGATATGTGTAGCATCTTTCATATGGTGTCTACATTCCATTACATTGCTTCTAATTTATTGAAATGCCTTCTGCTTAGTTTACACATCATAGGTCTGATTATCTCATGTCGTCCTGTTTTTCGTACATATTACATCCTCCTATCATGTGGTTGTGTAACATCAAAGTTTAGTTCGTCTGTATCACGCATCAATTAGTTCTAAAGAACTAAATTTTTATTCCTTTTTCTTGTGGTCTTGACTTGACATGGCAAAGAAAAAGAGGAAGGAACACAGAATGGTAGGGGATGGTGTTAGTACTCGGGACGCACGAAAACGGAAGCAGAATAGTTATGCAGATTCTGCTGGTACTGATAGTACAATAGAAGGTCTAAGTACACCGGATAAATGTACAAACACGGTATCACCTTCTACACTAGCTGCAAAAAATTCAAAAGCAAACGAAAAGCTGCCACCAAACAAGCAATGACAGCCCTAGTTGTTGCAGCACCTTCTTCCATTGCACCAACATCTGCATGAATTACTCGTTTGACAACTCAGCTAGCGGCAAGTTCCCAAGCTCCATTGCCACCTGACACTACTTCCGAAGCACTCTTGACCCAACAGGACTTGGCAAGATCAGATGAACCTTGTGAGCTTCAACAGCAAGAAGGTGGTTGCTCGAGTCAAGTTACAGTTGCATGCTTCTTTATATGTAGTCTCACAGTTTGATGTACACTAACACTTCCCATGTTCTTTGTTGGACAAGCACCTAGGCGTAAGAGGAAACAAACATCAGGGATAATGCTCAACAGGTTAACTAAATCTAGACGAGGAGGAATGGAGATCCATTTTGAGGCAGGTTTAAAAAGGCCACGTGATGCTACAGAGTCAGCCAAGTTAGTATCAGAGGCAGCCATTGCCGTTAGGTGGCATGCACGTATCCTCCTAACATGGATTCAGTACAGGAATGACAAAGACGAAACCCAGTGTAACACCTTCCTCAACCATTTATCTGTAAGTATGGTTATGTATGGAACTTAGTAATATCGTCTTGCTCTATCCCATACTTTCTAGGTTGCTGGTAATGAGACTCCCATAATTTTCAATAGATGAGGTTCAAGTTGGATCTCCAAGATGATGCAACTAGACAAGCATGCACCAATGTTTTCAAGTCTACTCTGTGATAGTATCGGTATATCTTGAGGAAAACTCACTTTGAAGGGAAGGCTAAAAGTGAACTTGCCCAAACATCTCCAGTGGAAAATATAATGGATGAAGACCGGAGAGGCCTTGTTAAACACTGATCTGGTCTAAAGTATCAAGTACGTTATATATATGTGACCAGATCACATGTTGAACTTCTATTTATGCATGTGCCTTACAAATCTATCTTCTTCTAGGTAAACTGTTCAAAGAACAAGGCCAACCGTACGAAAGTGAAATTCCAACAGACGACAGGATCTCGTAGCTATATTGCACACTGCGAGGCTCTTGTAACTAGCTGTTGTTTCACTCTTTTCACTGTGCCATATTATCAGATCTATACTGACTTGTTCCAAATGTAGAGGAAAGCCCAGAAGGACTAAAAAGTACCTGAACCAAATGTTGTGGAAAACTTCAAGAACTGTCACACCAGCAAGACGAAGGGCATGACTACACCAGTCAAAGCCACTATTGTAAGTCCTTAATCCTCATGCGTTTTAACTACTGGTTACTCTGACTTGTGCATTGAACTACACGGTTTGCAGCCAATGTCTATTACTCTTTTGAATCTATACACATTTGTCTTAGCGCATCATTGCACCTTACAAGGCTTAAAAGAGAAGAGTGATGTTCCTTTGATCTTGACCTATAATCTAGTTCGCTGGACTTGCCCACACAACGTTACAATTGCTTGTTTGTCTGTTCTTAGTTGTTTTGTGATATGAATGAAATCATACCATGCTTACCATATTATAAACTTTGTCTCTTTATCCTTAGCTGTCAATACAATGTGAAGAAATAGACAATATATTAGCCATGCTACATGGTCATATGTTTGGAACCTAGTTCTATTATGTACTTTGCAGTAAAATACAACTAATATTTTAGACGGGTTCACCAAAATAAGTTTTGTATATAGACCAAAGCTATTCTATTTGGTTTTGTGACCTCCTTAATAACTTCTGTTCTGGTACTACTAATGTACAAACTCAATATTTCAGCAAGGTATGGAACAAATGGTGAAACCGCCACCTTCTGAAGGTGACGAGGCAACCATAACCGCAATGTCACCTCTTGCTGCAGTGGGTCAGTACCTGTCCACTAATAGTGCCAAAAACACCTTCCTGTGTAATACTGGGTTGGTTGTTAAGGCAATCTTGTCCAAACTGCCTCATGATCAAAATATGTAATCTCAAAACAATGTTACATCTGCGCTCCAGACACAAGTCCAATCCCTAATAAAGACCCTTTGTGAAACAAGGACATCCATTGTTCGATGTCATCAAGATATGCATGGTTTTGAAACCAGACTATCAGACATTTGCTATGTTGTTCAGGAGCCTAGGAGAAATGAAGGCGAAGATTATGGTGCTCCATCGGACAGTACAACATGAAAACATAACAGTCAGGTCAAATGAACTGAGCTTCTGAACTTCTGATGGTGCATTTATCTGCCGGACTGTTAACTTTTATGCCAACCCTCCTTTTGTTATATGGTTGTAATTTGTTTTGTTGCGATATAACATTTGTTCTTAACAGGAAGCGATTGGCTGAAGAAAACAGCAAGCCATTTTGGTATAGTGTAGGGTGTTCCCTATATTTGCACTGGTGGCGAACTTTGATGCCCAGTGGATGTAATCTGTAGCGTTAGTTTCTGGCTTATTTATTTCCTTAGTCTTCTTTTTCCTTGGTTTGCTAGTGGGCAGGCCCGGTAGCTTTTGACCAAGTCAAACGGGCCGGCCTTTTAAGCTAAATGGGCCACTGTTGGGCCATGCCACATGTCGACATATCATAGACGCCTATCGTCCATTGAATGGATGACATCTGTCCCAATGGCGAGCTGAAATGTGGTTCGTTTGACCAATGAGAATTTTACACGTGGAAAATCCCCATCGGTCAAGGCTGTTAACGGGTTATCATATGCAAACCGAAACCCAATAGCTTAACGGCGACACGTTACGGTGGAAGCCACGTGTCGATTACCCTTGACAAAAACACTTCCATGACACGGCATTTATCATCATGGAAGTGGACACTTCCATGATGATAATTTCAGTATTGTCATGGAACACTTTGACGACAGCACAGGTATGACTATCTTGATTCTGTCTTAAAATTGTCATAGATATACATGCATGACAGAAAACGTGACCTACTGTGACAAAGACGTATCATCACGGAAGTGTTTTTTTGTAGTGCTACAGGTTTGTTCTTAGCTAGCAATAGGAAATGAAGAAAATGAATTGGGACTTGATGAAGGGGAAGCATGAGCCAGTGCGAGAAGGTAGATCATATACATAATCCCTTGTCTCGCAATATAATTTGAGGAAGAATTTTCAGTTGACTGGCTACACTTGAATTAGTTCCACGCGTTAGTTGCATATCATCTAGTCATAACTGCTAATTCTAGATTTTGCTAGTCAAACCTTGTGGGAAAGCATGTTTTTGTTTTAAGGAAAATCTAGAAATTTTAGAGGACAGAAGCTCTCGAAGAGAATGAGTACTTTAGAAATTCAACTCCACGTGCTGATTTTGATTGACTTGATGACACCTATTGATGGAGTTGTTTAGGGGGATGAATATTTGAAGTGGTTGAGGTTATGCCAAAATTTATTCGCAATACTCAAATCGGGGAGCTCCAGCCCTAAGCTGGCTTTACGTCTCGTTGTTATATGTTGAGATAATTCATGTAGCTGCAACTCCGTCATGAACTTGGGGATTGTGTGGTAAATGATCAACCTTCTCGAAGGGATGTGTAAGTGGTAAATAAAAGCACTGATCGTTGAGCTTGAAAGAGACAACAATTCTTGATCCATAGTGCATGAAATTAAGCCACGGCAGAACCCAATTGCATGTGAATTTTGGCATAATCCCATCACCAAGAGTTGAAATCCCGAAGAACAATAACTGAGGGAAGTGTTTGAGAGCCATGACTAGGAGGCATTAGTGGGTGTTAATGAAAAACTTGAGTATTTTTCTATCTTTGATCTCCAAACCTTCTAAATGCATTTTGATGACTGATCTTAAGTTGAATATCCATCTCATACATGAACACCTTCATTTGCCTAAACACTTGGTTAGCGAAGAATTTTTTCTTTGAGAAATTATAACTAATGGTATGAGACTAAACGTGATTAGGCAACGAGTTTAGGTGCAGCTATTCAATTGCAAATACTTTCTTGAATGATCTTGTAGGATAAGTGAGGACGGATATGATGTATTTTCTCGAGCCAGTAAAGTACTTTCCATTCAACCAAGCTCCTTTTCACTCTCTTGATTTCTTGTTTTCTCGGGGACGAGCAAATCTTACGCTTGGGGGAGTTGATGGCTCGAGATTTTGCGATGTTTTCCATAGTGATTTCCATTTGGTTTCATTGGACTTTTTTATTCTTTGGATATTTCTCATGCTAATCCAACAAAAGAGGGAAAATCTACTTTGTCCTTTGGATGGTAGGAAATATGACATTTGGAAGGAAAACAAAGGAGATTGTTGCAAATCAAGCCAATTGGAGCAACTTTCCTGAAGAGAACATTGTCAACAGGCGCACCAGAGTGAAAGACGACGTTCCATACGACCGCACGCGCTCGTTTGAGCGGTCGTTTGGAGTGCCCACACCCCCTCGTCGTCTATACAAGCAACCTTTGTGAAGGGACCATGAGGAGAAGAGAACCCTAGCCGCCGCCACACCATCCAGAAGAGGAGAAGAGAGAATCTAGAGAATTCAAGGAGATCATCATAGTTTTTGGTCCTTTCATCTCCATCATCATCATCATCACCTCCTTCACTATTGTAAGTGGGACGGGAACTTGAAATCTCTACTCTATCTCATCTGAGATCAAGACTATTTGAGCACCATTTCATCTCATTGTGGATCCCCTCAATATTATCGATACGATTTTCATGGTTTTTCTGTCTGTTGTGATTGATTCCCCTCTTATGATGTGTGAGTAATTCCCCTAGGTGTGGGAGATGTTGGTAAGTGGTAAGATTGATATGTGCCTATCCTATATGTCATCATTTGAATTCATAGGTGAACTCTATGTGTGTTATCCAAATTAAGGGCCCAGGCAACATGATCTCAAGACCTACACAGGTAACACATATTGTTTAGGAACTCTGTGACCTCTGACGTGACAGGTGGAGATATCCATGAGAATCAAAGACAATATGTGATATCAGTTATCCATTGAACTTAATGCTTGGTTCTGGTCTTATGACCTTAATTGTGGAAACGACCACTCTGTGGCAACGGAGAAGCAGGACCATGGAATGAAATGTAAACCCTAGTGGAGGAGTTTCATGACTCTAGGGAGAACCGCCTATAGAAAGTTTATATCAAATACTATGAGTACAATACAAGGTAACTGGTATTACCGTCGCACTGGCACAATTCATATATTCTTACCATGAACTGAAATCTCTCTGCGGCTAATCTCTTCATAGCAGGAAACACCATTTACATTTTAAGCTCTTGTTTTTTACTTTTATTAGTTATTTAGTAGACACCTTTAAATGCTCTTTTTACTAGCATATTTTAGTTCTTCGTTTACCTAGGACAGTAATAGTATTTGCAGAAGCTCAAGCAGTACTTCACACAAGATCTGGGACACCTTGTGTGTGACAGAAAAGCCTCCATAAATACTCTCCTCCACTCTTTGTTGGGACGATTACTCATTGGGATACTTCTGCGAAAGTGATAGACTGCCATGTTTGGTCTGCAGGTACCACTTGTTCTTGCCAGTCTTGGTGTAGCCGGGAAGCACGTGGGGCGCAGTGTGAGCCGTCGTCTCCTTCCCCCACATGTATGCATACCACGTCAACAAGTCATTGTGGTTCAGCACCGGCGCAAAGATGACATTATCCCTCCACAGTGCCGCCATGACCTCTTTCCTCGCCTCTGCTTTCGGGTCAACTGGCTTCTCCAGCTTATCTTGGCCCTTCTTAGGTGCCATGATGTCTTTGGAGAGGGTGGAATTGGGAGCAAGCGAGGGCGTGACGCGGCGGCGAAAGAAGCTATGCTCTGTTCTTGCACAAGATTGAAGATGAGGCGGCTGGCTAGATTGGGGAAGAAGGGGGTAAATGAGCAGCCCCCCTCGCAGATGCCTTTTTTATGGGGAAGGCATGGGGGCTGGCTCTTTACCGTCCTACGTGGCTACGATTTTCACGTGACTACCCCTGATGACCATTTCAATCCACCTCTCCCACAGCACACATTTAATGCGCGTCATGGAGGCGTGGTAAAAGAGATGATTACTACAGTTGTTCCTCACCATGTATGCCTATGCACTGTTTGGGCCTAGCCCAACGATGCCTTGCATGCATGTGTGACCCAGGCTCGGGGGCTCCTGTCAGTGTACTAAAGTAGGGGTGCCTTAGTACCCCAGACTTATGTGCACAGGCAGTAGTAGCCTTCCCCACGGCAGGGCTTGCCGGAGGACAGCTCTAAACAAGACTCTCAAGACTTGGTGAATAAAACCATGAAGAAGACCTCCAGGCAGGTCATTGAGAAGTACTAAGTTGGTACTGAAGATCAAGTATCAAGCCATTGGCAAGCTACTTGCCAGCGTACGAAGACCCGACAAGCTCCGTGTCGGCAAGCTCCCACTACCTTGCCACTGCTCCACCTCAGCGAGCAGCCCATCACTTGTCAAATAGGTGTTGAGCGGGTAGGTAGTTAGGTGAGGCTTGTCTGGTCACTTGTCAGCTCACTGCCAAAGATAACAACTTTAATGACACCCGTCCCTTGAGTGTGTCAAGATAATATGAAGTTGTTGGGCGAACAGCACAGGAGGAGAGGCTATCCTTGCCGGCAAGCATCACCAGCGCGACGCCTCATGATGCATTTAATGTGTTTGTCTGAGCCCATCAGGGTTAGGTACTTGGCACTGTAGCCACTATTTACAACATGTAATTACCATTTTCCCATTGTGGCGACCCCTTTATCTATAAAAGGAGGCCCATGGCTACCTTTACAAAGGTCTACACTTTGCTCATTTACATGCGTAGCCGCATGTTTTAGGGTGGAACCCTAAGTGGAGATCTTTTCACACTTGGAAGGGGAAAAGGATGAACAACAAGAACAGAAGAGAAGAATTCACTCAAAACAAAACCCAATCACACATCCACTAGAATAGCATAGTTGAGATCCAGAAGAATACAAGAACAATCCAAGGAAACAAGCACAAAGGTAAGGTTATTCCCACTCCTAAGGAGGTGAGGTCTTGATGATAGTCTTCTCCAAAAGGAGGTCTTGATATCCACTTGGGATCTTCTCCTAGGAGGTCTTGATCTCCAAGAGGAGTGGTAGATGAGCAAAGTTGTCTCAATATCTCACATATATTTTGCTAACCCTAAATAATGTCCTAGGCATGGAATATATAGCTAGAGGGATGTAAGGGACGACTTGGGAGGCAAGACAGGAAACCCTCACCTGAAACCTCTAAGGGTCGTGCGTACGGGGTAAGTGAAGCCCGTGTGCACGGGGTCCGAAGGCCGTGCGCACGGGGTGCACGTCTTCACTTCCAGTAGCTTTCTGGGATGCCTGTGGGCATGGGGTCAGGGGAGGTCATGCGCATGGGGTTGCCTCGGACTTGTTGTTTTTGACTTGATGAGCTTCTTATTCCTCCTTGTGGCCTTGGGGTCCTTCTCCTTGGCCTCCGGGATGCTCCCTAGCTGCTTTGTGGCGGTCGTCCTCATACCTAACAACACATAGCACATTTTGGTGAGGTAGCATCCAAGTTCCCTTCGTATCCATGTCAATCTCGAAGAGTGAGTTCACCTCATTTTGAATGGCACGACGCGAGCTCTTGTCATAGGTCCATGTGGTGCTTGATGTGTTGATGTAAAGTTCATGGGGATGATCGAAGGATGCTCCGCATCATCTCCCCACCCCCTTGGGAGAAATCCGTCCTCGGATCGTGATCTTCATCACCATGGTATGGGGTCAAGTCCTTGATGTTGAAGATGTAGCTAACGTTGTACTTGTCACCTCGGATGTCGATCTTGTAGAGCATCGGTTTGTGTAGCGTGCAACATTGTGAAACATCTTTGGCCAAAAGTACTTGGAGGAAAGTGTGGCAAACGGCTTGACACGGCTAAAATATCCCATAAGTCCTCCACCATGAGCCTCTTGCAAAAGTAACAAACGAAGAGAAGACTAGGGAACACAAAGTTTGTTATCACGCATAAGATAGCCATCCTTGAAGTAATATCCATCCCAATAAGTGTGAGAATGACAATTGGCATAGGGAATCGCAAACGAAGGATCATGCGCATATAAATCTTTAATGTGCTCAAAACCATCATTCAATTCAAGTTGAGTAACTAACATGCACTTGCAGGAAAGGGCATCCGCCACAACATTTTCTTTACCCTTGATGTACTTGATCACATAAGGAAAAGACTCAATGAATTCACTCTATTTAGCATGCCGTTTATTCAACTTGATTGACCTTTAAGGTATTTAAGCGTCTCATGGTCGGTATGTATGACAAACTCATGTGGGCGAAGATAATGCTCCCAAACATGCAATACTCGCACTAAAGCATATAATTCTTTATCATAGATGGGATAGTTAAGTTGAGCGCCAGAATTTTTTTGGCTAAAATATGCAATAGGTGCTTTTCTTGCATTAAAACAACACCAATACCATTGCCACTAGTGTCACAATATACTTCGAAAGTTTTGTCAAAATTAGGCAATGCAAGTATTGGAGCATGTGTAAGCAAAGATTTAAGCTCTTCAAATGTGGTAGCTTCTGAAGGTCCCCATATGAAGGGTGCATTTTTCTTGCTCAAAGCATGTAATGGTGACGCAATGGTGCTAAAGTCCTTAATGAATCGACGATAGAAACCGGCTAAACCAAGGAAACTTCGCACTTGTTGTAAGTTGGTGGGTTGTGGCCAAGTTTTAATAGCATCAATCTTTGTCTCATCTACGTGAACACCCTTAGAAGACACAACAAAGCCCAAGAAAACAAGCTTGTCAACACCAAAATTGCATTTCTCCATGTTAGCATAAAGGCACTAGTTTCTAAGAACTTGCAAAACGTCCCTAAGATGGGTGATATGGTCTTCTAGAGATTTGCTAAACACAAGTATATCGTCAAAGTAGACCACAACACATATGCCAATGTAATTGCGAAGAACATAGTGCATCACATGCATGAAAGTGTCGGGTGCTTCGGATAAGCCCATAGGCATAACTAACCATTCGTACAAGCCAAATTTAGTTTTGAAATCCATTTTCCATTCATGACCTTGTTGAATGCGAATTTGGTAATAGACACTTTTAAGATCAATTTTTGAGAGAATGAAGGTGCTGCTAAGCTCATCTAGCATATCATGAAGGCATGGAATGGGATGCCTATAGCGAATGGTGATAGCATTTATGGGACGGCAATCGGAACACATGTGAAAACTACCATCTTTCTTAGGCACAAGAATAACCAGAACGGCACAAGGACTTAAGCTTTCACGTACATGCCCATTGTCAATGAGGTGTTGTACTTGCCTTTGGAATTCCTTAGTTTCTTCGGGGTTGACGCAGTAGGGTGCCTTGTCCGGTAGGGGTGTGTCGGGGACGAGGTTGATGTGGTGTTCGATGTCGCGTAGAGCATGTAGGCCGGGGGTAGCTCGTAAGGAAATACGTCCGCGAACTCCTGCAAAAGATTAGACAACACTAGGGGTAGATTTTGAGAGGTGTTATTTCTTTCCGGTTCATCTTTGCACAATAGGACATAGTGTAGAAAAGTAGATGGGCTCTCACATACTTCTCTCATCTCTCTTTTGGTGGCTAAGAGCACTAGATTTTTCTTGTCGCTCATCATGGAGGTACTCAATTTGGGCTTGTGGCGCTCACTCTCTTTGTGGTGGTGCACTCTCTGACTATTCTCTCCACGATGGGTGGATGCTTGCTTGTCGGTGATCACTTAACTTGGTGACATATGTTGTAGCATGTACTCCCGCCCTTCATCTTGAAGCTGTAGTGGTTGGTACGCCCATTGTGGATGACGCCACGGTCGAATTTCCAATTTCTTCCTAAGAGGAGATGGCACATGGACATTGGAACCACATCACACTCCAAGGTGTCTTCGTATGCGCCGATCTTGAAGGAAACTTGCACGGTGTGCTGCACTTGAATGGTGCCAGAGTCGCTAAGCCATTGGACATTGTAGGGGCGAGGATGCTTCATCTTGACCAATTGTAGCTTGGAACATAGCTCTTCACTTGCCAAATTGTGGCAACTTCCTCCATCGATGATGACCTTCACGGAACATCCATTGATGCCTGCTTTGGTGTGGAAGATGTGGCAACGTTGGTCTTCGTCTTGTTGGTGTTGAAGCTTCAAGAACTTGGAGACAACAAGAGCGGGGCTTGAATCATTGTCACAAAAAGACTTGATCATCTTGATCTTCATTCACTCGTCGGTGCATGGCCACGTGCTCAATTGCTTCCATTTCTTCCTCACTCATGGAGTCATAGGAACTGTCATCGTTGGCGGTCATGGTGCGCCGAGTGGGACACTCAAATGTCTTGTGGCCTCAGCCTTGGCATGTGAAGCATTTGATAGAACTTGTCTTGATGGTCTCATCCGTTGGAGTACTCGATGATGAAGCTCTCATCTTGAATTTATTTGTAGTAGGAGGACGACTTGAAGATGTCAAAGTTTTCTTGTAACTTGACTTGTCGCCGTTGCTTGGTGTAGCTTTCGTCGAGGAAGAAGGTGTTGTAGTTGTTGAAGCTTGATTGTATGAACCGTAGGACTTGGAAGAGTACTTGGCGTATTTGTAGTCATCTTGCACTTGTCGCTCGGCCTTGGTCGCTAGGTGAACTAACTTGAGGAGGTTGGAGTACGGTTGGAAGTTGTTGGTGCAACAAACATTCACATTTGATTGCCCGGACTTATACACAGGCGTGCTGGCATCGCATGTCCAGCACCAAACTACAAAACAAGACCAAGCCAGAGGAACCGCTCTTCGTGAGATCAAGGAGCGCATCAAGAAGACCAAGTTAAACAAGACAGCAGAGCATCACATTGGGGAGGCCTCCCTTGCCGGGCAGGAGAGCCTGGCTAGATTGAAGCCGCCCTAAGGAAAAGTCCAAGATTTCCCCGGCAGGCTTGCCGGGTTTGCCAAGGGCGAGGACTCCCGCCAAGGCACACCGCTCCAGCGTACCACAACGCATATCACTTATCAATGCGGTGTCAAGCCTCCAGGTGATTAAGTGGCTACCACCAAGCACGTGGCATCCCATTAGAAGAAAGATTACTCTCATACGACACCCGTCCAAAGGCGTGTCAAACAGATAAGTAGAAGATGATTAAGCGGCACGGCAGGCTTACCGGGCTTCACCCTCAGCACGACACCTAGCAGTGCATTTAATGCACCTTGTCCTAACTATCAGAGTTAGGTATGATAGCACTGTTAGCTATCTAATCACTAGATAAAGATTGTTTTTCCACTGTGGTTACCCCTTGAGCTATAAAAGGAGGTCCAAGGCAAACTAGCAAAGGATTCGGACCCTTGCACACTTGTACACCCGTAGCACCTCTCCCCGAGGCCACCTTGCCGGGCTTGAGTGTTGCGTGTTCTTCGTGTTCCTCCATCCAATCCACCAAAGCAGTAGTAGGGTTTTACGCTTCCCAGCGGCCCGAGCCTGGGTAAAACCACCAGTCTCACAACCGTCGTGCTGTTTCATGGCCTCCGCTCTTTGTGCAACGTGATCTTCCCCCTTGCCGAACCACAAAGGGGTCGATGGCCCCATAGGTGATCGCGTTCCTCCATGACATCTTTGGCACGCCAGGTAGGGGGAGTCGCTTGCGCGAACCCGAAGCTGTGAGCAGCGCGTCAATCATCACCATCATCATCATCGTCTTCATCTATGGCGCCCAAGAAGAAACCCGGTGCTACCTCGCACCCTTCCACTTTGAAGGCCCCCTCGCACGCGGCCACGGATGCCATAGGCGCCACGGCAGCGTTGGGTGAGGCGGGTACCACAGGAGACACGACCGGCGTAGGCGGCGCCGTTGTTGTGCCCCCCGTGGACGAAGCTGGAACAGGAGGCGCCGGGATAGAGCAGCGTCAACAACAACATCCCAACTGGCATGACCCGCAAGCCGCGGGTGGAGGGAATGTTCAGTCTCCACCACCCCGCCGCGCTAGCGGGTGCAGCCGCAGCAACGACACACGCTCTAGTACGAGTTGTGACCCTCTGGTCATGCCTGCCATAGGCGCGGCTACTGAGCACGCACCTCGCCTGGAGCAAGGCGAACAAAACGGAGCGCCGAACGGGGCTGTCGATCCCCTAGCGCGACCCACTAATCACCAGACTGCCTTGGCAACCGGCTCGCGACGGCATGCACGCAGCGATGCTCCTGCTAGTCCTACCAGAAGTTGAGCGGCATCGTGGTCTGCCTCGTCAGCTATGCCGAGCACAGCTACGGAAGCCATGGCACGGGCCCAACTCCTATTGAGGTTCCCACCAGCGGCTGATCAAATGAATGAGTGGAGAGCCACCATCCAGAGTTTGATCAGCTTCGTTGAGGCTAGAAAGTCGCAGCAGGCAGAGCCATCGCGGCACTCGCGAATAGCAACAGCATCCTAGGCTGATGGCCGTGTCGAGGGGGCCGCACCGACGGTGCAGTCTCCTCCGCGACAGCAGGCCCAGAGGCAAGAACAGCATGTCCGCGAACCCGACGAGGCATCGATGGCCTCCTCTGACCCACGAACCCACCGGGATCAGCGGCGGGTCCTGGAAGATCGGCGGAGGGAAGATGCGCACGTCACTATAGAACGACGCCGAGAGACCCGCCATTAATCTGACAGGCGCAATGGCCTAGACATTGATGAACCCGCGCCCAGTGATGGCGGGTACTTGCCTTACGAGGTTGGGTGCCCTGCCTTCACTCGTGAGCTGCGGCATGTCCGCTGGCCATCTGCCCGGGTCTTCAAGCCAGAGTTACTAGAAAAATACGATGGAAAGTTAAACCCGGCAGAGTTCTTGAGCATTTACACAATTGCCTTTCAAGCCACCGGGGGCAGGGATGAGAAGGTGTTCGCCAACTACTTCCCTTTGGCACTCAAGCCAAACGTGAGGTCGTGGCTGATGCACCTGCCAGAGAATTCCATTTCATCATGGGCTGACTTGTGCAATGAATTTGTTGGTGCCTTCACGGGTGGCCACCAAGAGCCCGGGTGGCCCAGTGACCTGCAAGTCCTTCCACAGAAGGAAGGGGAGAGCCTGCGGAAGTATATGCAAAGCTTCAGTTGAGTGCACCGTAACATTCCAAAGATACATCCAGCAGCTGTGATTGCCGCGTTCCATTTGAACGTGCGCAACAGAAGGATATGGTCCAAAATGAACATCCAGCTGCCCAAGACCGTCAATGAGTTGTACACCTTGGCGGATAAATGTGCTCAAGCTGAGGAAGGAAGGCGACTCCCCAGGAAAGAGGATGGCGTCAAGGTTGATTCGGAGGACGACGACGAGACCGCTAACCAGGAGAGGAGGAGCCAGAGGCGTAATAGAAAGCGCAAGGATACTAGTATTGGCCGTTGAGAGCTCTGGCGATATTGGCACTGGCAAGAAGGCCAAGACCGGGGCCCCCGGCAAGGAAGCTGCCATGTGCGCTGATTGCCGGGAGGCTGTGGCGACACAGAAAGCTGGGAAGTCCGATGGGCCATACTGCAATATCCACCGCACTAAAGGTCATGATCTCCAAGAATGCCACCAAGTCGAGCAGCTTTTCAAGAAGCAAAAGGCCGTGGCAATAGAGGGGGCCACCACGGCAAGGCCCCGCAGCAGAAGGAGAAACCTCCTAGAGGTCATGAGAGGAAAGAAGGAGATGGTGAGAGTGATGAAGGGGATGAATAAACCAGCGAGCAAGAATTCTAGAAAGCAATCGAAGCCATGTGTATTGACGGGGGTGCATCTTTGCACTCCTCTCACCGCCAGCTCAAGCAGTGGGCACGTGAAGTCAATGCTGTGGAGCCAACTGCAGACTCCCGGAAGCCACTCAAGTGGTCCCGCACGCCTATCATCTTTGACGAAGAGGATCATCCTGACCGCACCAGTGTGGTTGGATGTTTGCCGTTGTTGGTTTCCCCAACAATCCGCAACCTCAAGGTCACCAAGATGCTAGTTGATGGTGGGGCTGGGTTGAACTTGATTTCCCCTAAGGTGGTTGCGAAGCTGCAGATCCCCGATGAGGAGCTCAAGCCCACGGGTACATTTCAAGGAATCAACCTCGGCAGGAGCCGGCCCAGGGGGAAGATCATGTTGCCTGTGACATTTGGCAGGGAACTGAACTACCGGACCGAGAGGATTGTGTTTGACATGGTTGAGCTTCCCTTGCCTTACAATGGGATTCTTGGTCATCCAGCTCTGGCAAAATTCATGGCAGCGTCCCACTATGCTTACAGCACCTTGAAGATGCTAGGGCCGATGGGTATCATTTCCATTCCATCAGATAAACGAGATGTAATCATATGTGTGGATCAGATGTATCAAGATGCAGTAGCAGCTGAAGCTGCAGAAGCCACAGATCCCGCCAAGGAGGCAAAGAAGGGAAAGAAAGCTAGCAGAGATGCCGGCAAGGACTCCGGGAAGCGCGCCTCTTCGGAGTGCACTGCACCTGTTGAGGACCTGCCGGAGAGTTCCACTAGCAAAAGGCCCAAGGCTGCTTCACCTGTTGTGAAAAAGGTCCCGGCGAGGCAGAATGGCGCTAACGGTACGTTCACCATCAGCGCCACCCTTAATGACAAATAGGAAAGCGCGCTCGTTGCCTTGCTGCGGGCGAATGTCGATGTGTTTGCTTGGCAACCATCTGACATCCCCGGTGTTCCCAGGGAGGTAATCAAGCACCACCTTGTTGTCTGCCCTCACGCTTAGCTCGTCAAGCAGAAGGTTAGGAAGCAAGCTTTATAGTGGCAGCAGTTCATTGCTGAGGAAATCAAGAAACTTGAAGCAGCTGGCTTGGTCAGAGGAGTACTGCATCCAACGTTGTTAGCGAACCTAGTGGTAGTGCGCAAGGCAAATGGGAAATGGAGGTTCTGCATTGACTTCACAGACTTGAACAAAGCATGCCCGAAGGACCCTTTCCCCCTACGGCGCATCGATCAGATTGTAGACTCCACTTCCGGGTGTGATCTGCTTTCCTTTTTGGATGCGTACTCCGGGTACCATCAGATATTCATGTCCAAGGAAGATGAAGAGAAGACCGCGTTCATAACTCCATGTGGCACGTACTGCTTTGTACGCATGCCTTTCGGGTTAAAGAGCGCTGGATCCACTTTTGCAAGAGCAGTACATACTGGTTTCGAACCACAGCTGCACAGAAACGTGGAAGCTTATATGGATGATATAGTGGTCAAAACAAAGGACAAATCAACAATCATTCAAGATTTGGAAGAGATCTTTGCAAACTTGCGCAAGATCAATTTGAAGTTAAACCCTGAGAAGTGCGTGGTTGGTGTCCCCTCCGGCAAGCTACTTGGTTTCTTTGTGTCTCACCAAGGGATAGAAGCCAACCCCAACAAGATCAGAGCGATAGAGAAAATACAAGCACCCAAGACTGTCAAGAATGTGAGGCGTTTAACTGGATGTGTTGCCGCATTGAGTAGGTTCATTTCCAAGTCTGCCGAGCGTGCCTTGCCTTTCTTCAAAATTTTGAAGAAGGAAGGTCTGATGAAGTGGACCCCCGAGGCAGAAGCAGCGCTGCAAGACCTAAAAGCCTACCTTTCCTCTGCTCCCACCTTAGTCGCTCCTAAACCGCAAGAGCCGTTGCTGCTATACTTAGCAGTAATGAACCAAGTGGTTAGTGCAGCGCTGGTGGCACAGAGGGAAGTGGATGAGGAAGCAGCTGCCGCAACTGTCTCCTCCGGAGACGAAACTGAACCAGTCACGGCAGGATTGGACACAGATCAAAGGAAAGCAGAGCAAGATAGCGAAGGCAATCCCAAAACCACGGCAAAGAAGAAAGTGGTGCAACGGCCAGTGTACTTTGTCAGCTCCCTGTTACAGGGGGGCTAGGTCAAGGTACTCTGGAGAGCAAAAGCTGATCTTCGGCCTCATCATGGCCTCGAGGAAACTATGCCACTACTTCCAAGCCCACGAGATCACAGTTGTCACTCGTTTCCCACTACAGCGCATACTGAGGAACCCCGAAGCTACTAGCAGGATAGTTGAATGGGCACTAGAGTTGTCCAGCTTTGGCCTGAAGTATGAAAGTACCTCAACTATTCAGAGCAGAGCACTGGCGGAGTTCATTGCATAATGGATGCCCACTCTAGGTGAAGAAGTACCAGAGACAGTTATCCCCGGCAAGGAGGGGCCTCAAGAATGGATCATGTATTTTGATGGAGCTTTCTCAGTGCAGGGTGCTGGAGCTGGCGTGCTTCTTGTTGAACCCACTGGAGAGCATCTCAAATATGTGGTTCAAATGCATTTTCCCTGGGAAGAGGCCACCAACAACACTGCTAAGTATGAGGGGCTCCTTGCCGGGCTCCGAATGGCAGTGGAGTTGGGAATCAAGAAATTGATCATCCGTGGAGACACACAGCTCGTGGTGAGACAAGTCAATAAGGATTACCAGAGTTCGTTGAAGGAGGCATATGTAGAGCAAGTGAGAAATTTGGAGGAACACTTTGATGGATTACAAACAGAGCATGTGCCACATGCGGAGAACAACACTGCTGATCACTTATCAAAGTGTGCCACGCAAAAGCTTCCTGTGGAACCAGGAACTTTTGTCCTCCAGCTAACTCAGCCCTCAGTGTCCCCTTCAATGATGGCCAAAAAAAGAAGAAAGCTGGACTCCGGCAAGTATCTCCCAGCAGGGCTTCCTGAAGTCGCTGGTAGAGAGGCTGCTGGGGATAGCCCAACTTCGGTTGGTGAGCAGCACCCTCCCATGGAACCACAAGTTCTTGCAGTCGAGGTGAGCGCTCCCACGAACGAAGAGGTGCCTCTAGTCCTTGTTGTCGAGCCGCAGGCTCCAACTTGGGCACAGCACATTGTCCACTACCTTCAAACAGGAGAACTTCCCGAAGAGCAAGAAGAAGCTGAAAGAGTAGCCCGAAGGTCAAATATGTACCAGTTTATCAATGATACACTGTACAGGAAAAGGCCAAATGGTGTGAAATTGAAGTGCATTTGCCGGGAAGACGGACTGAAGCTGTTGGCAGAGATACATGGGGGTATGTGTGGCTCTCATATTGGATCAAGAGCCCTGGTTGGGAAAGCCTTCCGACAGGGTTTCTACTGGCTCATAGCCCTCCAAGATGCAATTGAGCTAGTCACCAAGTGTGAAGCCTGCTAGTTCCACTCCAAAAACATTCATCAGCCAGCTCAAGCCCTCCAGACGATCCCTTTGTCCTGGCCATTCGTGGTCTAGGGGCTCGACATCTTGGGCCCCTTCCCCTGTGCCACCGGGGGCTTTGAATTCTTGTACGTTGCAATTGACTAGTTTACAAAGTGGCCTGAGGTAGAGCCAGTGAGGAAGGTGACTACATAGTCAGCTGTCAAGTTCTTGAAAGGGTTGGTGTGCCACTTTGGAGTTCCCAACGAAGTGATCACTGACAACAGCACCCAGTTCACGAGCCGCACCTTTATGCAGTACATCCAAAGCCTTGGAAGCAAGGTCTCCTTCGCCTCTGTTGCTCACCCATGGAGCAACGGGCAAGTTGAGGGGATGAATGTTGAAGTGCTGCGAGGGCTCAAGACGAGAACTTTCAACAAGTTGTGGAGATGCGGCAAGCACTGGATCGATCAGCTGCTAGTGGTTCTTTGGTCCCTCAGGACGACACCAAATCGAGCTACCGGGCAGACTCCCTTCTCCCTAGTGTACGGGGCAGAAGCAGTACACCCCACGGAACTCATATACGGGTCACCTCGAGTACTTGCCTACGATGAAGTAGAGCAGAAATAGCTACAGCATGGCGATGTTGTGCTCCTCGAGGAAGATCGTCTCTAGGCCGTTGTGTGTGTTGCACGCTACCAGTAGGCTCTACGCCGCTACCATAGCCGCAGGGTCCACGCCCAGAGCCTTGAGGAAGGTGACCTTGTCCTTAGGTGCGTTCAGTCCGCCAACGGTTCTAACAAGTTGACGCCAAAGTGGGAAGGCCCTTACCAGGTAGTACGAGTCACCGGACTTGGCGCAGTCCGTCTGGAGACCGAAGATGGCATCCAAGTGGAAAACTCATGGAATATTGAGCTTCTTCGTAAGTTCTACCTGTAAGGTGCGGCTGCAGGGCTCAGTTCCCAGCAACCACCTTTTGTACAAGCCTTGCCGATGTGCATGTAACCCTTTGTACAAAGCCAGGCGCAGACCCTGTGTGAAGATAATAAAATGAAGCGCTGGCACCTAAAACTTGCATGCATGTTTATTTCAGCATAGTTCTGCCACGATCATTTCGAAAGGGTCGTATGCTGCTGTTTTCCCCCTGCGCTAACTACAGGGCCCCTGCCGTGGATAAAATCCCAAGGAGGAGAAGCAAGAACAAGCTTGCATATCGGTCCCCGACAACGCAAAGCAGATAAGTTCCCTTTAAGACATCCATAATGTACCTCTGTGAGGAAATCTTGTGTGTAGAAAAACCTTGTCACCCCCAAACATTTGTGCTCCCATCCTTTGATTCAAAGATTACTTCAATTGGGCTGGTTGCAGTGGCATTTGACCAAAAAGGTTGACAAGGGGCCAGTTCTCTTACACGCTCCTAAACCCGCCAGGCCGAGCCTCGCGGCAGCAGTGGAAGGGACCGGCAAGATGTCTTATTGGAAAACCTTGTTTATTTGAAAGTATAGAGGAGTCATTCCTCTGCATGGGTATGATACATGCACAAGTGCCCGGCAAGCATATATTTTTTCATTAATATGCGGATAAACAAGTACAAACCTTACAGGGTACAAATATGGCTGAAAAGATTACATATTTAAGACTAAAGCTTGGCAACTGCCTACATGTTTTAGATTGAAAAAAGATAAGTGCCCCATAATGCCTTTCTTGTCCCTCTCCTCCTATGAGCTACAGTGAGAGGTGAAAAGGGCAAAAGGAGTGCCTGGGAAGAAGCCCAGCCTGACCCCGTCAGGGCCCGTGGGACGCAGCCTGACAAGATCAAGAGGGGCGAGGGCGAAGACGACAGGCGGAGAGAGCAGCTAGGCGATGCCCTGGTTACCACCGCTAGGACCAGCGAAACGCGGCAGGAAGGTCACTGGCAGGGAATATGAAGCCGGAGTCCATGAGGAAGCCTGGAGCCCAGCTGGAGGAGGCGGAGACGTCCACACCCAACGCCCCGGCAAATCGCTCTGTCGGGGAGAAGACCAGGTGCAGATGATGGTGCCGCTGGCGCCTAGCTGACGATGACAATGCATCCAGCGCTCAGCTGGAGTTCGAGCCGCCGTCCTCCCGCTCGGTGCCGTCGTCATCGCCGTCATTGTCCTCTTCATTGTTGTCGCTCAAGGAGGAGCTTTCGTCGTCGGTCGAGCTCCCCGTGCAGCACCCTAAGCGAGCACCCGAACGCCCGAAGGCCTTGATGGAGAGCAGGTTGGCCTCCATTAATTTGAAATGGAGAACGTCCCCCGCCACCAAGCTATGGGCACGAGCAAAGGTTTTCTAGCCACGCCGGAGGAGCATGACATGAGGTGCGGGGAACTCCATGTCCGCCCGCATGTTGCCATTACAGCAACCCCTCATGTGCAGCTTCATTCCTGGCGGCTGTTCTACCTCCATCACCCTTGTAAAAGGGGTAGGGAGCCGAAGACGGCTGCGTGGGGGCCCGCACAGCTTGATGATGAACTCCAACAGCTAGTCCCTGATGTGGCCCTCCATCGGAGCGAAGGCGACCGGGGGAGGGGTGCCCAGAGCGCCGCCGTGTCCTCCTCTACCCCGAGCGCCACAACGACCACACCCACGTCCTGTGGCACCACCTTGTGCGCTGGATTCTGCCCCTGCACCTTCAGCTGAGGCAGGGAGGCGCTGCCGAGAAGAGACTCTCGTCGCCACCGCTGGAGTTCGACCATGTCCTCTTCCCCTCGCCATGGTGGAAGAAAGCACAAGAAGAAGAAGAAGAAGAAGAAGAAGAAGAAGAAGAAGAAGAAGAAGAAGAAGAAGAAGAAGAAGAAGAAGAAGAAGAAGAAGAAGAAGAAGAAGAAGATGTGTGTGGGTGAGCCCTTCGCCCGCGCCTCCTTTTATAGGGGAGCATGGCTGGGGGTTGGCTCCTCACCACCCAGAAGTCAACCGCCCCACTTCGCCAATCCAGTCCCTCTACATCACTGACGACGTCCATAATCGACGGCCGCCATCCTGCGCCTATCCACGATGCTGAGCTTTCTGCCATGGCACTCATTTCCGCACCCTACGCGTCCGCCACCAACCCTGCGCAATGCATGCAGCGTACGTGGCAGAAACGACAGGAGTGGTGGGATGAGTAAAATGGCAGTTAACTCCCCATGAATGTGAGCAGCCCGTGAGCCATTACGTGGGTAACCCCACGTAGTTCTGCACGACTCACGGAAAAACCGGAAACTGATTCAATCACAGGTTAATGAAGTGTGGGGACCCCGACTCATAAGTCGTGATCACCATGTACAGTGGTCCCAGAGATCAATGCTCACCGAACACATAGAAACTGAATAACAAGAGTCTTACATCCAGTACATACTGTTTTACACAAATTAAGACCATTATACTCAAGTCTTCATAAACTCGCAGCGGAAATCTTTAACGATAGCATGAACCCATGCCATCTGCCTTAAACCTACAGCCATTCTGACTAGGAAGCGTCCTATCTCGCATGTTCATCACCAAGGTACTCTTCATTATATCCTGTTCTTTCATGCTTGGCCAATAAAATAACCAGTGGCAAGCCAATGAGTACTTTGAATGTACTCGCAAGCAACCCAAGAGTGATAACGGAATAATTATGCAAGGCTCTACTACTAAATTGGTATTTTTGCAGAAAGCTAGTTTTTCTCATGCAAGTATGATCAACATGAAGGCGTCTGCGACAAGTATCAGGAGGTCACAGACATCAATATCGAGAAAGAGTTATAAACAACTCATGCTTAAGTTCATCATGACTTCCTCACGAATCATATCAATAATATACTCAACCCGTATTGTTTTTCAGAAACATATGGACATAGTCTAAGCAGCACCACCCAACTATCCTTGACCGTGGACATGGCTATTCGAATAGTTTGACACTCTGGAGAGGTTGCACACTTTACCCACAAGATCCGGGGAACTTTCGTGTCATCCACGACCCGCGGTACCTCAAGTACCTGGGGTAAGCACCCGATCACTACCTTTCCCTAGCCGTGACTAACATAGAGTCCACTTGATTGGTAGCAGCCCCCGTGCCAGACATTGTCACATAATAATTTTGTGGAGCCACGCTCCCATATTCATCACATAACACAAGCACGGGGTACCAACGGTGTGTCCGATGCCCTGTGAAAATAGTCATGGCTGCCTATCCAAGCACGACCCAGGCCCGAGAGTGACCATGCCACTCCCGTCACTAGTAATGTAGGCATCCATGCTAGCACGAACTAGGTAATCAATAATGCCCTTTCCCATATAAAGGTAGAGTGGTTGCGCATGTTTGGTTGGGACGGTCGACAAATCTTAAATCTAACCCATCTCTGTAAACAACACTTTCATCAAGCCTCGATACACTACCTCTCCACCAAGTAGTGACCTAGATAATCATCATCTCCCAGGGGCATTAGTGGCACCCACTGGGGCTATTTGCAAGTATGTCAAACCACACTTGTTTCTTTCCATGCATAACCCTGACCCATTTTGCGTAGCCAACTACTATAGCATATTTCTACAACCCACCAAGACAACTCTAAACAAGGATAGAGTCATGAACAATGCTAGTATCAATGGGGTATGCAACGGAGGCAAGCCTAGCAAGGTTGCCATTCAAGATATATCATGCAGTCGATGAAACAACAAAAATGCTATTATGATGTAAAATGGTTCATAATGGTCAAAGGGCTGCTTGCCTGGCTCAACTAAGTCCTCGGGGTCTTCAAATGTCTCTGGTCCAACTCCTTCGTCAACGTCGTAATCTAACGTCACAAAATAATGGCACACAATAAGGCAATAGCACAAAACAGAAAAATAAAAGTGCTCATAAAATTGTTCAATCACTTTTGATAAATATTAGGATGAAAACTAAGAATGGAAAATTTCTTAGTTTTGGAATTGGAGCTATAGAAACAGAGAAATGGATTTTCAAAGAGGGATTTAAATGCTCAAATTTGAACAGTACAGAAAGGTGTGATGGATTTGCATGAAGTTTACATCATTAAATAGGTGGGATTTTTAGAAGAATATAGGAGTTGGAATTATTTCATTTGGACAAATATTTTGATCTGTGGAATTTTTGCAAGTTTCTGGAAAAAGAAAAATAAGAAATGGCACTGTGCAATTGGGCCGATTCGGCCACAGTGCAGCAAGCCCAAAGGGGATCTAGCCCACATGAGGCTGCCACGTGGAAGGCATAAAGGCAAAATACGCCTTCAGCCGACGTAGCAAACCGGTATGCGCGCACATGCGTTTTAAACCTGACGTGTGGGACCCAGCCATCAGGATGTGTGGCTGACGGACGGGCCCCATGGTCGTCGTCGTCTACCTCTAGCCAGAGGGGGTGGCGAGCTCACCGACGGCGCTGTGGTCGACGGCGAGGCAATTTGAGGGCACCGTAGTGATCAGGGTGGTGTCGCTGTTTGGGACGAGGTGGAGTTGGTCGTCGGAGTGCAGGGGTTCACCGGCGACGAGGAAGCCGGCGGCAGGTCTTCGGGAGGTGCTTTCCGCGGTCGATTCTGGCTGCAATAGAGAGGGGAAACAGAGGGGAAATGGTCAGGGAGGTGCGGCAGTTCCAGATCAAGAGATAGAAGAGGCGGAGAGGGCCTGTATCCCGAGATCGACAGCGACCCGAGGCAGCGGATCTTGAGCTCGGGCCTCTCTGAGGATGAATGTATGGTGCAGGCGGTCGATAGGGAGTGGAAGAGGGCGAGTGGTGGAGAGAACGGGGTCCGGAGTGGCCTTAAATAGCCGTTGCATGGTTCACCATGGACCCATGCACCGGTGAGGTTGCAGTCGAGGCTGGAGGCCATGGGATCTCGTAGGAGTGCGCCCGGGGCGTTTGTGGAGGTGGTCTACGACTAGGGGGAGGAATAGAGAGAGCGGGGGAGTGCCATGGGCGTCGCGCGTGTGAGATCATTCATTGGAGCTCTTGGGCGGCCGGCGAGCGTGTGGAGGGAGGCAGCAGGAGGAAGAAAGAGAAGGGGGATAGGGGCATAGCGTGTTGCGGACGCCGAGGGGCTCCGGTAGGCATGCGGGGGAGGCCTGAGGTCGCCGGGGGCGTTGGGCAGGGGGGCACTACAGTGCCCTGGTGCACTGTAGCGCGCTCTAGAGCGCGCCAATGGCCGGCATTGCCATTTTTTGGTGTCCTGGGTTTAGCTCTAGTGTCTAGGGGGTTGAGGGGGTAGTAAACAAAGGGCAGGCAACTTTGGTTGCTCTGGAGGTGCTCTGGTGTGAGGAGGGGGTGAGAGGGAGGAGGAACAGTGGCTGTCTTGAGAAGAAAAATGGGGTTTTCACCCACCAATGATTGAGCCATGGTCATGCAAAACTTACTGGAGGTAGAAGAGGACTACGAGAAGCTCTGGTAAAAAGTTGAGTTAAAGGAGATTAGTGGAAGGGGTCAAAACAATGGTCTTGGTAAAATAGGAGAAGGTGTTTGATGCAAGTTTGGATAGGTAAATGAATTCTTCTTGACATGAGATTTGACAGGATCAAATTTCATATGCGAATGAGGTTGATAACTAAGTTTGAGTCCATTTAGAGAAAGTTGCCAATGTAACTTTGGCAAACCCTAGCAATCAACAGAAATGGGTTTTCCAAGATTTAGTCATGCAAATCTTTTCTCCTTGATGCACCAATTGGTGTAGTGTCATCATTTCAGGATTTGAACATGTCCACAAAAATTGGGATCAAAAGGAGACAATTGGCAATGTAGAGTTGCTCAAATTTGGATCTGGACAGAGAGGGTTTTGGGGCACTTTTGTGCATCAAAACTATTTGGATGGGAGTGAAACTTGGCAAGATAATCACATTAGCCATTTGTGACTTGCTAGAATTTTCCTGGATTTATTTGACAATATTTCTTTCAGAAATACTTCAAATCCTTGAATTATGCAGAAATGGTTTTGGAGGGTTTTGTCCAATATTTTGGTCATGAACATGTGTTGAAACTCATATATATGGACAATATATGTCCATTGAGTCTCCCTAAATTTTCTAAAATATTTTTGAAACTTTAAAATAATTTTAACCTATTAAAGACCATTTCTGGCCTGATGAAAAAGCCTTTAAATAAAATAGCAAATTAACTTTTAAAATAATATTTTTGTGGTTTTTGGGAGTCCTATATCTAATAGGAATCAAATGTAATTTTTGAATGATTTTTCACATCCCAAATTAAGTACTTGTAGTTCAAGCCTTAACTCAGGGGGTTTTGGAAAACCTAATTTAGAAAATACTTTTTGGCCAAATTATTTTTGCAAGAAAATACTATTCTATCCTATACACATGGCATGATCATTGGGCAAAGTTTTGGATCAAGGAGAAGGAGTATAAGGGTTGGAGGATTTATTTGATTTTTAGAGCACTTGCAAATAGCAAACAAAAATCCAAATCCAAGCAGAGACCAAATCAACACAAAAGTTTTTGTTGGACTCAATTTTTATGCTTAATTAATCCTAAATGTTGTGCCATGAAAATCAGGGTGTGACAGACCTAACCCTCCCCCCCCCCTTACAAAAATCTCGTCCCCGTGATTCCTAAACTAGGCGTTAAAGAGATGCGGAAATTCAGAGGTGAGGGAGTCTTCACGTTCCATGTTGCTTCTGCTTCGGTGTGGTTGCTCCACTGGACCTTGAAGTGCTTGATGACACAGCATCAAGTGCATCTTTTGGCTTCATCCGAGATGTGAACGGGGTTCTTGCAATAAGTTAGGTTTGGCTAGTGGTCAAATGCTCGATGAACGAGGTTCGGCCAAGGGTCTGGCTGGTGTGTGTATCCCAAAGTCGGAATACGCGGAAAAGTAGTGTGTTCGTGTTGGTCCTGGAGGTTACCCATGCTGGTTAGCGTCTTCGTAATGTCTCGCGTTAGTTTAGAAGAGTCAAAGTCTTGGTGTCGCCTTCCATTGACGGAGAATCATTGACTTCCTTAAGGCAGATGATCTTCACTCGCTTGTGGTCTTCATCTAGGTGAGTGTTGAAGCTTGTCCATGTAGACTCCCCGCCGTGATCTTCCGCTTGACCAAGCTGTCTAGGCGTGTTCTTCGGTCATCCTTGGCTTTTTGTCCATGTAATCACGGACGCACGTTCCCAGCGTGGTCCTGAAATGTTTGGTCCTCTCCTCTCTTTGTGTCCATAGTGGCAAGGTTTGGGTTGGGTATTGTCCCTAAGACTTAACTTAGAGGTTTGGTAGAGAAAATGGGCTACATCATTTAAGAAGGTCCTAGCAGGGGTTTCAAAGAGCTTAGGATGTCAGTGAACGTCTATCATCTTATCCTCGAGCTCAGTTCTTCGATGCCAATAGTCCTATCTAATCCTTCAAACAAAGACCACCTTATACCACCGAAAGCATCATTTCGTATAGGCCAAATCCAATCATCACTCATGCTATTCATATGCTCATGACTCCCAAGAGGAGGTCTAACAAAACATACATGGCAACTATCCCCAAACTCATATGCATGGTTATCCTCATGTAAAATCCATACAAGTTGCTAAGCTTGAACTAAACATCACAATCCAAGTACTCAACTTACCCATCCAGGGTCCATGATAGTGCATCTATATCCAACGGAAACACGTCGTATACCAATCCAAGATCTTGTTTCCTTCCTATGAATCTAATCCAGCAGCCCATTAGCCTCCATCAATCACTACATGACCCATTAATCCTACAAATCCAATATTTATGGCGTTTCGCATGATCTTCTAAAGTCCCTATAATTCCAAAATCCTTGAAAAGGGCTATCCTTACTATAGTCAGTCCACCAATTTCCATTATCGGGTCAAGTAACCTCCAACACCAACCTTATATAGATCCCTAAATCAACTCCGACAATTAATCCAATCTCCTAGTTTATCGTCCACCTAGAAACATGGTATCATGATCGAGATCATCAGTCTAAATCCAATTTACTCCGAACCATGTAGACTTACTCAGCATCTATACTCCACTAGGATCACCTATTTAATCCAAATCTCATGTCCTACAAGAATTCCTACATGTTCCCCCAAGTCATTATCGTAATGTCAACTATCTCTTATCAATATCCCTTGGTTAAGTCAAATCCTTATACTTCCAAGAATTTTAGCTTGCGAACATAATTATCCTACTAAATCCAATTTACTCAGGAGTAATGAAAGTTATGCTACTCTATTAACATGATCCCACCAAGTTCATCTACCAACATGAAAGCCTCATAATCCACCAAAGAGTCTCAGATATTTCCTCAAGGTTACTCGCATAGCCTCATCAAGTCATTTGTCCTGTATCATATACCCTCAAATTGGTCTTCCCTATGGCATCATCAGTTCTGGTGCTATCTTAGGATGATAATGTGCTAGTTCACTATGTCCACTAGTTCCATAATGAACCTTGTACTAAGCAAAGGTTTTTTAGGCTCAACTGGTTCTCTTGCAATTCCGTAGGTTAAGCTCATGGTTAAGGATTCGAGCTGGGTTATCTCGTGAAGTCTCGAAGGGTCCAGGGATGGGTTTCCAGTCTTGAGGGGTAAACATAACTCTACGGGTTGCACTTGGTCGAGGAGGATGTAGCAAAAGTCTTCAGTGCTAGTTGGTCGCCAAGCTGGATTCCTTGGTGCATCTTGCCTTGTTGTCTTCAGTTGATGAAAGGAATCAGAGGGAAAAAGTAGCATAGAGGAGGGGAATGCCTAAAGGGGGTTCTATAGTGCAAGTGCAAACAAATAAGTGCCGAAAAGGCCAAACACAAGCATTAAAATAAGGTAGGTGATATAGTCGTGTACTTGTTGCCTAGGGCAAAAGGGCGACTTATATCAAAACACAAACAAATAAAAACAAGCAACACACAATCATGGTTCTACCTGAACCATCACACGGACTCGACTTCGCATAGGGGATACACGACCCATCCTACCCTAGGGGTTCTCGGACTCAGTAGTCGTGCTTTCTTCGTGTGTCAGAGAGAAGGACTCTCAGTCTTCTAGGTCTTCCTCAGGTGTCGCTATGTCTCTTGTAGTTGTTCGATGAAATGATCTGGGTTGGGCGTGAAGAATCTTTGACAACTTCTCATCTGGTAAGCTGACGGGGCGAAGGTGGTTCCTCGTGGCTGCCATTGTCCGGGTCTTCGGTTATCTCTGTAATCATGACAGTGCCTTCTTGTCTTCTAAGGCATCGAGGCTTCTAGGTAGGCAATCCTTTATGCAATAACATCAACAAGGCATGGTAGAGGTTCAACATGTCGGTCACATTGGTGACAACATCGACACCAAGAGCAGGGGACGAAGAGAACTATTTTCCTGCTCACTATAGTGAGGCGGACCAAATGGCAAGGTTCTAATTCACCGCTGGTTGCCGATACAACAACGTAAGGACAGGGTTGCTCTATTAGCGATGTATATCATGATCTTGCATATTTTACGCCTGATCATTGTCGGCCAAGGTTGCATCATCCTGGGGCAGTGTCAAGGGTGTCACCATCTTCTGAGTCTTGGTTTCCTCATTCCTCGAGAAGGTATCTTCTGTTGGTATCGTCTTGTCATGGTGTCGCCAATCTTATGTTCCAAAGATGTGACCAAACTTCTGGCAAGGTGGTTTCTTTCGAGGTTGCCCACGAGGATTACAAGGAATCCAGTGGTGAGGGGCATGAGGGTGCTAGCGACCGTTTGCAAAAGTTTTGAAGGGGAAGAGATCAGTAAGGAAAATATATCTTAGTTTTCGAAAAAAAACTCAGAAGGGAAGAGACGTATAGATAGGTTTTTGAAAATTAGTGATTGTTTTGGAAATAGTTTTACCCTAACTAACAACCATGCTAACTAAGGCTTTCTACAGTCAGGATGGCTCTGATACTAGCTCTATGGGGACCCCGACTCATAAGTCATGATCATCATGTATAGTGATCCCAGAGATCAATGCTCACTGAACACACAGAAACTGAATAACAAGAGTCTTACATCCAGTACATACTGTTTTACACAAATTAAGACCATTATAGTCAAGTCTTCATAAACTAGCAGTGGAAATATTCAATGATAGCATGAACCCATGCCATCTGCCTTAAACCTACAGGCATTCTGACTAGGAAGCGTCCTATCTCGCATGTTCATCACCAAGGTACTCTTCATTATATCCTGTTCTTTCATGCCTGGCCAATAAAATAACCAGTGGCAAGCTAATGAGTACTTTGATTGTACTCGCAAGCAACCCAAGAGTGATAATGAAATAATTATGCAAGGCTCTACTACTAAATTGGTATTTTTGCAGAAAGCTAGTTTTTCTCATGCAAGTATGATCAACATGAAGGCGTCTGCAACAAGTATCAGGAGGTCACAGACATCAATATCGAGAAAGAGTTATAAACAACTCGTGCTCAAGCTCATCATGACTTCCTCAAGAATCATATCAACAATATACTCAACCCGTGTTGTTTTTCAGAAACATATGGACATAGTCTAAGCCGCACCACCCAACTGTCCTTGACCGTGGACACGGCTATTTGAATAGTTTGACACTCTGCTGAGGTTGCACACTTTACCCACAAGATCCGGGGAACTTCCGTGTCATCCACGACCCGCGGTACCTCAAGCACCCGGGGTAAGCACCCGATCACTACCTTTCCCTAGCCGTGACTAACATAGAGTTCACTCGATTGGTAGCAGCCCCCGTGCCAGACATTGTCACATAATAATTTTGTGGATCCACGCTCCCATATTCATCACATAACACAAGCACAGCGTACCAACGGTGTGTCCGGTGCCCTATGAAAACAGTCATGGCCGCCTATCCAAGCACGACCCCATCCCGAGAGTGACCACGCCACTCCCGTCACTAGTAATGCGGGCATCCAGGCTAGCACAAACTAGGTAATCAATAATGCCCTTTCCCATATAAGGGTAGAGTGGTTGCGCATGTTTGGTTGGGACGGTCGACAAATCTTAAATCTAATCCTTCTCTGTAAACAACACTTTCATCAAGCCTCGGTACACTACCTCTCCACCAAGTAGTGACCTAGATCATCATCATCTCCCAGGTGCATTAGTGGCACCCACTGGGGCTATTTGTAAGTATGTCAAACCACACTTGTTTCTTTCCAAGCATAACCCTGACCCATTTTGCGTAGCCAACTACTATAGCATATTTCTACAACCCACCAATGCAACTCTAAACAAGGATAGAGTCATGAACAATGCAAGTATCAACGGGGTATGCAACGGAGGCAAGCCTAGCAAGGTTGCCATTCAAGATATATCATGCAGTCGATGAAACAACGAAAATGCTATTATGATGTAAAATGGCTCATCATGGTCAAAGGGCTACTTACCTGGCTCAACAAAGTCCTCGGGGTATTCTAATGTCTCTGGTCCAACTCTTTCGTCAACGTCGTAATCTAATGTCGCAAAATAATGGCACACAATAAGGCAATAGCACAAAACAGAAAAATAAAAGTGCTCATAAAAATGTTCAATCACTTTTGATAAATATTAGGATGAAAACTAAGAATGGAAAAATTCTTAGTTTTGGAATTGGAGCTATAGAAACAGAGAAATGGATTTTCAAAGAGGGATTTAAATGCTTAAATTTGAATTTAAATTTGAACAGTACGGAAAGGTGTGATGGATTTGCATGAAGGTTACATCATTAAATAGGTGGGATTTTTATAAGAATATAGGAGTTGGAATTATTTCATTTGGACAAATATATTGATTTGTGGAATTTTTGCAAGTTTCTGGAAAAAGAAAAAGAAGAAATGGCACTGTGCAATTGGACCGATTCGGCCACAGTGCAGCAGGCCCAGAGGGGATCCAGCCCGCGCGAGGCTGCCACGTCAAAGGCGTAAAGGCAAAATATGCCTTCAGTCGACGTAGCGAACCGGTACTCGCATGTGTGCATTTTAAACCTGACGGGTGGGACCCAGCCGTCAGGGTGTGTGGCTGACAGACGGGCCCCATGGCCGTCATCGTCTATCTCTGGCCAGAGGGGGTGGCGAGCTCACCGGCGGTGCTGTGGTCGACGGCGAGGCGATTTGTGGGCACAGTAGTGCTCAGGGTGGTGTCGCCATTCGGGACGAGGTGGAGTTGGTCACCGGAGTGCAGGGGTTCACCGGCGACGAGGAAGCCGGTGGAAGGGCTTCGGGAGGTGCTTGCCCCGGTCGATTCCGGCTGCAATAGGGAGGGGAAACAGAGGAGAAATGGTCAGGGAGGTGCGGCGGTTCTAGATCGAGAGATAGAATAGGTGGAGAGGGCCTGTACCCCGAGATCGACAGCGACCCGTGGCGGCGGAGCTCGAGCTCGATCTTGAGCTCGGGCCTCTCTGAGGATGAATGGATGGTGCAGGCGGTCGATAGGGAGTGGAAGAGGGCGAGTGGTGGAGAGAACGGGGTCCGGATTGGCCTTAAATAGTCGTTGCGCGGTTCACCATGTCCCCGTGCGCCGGTGAGGTTGCAGTCGAGGCTGGAGGCCATGGGAGCTCGCAGGAGTGCGCCCGGGGTGTTTGTGGAGGTGGTCTACGACCAGGGGGAGGAATAGAGAGAGAGAGGGGGAGTGCCAGGGGTGTCACGCATGTGAGCTCATTCATTGGAGCTATCGGGTTGCCGGCGCGCGTGTGGAGGGTGGCAGCAGGAGGAAGAAAGAGAAGGGGGCACTACTGCAGGATGCTGCTAACGCGACACTACGATCAGAGAACCTTTGATGAAACTGTGTGCAATACATTAATCACAAACGGTGATGTAAAAAAACAATCAAAAAAGATGCAAAACATTTCCGATGGTGGAGCCATCAAACACGGTTCCGATTTTAGTTGCGTGTGCAATGCAGGGCACACGGTTGATCCATCTGAACTGTTTGCAATGAGACAGAATAATAGAAACGGGCAGCCATAACAAGGTGTGTGCGATATATGCCATACAGTTCACTCAGATGAACTGTTTACTATTAAGGAGTGCAATATAAACGGTTAGCCAGATCAAGGTGTGTGTGATATATGGCATACGGTTCACTCGGACAAACTGTTTTCGATTAGGGAACACAACAGAAACGGTTCAACTTAACAAGATGTGTGTGATATGCGGCATACAGTTCAAATAGATGAACTGTTTGTGATGAGCCAAAAGAACACAAACGAGTCATGTAAACAAAATGCGTGTGATAAGCGGCAAACAGCCGACTCGGATGAACTGTTTGCGATGAGAAATTACAACACAGACGGTTACTATAGTTAATTCGTGTGCGATTCTGTGTGTACAAAAAACTTTGAAAATTGCAAACTAGTTGCTTGCGGTGGCTAGGAGTATCGCACATGATGCGTCTGCGAGTACTCGTGTGTGATGATTAGTAAGTTACACATACGTTTCCTTATGTTAACACGTGTGTGAATTTGCAATATGGACAGTTAATATGCAAACGCCTTCTGGACATCGGGCACGCATTTAACTAAATGAACTGTGTACGATACTAATACTTTCCACGAAAATTTAAGAACTTGGCTAACAGCATTTGAGTAACATATACATAGTGGTTACACTATTCGACAAAAGGAGAATCTTCATTACACGGTTTTGACAACCATATGGTCCATATCTACATACTTAACATAGTAACAACTATCACATTTTAAGAGGCTGAGGGCCAACAACCATATGGTCCATATCTACATACTTAACATAGTAACAACTAGCACATTTTAAGAGGTTGAGGGCCAACAACCACAACTATCCGCTGGAAGCAGCTTGATCACGGTGACTCGGCATCTCGTCAATGAAAAGGAAGAGCCCTCTTGTGCTTGGTAGAGCATGAGTAGAACAGTGTCTCCAATTTTCCAATATGGATGCACTGCCACGACAAGCGAGAACTTGTTAATTTGACTGGTTCCATTTCTGCGGGAAATGCAGTACCTTGCAATTACTTTGGCGTTATTAGCAGGCACAAGTGTAATTCGACCACGCCGGGAAATTGATCCAGGAACTGCTACAGCGGGAAATTTTTGTTGAAATGTAGAATAAAAACCAATTGTAACATATCATTGAAGATATATATAGTTTATGAGCATCAACATAAAAATAAGACTTGGTACCAGCGTTTTGTGCACACAATTGGTCTTGTTCAATGTGTGCACCATAGGTAAAATTAATCCCATCCAAAATCTAGCGTTCATACGCTGTGCTATCTCTGTCAGATTATCAACAAAGTTTATGACATGCTTCAAGTCCTTCCAGTAAAATTTGGTACACTTAGTAACATACAGATCATTCACTATGCATCCAACATATCTTGCTTAAAAGGTGGAAAGGTATTATTTATTCAGAACATGGCAGAAGAATATATAGTTCGCATAAATTGGTAAATAGAATTTGTTACTGCCTAGGAATGGAGTCAGAAAATGAAATCACAATTGGTTGCTTAAATAGTGATCAATTAGTCAGAATAAATACCCCAATTTTGCTAAGTAATATGCCAGCATGGATAAAGTTGAAAGGACACTAACCTCGATCAGACTTTGATCGGCTGATGAGGTTGGGGAAGTAAACATCCATGTTAATTAGACCAGGCTGTGGTGCACGCACTAGAAGTTTATTGCCAACTTTCAGTTCATAACAGTTAGACATTTTTCTCCAAAGGTCCGCATCAAAATAGGAGTGACCATCTTTATCAAGTTTTACGCTAACCGTCATTGTAAATCCATGCTGCGTTGTCAATATGACATCCATGAAGTCATCAACAAAGTAAAGCCCAAGATTTCCTTCTACTCCTGTTCTTGCAAAGCAAGGGATGTACTACTTGAAATGAAAATTAAGATCGTAAATTAGATATATTGAAATAACAGAGCAAGATGCAAATATGGGAGTAACTGATAGAACAGATCAATATATAGATAAAGCAAAGTACAAAAATATATAATTAAAAATAGATAATGTAACAAAGATTTGATGCAAATATGAGAGTAACTGTATGAACAATACATCATATATTTGCCTAATATAGGGGGGGGGGGAATCGGCTTCGACATCTAGGCTGCATGTGGCACCGTACCTTTTATCCAAATGTAGCAACAGACGGTATATGTTCACAAATTTAGGCCATGCCGACCATGGTAGGTTGAGATTGAACATACCGAGCGCTCCCTGAAGTCATCCGGAATGGTGAGATAGAACTTCGTTTCCGACTGGCCGCGACCACACTTGCCCGATTTGTGCTCGCGATGTGGACACATGAATGAAAACCCTCGAAACAGCTAGAAGAAATATGAATCCACGGTGATTTCCGCTGGTTGATTAACAGCGACGGACGGACTGCGATAAGAGATGAGTGAATATTTTGCTAAGTTGATTACCTTCTCAATGAGAAAAATCCCCGGCCCAATCCCGCAGAAAACCCCAATCGACCAGAGTCTAGAATGTCGGTGCAGATAGGCGGCGGAAAGCGGCAGGGGCGAAACCCCGTGCCGCTTGGAGCGCGACCTCCGCCCGCCGACAACAGCCGTCGAGCTTAGAGTGGCCGCCGTGATAGAAGTTGATGAGGTGCAGAGTTGCGGAGGAGTCCGCGGCGAGTGGGTGGGGATGAAGTGGTCGAGGGTTTTCTTTTTTCCTTTTGCATGTGTGGGTGAACACACACGGTTCGCAGAGGCGACGGAGATGAATCGTGTGCGATAGTAAATCACTGAGATTGAAGGGGAATCCAAATTTCATTTGTCCTTTGTCCTTTGTCCATGAGTTTTTTTCTACGATGAACATAAACCCTGCAAATCACCGTGTTCAAATTTGGCACTTTTCCGGGTTCATTTACAATATTTAGGGGATTATGTGCATTTTCTAGGCATTAATGCACATAATTCAAATTCAAACAATCGGTGCATGAAAAGGTGCACGAGAACGGTCTGGAAAACCATGATCGTGCTATTTAGTAAATTCTCATGCCTTTTACAAGGAATGGGCAAATATTTCACGGAAATGTGTGGCAATAGTCAACCACAAACACGTCATTTATTGGTTTTTCAACTGTAGAAAAATGAAATACATGCTTAAAAAACATGACGGCTGGCATGGTGCCATGGTATGGCCTCACCATGCCTTGGTACAAATTTGAGAAGGTTTGGCTTATGTCATCGTCCACGCCATTCATAAATCGAACCATCACCGAGGAATTTTCATGGTTTCGAGGGGGAAATCAGCAAGATTGAAGGGGCCGGGAATCCAAATTTCCTTCCTAGCTTGTCATTCAGTTTTTTCTACAATCAACATACCCCCTCGAATGCAACGTGTTCAAATTTGGCATTTTTCCGGGCTCATTTACCATATTAGGGGATTATGTGCATTTTCTAGGCATTAATCCACATAATGCAAATTCGAACAATCGGTGCATGAAAAGGTGCACAAGAACGGTCTGGAAAAACCATACTCATGGTATTTAGTAAATTCTCAAGCCTTTTACAAGGAATGGGCAGAGATTTCAAGGGAATGTGTGGCAATAGTCAACCACAAACGCGTCATTTACTGGGTTATCAACTATAGAAAAATGAAGTACATGCTTGATAAACATGACGCCTGGCATGGTGCCATGGTATGGCCTCACCGTGCCCTGGTAAAAAGCTGAGAAGGTTTTATTTATGTCATCATGCACGCCCTTCATAAATCGAACCATCACCGAGGAAGTTCCATGCTTTCGAGAGGGAAATAACCAAGATTGAAGGGGAATCCAAATTTCCGTCCTAGTTTGTCATTCAGTTTTTTTCCAACGATCAACATACCGCCTCCAATGCAACGTGTTCAAATTTGACATTTTTTCGATCTCATTTACCATATTTAGGGGATTATGTGCATTTTCTAGGCATTAGTGCACATAATTCAAGTTCAAACAATCGGTGCATGAAAGGGTGCACAAGAACGGCCTGGAAAACCATGCTCGTGCCATTTAGAAAATTCTTATGCATTTTGCAAGGAATGGGCAGATATTTCGATGAACTGTGTGGCAATAGTCAACCACAAACGTTTGTTTATTGGGTTTTCAACTATAGAAAAAATGAAATAAATGCTTGAAAAACATGACGCCTGGCATGGTGCCATGGTATGGCCTCACTATTCCCTGGTGAAAATTTGAGAAGGTTTGGCTTATGTTGTCATGCACACCCTTCATAAATCGAACCATCACCGAGGAAGTTCCATGCTTTCGAGAGGGAAATCACCAAGATTGAAGGGGAATCCAAATTTTCTTCGTTCTTTGCCCTGGAGTTTTTTTCTACGACGAACATACACCCTGCAAATCACCGTGTTCAAATTTGGCATTTTTTCGGGCTCATTTACCATATTTAGGGGATTATGTGCATTTTCTAGGCATTTAGCATATATAAATCCAATCCAGCTACAGTTGCACGGGTGTGATGTGAGGGACGTGGATTGTCGTTCGATCACGGCGCATCCTACGGAGCACACGCGCGATCCACGTGGCTGGGGTTCCGGCCAATCATAACGCAACACACAACAGGCTCAGCGCACACTGTTTCTAGAGGCGACGGAGGTGAATCGTGTGCGATAATGAACGAGCAAAATTGTAAGGGAAGCCAAATTTCCTTCGTCATTTGTCGTTGAGCTCTTAAAAACCACCGCACTGTATGGCTGCCCGGCCCCTCTGTCCCAGAGCTCTTTCCAAGCGTCGTTCATGGCACCGCAGTGTACAGTAACTGGTAAGGAAGCTATGGCATCCTGCCGCGCCGCGTTCCTCGCCGCCCGCGACCGCACACATGGTAAGGAAGCGATGGCATCTCACCACGCCGAGTTCATCACCGGTGGCAGCCACACAGTTACGTGGGCGGACTTTGAGGCTGCCATGGCCGAATGGGCGGTGGATCTAGAGGCGGCCAAAGCCGCACAGAAGGAGCGGAAAAGGTAGAAAGCAGTCAATAAAAGAGAGTCCCGCCTCCGCAAGAACGAAGAGGCCGCACGCCGAGCTGAGGAGAGCTTGGCGGAGATCGAAGCACGGTGGGCTGCCGCCTACAAGGCCGGGAAGGAGAACACAGGCATCTGGCCAGCATGCCCCGATGGCAGCTTGTGAGAAGTAGTTAGTGTGTGTGTCGCCTGTAAGTTTGTATAATTAATTACGAGCATCTACCAGTACTACATACCTCACCGCGCCAGTTGGCCCCACACTGGCTTAAATTGCCGCGCCAGCGGATGGCATCAAGCTTCTCTCTTGTTGCATAGGATCAAATCTGGCTACGCGAGCGAGGCAGGTTGACACTTGATTGCATTTCATAAACCGATGATTGCTCATCGGGTGTCACCTTGCCTCGTTCATGTACATTGAATAATCCTGATACAATGAAAGAGATTTTTGAAATTAGGTGCGGTTGGAGATGCTGATAGATATAAGAATTATTAGAAGATCACAAAACACACGGTTTTTATGGCGTACCCGTGTGCGTTTTTTTGCGTTAATGATCCATAAGTCAGTTACCTGTGCGATGATCCTAATAAACCAGGCGTACCATTGACCGAAAAAATCAACTACACGTGTACATTTTTTTGGAGACGGGATCTGCCAATTTTCTCTTTTCTCGCACACGAGTATTTTACGCGCTTCGTCTGTGTTGTGTGTTTCCCCCGCCCAATTTTCAAGTTTCGCAGCGAAATTTTCATTAGGTGCGCGATTTCAGAATTTATTCCTCCAACCACATCCCCACCCATCAAATTTCCTCAGTATCTCCCCCTCCCCCCTCCCCCTACCGGCAGCTCAAACCGCCGCCGCCGCAACCACAGCTTCAACCACATCTATGTTCTGCTCGGATCCAGTCAGGTAACCCACCGATCTCTATCACGGCCCCGGCCTGGTTGCTTAAATGGCGCCTGCAAAACATTCTCATGCCTCCAAATCCCCACACCCCTACCTCCAGAGCATCGCTGCGCAAGCCCAACCACATATCACGTGGAGGTCGAGGAGCTGATGGTGGTCCATGGCGCGATGGCCGCTATGCGTGTTGACCCGGAGGAACACCTCGCCTCCGCCGCCGCCGACATGGTGCATGCTCTGGCCCAGATGAAGTGCCCTAGCGACTACCCCCTAGGACTTAACAGGTATGATCTGACCAGCTCAATCTTACCAATACCACTTGCAATGGCTATGTTTTGTGCGGTTGATGTGTTAAGCATGTTCGTGCCTTGTTTATTTCAGTACTGCACACTGTGTGATGTTCAAGTATTAACTGTCTAGCTCAATTTCACCAATACCAGCAACAAACTTACAATACATGACTCAGGATATCACTAGAGATGCTGCCCATTTGCTATTTTTGGTGGATGCTAACCCTGTTGTACTTAACATGCCTGTCCATGTACTTACGCAGGGTCATAACGGCCGATGATGTTGTTTGCCATCGAGGTTAGCTGCATCCCATGTCTTACAGTATTTCACATCATTTGTCCAATTGCAGTTTAACTTCTAACATTTACTGGTTGCCTATAGGTACACATGTCAGTGGCACTGATCCACGCTTCGACCCGGAGGAACAGCTCGCCTCCGCCGCCGCTGACTTTGGGCAGGCTCTGGCCAAGATGAAGTGCCCCAGCAACTACCTTTCACGACTTACCAAGTATGTACTCACCAGTTCAATCTTACCAATACCAGTTGCAATTAATGGCTACATTTTGTACGGTCGATGTATTAAGTATGTTGTAGTAAACATGCCTAACATGTTTTAGCTACTTTCCCTACCTTTTTATAGACAACTAGGCCATTCTTTGCTCTGGCAGCACCTGCCTTGTGATGTTTAACTCTACCAATTGCATTTTTATCAGTACCGGTTTCAATGGCTATTAAGCCTATTGCAATTAACAGTTGTATCCATTTTTAAACAGTTGTATTTCAATGGCTACAAACTTACAAAACATGACTTAGGATGTTGTTAAGCCTGTTGCAATTAACAGTTGTATCCATTTTTTAATCTTTCCCTTTGCTACCGTGCTACTCTCCGCAATGAAGATATACTAGAGATGCTGCCCATTTGCTATTTTTGGTGGATGCTAACCCTGTTGTACTTAACATGCCTTTCCATGTACTTACGTAGGGCCATAACAGGCGATGCTATTGTTTGCCATCGAGGTTAGCTGCATCCCATGTCTTACAGTATTTTACATCATTTGTGCAATTGCAGTTTGGCTTCTAACATTTACTTGCTTCTTGTAGGTACACATGTCGGCGGCACTGATCCACGCTTCAACCCGGAGGAAGAGCTCGCCTCCGCCGCCGCTGACTTTGGGCGGGCTCTGGCCAAGATGAAGTGCCCCAGCAACTACCTCTCAGGACTTACCAAGTATGAACTCACCAGTTCAATCTTACCAATACCAGTTGCAATTAATGGCTATATTTTGTACGGTCGATTTATTAAGCATGTTGTAGTAAACATGCCTAACACATTTTAGCTATTTTCACTACCTTTTTATAGACAACTGGGCCATTCTCTGCTCTGGCAACACCTGCCTTGTGATGTTTAACTCTGCCAATTGCATTTTTATCAGTACCGGTTTCAATGGCTATTAAGCCTGTTGCAATTAACAATTGTATCCATTTTTAAACAGTTGTATTTCAATGGCTACAAACTTACAAAACATGACTTGGGATGCTGTTATGCCTGTTGCAATTAACAGTTGTATCCATTTTTTAATCCGTCCCTTTGCTACCGTGCTACTCTTTCGCAATGAAGATATCACTACAGATGCTGCCGTTTTATTACCATTTGCTATTTTTGGTGGATGTTAACCCTGTTGTAGTTAACATTGGCTTTCCATGTACTTAAACAGGGCTACAATGGGCGATGCTATTATTTGCCGTCGAGGTTAGCTGCATCCCATGTCTTATACACCATCTGTTCCTAAATATAAGTATTTTTAGAGATTCCAATATAGACTACATAAGGAGAAAAATGAGTGAATCTAGATTCTAATCTAAACTATATCTATAATTCTATATACATCCGTATGTAGTTCATATTGAAATCTCTAAAAATACTTGTACTTAGGAACATAGGTAGTTGTTTTTTACATCATTTGTGCAATCTCAGTTTAGCTTCTAACATTTACTGGTTGCTTGTAGGTACATATATGAGCGGTACTGATCCACGCTTCAATACCTTTTGCGTATGGGGCAATGAGATATTCATGAGCAAGCGTAAAGTGAGGAAACTAAGAAAGGTTGTTAGGCAAAAGAAACGGGTGATGGGAATTAAGCTCTTTATTTACACTTTGTCCAAGACAACAATGAACTTTAGGATGGTAAGTAATGTGTTGCCTTTTCCCCCTGCCCACAACAAGTTACTCTATTAGACCTCAGTATCTCATATTTTTCTCTTTTCAGTGGTTTCCGAAGCTATTTACTGATGATTACCTTGCAAACTACATGACCGGAGTGGAGGCAACTAAGGTTAAAGTATATAATTCATGCTACCATGATAATGCTCTAGAAGTCTTCCTGAAGGCAGTGAAGGATGGGCGGGCGATCGTCACAAGGGGTTGGACAAAATTTGTTCATGCCTGCGGCATGCAGGAAGGCACATTATGGGCATTCCGCTTCTTCAACACCATCGGCAGTCAAAATGATTTACACTTGTCTCTTCACCTTTACCGCCTCTAAATATTGTGGTTCATCATAGTTAATTGATGTCTAATCCTGTAATTACTGAACATATTATACTGACAATTTTATTTATGGATTCGTTGTTGAACCATTGTGATGAGAATTTGAATTCCACGTTTCATATTTCAAAATTTCCAATTTGAATAATAAATTACAGGGAAAAATAAAATTATACAGGAGCGAATAAAATAATGTGCACACGGGTAGAAAGAAAACAGCGTGTGTGATGAAAAATAGAGAACAGACGGTTCTTTGACGTGAAACGTTTGCGATGCCCGACGGACACACACACGGTTTCGTCTCATATGCGTGTGCGATTCATAGTAATATGGCAAATGTTTCAAACCAGTGTGCGTGTGTGATAGGAATACCAATCGCACACAGTTATGAAAATGGACACGTTGGCGTTAGCAGAGGCACCGCACACATTTTACATTCTTGAACCGTGTGCGATAACGTACCTATCACAAACATATTGGTAGCGCTGGAGCGCCAATGGCCGGCATGGCCATTTTTTGGTATCTTGCGTGTAGCCTCTAGTGTCTAGGGGGTTGAGGGGTAGTAAACAAAGGGCAGGCAACTTTGGATGCTCTGGAGGTGCTCTAGTGTGAGGAGGGGGTGAGAGGGAGGAGGAACAGTGGCTATCTAGAGAAGAAAAATGGGCTTTTCACCCACCAATGATTGAGCCATGGTCATGCAAAACTTACTGGAGGTAGAAGAGGACTAGGAGAAGCTCTGGTAAAAAGTTGAGTTAAAGGAGATTAGTGGAAGGGGTCGAAACAATGGTCTTGGTAAAATAGCAGAAGGTGTTTGATGCAAGTTTGGACAGGTAAATGAATTCTTCTTGACATGAGATTTGACAGGATCAAATGTCATATGCAAATGAGGTTGATAACTAAGTTTGAGCCCATTTGGAGAAAGTTGCCAATGTAACTTTGGCAAACCCTAGAAATCAACAGAAATGGGTTTTCCAAGATTTAGTCATGCAAATCTTTTCTCCTTGATGCACCAATTGGTGTAGTGTCATCATTTAAGGATTTGAACATGTCCACAAAAATTGGGATCAAAAGGAGACAATTGGCAATGTAGAGTTGCTCAAATTTGGATCTGGACAGAGAGGGTTTTGGGGCACTTTTGTGCACCAAAACTATTTGGATGGGAGTGAAACTTGGCAAGATAATCACATTAGACATTTGTGACTTGCTAGAATTTTCCTGGATTTATTTGACAATATTCTTTCAGAAATATTTCAAATCCTTGAATTATGCAGAAATGGTTTTGGAGGGTTTTGTCCAATATTTTGGTCATGACCATGTGTTGAAACTCATATATATGGACAATATATGTCCACTGAGTCTCCCTAAATTTTCAAAAATATTTTTGAAACTTCAAAATAATTTTAACCTATTAAAGACCATTTCTAGCCTTATGAAAAAGCCTTTAAATAAAATAGAAAATTAACTTTTAAAATAATATTTTTGTGGTTTTAGGGAGTCCTATATGTAATAGGATTCAAATATAATTTTTGAATGATTTTTCACATCCCAAATTAAGTACTTGTAGTTCAAGCCTTAACTCAAGGGGTTTTGGAAAACCTAATTTAGAAAATACTTTTTGGCCAAATTATTTTTGCAAGAAAATACTATTCTGTCCTATACACATGGCATGATCATTGGGCAAAGTTTTGGATCAAGGAGAAGAAGTATAAGAGTTGGAGGATTTATTTGATTTTTAGAGCACTTGCAATTAGCAAACAAAAATCCAAATCAAAGCAGAGACCAAATCAACACAAAAGTTTTTGTTGGACTCAATTTTTATGCTTAATTAATCCTAAATGTTTTGCCATGAAAATTACGGTGTGACATGAAGAAGCAAGGAAGATATCAGGAAAGACATGAATCCCATTATGGTTTGGCCAAAGTGTGCGCCTGTGTATTTGTTGGGGCCTAGCCCAACGATGCCAGGCGGCACGTATGGGCCAGGCCCGGGGGCTCCTGTCAGTGCAACAAACATTCACGTTTGATTACCCGGACTTATACACAGGCGTGCTGGCATCGCATGTCCAGCACCAAACTACAAAACAAGACCAAGCCAGAGGAACCGCTCTTCGTGAGATCAAGGAGCGGATCAAGAAGACCAAGTCAAACAAGACAGCAGAGCATCACCTTGGGGAGGCCTTCCTTGCTGGGCAGGAGAGCCTGGCCGGGTCGAAGCCGCCCCAGGGACAAGTCCAAGATTTCCCCGGCAGGCTTGCCGGGTTTGCCAAGGGCGAGGACTCCCGCCAAGGCACCACTGCTCCACCGCACCACAACGCATATCACCTATCAATGTGGTGTCAAGCCTCCAGGTGATTAAGTGGCTACCACCAAGCACGTGGCAGCCCATTGGAAGACAGATTACTCTCATACGACACCCGTCCAGAGGCATGTCGAACAGATAAGCAGAAGATGATTAAGCGGCACGGCAGGCCTACCGGGCTTCACCCTCAACACGACACCTAGCAGTGCATTTAATGCACTTTGTCCTAACTGCCAGAATTAGGTATGATAGCACTGTTAGCTATCTAATCACTAGATAAAGATTGTTTTGCCACTTTGGTTACCCCTTGAGCTATAAAAGGAGGTCCAAGGCAAACTAGCAAAGGATTTGGACCCTTGCACACTTGTACGTGCGTAGCACCTCTCCCCGAGGCCACCTTGATGGGCTTGAGCGCTGCGCGTTCTTCGTGTTCCTCCATCGAATCCACCAACGTAGGAGTAGGGTTTTACGCTTCCCAGCGGCCCAAACCTGGGTAAAAACCACCAGTGTCACCACTGTCGTGCTGTTTCATGGCCTCCGCTCTTTGTGCAACGTGATCTTCCCCCTTGCTAGACCACAAAGGGGCCGATGGCCCCATAGGTGATCGTGTTCCTCCATGACAGAAGTCCACAATTTTCTTGATAGGATGGTTGAGTCCATTCAAGAAGCGTGCCATAGTTTGTTCATCATCTTCCTTGACATTGGCTCGTATCATGGCAACTTCCATCTCTTGATAGTATTTCTTCCACCGTCTTCATGCCTTGCTTGAGAAGTTGCAACTTCCTGAAGAGATCGCGGGTGTAGTGTGTAGCACGAAGCGAGCTCTCATGATATCCTTCATGTGTCTCCAAGACATGATGGGTGGTTCGCCTTTCTCCCTTTGTTGCTCGATCACTTGTTCCCACCAAATGAGGACGTAGTCTTGAAACTCGAGGGAGGCCATGGCGATTTTCTTCTCCTTCTCATAATTATGAATACGGAATATCTTGTCAACCTTCAATGCCCATGAGAGATACTCCTCGGGATCGTTGCTTCCAGAGAACTTGGGCATGGTGAACATGAGCTTGTCGTATCGTTGTTCTTTATTATGGTGACGATGGTGATGTCGCACTTGTCGTGGAGGAGGATCTTCAGTTTCACACTCCTCTTGATGGACTTGTCGATTAGGTCGCGGGATTTATTCCCGGTTCCTTCTTTCTTGTTGCTCTTCATGGTGAGTGGCTCCATCTTGTCGTTCTTGGTGAAGTGCTTCTTCTTGTTCACGCACTTGACGGTTGTGTCCGTCGACAGCTCTAGTGGCCTTACAGAGTGCGCGTGTGCTTAAAGGGCTTGTTCATCATGGTATCTTTGTTCTTGCCGAATCACGTCACCATCTTGAGGTGCTTGACGTGGTGCTTGACGAGGGTGCGCTCGATCCATTGCATCTTGTTCTTGGTGACAAAGACGGTCGCGTTCTCGAACACGGTCTTGCAAACCATTGCCATGGAATGGGTTTTCTTGAGCTTGGCGATCTTGAGGGTCGTCTCCCTGATGAGAACGAGCTCGAGGAGGACATGCATTGGAAGAAGAGTAGTCCGAAGAGTGTGGACTTGAGTGGCGCCGTCTTGATGAGGAGGTGGTGGAGGACGCGCGGCTCACGATCATGTTGCAAAATTCTTCCATTTGAGTGTTCAGCTTGGCGTCGAGGTAGTCTCGGTTTCTTGCTTCCGATTGGCGTAGGTCGGTGGCGAGTTGCTCGATGCGGTCACCCAAAGCTTCACTTTCTTGATGTAAAGCTCGTTGGACACTGAAAATGTCAATTTTGGTGACGTGGTCGTTCGCTTCGTCTTGATTCTCGAAGAGTGGGTTCGCCGAAGTGCTTGGCCTATCCATCATAACCAAGAGGTGGTTGATACGCCTCCAACGTATCTATAATTTTTTATCGTTCCATGCTATTATATTATCTGTTTGGATGTTTTATATGCATTAATATGCTATTTTATATTATTTTTGGGACTAACCTATTAACCTAGAGCCCAGTGCCAGTTTCTGTTTTTCCTTGTTTTTGAGTTTCGCAGAAAAGGAATACCAAACGGAGTCCAAACGGAATAAAACTTTACGATGATTTTTCTTGGACCAGAAGACACCTACAAGACTTGGAGTCGAAGTCAGAAGACCGACGAGGAGACGGCAAGCCGTAGGGGCGCGCCCTAGGGGGGGCGCCCTCTGGCTTGTGGACCCCTCGAGAGTCCACCGACCTACTTCTTCGTCCTATAAATTCACATATATTCCAAAACCCTAGAGGAGAGCCATGAAAATACTTTTCCACCACCGCAACCTTCTGTTCCCGTGAGATCCCATCTTGGGGCCTTTTTCGGCAATCTGCCGGAGGGGTATTCGATCACGGAGGGCATCTACATCAAACCTATTGCCCCTCCGATGAAGCGTGAGTAGTTTACCTCAGACCTACGGGTCCATAGCTAGTAGCTAGATGGCTTCTTCTCTCTCTTTGATTCTCGATGTAATATTCTTTTGCGGTGTGTTTGTCGAGATCCGATGAATTGTGGATTTATGATCAGATTATCTATGAATATTATTTGAATCTTCTCTGAATTCTTTTATGCATGATTTCATATCTTTGTATTTCTCTTCGAATTATCCGTTTGGTTTGGCCAACTAGATTGGTATTTCTTGCAATGAGAGAGGTCCTTAGTTTTGGGTTCAATCTTGCGGTGTCCTCGCCCAGTGACACAGTAGGGGTAGCGAGGCACGTATTGTATTCTTGCCATCGAGGATAAAAAGATGGGGTTTTCATCATATTGCTTGAGTTTATCACTCTACATCATGTCATCTTACTTAAGGCATTACTCCGTTCTTTATGAACTTAATACTCTAGATGCATGCTGGATAGCGATCGATGTGTGGAGTAATAGTAGTAGATGCAAGCAGCAGTCGGTCTACTTGACACGGACATGATGCCTATATGCATAATCATTGCCTTGGATATCATTATAACTTTGCGCTTTTCTATCAATTGCTCGACAGTAATTTGTTCACCCACCGTATTATTTGCTTTCAAGAGAGAAGCCTCTAGTGAAACCTATGGCCCCCGGGTCTATTTTCCATCATATATTTTCGTATCTATAAATCAAAAATACCAAAAATATCTTGCTACAATTTATTTACTTTTATTTTGTTTTACGTTTTGGCAATCTTATATACCTATCTCTCTCAGATCTCACCTTTGCAATTGACCATGAAGGGATTGACAACCCCTTTATCGCATTGGGTGCAAGTGTTTGATTGTTTGTGCAGGTGCGTAGATTGGGGACTTGCTTGTACCTCCTACTGGATTGATACCTTGGTTCTTTAACTAAGGGAAATACTTATCTCTACTTTGCTGCATCACCCTTTCCTCTTCAAGGGAAAAACCAACGCAAGCTCAAGAAGTAGCAGGAAGAATTTCTGGCGCCGTTGCCGGGGAGGTCTACATCAAGCCTACCAAGTACCCATCATAAACTCTCATCTCTTGCATTACATTATTCGCCATTTGCCTCTCGTTTTCCTCTCCCCCACTTCTAAAATGATTTTCAGAAAAATACAAAAAGATTTGCCTTTTTATTCGCGCTTCTTCCGTTTGTCTTTTCGTTTGCCTTTTGTTTGCTCGCTTGATTTGCTTTTATGGCTAGCTCCTCTATCATGATCGATACCCCAGAAAACGAGGTTCTTAATTTTAAACAAAGGGGTGGGGAGAATCTTAAAGATGCTTGGTATAGAATTTGCAATGCTCAAAATAGATCTACTCGTAAGCAATCTACTACTGTTCTTCTTCGAAATTTTTATGTGGGTGTGACTACTTGGTATAGATATGTGCTAGATACCATTACTGGGGGAAATTTCTTGGGTAGCCACACTATGGATGCCTACAATGCTATGTTAAATCTAGTAGGATCTCCACCGCTTATGGTTAATGAAATGGTTTTAAATTTGGAACATGTGATGCAACGGCTTGATATTATTGAAAATAAAATCCCCACCGTAGAGCTATTTGAGAGTTTAGATAAAAAGTTCCATAATCACATTACTCAACTTGGATCGAAGGTGGGGGTTACTTTGAAGAACTTTAAGGAAAAAGAACCCATGGTTAAGGAGAAAATTGATCAAGATTCCTCTAGAATTGATAAATTAGAAGATATTATTACCAACTTGGGTTCCGCTTTTGCTGCTATTAAAACTACTCCAAAACTTCCTCCTACTAAAACTACCAAGTTTATTTATGTTCCTAAAGATAAGGGTGATTCTTCTAGTAAAGAAAACGGAGATCTTAAGATGATAAGTGTTCACCCCAACTTTCTCAATATTATTAAGGAACCGATTGCTACTAGTGAATTTCCTGATTTCCTGCCTAGGAGGGTGATTATTGATAATACCAAAGAATCTCCTAGAGGGTATAAGTATGCAATTGAGGAAGTGCATACCAGAGATGACAATACCTAGATCTATTGCAATATGCCTAGCTAGGGGCGTTAAGCAATAGCGCTTGTTGGGAGGCAACCCAATTTTATTTTTGTGTTTTTTGTTTTGCTTCTGTTCTTGAATAAAATACACACTATAACCTCTGTAGTAATTGTTCTTTGGTGTTTAAATTAGTGTTTGTGCCAAGTAAGACCTTTGGGATGGCTAACGGTGATAGTTGATTTGATCTTGCTGAAAAACAGAAACTTTTGCGTCCAGTTGCAGAATTTTAATAATTCACAGAAGCGACTAAAAACCCTGAATGTTTTACAAAAGATTTATATACAAATTTCCTATGTTTTCCTACTGTTTCAGGTTTTTTGGAGTTACAGAAGTATTAGAACAATTCGGATCTTCGCAGACTGTTCTGTTTTTGACAGATTCTGTTTTCTATGTGTTGTTTGCTTATTTTGATGAATCTATGGGTAGTATCGGGGGGTATGAACCATGGATAAGTTGGAATACAGTAGATATTACACCAATATAAATAAATAATGAGTTCACAGCAGTACCAAAAAGTGGTGATTTATTTTCTTATACTAACGGATCTCATGAGTTTTCTGTTGAGTTTTGTGTTGTGAAGTTTTCAAGTTTTGGGTAAAGATTTGATGGACTATGGAATAAGGAGTGGCAAGAGCCTAATCTTGGGGATTCCCAAGGCACCCCAGGGTAATATTCAAGGACAACCAAGAGCCTAAGCTTGGGGATGCCCCGGAAGGCATCCTCTCTTTCGTCTTCGTCTATCGGTAAATTTACTTGAGGCTATATTTTTATTCACCACATGATATGTATTTTGCTTGGAGCGTCTTGTATGATTTGAGTCTTTGCTTTTTAGTTTGCCACAATCATCCTTTCTGTACACAGATTTTGAGAGGGAAACGCATGAATCGTGATTTATTAGAATACTCTATGTGCTTCACTTATATCTTTTGAGCTAGGCAATTTTGCTCTAGTGCTTCACTTATATCTTTTTAGACCACTGCGGTGGCTTTATTTTATAGAAATTATTGAACTCTCTTGCTTCACTTATATTATTTTGAGAGTCTCTAAACAACATGGTAATTTGCTTAGGTTGTGAATTTAGTCCTAATATGATGGAAATCCAAGAGGGATATAATAAAAACTTTCATATAAAGTGCATTGAATACTATGTGAAGTTTGATTCCTTATGATTGTTTTGAGATATAAAGATGGTGATATTAGAGTCATGCTAGTGAGTAATTGTGGATTGGTAGAACTACTTGTGTTAAAGTTTGTGATTCCCGTAGCATGCACGTATGGTGAACCGTTATGTGATGAAGTCGGAGCATGATTTATTTATTGATTGTCTTCCTTATGAGTGGCTGTCTGGGACGAGCGATGGTCTTTTTCTACCAATCTATCCCCCTAGGAGGATGCGTGTAGTACTTTGTTTCGATAGCTAATAGACTTTTGCAATAAGTATATGAGTTCTTTATGACTAATGTTGAGTCCATGGATTATACGCACTCTCACCCTTCCACCATTGCTAGCCTCTCTAGTACCGCGCAACTTTCGCCGGTGCACTACACCCACCATATACCCTTCCTCAAAACAGCCACCATACCTACCTATTATGGCATTTCCATAGCCTTTCTGAGATATATTGCCATGCAACTTCCACCGTTCCATTTATTATGACACGCTTCATCATTGTCATATTGCTTTGCATGATCATGTAGTTGACATCGTATTTGTGGCAAAGCCACCTTTCATATTTTTTATACATGTCTCTCTTGATCATTGCACATCCCGGTACACCGCCGGAGGCATTCATATAGAGTCATATTTTTGTTCTAAGTATCGAGTTCTAATTCTTGAGTTGTAAGTAAATAAAAGTGTGATGATCATCATTATTAGAGCATTGTCCCATGTGAGGAAAGGATGATGGAGACTATGATTCCCCCACAAGTCGGGATGAGACTCCGGACGAAAAAAAAGAGAGAGAAAAAAAAGAGGCCAAAGAGCCCAAAATAAAAAAATGAGAGAAAAGAGAGAAGGGGCAATGCTACTATCCTTTTTCCACACTTGTGCTTCAAAGTAGCACCATGATCTTCATGATAGAGAGTTTCCTATGTTGTCACTTTCATATACTAGTGGGAATTTTTTTTTATATAACTTGGCTTGTATATTCCAATGATGGGCTTCCTCAAAGTGCCCTAGGTCTTCGTGAGCAAGCGAGTTGGATGCACACCCACTTAGTTTCTTTTTGAGCTTTCATACACTTATAGCTCTAGTGCATCCGTTGCATGGCAATCCCTACTCACTCACATTGATATCTATTGATGGGCATCTCCATAGCCCGTTGATACGCCTAGTTGATGTGAGACTATCTCCTTCTTTTTGTCTTCTCCACAACCACCATATTCTATTCCACCTATTGTGCTATATCCATGGCTCACGCTCATGTATTGCGTGAAAGTTGAAAAAGTTTGAGAACATCAAAAGTATGAAACAAATTCTGGGCTTGTCATCAGGGTTGTGCATGATTTAATACTTTGTGTGATGAAGATGGAGCATAGCCAGACTATATGCTTTTCTAGGATAACTTTCTTTGGCCATGCTATTTTGAGAAGACATGATTGCTTTATTAGTATGCTTGAAGTATTATTGTTTTTATGTCAATATTAAACTTTTTTTTTGACTCTTATGGATCTGAACATTCATGGCACAATAAAGAAAATTACAAGGATAAATATGTTAGGTAGCATTCCTCATCAAAAATTCTGTTTTTATCATTTACCTACTCGAGGATGAGCAGGAATTAAGCTTGGGGAAGCTTGATACTTCTCCAACGTATCTATAATTTTTAATTGTTCCATGCTATTATATTATCTGTTTTGAATGTTTTATATGCATTAATATGCTATTTTATATTATTTTTGGGACTAACCTATTAACCTAGAGCCCAGTGCCAGTTTCTGTTTTTTCCTTGTTTTTGAGTTTCGCAGAAAACGAATATCAAACGGAGTCCAAACGGAATAAAACTTTACGATGATTTTTCTTGGACCAGAAGACACCTACGAGACTTGGAGTCGAAGTCAGAAGACCCACAAGGAGACGGCAAGCCGTAGGGGGTGCCCTAGGGGGGCGTGCCCCCCGGCTTGTGGCCCCCTCGGGAGTCCACCGACCTACTTCTTCATCCTATAAATTCACATATATTCCAAAACCTTATAGGAGAGCCACGAAAATACTTTTCCACCACCGCAACCTTCTGTTCCTGTGAGATCCCATCTTGGGGCCTTTTCCGGCAATCTGCCGGAGGGGGATTCGATTACGGAGGGCATCTACATCAACCCTATTGCCCCTCCGATGAAGCGTGAGGAGTTTACCTCAGACCTACGGGTCCATAGCTAGTAGCTAGATGGCTTCTTCTCTCTCTTTGATTCTCAATACCATGTTCTTCTCGATGTTCTTGGAGATCTATCCGATGTACTATTCTTGTGCGGTGTGTTTGTCGAGATCCGATGAATTGTGGATTTATGATCAGATTATCTATGAATATTATTTGAATCTTCTCTGAATTCATTTATGCATGATTTCATATCTTTGTATTTCTCTTCGAATTGTCAGTTTGGTTTGGCCAACTAGATTGGTATTTCTTGCAATGGGAGAGGTGCTTAGTTTTGGGTTCAATCTTGCGGTGTCCTCGCCCAGTGACATAGTAGGGGTAGCGAGGCACGTATTGTATTGTTGCCATCGAGGATAAAAAGATGGGGTTTTCATCATATTGCTTGAGTTTATCCCTCTACATCATGTCATCTTACTTAAGGTGTTGCTCCATTCTTTCTGAACTTAATACTCTAGACGCATGCTGGATAGCGATTGATGTGTGGAGTAATAGTAGTAGATGCAAGCAGGAGTCGGTCTACTTGACACGGACGTGATGCCTATATGCATAATCATTGCCTTGGATATCGTCATAACTTTGCGCTTTTCTATCAATTGCTCGACAGTAATTTGTTCACCCACCGTATTATTTGCTTTCAAGAGAGAAGCCTCTAGAGAAATCTATGGCCCCCGGGTCTATTTTCCATCATATATTTTCATATCTATAAATCAAAAATACCAAAAATATCTTGCTGCAATTTATTTACTTTTATTTTGTTTTACGTTTTGGCAATCTTATATACCTATCTCTATCAGATCTCACCTTTGCAATTGACCGTGAAGGGATTGACAACCCCTTTATCGCGTTGGGTGCAAGTGTTTGATTGTTTGTGCAGGTGCGTAGATTGGGGACTTGCTTGTACCTCCTATTGGATTGATACCTTGGTTCTCTAACTGAGGGAAATACTTATCTCTGCTTTGCTGCATCACCCTTTCCTCTTCAAGGGAAAAAACGGAGTAACGCCTTAAGTAAGATGACATGATGTAGAGGAATAAAATCAAGCAATATGATGTAAACCCCATCTTTTTATCCTCGATGTCAACAATTCAATACGTGACTCGCTAACCCTACTTTGTCACTGGGTGAAATCACGCAAGATTGAACCCAAAGCTAAGCACCTCTCCCATTGCAAGAAAAGCCAATCTAGTTGGCCAAACCAAACCGATAATTCAAAGAGAAATACAAAGATATTAAATCATGCATATAAGAATTCAGAGAAGATTCAAATAATATTCATAGATAAGCTGATCATAAATCCACAATTCATCGGATCTCGACAAACACACCGCAAAAGAAGATTACATCAGATAGATCTCCAAGAACATCGAGGAGAGCATGGTATTGAGAATCAAAGAGAGAGAAGAAGCCATCTAGCTACTAGCTATGGACCCGTAGGTCTGAGGTAAACTACCCACGCTTCATCGGAAGGGCAATAGGGTTGATGTAGATGCCCTCCATGATCGAATCCCCCTCCGGCAGGGTGCCGGAAAGGCCCCAAGATGGGATCTCACGGGAACAAAAGGTTGCGGTGGTGGAAAAGTATTTTCGTGGATGCTTCTGATGGTTTTGGAATATATGTGAATATATAGGACGAAGGGCTAGGTCAGGGTATCCCCGAGGGGGCCACAAGGTAGGGGGCGCCCCCCCTAGGGCGCGCCCTCCACCCTTGCCGCCGCCTCATGGATCTTCTGGCTTGGACTCCAAGTCCCCTGGGTGTCTTCGGGTCCAAGAAAAATAATCGTGAAGTTTTATTCCGTTTGGTATTCCTTTTCTGCGAAGCTCAAAAACAAGGAAAAAAACAAAAACTGGCACTGGGCTGTAGGTTAATAAGTTAGTCCCCAAAATAATATAAAATAGCATAATAATGCATATAAAACATCCAAAACAGATAATATAATAGCATGGAACTATAAAAAATTATAGATACATTGGAGACGTATCAAGCATCCCCAAGCATAATTCCTGCTCGTTCTCCAGTAGGTAAATGATAAAAATAGAATTTTTGAGGTGGAATGCTACCTAACATATTTATCCATGTAATTTTGTTCATTGTGGCATGAATGTTCAGATCCATAAGATTCAAAACAAAAGTTTAATATTGACATAAAAACAATAATACTTCAAGCATACTAATAAAGCAATCATGTCTTCTTAAAATAACATGGCCAAAGAAAGTTATCTCTACAAAATCATATAGTCTGGCTATGCTCCATCTTCATCACAATAGTGCAGAAAAGCCTAGCTATGGCGTGCCAAAAAGTGCTTTGCTGGTGTAGGAGCCCGACGCCACCAATATGGCGTCAGTGTTAAAATATAGCGGTGGCGTTGGTTCATACGCCAGTACAGTTTCTGGTATCTATGGTGTTGGATAAAGTGACACGACGGCAATGTCAAATATACCTACAACGTAGGTGTTTCTCCACACGTCATAAATATGGAGAAACATTAGAGGCGTCGCATATACTTCCGACGCCATTACTTAGTTTGAAAGCATAATAGGAAAAATGCTACCACGTCAGCCGAAAAACAGTGCCGTGGCAGCGTTTTTTAAGTTCAATAATATTTCTGGCCACGTAACATTAATTAAAATACATCCATGATAATTATGTGTTGCACTTAAAATTAAGATAGCTAGGCAAAGTGTACGTAGCTGATCTATTAGTTTACAGAACCACAGCATAGCTAGCTGTCACTATCCTATTACATCAATAAAAAGGATCATCAATGTATTTCTTCGTCGGATCCGCAAGAGACACTGGTCCATCAGCATCGCGACCCTGCTTATTAAGACGAGCTTTTATCTCCTCCAAGCTGGCAGGTGCGCCGCCGTTGAAAACGCCGGCATGGTGGATGACATCCTTGTTGAGGATGGTAGCAAACTTGAGCTCGACGCGTCTGAACTCATCTCTAGTATCTCCCGGGTTAATTTCCTCCATTTTCTTCCCCCATGCGAGGATGTCAGAGTGCTTTTTAAGGTGTTGTCCCTGCCGTATGTAGTCCTCCATGTGGTGGACGACGTAGTAGCCGTCTGTATCACTATTTTTCCGGCTGCTGCATGCAACAAAAGTCAGTTTTATGGGCGAAGCGTACCGCTTTAAATTTGTCGAACTTGCGATACCCCTCTCTGATCACTCCTTCCCGGCTAGTATAATCGACCAGTACTTCATCGAGAACCTTCTTGATGCCTCTGTAGTCTTTCTTCACTTTCCTCATCGAATCCAAGAAATAAGTTTTGGCGAACTTCGGGGAAATAACGATGAGGACACAATGTTCTCTACTTAAAAAGTAGAGAAATACCAATTTTGCTCGAGTATATAATGTTTTGACATCAAAGCAGAATGAGACTGTATGAAAGAATAGTGTGTACCGAGTACCGAATGACTTACTTCGGATAGTAGGGCACTAGAAGGCAAAAAAATTCCATGTTGGCAAGCATGAAGTCTGTCAGGTAGTTCCTCATAGCTTGACGGCAATCAGGGAGGTTGACGTTGCTCTCGTGCATGAGGTAGGGGTCCGCTACCGCGACAACCTTATTCAGCTCACATATTGCAGTGTAGGCGGTATTGATTGCCCATAGGCATATTAAGGAAGGACCAAGCTTGTATAGGTGGAATAGGTTGAAGATGTCTTTGAATGGCACATAGAACTTCTCCGGGGGGAAACTATCACAGAAACCAATATTAGATGGCACCATCACTGTGAAAATGGGGCGATGTCCACCTGCATGAGAAAATGCGTACTTCTCCCTACAGAGAACTGCGTCATGCAGAAGTCTCATTTCTGTCTGCAGAAGATGGAGAGCTCCTTCAGAAGGATGGGTTCACCCGGGGAATGGTAAGTCCGCCATGCAACACGATGAAGTACTTCTTTATTATTCTGAACCGGCTGGCTGGCTGGCGGCAGTGCCCTTCTTATTAGCATTTCCTGGACACCTCCTCTTCTTGCATGACATGTTAGGCTGGCTGGCTGCACCGCCCGACAGTGCATTTGCTAGCGTCACATTGAGTGTGTTTGGACTCAGCAACGCTCCCCTGGATGGTGGCACTTGTGTGTCTGGTGGTGTGAAGTCCCCGTTGAATAGTAGACTCTTCTGGCAAGGAACAACATGGTGATCAGCTTGGACAGCAGGAGGCATAGAGATTGCTTGGACGGGATCAGCAAGCATAGGTCCATCAAGATCAGCAGCTGAGTTGTGATATTCTTCAACCATGAAGAATCGATTGACAAGTAAGTCATCATCATTATTTACTTGGTCCTCAACGACATCCACATTGTTGTTATGCAATTCAGGTTGACTCTGACCCAAAGGAAATGGTCCTCGACATGATGTCTTGTTCATCTGCTTCGAGATTGTTGGAATTTGGACGTCTCCTAGCCGAATTTGACTCTTCGGCCACATCATTGGCCAACATAAGCACTGTCCAAGGGAAAGCTGGCTATCCGCACCAGGAGGTTGTATCGGAGGAGCAATATATTCGTAACCATTTAAGACAACAGACAACTCAACTTTGAAGACCCCCTCAGGCATATGCGATCCGTGCATGATTCTATCTTTGGGGCGAATGATCGAGCCGATTGCAACTTTAATCGGCTCACCATTCACATGGGCTAAGAGACTGCACGGAGTGTCTTCCGTAAGAGCGTCAAGAGCAGCCATTGGCGATGGGTTGCCAATGAAAGAGACAGAAGGGCTGCTATCCTTGGGCGATGTGTCGATGACAATGTTTCCTAGTTCACCATTTTTGATCCATTGCTTGACGCTCTCGATTATTGAAGGCAACATGGCTTGGGCATGGGCTTGGCTTTGCGCAAGGCAGCATGCTTCAATGTCAGCATTTGCTGCAGCTGTGGCTGCGGCTGTGGCGGCGGCTGTGGCAGCAATTATTTTCTGTTCGATGGTCTGCTTGTTGGATCTCCTTCTCTGCCGTCGCTGCTCGCGGTCTTTGACATAATGATCGTCCCATTTGGCTCTGCATCCAGCGCCGTTCACACGGCCACCCGCCGGCGGATGCAACGGGTCCTTGCTGAGGGTCACATTGATCGACCGGTTAAGAGGAGTGTTCCACCTGGCCGTGGACCCTTGAGAGCTTTGAGGTTCCGCATGCTACCTTGCCAGTTCTTCTTCAAGTTTCCTAGTTTGGTGATCGGCGGAAAATTCCCCTGACTTATAATCATAATGGTACCGGCCCCTGACATAGTTATATTCGAGGGGGTCTTTGAATTGCTCGAAGTAGTTTGGGATGCCCTTTGCTGCAAGTATAGAGTCCTGCTTGTCCTACACGGGCTTCTTCCCAACAAAACCACGACTTCCGAGGGTGTGGTTACTTAATGTCTTTGATCGCATATCCTTCCCCCATGTCGACTGGCTCTGCACCACAAGGTTCTGTGTATTTTGCATCTTGAAAATGTTCCAGTCATCTGCACTAATGGTGGGCCACTTCTCCTTGATAACGGAGTAATCTTTGTTAACCTCTTTTCTTGCGGCTGATTTCCAAGAACTCAAATTCTTTGAGAACTTATGGATTGCATGGTTGTTGACCTGATTCTTTGGGTACGATAGGTTGTCGTACTCATCAGGAAACTTAAATCTAGCATGCACCCTTCCTATGAGGAGTTCTCGCAGATTTTGTTTCCCTGAATCCTTTATATTGGACTCATTGATGGAGCAGACTTCTCAAAGGATGACACCTAGGGCGTTGCCGTAGTGAGACGCGGCCTTCCGTGGACTAACGGGCTCACCAGTGGAGTTGAATCGAGTGACCACAATCCTGTCGGTACCGATAGCATTTCGGCTCCTAGGTTTCCGCTGCTTCTTGGTTTTTGGAGCATCATCCTCCTCATCCTCAGCACAATAATCATCCTCCTCATCCTCAGCACAATAATCATCCGTATCATCTTCATCATTATCAGCGTCCTTATCAGGATTACTATCCTCACCAGGAACATCTTCGTAGCCACTGCCTTTGATGTAGCACTCATCCGGATTTATATCCCCTGGCCCCTGAAGATCTTCTCCATAGTCATCATCGTTTCCTTGCGCGTCTGTAAATACATCTTCGCCGTTGGCCGAATGTGTCGAATAAGAGCCCACGTCGGGCATCTACAAACAAATACGACATATACTTAATTCATATACAAAATTCAAAATTTCGGCATGACCTTTGCTAAAAATAAGACATATTGGTTGCCAGAAATTTGATGAAACGGAATTTGATCAACGTTTCGACAAAACATTGGCAACCCTATAAAGTCCCTGCAAACAAATCAGCACCTACAATACATGATTTCAACCACATTTCCTCAAAAATTCGACAAATCCATGTCCATGAACAATTAAATCTTTGTGATTTCAGCCACATTTCCTCAAATCCATGTCCAATACAACTCACAATATTAAAAATACAACTAATTTATGCTAAAATATACATGTGTACCAATTGTAACAAATATGTCTATGAACTTCAAGAAAATGGAGAGATCTCACTTACCGACGGAATCGTGGTCTCCGCGCCTGGGCAGAGCGATGTCGGACGCTTTGCAACCCGAGATGACGGCCGAAGAGGCGAGGTCGAGGTGGTTGTCGCCGGCCAGGGAGGGGGGCGGGGGGCGAGCGAGCGGTGGGGGAGGGGGGGCGGTGGCCGAGCAAGCAGTGGGGGAGGGGGGCGAGGGTGCGGCGAGGTCGCGGCGAGGTCGACGGGGGCGTCGACGGCAGATGATGCGGCGGCGGGCAGCGACGAGGGCCGGTGGAGGCGGAGGCCCGAGATAACTTGAGTGTTAGCTCGAAACGAAATCTGCCCAAAATCGGCTAAGGGAATGGTGAAAAATAGCTATGGCGTTGGTGACGTCACCAACACCATAGATATTTAGCTATGGCGTTGGCTACGTCGCCAACGCCATAGCTATGTTTCACCAATTATTAGCCGTTTTAAATTGGGGCAAATCAATGTTCACCCGCCAAATTCCATTTAGCGCTATATTTTTCACGTAGCTATATTTATTTTATTAAGATTGAAATACACATACAGTCGATACACACTACAGTGCTGCTTAATAATAAAAGATACATATAAAATTAATTAAGTGCAGCGACGTCGTTTCTGAATTCTCTCGACAGAACTTTCTACACTACCCAACAATGTGTTTTGGCTTCTTTTCGTACACTTTGTTTTGAGCTGGACTTCACTTTCTTCTTGATAGATGCTAGATTGTTTATCATCATCATGCTCATATAGATCTTCCTTCTTGGATAAATCTTTATCGCTCTGTTCTTTTTGTCTTTTGTACAAAAGACTTCTCACTTCCTGAACCTCTGCACGGACTTCGTGTCCGTCTGGCTGATTTTCATGTCCAGCCTCTTTCTTCATGCCTCCTTCTTCTGGCTTATCATCACATACTGTCGCCCCTTCTTCGACTCCGGTATCCTGCTCGTCCTCACCATGACTTGTCCATCATGTGTAACCAGGCATGAAACTATGTTTCAACAAGTGCATCTTCACACGACCAGTGGAAGGGTCAATCAAAACTCCGTTTTCGCACTTCTTATGGACATAATATCTCTTTATTGCCTCTGTGATTCATATCTTCCAACGCCACCTCAAAGAACTCATTTATAGTTCGATCCATATAAATATATATGTAAGAATCTTTTCATACCATTTCCTACAAAAAAGGTCTTTCAACACCACAATATATACCTTTTTTTAAAAAGTGAAAAACGGAAAATTGAGCATATATTACCTAGATTAGATTGATATAGATGATATCGATCGCGGTCGAGGGCAGCGGACGGCCGGGTGTATTACTTAGGATCTGCAGAGAGAAACAAACAGGATAATGTTCACACAGCAGTATGAGCTAGCTAGATACGCACAACAATCAATCTATATATAGAGAGAGAGCTGCATATACCTATGGCGCGCTACCATATGAGACGCCAGCACAATATCTGTTAACTGATATTGGGCCTCACTTAATCACTAATGGCGTGGCCACAAAGTCCCACGACACAAGTATCAGACACAGTGCTGGCGTAGGTGTTTTCCCAGCGCCAGCAGTACTCCACGGAAGTGGAGGATTGCCGGGCCCACAGTCTAATGGCATACACTTGAAATCCTACGCCAGCGCTATGCACCTACTAATGTCGTATCAAAAAAGACGATGCAACCACTATTTGAAATAAGTAGTGCTAGCGTTGGCTGCAAATGGCGCGCCACCAACGAGAGTTGTGGCTAGCACTTTTTCCACTAGTGTCACACAAAGTATTAAATCAAGTACAACCCCGATGACAAGCCAAGCAATTGTTTCATACTTTTGATGTTCTCAAACTTTTTCAACATTCACGCAATACATGAGCGTGAGCCATGGATATAGCACTGTAGGTGGAATAGAATATGGTGGTTGTGGAGAAGACAAAAAGAAGGAGAGAGTCTCACATCAACTAGGCATATCAACGGGATATGGAGATGCCCATCAATAGATATCAATGTGAGTGAGTAGGGATTGCCATGCAACGGATGCACTAGAGCTATAAGTTTATGAAAGCTCAAAAAGAAACTAAGTGGGCGTGCATACAACGTGCTTGCTCACGAAGACCTAGGGCGATTTGAGGAAGCCCATCATTGGAATATACAAGCCAAGTTTTATGATAAAAAATTCCCACTAGTATATGAAAGTGACAACATAGGAGACTCTCTATCATGAAGATCATGGTGCTACTTTGAAGCACAAGTGTGGAAAAAGGATAGTAACATTGCCCCTTCTCTCTTTTCTCTCTTTTTTTCTTTTTTTTTCTTTTTTTTATTGTGGGCTTCTTTGGCCTCTTTTATTTTTATTTTTCATCCGGAGACTCATCCCGACTTGTGGGGGAATCATAGCTTCCATCATCCTTTCCTCACATGGGACAATGCTCTAATAATGATGATCATCACACTTTTATTTACTTACAACTCAAGAATTATAACTCGATACTTAGAACAAAATATGACTCTATATGAATGCCTCCGATGGTGTACCGGGATGTGCAATGATCTAGCGTTGCAAATGATATCAAAAAAATGGACAAGCTATGTAAACATCATGCTAGCTATCTTACGATCATGCAAAGCAAGATGACAATGATGGAGCGTGTCATAATAAAACGGAACGGTGGAAGTTGCATGGCAATATATCTCAGAATGGCTAGGGAAATGCCATAATAGGTAGATATGGTGGCTGTTTTGAGGAAGGTAATATGGTGGGTGTATGGCACCGGCGAGAGTTGCGCTGTACTAGATTGGCTAGCAATGGTGGAAGGGTGAGAGTGCGTATAATCCATGGACTCAACATTAGTCATAAAGAACTCACATACTTATTGCAAAAGTCTATTAGCTATCAAAACAAAGTATTAGATGCATGCTCCTAGGGGGATAGATTGGTAGGAAAAGACCATCGCTTGTCCCCGAACGCCACTCATAAGGAAGATAATCAATAAATAAATCATGCTCCGACTTCATCACATAACGGTTCACCATACGTGCATGCTATAGAAATCACAAGCTTTAACACAAGTATTTCTACCAATCCACAATTACTCACTAGCATGACTCTAATATCACCATCTTTATATCTCAAAACAATCATAAAGAATCAAACTTCACATAGTATTCAATGCACTTTATATGAAAGTTTTTATTATATCCCTCTTGGATGTCTATCATATTAGGACTAAATTCATAACCAAAGCAAATTACCATGCTGTTTAAAGAGACTCTAAAAATAATATAAGTGAAGCATGAGAGTTTAACAATTTCAATAAAATAAAGCCACCGTCGTGCTCTAAAAAGATATAAGTGAAGCACTAGAGCAAAATTGCCTAGCTCAAAAGATATAAGTGAAGCACATAGAGTATTCTAATAAATCAGGATTCATGCGTGTCCCTCTCAAAAGGTGTGTACAGCAAGGATGATTGTGGCAAACTAAAAATCAAAGACTCATATCATACAAGACGCTCCAAGCAAAACACATATCATGTGGTGAATAAAAATATAGCCTCAAGTAAATTTACCGATAGACGAAGACGAAAGAGGGGATGCCTTCCGGGGCATCCCCAAGCTTAGGCTCTTGGTTGTCCTTGAATATTACCTTGGGGTGCCTTGGGCATCCCCAAGCTTAGGCTCTTGCCACTCCTTATTCCATAGTCCATCAAATCTTAACCCAAAACTTGAAAACTTCACAACACAAAACTCAACAGAAAACTCATAAGATCCGTTAGTACAAGAAAATAAATCACCACTTTTGGTACTGTTGTGAACTCATTCTTTATTTATATTGGTTCATACCCCCCCCCCCCCGATACTACCCATAGATTCATCAAAATAAGCAAACAACATATAGAAAACAGAATCTGTCAAAAACAGAACAGTCTTCGAAGATCTGAATTGATCTAATACTTCTGTAACTCTAAAATTTCTGAAAAATTAGGAAAAAATAGGAAATTTGTATGTAAATCTTGTGTAAAAAATTCAGGGTTTTTCGTCACTCATGTGAATTATTACAATTCTGGAACTGGACGCAAAAGTTTCTGTTTTTCAGCAAGATCAAATCAACTATCACCGTAAGCCATCCCAAAGGTCTTACTTGGCACAAACACTAATTAAAACATGAAAACACATCTAACCAGAGGCTAGATGAAAAATTTATTGAACAACAGAACCAAGAAAAGCAAGAACAAAAAAAAAATTGGGTTGCCTCCCAACAAGCGCTATTGTTTAATGCCCTTAGCTAGGCATAAAAACATAGATCTAGGTATTGTCATCTTTGGTATGCAATCCATAAGTAGCTCTCATAATAGATTCATATGGCAACTTAATTTTCTTTCTAGGAAAGTGTTCCATGCCCTTCCTTAACGGAAATTGAAATCTAATGGTTCCTTCTTTCATATCAATAATTGCACCAATCGTTCTAAGGAAAGGTCTACCAAGAATAATAGGACATGTATGATTGCAATCTATATCAAGAACAATAAAATCTACGGGCACATAATTCCTATTTACAACAATAAGAACATCATTAATTCTTCCCATAGGTTTCTTAATAGTGGAATCCGCAAGATGCAAATTTAAAGAACAATCATCAAATTCACGGAAACCTAACACATCACATAAAGTTTTTGGAATCATGGAAACGCTAGCACCCAAATCACGCAAAGCATGGCGCTCATAATATTTAATCTTAATCTTAATAGTAGGTTCCCACTCATCATAAAGTTTTCTAGGATTAGAAACTTCCAATTCAAGCTTTTCTTCAAAAGACTTCATCATAGCATTAACGATATATTTAGTAAAAGCTTTCTTTTGATTATAAGCATGAGGAGAATTCAACATGGATTGCAACAAGGAAATACAATCTATCAAAGAACAATTGTCATAATTAAAATCCTTGAAATCCAAAAGAGTGGGTTCATTGCTACTTAAAGTTTTGACCTCTCCAATCCCACTTTTATCAATTTTTGCATCAAGATCTATAAACTCCGAATCATTGGGACACCTTCTAGCTAAAGTTGACTCATCTCCAGTCCCATCTTTATCAAGATTTATATTAGAAAACAAAGATTAAATAGGAGTCACATCAATCACTTTAAATCTTCATCATTATTTTCACAAAAACTAGAAGAACACGCTTTTATAAACCAATCTCGCTTAGCGCGTATCTTAGCGGTTCTTTCTTTGCACTCATCAATGGAAATTCTCATAGCTTTCAGAGATTCATTAATATCATGCTTGGGTGGAATAGATCTAATTTTCAAAAAATCAATTTCAAGAGAAATTCTATCCACGTTCCTAGCCAAATCATCAATCTTAAGTAATTTTTCTTCAACCAAAGCATTGAAATTCTTTTGCGAACTAATAAATTCTTTAATATTGTTCTCAAGATCATAGGACATCTTATTATAATTTCCATAAGAATTGTTGTAGGAATTACCATAATTATTAGTGGAATTACTAGGAAACGGCCTAGGATTAAAATTACCTCTATACGCGTTATTACCAAAATTGTTCCTACCAACAAAATTCACATCCATAGATTCATTATTGTTCTCAATCAAAGTAGACAAAGGCATATCATTAGGATCAATAGGAGCACTCCTACTAGCAAACAATTTCATAAGTTCATCTATCTTTCCACTCAAAACATTAATTTCTTCAATCGCATGCACTTTTTTACTAGTAGAAGATCTTTTGGTATGCCATTGAGAATAGTTAACCATAATACTATCTAGGAGTTTAGTAGCTTCTCATAAAGTAATTTCCATAAAAGTACCTCCCGCGACCGAATCTAAAAGATTTCTAGAAGCAAAATTCAATCTGGCATAAAAAATTTGTATGATCATCCATAGATTTAAACCATGAGTAGGGCAATTTCTTATCATCAATTTCATCCTCTCCCAAGATTGTGCAACATGTTCATGATCAAGTTGCTTAAAATTCATAATATCGTTCCTAAGGGAGATGATCTTAGCGGGAGGAAAATACTTGGAAATAAAAGCATCTTTACACTTATTCCATGAATCAATACTATTTTTAGGCAAAGATGAAAACCAAGTTTTAGCACGATCTTGTAGTGAGAACGGAAATAGCTTCAATTTAACAATATCATTATCCACATCTTTCTTATTTTGCATATCGCACAACCCAACAAAACTATTTAGATGGGATGCGGCATCTTCACTAGGAAGGCCGGAAAATTGATCTTTCATAACAAGATTCAGCAAAGCGGCATTAATTTCATAAGATTCCGCACTAGTGGCGGGAGCAATCGGAGTACTAATAAAATCATTATTATTAGTATTGGAAAAGTCACACAACTTGGTATTCTCTTGAGTCATCGTGACAAAGCAAGCAATCTAGCACACAAGCAACCAAAAAGCGAATGAAAAGACGAACGGAAGAAGGGCGAATAAAAAGGCAAATCTTTTTGTATTTTTCTGAAAATCGTTTTAGAGGTGGGGGAGAGGAAAACGAGAAGCAAATGGCGAATAATGTAATGCAAGAGATGAGAGTTTATGATGGGTACTTGGTAGGCTTGACGTAGATCTCCCCGGTAACGGCGTCAGAAATTCTTCCTGCTACTTCTTGAGCTTGCGTTGGTTTTCCCTTGAACAGGAAAGGGTGATGCAACACAGTAGAGATAAGTATTTCCCTCAATTAAGAACCAGGGTATCAATCCAGTAGGAGAAACGCGCAAGTCCCCAATAGATGCACCTGCACAAACAATCAAACACTTGCACCCAACACGATAAAGGGGTTGTAAATCCCTTCACGGTCACTTGCAAAGGTGAGATCTGATAGAGATAGATAAAACTAAATAAAAGATAACTAAATATTTTTGGGTTTTTTGGTTTATAGATCTGAAAATAAAAGATTGCAAGATAGTAGATCGGAAACAAGTATGATGGAAAATAGACCCGGGGGCCATAGGTTTCACTAGAGGCTTCTCTCTTGAAGGCAAATAATATGGTGGGTGAACAAATTACTGTCGAGCAATTGATAGAAAAGCGCAAAGTGATGACGATATCCAAGGCAATGATTATGTAATATAGGCATCACGTCCGTGTCAAGTAGACCGACTCCTTCCTGCATCTACTATTATTACTCCACACATCGACCGCTATCCAGCATGCATCTAGAGTATTAAGTTCATAAAGAACGGAGTAACGCCTTAAGTAAGATGACATGATGTAGAGGAATAAACTCAAGCAATATGATGTAAACCCCATCTTTTTATCCTCGATGGCAACAATTCAATACGTGTCTCGCTACCCCTACTTTGTCACTGGGTGAAATCATGCAAGATTGAACCAAAAGCTAAGCACCTCTCCAATTGCAAGAAAAACCAATCTAGTTGGCCAAACCAAACCGATAATTCGAATAGAAATACAAAGATATCAAATCATGCATATAAGAATTCAGAGAAGATTCAAATAATATTCATAGATAAGCTGATCATAAATCCACAATTCATCGGATCTCGACAAACACACCGCAAAAGAAGATTACATCGGATAGATCTCCAGGAACATCGAGGAGAATATGGTATTGAGAATCAAAGAGAGAGAACAAGCCATCTAGCTACTAGCTATGGACCCGTAGGTCTGAAGTAAACTACTCACGCTTCATCGGAAGGGTAATAGGGTTGATGTAGATGCCCTCCGTGATCAAATCCCCCTCCGGCAGGGTGCCGAAAAAGGCCCCAAGATGGGATCTCACAGGAACAGAAGGTTGCGGCGGTGGAAAAGTATTTTCGTGGATGCTTCTAAGGGTTTTGGAATATATGTGAATATATAGGACGAAGGGCTAGGTCAGGGGATCCCCAAGGGAGCCTCAAGGTAGGGGGCGCCCTCCACCCTTGCCGCCACCTCGTGGCTCTTCTGGCTTGGACTCCAAGTCCCCTGGGTGTCTTCGGGTCCAAGAAAAATCATCGTGAAGTTTTATTCCGTTTGGACTCCGTTTGGTATTCCTTTTCTGCGAAGCTCAAAAACAAGAAAAAAACAGAAAGTGGCACTGGGCTCTAGGTTAATAAGTTAGTCCCAAAAATAATATAAAATAGCATAATAATGCATATAAAACATCCAAAACAGATAATATAATAGCATGGAACAATCAAAAATTATAGATACGTTGGAGACGTATCACGCACCTACGAGCCGACTTCCCTGTCGCCCAAACGACCAGAGTTGCCACTCCACCACACGACCCGGAGCCGCCACTCCGGCTTACAAACCACAGAAACTCACACACGCCGGCCCCGAGGCCGCACCCCACACGAGCCGATGGCCCTGCCGCCCAAGCGACCAGGACTGACACTCCATAGCACAGAGGTGCTCTCCGGAGCCGCCGCTCCGACTTCCCCGCCGGCCCGAGGCCGCGCTCCACCTGAGCCGACGGCGCTGCCGCCCACGCGACCAGATCCGACACTCCACAACATTGTTGACCGGAGCCGCCGCTCCGACTTCCTCACCGGCCCCGAGGCCGCGCACACGCCTGGCTGATGATGAACCCGCAAAGCCACCCGGGCCACCGCGAACTGATGGAGGACCAGACTTCCAAGGCGTCGCCCCCAAGAGGGAAGCGACAAGGCCGCCGCCGACGCCCGCTCCGACCAAGGTCGGAACTTGGGTTTTCACCCGGAGAGCCCGAGACCGAGGCGACAATGGCGGTGAAGGGGCTCCACGACGACACCTCCAAGGAGGGAATGACGTCGTAGGACACCGGCAACGATCGAGGTCGAGCTAGGCTTTTGCCCGAAGCTCACCAAATCCATCCTCACCGCAACCTGCCCAGCAAACCATCTCCGGCAACAAGCTGACCGTCCTCGCCGAAGCCACATGACCAAGCATGCAAGGCAGCTCATCGCCGCCAACCACCCCATCCAGCCCGCACACCCCCGTCCGGGCACCTCCACCACGACGAAGCACCACACCTGACGGGAGGGCCAGATCCACGCAAGGCACCAAATCCACTCCCCCCACGCCAGCCACCACGAGGTCACTAGCGACCACGCTCCCAGGGCCACCTCCCCGGCCTTCACAAGCCACCACCCCACCTCCCGTGAGGCCCAGGACAGCCAGCACCCTTCACGGCCGCACGCCGAGCCCACCAGAGCAATGTCGCCGCGTCGCCGTCCATGATTCGTGGCACACCACCACTGCCGCGGATCTGCAGGAGCCAGCCGGAGCCGCCGCACCCCGGCAGCCAGCCTCACGCGGTGGCCCGTTGCGGCCGCCACCAACACCGTGGGATCTGGGCGCAGACCCCAGATCTGCGACCTCCACGCCAATGCGCCGAAGATCTGCCGGAGCGCCACACCACCGCCGCCACCGTGTCCCGGGGCCATCACCCCGGCATGCCTGCACCAGCGAACCACCACTCCCGCCCCCAGCTGAGATTGAGGGCCGCTGACGCTACCTAGGGGAGGAGCCGCCCCCGACACCGTTTGGCAGCGGGGGGCCACTGCCACCACGCCGTAGTGCCGGCGGCAGCGGCGGCGAGGGGGCACGGGAGAAGGGGGGTCTTCGGCGGCGGGCGGTGGCGCCCCCAGTGTCGCCTGGGGAGCAACACGGGGGGGGGGGGCAATCTGTTGAACCTCAACTATAAATGGCAAACTTTCATCATGTTTATCAACGGAATGCTATAATAGGAGAATTGGTACCAGGTTTTGTTTTCTCACACCTACAAGTAAAGGCTTATGGAGTAGCTTCGTTAGGAAGAATGGCACAAAATTCAAGCAAGCGTTAGCCAAGATATTGATAATATTGAAGAGATGCACAAATTGCAAGTAAGACAAATAGATCAAACCCAATGTATCACTAGGAACACACACACACACACACACGGAGGATAAGTGGGATCCCCACAACCAAGGAATGAGCTCAAAATGTGGAACCATGAAAAATGCTCTTGTCGTACGGATACTAGAGAGATGCTAGCTCGATTGCTCCAATGGGCTAGATACGCTTGTACACCAACCTATGAGAGAAACGTGTTGTCTACAATCCCAAGTATGCTTTGTATGTATGGACCAAGATGATAGAACTATGCAAAATGGCTCAATGCTATTGCTTACAAGCTCTTTGTTTCTCTTCGTTGGCTTAAAAGCTTTTTTTACTATGCCACAAGGCTTGATATTCAAGCCGGAGTATGAGACAACGATGTAAGATACGCATGGGAGAGACTAATCGCATAATTATGATAGCAAGATGATTGCACGCTACATGTAGCTAAGCGGGATTGGCGTATCACTAAAGGTGCACAAAGAGCGTGGCCCAACGATTCTCAACTCGCTAGTCTCGATGGGTAAGTGACGCAAAATGGCTTGAGGCTATCAATGCAATGGCAAGGAATGAGTACAAGATGTCGTCGAGGTTACTGTTCGCTGTTTGTCAACTATAAGCAAGGACAGATGATGATAAAATGGTCATTGTCAATGTAGAATCCGGGGTGATGATGAGAAGCGATGAAGTTCATGTCAAACCGTCCCTAAGTAGCCGACACACCTTAGGAAATGGTGAACCGCAACCCAAAATCTCAAACACCAAAGTGATGTAATGAGGAAGGCAAATGGTGGTGGTAGAATTGGAAAAAGGAATGAAATGGCGGTGCCAAAGTCTCGGGATGGTCCATGCGCATGGGGTAAGTTGTGCCCGTGTGCATGGGGTACCGTGGACACGGGGTCCCGATGGCCCATGCGCACGGGGTGTTTTGCCTGCGCAAGAACACGCCCAAATCCGTGGAGAATTTCCAAAATTCGGACAAAATCGTCGGTACGATGAATGGGATATGGTGGTAAGGGATAGATCCACTTGTCAAACACGAAATACGTGGATCAAATTAACAAAATCTCACAAGATCTAACAAATTGAAGAAAATTTTTGGGGCTATTTTTGTGGGGATTTTCGAATTGGGACAAAAAGCAACAAAATTAGGCTAGAATATGGGGGGTAGGGACTCCAAGATGTGGATAACCTTTCTCATGATACCAAGATGTTGTAGGGTGGAACCCTAAGTGGAGATCTTTTCACACTTGGAGGGGGCGAAGGATGAACAACAAGAACACAAGAGAAGAATTCACTCAAAACAAAACCCAATCACACATCCACTAGGATAGCATAGTTGAGATCCACAAGAATACAAGAACAATCCAAGGAAACGAGCACAAAGGTAAGGTTCTTCCCACTCCTAAGGAGGTGAGGTCTTGATGATAGTCTTCTCCAAAAGGAGGTCTTGATATCCTCTTGGGATCTTCTCCTTGGAGGTCTTGATCTCCAAGAGGAGTGGTAGATGAGCAAAGCTCTCTCAATGTCTCACATATACTTTGCTAACCCTAAATAATGTCCTAGGCATGGAATATATAGCTAGAGGGAGGTAGGGGATGACTTGAGAGGCAAGACAAGAAACCCTCGGCCGAAACCTGGGAGGGTCGTGCGCACGGGGTAAGTGAGGCATGTGCGCATGGGGGTCCTGTGGGCACGGTACATGCCCGTGTGCACAGGGTGCTACAGTGATGAAGCCTGTGTGCACGGGGTCCGGAGGCCGTGCGCACGGGGGTGCGCGTCTTCACTTCTAGTAGCTTTCTGGGAGGCCCGTGGGCATGGGGTCGGGGGAGGTCGTGCGCACGGGGTTGCCTAGGACTTGTTGTTTTTGACTTGATGAGCTTCTCCTTCTTCCTTGTGGCCCTGGGGTCCTTCTCCTTGGCCTCTGGGATGCTCCCTAGCTGCTTTGTGGTGGTCGCCCTCGTACCTAATGACAGATAGCACATTTTGGTGAGGTAGCATCTAAGTTCCATTTGTATCCATGTCAATCTCAAAGAGGAGTGAGTTCACCTTGTTTTTGATGGCACGTGCGTGAGCTCTTGTCATAGGTCCACGTGGTGCTTGATGTGTTGGTGTAGAGTCCATGGGGATGATCAAAGGATGCTCCGCATCACCGCACTTCCTGCGCACCTTGCCAGCAAGCTGCGCTCCTTGTACTTGAGCTCAAACACATCCAATATATAAAGCAGGAATAGGGTTTTACACCTCATAGTGGCCCGAACATGGGTAAACGCCTCTGTGTTCTCCTGATTCTGCTCTCTGTGTGTGTGCATCCCCATAGTCAAACCGCAAAGGGGCCTTTGTCGGTCCCATAGATCGTCGTACGCATGACAATGTGAGCTAGTGTGAGAAGGTATAACATATACATAATCCCTTCTCTCGCAATATTTTTTGAGAAAGAATTTTCATTTGACTGGTTGCACTTTAGTTAGTTCTCCTCGTTAGTTGAATATCATTTAGTCATAACTCCCAACTTCAAATTTTGCTAGTGAAACCTTGTGGTGAAGCCTGATTTTACTCTAAAAGGAATTCTAAGAGAATAAATTAGGGGCTCTATTTTTTAAAAGAACGAGCATTCAAACACTTCAATTCCATATGATGAATTTGATTTTCTTGATAACACCTATTGATAGAATTATTTGGAGGAATGAATATTTGAAGTGATTGAGGTTATGCCAAAATTTATTCGCGATACCAAAATCATGGAGCTCCAGCTTACGGCTGGCTTCATGTCCCGTTGCTATATGTTAAGATAAATCGCGTAACTGCGACGCCGTCATAGACTTGGAGATTGTGTGGTAAATGATCAACCTTCTCCAAGGAAGTGTGTATGTGGTAAATAAGAGCATTGACCACTGAGCTCGAAAGAGACAACCATTCTTGATTAATAGTGCACAAAATTAAGCCACAATGGAACCCAATTGCATATAGTGAATTTTGGCATAACCCCATCACTGAGAGTTCAAGTTCCAAGGGATAATGATTGAGAGAAGTGTTTGAAAGCCATGACTAGGAGGTGCTTGTGGGTGTTCATGAAATGCTTGAAATCTTTGCTCTCTTCACTTTCGAAACCCCCTAATGTAATTGTTTTATGAAAAACATAAGGATATCCATCGAAAGAAAGAATTGTTTTGGCTTGCCTAGCCCTTGGTTAACAATGAAAAATTGGTTTGACAAATTATAACTAGTGATAGAAAACTACAAGTGGTTAGGCAACAAGCTTAAGTGCAGCTATTCGAATGCAAATACTTTCTTGAATGAAATTGCAGGATAAGTGAGGATGGATATGTCATATTCTCTCGAGCCGGTAAAACTTCTTTCTACTCAATCAAGCTCCTTTTCATTATCTTGATTTCTCGTTTCCTCGAGGTCGAGCAAGTTTTAAGCTTGGGGGAGTTGAGGGCTCAAGAATTTGTGATGTTTTTTGAGTGATTCTTATTTGGTTTTCACCAGATCTTTGTTACTTCTTGATTATTTCTAACGCTAATCCCTCGAAAGAGAAGAAAATCTATGTTTCCCTTCTTTGGCAGGAAATATCATATATGGAAGGAAACTAAGGAGGATTACTGCAAATCAAGTCAAATGGAGCAACTTCCATGTGGAGAGCCAAGCCACCAGGCACAACAGAGCAAAAGACGGCCTTCCATACGATCGGAAGCGCACGTATGAGAGGTCATATGGCGTGCCCATAGATCTGCCACGTCTATACAAGACACTTTCATGAAGGGACCCAGGGGAGAAGAGAACCCTAGCCGCCGCCACCATAGCAAGAACGGAGGAGGAGGAGATCCGAAGAACCTTTGGAGATCTTCTTAGTTTTGGTCCTTTCATCTCCATCATCATCTCACCCTTCACTATTGTAAGAGGAATTCCAAGTTGTGAGAACAATTTTAACTCTATTCAATCTCATCTGGAGATCAAGACTATTTGAATTATCCATTTCATCTTATTGTGGATCTTCACAGTATTAAAGATAAGGTTTTCATCGATTAATCTCTTGTGTTATTGGTTTCTCTCTTATGATGTGTGAGTAATCCTCCATAGGCATGGGAGATGTAGGTGAGTGGTAAGATTCATCTATGCCTAATCTATATGTCGTCATTTGTATTCATAGTAGTATGATCTGTCTAGTACGTTGTTATTCTGTGGTGAACCATATGCATGTTGTTCAGTTTAAGGGCCCAGGCGACACGATCTCAAGACCTACACAGGTAACACATATTGTTTAGGGAATCTGTCACCTCTGACATGGTAGGTGGAGATATCTATGAGCCCCAAAGACAATATGAGATAACGGTGATCCATGAAACTTAATGCTTGGTTCTGGTCTGAGGGCCTTAATTGTGGAGACGACCACTCTGTGGCAATGGCGAAGCAGGACCATAGAATGAAATGTAATCCTAAGAGGAGGAGTTTCATAAGTTTAGGCTGATCCGCCTACCGAACACACATATCAAATATTATGAGTATGATACAAGGTAAGTGGAATTACCGTCACACTGGGACACTTGATACATTCTTACCATGAACTGAATTCTCTCCGCGCCTAATCTCTTCATTGCAGGAAACTCAACTCTCACTTTTATTTATTATATTTACTTTTAAGAGTTTTTACTTTCGTTACCATAAACCTCTTTATCTCAGTCATTCTGGTTTATTCGTCCACCAGGAGAGTAACGGTATTTGCAGAAGCTCAAGCAGTTACATCACACAAGAACTGTGCCATCTTGTGTGTGACAGAAATGGCAATATAATACTCTCCTCTACTCTTCGTTGGGACGATAACTAATTGGGATACTTCCATGAAAGTCCTACATAACCCTGTTTGGCTTCGAGGCACCATGTGTCTGCTAGCACTGCTGATCGCTCGTAGCAGCGACCTGCGCGGGCGGTCTCCTCGCCTGTAGCCAAGACATTTGCAACCTTCATGAGGGCTGCCATGTTGGGAAATTTTACTTGTGCACTTTTTCTTTCGATCTTATGCCTGAGCATGGGGTCTAGCGCCCCACTGACGAATGCTTCGATGGCCCTTCCGTCAGAAATGTGCGGTATGGTATTTTTCTTCTTGAACCAACGGGCGATGTAGTCGCGGACTGACTCCTGCTCTCCTTGTATTATGTTGTGGAGGTCCATGGCATTTCCAGGCTATTGGTACATGCCCTTGAAGTTGTTGAGGAACTCATGCTCAAAGTCTGCCCAGTAGTGGATGGAGTTTGGCGGGAGTCCATTCATCCATGTCTGTGCCAATCCGAACAGGCATAGTGGGATGTGGCGTATGGTGTTCCCGATGTCGCCGTACACGAGCTCAATAGATGTCAAGTAGTCGCTGAGCCAGAGGTCAGGTTTTGTGTCCCCCGAATATTTCTCGACACCGCGCACAATGAAAGGCTGGGGGAACTTGTGTGTTATGACCTCGTAGCCAAAGCATGCAGGTGCGATGCCTGACATTAACAAAGGTATTGGAGCCTCATACTCCGGCCTGTAGCATTCCATTGCTCGGGCTCGTAGGTGGTCATGGAAATCTGGGCGAATCTAAGGCGGTCACGGATGGACGCTCCATTGTTCCTTGTCATCGCGGCTTGTATAGTATGACGGGGGCCATTGGCGTCCATTGCTGCGCCGACCTCCTGGGCTCTGCTTGGCTTCCACCCTCCTAGTGCCGGACTTTCGTGGGGCGGCGATAAGATGCTATGTCTGTCCTTCATCTATTTGTCTTGGAGCTCGCCCCTCCGGTGTACAGCTTTAATGAGGTCTACCATGATCTTCGGATTTGCGGATGCGGTCTTCAATCTATCTACTAGCATTGCTACTTCCTGGATACTCTGCGCTGGTGAGGTGAGCTCTGTCGGTTTGTATTGCTCTATGGGCTATCCGTCGTCCTCCCAGTCGCTGGCCACCATGGTGCTTTCGTGATGCGTGTGGCGTGCTGGCTCTGCGAGGTGTCAGATGCTGCTATCCATTGTGTTCTGTGACCGTGCAACCACCCTTGCCAGTGTGTGTCATGCATCCCCTGGGGTGAAAATTTCGTGGGGCTTATCCTCCAAAGAATGTGGTGTGGGCGGGCTGTCCGTTCGGATAGATGGATTTGAGAGCTCTGCTCTTTTTTCCGGCATCGCAGTTGTCGTAATTGAGTGTGGCATGTTGTCGCTCGCTTTGGCCTCCACTTCCGCATACATTACTTTATGCAATGAGATTAGTTGGGGAACGTATTCCTCGCCCTCATTTTGTGTTCCTCGCAAGGTGTCGGGTCTTGAGGTGTTCTTCTACCGTTCGCCATGGTTCCCATGCTCTGGGGACCCGTCCTTGGTTAGTGAGGCCGTGTCGCCGCTGGTTTCGTCCTCCTTTGGAGAGGTCAGTTCGTTGTTGGCGTCTTCGTGATTGGACAGTGATAGCAGATCTACCATCTCGACGCTGCAGTCTGAAATTATTTCGTCGAGGAAACAATCTTCGGGCGTGTGGTCAACGTGGCAGTTGTTACAAACCATAGCGATGAAGTGTATGTTTTTCTAGAGCTATCGATGAAGCCCCCACTGATATACAGCCCCCACATTCCCTAGTCCAAACGAAAAGGGCTAGCGAGGCCAGGTGTGGAGGTCGCCATGATAGGACCTTCATTCCGTGTTTGGTGCCGAATAGGTGGTAGCCATAGCCGAAGATCGCCGCGGGCGTTGGTGACGAGAGCGATGTTGCCGATGTAGACGGTGCGTGCGGGGTGAGTCGGTTGTTGGTGCAATATCTACCTACCTTGTGTTTTGGAGATTGTTAACAGAAACTGGTATGGACTGATTTGTTAGCAGTGCATACAGAGAGAAATAGTCCATACACAACCGAAGAGAATGCTGTCTCCGGTGCTAAGTTCGAGGAACTTCACCAAAGTATATCTGCGTTGCAGAGAAGAACGAGCTATATTTTTTAAAGTCATCTAGTCGAGAAGATTGAAGTGAAGAAATCGACCCCTTGAAAGTTTACTGCTGAAGCAAAGCTTTTGATTCAGTATAGTCGTCTGAAGAAATTGATTGCAGCGATGGAAGTCGAAGACAAAGTGAAGACGTAGTATTCATCTCGTTGTTCTTCTTTCATTCATTTGAGTCATAGGACCTCCGTACTATTAAGAGGGGTATAGGTTCTCGATGCTTAGATCCGCTGTCATGCTTAGCCAAAACCTATGAAAGCTGCGAGAAAAATCTCTTTGTGTTCCGAGCAAATACTTGCCAGCAAGAGACTGTGATCTTCTTCGCTGCGAGAGATTTGTCTCAGACCGAGGAGTTACCATTACTTGTTTCTCAAGTAATGTTACCATTGCTCCAAATCCAATAGTTGTGAATGTGTCGGTTGGCCATTGGCTGGACCGCGTGTCCAAAATGGTCATTTCCCATCTGGGAAGGCTGCGGCTATCAATAGCCACCCCGCGCCGAGTTTGTCCGGTGGCTGCTCCACTTGAGATTTCTGAGAAGATTGATTTGAGCAACCCCTCTCCGTGTGATTTGAGTTTAAGATCCACCGAGAGAAAATCAAGAGCCCAAACTTAGACAGTGGTTTAGCATCACAGTAATTCTGAGTGAGAGTTCTTGTACCTATTACTCTTGAGAGTTGCGCACTCTCTAGACGGATAGGTTTCGGCTCGAGTGTTGAAGAGTTGTTGTCTTCACTGAGCTAGATCTTCAACAACCAAGAGTGATTGTGGTTCGCGAAGGTCGACCAAAGGTTTCGAGATTGCCGACAAGGATCTACCATGAGTGAAATCAACCTGAGTCTGATCAGCTCTGTGTTGAAGAAGAATAGGGTGAAGAGAGTTTATCTTCCGTGTTAAGTCACAGCCCCTCCAACCAGATGTAGCCCTTTGGCAGAAGGGTGAACTGGTCTACCAAATCTTTCTGTCGCCATCGAGCACCACTGGTTCTATTTTCTTCACTACATTACTTTCGGCAGTCATTATGTGTGCTCTGTGATGATAGATATCTGATCTGTTACCCTCTACTGCTTATCTTTCAATTTATCTCTCGCAGAGTTCATTGTCACTCGTAGCCTGTATTGTTTGTTCTTCTTCATGATTTTTGTTATGTTGTCATGTTGTATTACCTTCATCATCATTAAGCCTGTTGTATCCTATGCTCGAATCATTATTGCAACTTGCCTTGAAGATTTTATTCCTCAGTAGCGAGCTGCATTGCACTTGTATCTACCGATCTTTAATTCCGCTGCTGTGATTGGGATCAGTTTCAATACTTTCGAAAGAAATTTTGAATCTCCCATTCACCCCCCGCTCCGGTCGATATACTCTCGGTCCTAACAATTGGTATCAGAGTGGGTACGGTACTCATTGTCTCTTCTTATTAAAGGTCTAACGTCCTTGGAGTTTTGAGTACGTCGTATGCAGGTAGATCCTTGCACTCTAAAAGATTTCCTATCTTTGATGGAAATGACTATCTATACTAGAAGGAACGAATGAGAATTAGAATTCAAACTATCAACTATGATCTGTGGCAGATTGTGGAAGATGGCTACACCATTCAGCAACCGAAAAATCTCAACACCGATGATAAAGCAAATCTGCAGTTGGATGCTCAAGCAAAAGATATCATCTATAGCAGTCTATCAAAAGACATTTTCTTTTGGTTCCAAAGGCTCAGTACTGCAAAGCAAATTTGGGATGCCATCAACAATGCTCATGAAGAATTTGTTGCCAGATCAGATCCTCACATTCAAATGCTTCGTGCTATGTTCACAGGATTCAGAAGTCTTCATAAAGAAAGTGCTATGGAACTCACTGATCGATTGACAAACATTATCGAAAGACTGCATCAGCGAGGAATAACTGATATCACTGATAGAGATGTGGTCAACAAGCTTCTGAGTGCTCTTGATGAATCCTTCGATCCCATTGTAGCTGAAATCAAACATAGACTAGACTACGAAGAGCTTCACTATGTTGAGGTCATGACACTGTTGTCAATTCGTGAAGAAAAGATGGAACTAGAAAATGCAAATCAAGAATCTTCTTCGGAAAGTGAAGGAGAAATTCTCTCACACTATGGCAGTTCTGAAGAAGAAGAAGATGTTGAGAATCAACACACCATCACCAGAGAACTTGAAATGCTCACACAAAGGCTAAGTGGTCTCAAAAGGCAAAATCTCTGCCTCACAAATGATGACGAGTTTGACGTGCCTGAATCGTCAAGAAGAAGATTGTCTCCGAAAGAAATGAAGTGCTTCAAGTGCAAAAAACTCGGTCATCTCATTGCAGACTGTCCATGCTCGGAAGGAAAACCTAGTAACAGATGGAAATATCTTCATTGCGTGGATTCACACGAATGGATCATCATACGAAGCTCTCGAAGAAAAATGAACCATCCTCATCTTCTTCAACGAGGCCAGTCACTAAGAGCAAGAGCTACTATGGAATCAAATATGAAGAGAATATCACGGCTGAATAGCACATGTGCTGATCTAATCCTGGACTCTGAAGATGAGGCAACAGACTCTGAATCAGATGATGAAGAATTCTACAAAAGCATTTGAAGGAGCAATGCCTTCATTGCCTATGAGTCATCTGAGAACTCACTCAAGTCAGACACTGATGATGATGCTTCAAGCGATGATGAACCAATCGCTTTCTGTCTCATGGAAAAATCATCAAAGGATCAGGTATCAGCAAAACACCAAAGATCCATGAATGAATATTCACCTGAATATATTTCCTATGCCAACCTGGTCAAGATTGCTAAATCTCAACATGATGAACTTGAAATTCTTGAGAGAAATCTCAGGAAAACCAAAGGATAATTGGTCGAAGAGATGGAGAAGAATCAAAAGTTGATCGAAGAGCAAGTTGCTTTTTCATCAACTATTGATTATCTTACCAATCGATATGATTCGCTTACAGTTGACTACGAGAGTTTATCAGATGAACTCCTTAACAGGAATCAAGAACTCGTGTCACTGAAAGAATCTCATAATGAGATGGTGTTAGAGAAAGCTTCTCTCTTCGCCGAGCAATCTGTTCGACTTCCTAATGATTTTGTACCTCTATGCTTAAAATGCCTAGAACGTAGCAATGCTGATTCTCATGCTGAAACTTCTAATAATGTTGTAGAGAATATTGCTACTATTGAAATTGGTACTACTAACCCTTCATTCGAGGATTTTGCTGTTATTACTGAAGAAAATTGTAGGTTAAAGGGCTTACTTGAGACTGGAATGCTAAGGAGCCTAAAAGGGCATCAAACCCTATGTGATGTGCTCAAGAAGTCCATACTGCACAAAAACCCTCAGAAGGAAGGATTAGGTTTTATCGTGGTATCACACGGCCACCTATGGGGCCATCGGCCCCTTGTGGTTCGGCAAGGGGGACGAGCACGTTGCACAAAGAGCGAAAAGCATAGAGCAGCACGGCAGTGATGACACGGGCAGTTTTACCCAGGTTTGGGCCGCTGGGAGGCGTAAAACCCTACTCCTGCTTTGGTGGATTGATGAATTCAATGTGGTGGAGACGCAGCGCTCTAGCCCGGCAAGGTCGCCTCAGGGCGAGAGCAGCTACGCGCGTATGAGTGTATGGGGGTCCGAATCCTTTCTAAGGTTGCCACGACCCTCCTTTTATAGGTTAAGGGGTTTCCACAATGGCAAAACAGTCACTATGCACTGATTAGATAGCCACAGTGCTATCATACCTAACTCTGCAGACAGGACAGAGCGCATTAAATGCACCGCTTAGTGTCACATCGTGGCGTGGCCCGGCAGCCTTGCCGCACCATGCAGCCACCTTCTCGCCTATCCGCGTGACACGTCTCCTGGACGGGTGTCATTTAGGGATGATCTCCTTCAGAAATGGCTTCCACGTACCCAATAACATAATCACCTGGGGGCACGACACCGTGCTGATAAGTGACTTGCATTGCTGTGAGGTGGAGTGATGGAGCCTTGGCGGGGTGATCTGCCATCTGCATCCCCGGCAAGCCTACCGGGGGAGGAGTCTTGAGGCTTGTCCTTGGAGTAACCTCGACCCCGCCAGGCTCGCATGCCCGGCAAGGGAGGTTTTTCCTTAGTGATATCTTGTTTGTTGGGTTGGTCTTGGTCTTCTTGATCTGCCTTTTGATTTCTCAAAGAGCTATCTCTTTTGCTTGGTCTTGCCTTGGATGTTGCAACTTTGCTCTTGAGCCTGTGTACAGTCCGGGCAACACACGCCTAGGGTTTGTTGCACCGACCGGCGTCGCCGGGCCTAGCCCGAACACGCTGCCAAGCTTCATTGTGGTAGGTCCTGTCTAGTACACAGGCGAGCGAGTTGCGGTTGCTCATCCTTTGAGATCTTCTTTGCTTCTTCATTAACCTGTATCTGGGTCAGTTTATGGTTTTCCCGCACGTCGTGCGAGACGTTACAAGGGGAACCCAAACCACGGTCTGTGAGCTGCCCACGTCCCACGTTCACGGGGTGGTAACTGCCATTCCACTAGCTTCCCTGCCCCTGGTGCTTCCGCCACGTGTGTTGCATGCATTGCGCAGGGTTGGTGGCGGATGTGGAGGGCGCGGGAATGAGCTCCATGGCAGAAAACCAAGCGTCGTGCATTGGCGCAGAGGGTCGGCCTTGATTCCCCGAGCCATGGATGGTGCAGGGGGAGCCAGATTGGAGGAGTGGGGTGGCTGCCTCCAAGGTGAGGAGCCAGCCCCCTGCCCCATTTGCCTATAAAAAGGAACATGGGGTGGGGTGCTTCTCCACACACCTCACCCCTTCCCGTCCCCTAGTATTCTTCGTCCATCATGGTAAGAGGCCGGGGGCGTGGCGGTGTTCCGGCGGTGGTGACGAGGGCTTCTACTCGATAGCACCTCCCTCCTCCTACCGAAGATGCGGGGGCGGAGCCCGCCATGAGAGGAGGTGGGAGGGGGCGAGGTCGTGGTTGTCGTGGTGCACAGGGTCGAGAAGGACGGGGTGGTGCTCTGATTGCACCTCCGCTGGCCGCCCCTCTCCCAATGGAAGGCCACGTTGGAGATCAACCGCTGGAGTTCATCATCAGACTGCACAAGTCTCCGCGCGGCCGCCTCCGTCTCCCTACTCCATTCACGAGGGTGATGGAGCTTGAACAGTCGCGCGCATTAAAGCTGCATGTGAGGGGTTGCTGTAATGGCACCATGCGGGTGGATGTGGATTTCCCCGCCCCTCACGTCATGCTCTTCCGACGTGGCAGGAAAACTTTTGCTTGCGCCCACAGCTTGTCGGAGGGGCACGTCCTCCATTTTAAATTAATGTATGCCGAGCTGCTCTCCGTCAAGGTCTTCGGGTGCTCAGGTGCTCGCTTAGGGTGCTGCGCGGAGAGCTCGACCGACGACGAAAGCTCCTCCTCGAGCGATAGCAACGAGGAGGACAGTGACGGCGATGACGATGACACCGATGGGGAGGACGATGGCTCCAACTCCGGCTGAATGCCAGCCGCACAGTCACCGTCAGGCAGCGGCACCATCATCTGCACCTGCATCTCATTCCCGGCAACGCGATTTGCCGGGGAGTTGGATGCAGAGGTGGGGATGGTGCCTTCGGCTCCTCCATCAGCCTTCCAGCTAGACCCCGGTAGGCTTCCTCGTGGGCTACAGCTTTGTTCGCCCTGCCGCGTCCTGCTGGCCCTGGTGGCGGTGGTCAGGGGGACCCTTCCGCCGCTCTCTTCACCATCACCTTCGCCCGTGCCCTCCTGATCTTGTTGGACTCCCTGTCATGGGGCCCGACGGGGTCAGGCTGGGCTTCTGCCTAGGCACCCCTTTTGCCCTCTTCACCTCCCACCGCAGTGCCTAGGAGGAGACGGACAAGAAAGGGATTACGGGGCACTTATCTTTTTTTAGACTAAAATATGTAGGCACTTGCCAAACTTTAGTCTAAATTATGTAAACTTCTTTAACCATGTTTGTGTTATGTAAGATCTGTACTTGCTTATTAGCATATTAATGAAAAAGACAAGCCTTGCCGGGTACTTGTGCATGTATCATGTCCATGCAGAGGTGAGGTGCCTCTATACGTTCAAGTAAACAAGTTTCCCCCGGCAAGCTATCCTGCCGGTACCCTTAGTCTGCTGCCGTGGGGCAAGGCCCGCCGGGCATAAAACTATAAGAAGGGACCAGCCCCTTGTCGAACCCTCTCCATCAAAGGCCACTACGACCACCTTGCCCGAAGCAATGTTCGGGACAAAGGATGGGACCACCTCTGTTTTGAAGGCCGCGAGTTTTCATATGCACAAGTTTTTATCTTACAGAACAGGTATGGATAAGAAGAAACTTATCTGTTTGGCTTGCCGGAGATCGTTGTGTAGCCTTGTATTCTTTTCTTCTCTTCGGGACCAAGTCCACGGCAAGAACCCTACAACTTAGTGCAGATGAAAACAGTGCTACATGCGACCTCATCTACATGATCATGCTATGCTCAAGATATGCTTATGCATGCATGCAAGTTTCAGGGGCCCCCCAGCGCTTCGTTTATTTATCTGGTGCTCAGGGTCTGCACCTGGCTTTGTACAAAGGGTTACATGCAACATCGGCAAGGCTTGTACAAAAGGGTGGCTGCCGAGCAGGGCCAAACAACCGCGCCTTACGGGTAGAACTTACGGAGATGCTCAATATTCCATGAGTTTTGCAACTGAATGCCATCTCCGGTCTCCAGATGGACTGCGCCAGGTCTGGTGACTCGTACTACCCGGTAAGGGCCTTCCCACTTTGGCGTCAACTTGTTTGCACCCTTGGCGGACTGAACACACCTAAGGACAAGGTCGCCTTCCTCAAAGCTCCGGGCATGAACCATGCGGCTGTGATAGCGACGCAGGGCTTGTTGGTAGCGTGCAGCACGCGTAACAGCCCGGAGACGGTTCTCCTCAAGTAGCACAGCATCGTCACGCCCGTGTTGTTCCTGCACTACTTCATCGTAGGCAAGCACTCGAGGTGATCTGTATATGAGTTCCATGGGGATCACTTCTTCTGCCCCATAGACTAGGGAGAAGGGAGTCTGCCCGGTAGCTCGATTCGGTGTCATACGGAGGGACCAAAGAACCATCGGCAGCTTGTCGATCCATCACCTGCCGCATTTCTGCAGCCTATCAAATTTTCTTGTCTTGAGTCCTCCCAGCACTTCGGCGTTGGCCCTCTCAGCTTGTCCGTTGCTTCTGGGATGGGCAACAGAGGCAAATGAGACTTTGCTTCTGAGGGCTTGAACGTATTGCATGAAGGTGCGGCTTGTGAACTGCGTGCCATTGTCAGTGATGATTCTGGCGGGTACCCCAAAACGACACACCAATCCTTTCAAGAACTCGATAGCTGACTGTGCGGTCACCTTCCTCACGGGCTCCACCTCTGGCCACTTTGTGAACTTGTTGATAGCAACGAACAAGAACTCAAAGCCCCCGGTAGCACGGGGGAAGGGGCCCAAGATGTCGAGCCCCCAGACCGAGAAGGGCCATGACAAAGGGATCGTCTGGAGAGCTTGAGCGGGCTGATGGATATTCTTGGAATGGAACTGGCAAGCTTCACATTTGGTGACCAGCTCAATTGCATCTTGGAGGGCCGTGGGCCAGTAAAAACCTTGTCGGAAGGCTTTTCCAACCAGAGCCCTTGTTAAATCTTGGTCCATTTCTCTCCAAACTCCACAGGATTGTAGACCTTCCTACCCTACCACTCCCAGACATCTTGTTTGGCTCTTATCATTTCTCTGCTTCTCACAGCTTCATGCCCAAGTTTGCTACAGCAAACTCCAGATGAACACTCCCATCTAACCACAGTGCTTCTCATCGATCCATCACCTCCCTGAGACTGTGCCTTGGAGGGACTACCCACTGGACATGATTTGGCCTGTCAGGGTGTACCGCATGCACCAGTTCACGCGGTGACCACGCGGCTGGCATACCAGCCAGCATGCTCTGGCGATGGAACCGCTCGGTTTCGTCCGTTCCCTCCCTCCCTCACCACCTAACCATGTCCAGTAGCTTCCACTTGGCCTCGTCGTCGCTCTGGAACCCTCTCCCCCTCCAGTTTCTTCCTCCTCACGCCACGGCGATCACTGCCACTGTTCGGCACGTGACCCCGTCATCGTTTTCCTCTGCCCCCTCCTCCTCGAGCTCTCCTGAAGTTGTTGCTGCCTTCTCCACTCCTCCGCCAAGCTCCTCGATACCGCAAGCCGACAGCCATGAGCTCCAATGCGCGGATAAGCTTGCCACGGCGGCCGAGCTTATCCGGCAAGCTCGCCGCGGCTATAAAAGGCCCCCGAGACCTCTCGTCCATACCAGCAGCTCCACCACCCTCCACTACCCCTCTCTGGCTACTCAGTTGGTCCCCGGAGCTCCTCGGAGCTCGCCACGGCCGCCACCGCCATCGCCGGCTGCCGCTCGAATTGGAGCAACGGCGACCTCCTTCCCTCATCCTAGCCACTCCAGAGCTCCGCCTCGACCTCCATGAGCCGCCCTGTAGCTCATCCCCTTGCCTCCTCGGTCGTCGCTGCGAGCCCGCCATCGCCATCACCGTCATCCGCCGCAGGAAGCGCCCCGCACTGATTTGAGGTCCCCGGCAGCCGTGCCCTGCTCCTTCGGGACCGCCTCGGTCTCCCGCATCCAGCGGTGTGCCGGGCGCCCCGAACGGTGGCCGGAGCTGGCCAGACAAGCGCCGGCGCCGCGCGCCCTGCCTCTGCCTTGCAGGCGAGAGCGAGGTTGACGACGACCCTGGCCAGGTGGACCCTGGCCCCACCCGTCAGACACAGAGGCGAAGTCAACGCGGGCCCGCGCGGGATTAAGTGGAGACGGGTTTTGGGTAAAACGTTTTCGAATACTGAAAGTGTATTCTACTTCTTCTTCACGAGAGAATACGTCTTCTCAGTTGGAAAGCATATTTCCGAAAATGCGCGTTCTCTCTTAACTCAGCCGGCGCCGAAACCTCTATATAGTGGACGTTCGTCGGTTAGCAGCAGAAAAGCACATTTTCTATTTGTTTTTCTGTCTAAACAACGAACGGCCACAACTTTTTACCTGTAACTCCGATCGAGGTGATTCCAAAGCCCACTTCTTCATCTCGTCGAGCTCTATCTATTGATATCATTTTCACCATGTGGTCCCACTATGGAAATGACCATTTTGCCCTTGCCGTAAACAGCCCCCTCCGGGAGAGAACTGTTTCTGGCAATCACTTCCGCGGACTCTCCGCACACCTTCCCGATGATTCCTTCATCCCAAGGCAAGCCACAACTTTCATCTGCATGATTGCATTGCAATATCATAGTTTAATGATTTACTTTAACATCAAGTATGAATTATTTGTGGAATGAGTTGGATCATACAATGCTTGAGTAATTTCCTGGATAGGTGACTACCATGTTGAGTACCGGATTGTAGTGACTAGTAGTTTACCCACTTGTTGATACTACAATGTTGAGATTACCGTCTACGATTATTTCGGAGTTCATCCGGCAGTTCGAGAAGATGAATTAGTAGCAGTGGCTTAAGTATACTGGTTACCAAATTCCTGGCCGGATATCATTTTGACTAGGATTGCTATGATATCGGAGTGTCAGCCATGACAGAGATTGTTCAGAGATTAGATACTTCATGGTTGATCCAGAGTCACCTGTCCGGACTTATCCGTGCAGCCATATTTGCCGGTATGGGACGGCCTTGACTTGGTCTGATCGCGTGCTCTTTCACCGGTACCGCCCGACAGGGAAGGTTATGCGTGTGCGCTACCCTGGCCCGGTAGGCGGCGATAACCTTGTGAGCCCAGTTGAGTTATATGGTACCAGGTCCCCGTTTGGGATAGTTTGTTAGCCACGACGGTGACAGGTGTCACGCGGTGACACAGGGGCCACCTAGGGCAGGACTCCGGGGGAGGATGATTGCCGGTGGTACGATGGGAGAGTCACGGGTCAGGCGGGTTTCGTTGGAGCAACGCTGGTCCACCCGAATGGGATCACGAGGTCAGGTGCTCCATGGTGTGGGTAAAGTGCGCAACCTCTGCAGAGTATAAAATCTATTCGAATAGCCGTGTCCACGGTATTGGACAGTCCGTCCAGACTTCTTTAGGTGGTCAACCATAGTAGTGATAAGGATGGAAGAACTCGTCTTTGGATCAGAAGTACTCGATGGATCGTGAGTATTCTGAGGATTGTGAGACAACCCGGAAGAGAGTAAGTTTGTCAGACTTGTCGTGCAGATGAAATCAGGTATATGATATGTCATCCATGGGATGGCAAAGGGATGAGTGGTCGGATGACCACATGATTGGACTTGGAACAGATTCGGATTGGATCCTAAGATTATTTGGAGTATGGATTAAACTACTTAATAGGCTTTACCTTACTGCATCTATTTGAGTAGCTATTTGCTATGATGTTGTCTTGCCTTAATGCTGATGTTTGTTGTGAGCTTGCGAGTACATTCCAAGTACTCACCTGGCGTGTCATGCCAGTTTGCAGGTCATGCCATGATTGCTTGCTTGTCGAGGATCCTGAGTTTGTGACCTAGGATACGCGTTCTAGCCAGAGTCCCTGCGGAGTGGAGTCTATCACCGCCGTCTCTGTTCTGCTGCCGAGAGAGTTACTCCGTTGTTAGCATAGAGCTACCCCGGGTAGGCGTAGTGTCGCCGTGCCAATGTAATCCTTGTACCCTTTGTAACCATATCCATTGTAATAAAGAGCTGATTTGTTCTATGCCAACAGTGCCGTATTCCAGAGGACTTGTCCCTGGGCTGGAATACGGGGTGTTCCGGTCTTCTCTGAGCCGGGGTGCCACATATGCCTCCATCAATGGGCTTTGATAATCCTTGTTCACTTGTCTCACCACAAGTTGTGAATCTCCATGAATAATCAGCTTCTTGATTCCCAGTTCTGTTGCAATCCTGAGCCCGGCAAGGAGTCCTTCATACTCTGCAGAATTGTTGGTAGCCTTCTCCCAGGGGAAATGCATCTGAACCACATACTTGAGGTGCTCCCCAGAGGGAGCAACGAGAAGCACGCCACCTCCTGCACCTTGTAGGGAGAAGGCACCATCAAAGTACATAATCCATTCTTGGGGCGCTTCCTTGCCGGGGATAACTGTCTCCAATACTGCTTTGTTAGGGGTAGGCGTCCATTCCACAATAAACTCTGCTAGTGCTCTGCTCTGAATGGTTGACGTGCTCTCAAACTTCAAACCAAAGCTGGATAACTCCAAAGCCCATTCCACTATCCTGCCGGTGGCCTCAGGGTTCCTCAATATGCGCTGTAAGGGCAAGTGGGTGACAACCGTGATCTCGTGGGCTTGGAAGTAGTGGCACAGTTTCCTTGAGGCCATGATGAGGCCAAAAATCAACTTTTGCACGCCAGAGTACCTCGACCTAGCCCCCTGCAATAGGGAGCTGAAGAAGTACACTGGCCGCTGGACCGCTTTCCTCCTTGCCATGACCTTGGAACTGTCCTCATTGCCCCGCTCCTCCTTGTTCTGATCTGCCTCTGACCTTGCCGGGGTGAGTTCACTTCCTTCTCCAGAGGGGATGGCAGTTGCAGTTGCTTCTTCATCTACTTCCCGCTGCACCACCAGTGCTGCGCTAACCACTTGATTGGTTGCCGCTAAGTACAGCAGCAACGGCTTTTGTGGCTTTGGAGCGACTAAGGTGGGAATAGAGGAAAGATAGGTCTTCAAATCTTGCAGCACGGCGTCCGCCTCCGGGGTCCACTCCACGGGTCCTGCCTTCTTCAGAATTTTGAAGAACGGCAGAGCGCGCTCGGTGGACATGGAAATGAACATGCTTAGCGCGGCAACGCATCCAGTCAAATGCCTCATGTCCTTAACTATCTTGGGTGCTTGAATCTGCTCAATCGCCTTGATCTTGTCGGGGTTGGCCTCTATCCCCCGGTGGGACACAAAGAAGCCAAGTAGCTTGCCGGAAGGAACGCCAAACACACACTTCTCTGGGTTCAGCTTCAAGTTGATCTAGCATAGATTTGCAAAGGTCTCTTCCAAGTCCTGAATGAGAGTTGATTTGTCCTTGGTTTTGACCACTATATCATCCATGTAAGCTTCAACATTCCTGTGCAGCTGAGACTCAAAGTCAATCTGTACTGCCCTTGCGAAAGTGGATCCAGCGCTTTTTAACCCAAAGGGCATACGTACAAAACAGTACGTGCCACATGGGGTTATAAACGCGGTCTTCTCTTCATCTTCCTTGGACATGAAAATCTGGTGGTACCCGGAGTAGGCATCCAAGAAGGAAAGTAGATCACATCCAGAGGTGGAATCCACAATCTGATCGATGTGTGGCAAGAGGAATGGGTCCTTCGGGCATGCTTTATTCAGATCTGTGAAATCTATGCAAAGCCTCCATTTCCCATTCACCTTGTGCACCACCACTAGATTCGCCAACCAAGTTGGATGCAACACTCCTCTGACCAAACCAGTGGCTTCGAGTTTCTTGATCTCTTCGGCAATAAACTGTTGCCGCTCCAAAGCCTGCTTTTGGACCTTATGTTTGACGGGCCGGGCATGTGGGCAGATAGCAAGGTGGTGCTCGATTACCTCCCTGGGAACACCAGGGATGTCAGATGGTTACCAAGCAAACACATCGACATTCGCCCGCAGGAAGGTAACGAGCGTGCTTTCCTATTTGTCATCAAGGGTGGAGCTGATAGTAAATGTACCATCAGCACCAACCAACCCTGCTGGGACCTTCTTCACAGCGGGCGCAGCAACCTTTGATCTCTTGCTATTAGAACTCTCCGGCAAATCACCAACAGGCACAGCCCACTCTGAAGAGGCGCGCTTCCCGGATTCTTTGTTGGCGTCCTTGCTAGCTTTCTTCCCTTTCTTGCTTTCCTTGGCGGGAGCGGTAGCTTCCGCGGCCTCTGCCGCGACAGCTTCCCGGTACATCTTATCGACGCATATGATTGCATCCTTCTTGACTGATGGAATGGAAATGACGCCCATCGGCCCAGGTATCTTCAAAGTGTTGTAGGCATAGTGGGATGCTGCCATGAACTTTGCCAAGGCTGGGCGGCCAAGGATTCCACTGTATGGCAGGGGGTGGTCAACCACATCAAACATGATCTTCTCGGTCCAATAGTTCAACTCCCCTCCAAACGTCACCGGCAGTGTGATCTTCCCCTTAGGACGACTCCTGCCGGGGTTGATCCATTGGAAAGTACCAGTAACCTTGAGCTCTTCGTCTGCTATCTGGAGCTTGCTGATGACCTTGGGAGATATCAGATTCAACCCGGCCCCACCATCAACCGACATCTTTGTGACCTTGAGGTTGCGAATTGTTGGAGAAACCAACAATGGCAAACACCCTACCGCGGTGGTACGGTCAGGGTGATCCTCTTCATCAAAGACGATGGGCGTGCGGGACCACTTGAGCGGTTTCCGAGAATCTGCCGCTGGCTCCATGGCATTGACCTCACGTTCCCACTGTTTAAGCTGGCAGTGAGAGGAGTGCAAGGATGCGCCTCCATCAATGCATAGGGCGTCAGTGGCCTTCTGGAACTCCTGCTCGCTGGTTTCCTCTTCATCTCATTCATCACTCCCATCATCACATCCCTTCTTCTCACGGCCTCTGGCAGGTTGCCCTTGATTCTGTGGGGCCTTGCCGAGGCAACCTCCTCTATCACCTCGGCCTTTCTCACCAGCACCATCTTGGTCTCTCTCTTTGTCACGCTTCTCGTACTCAGCTTTTTGCTTCTTGACGAGCTGCTCAACTTGATGACACTCTTGAAGATCGTGTCCCTTAGTCCAATGGATCTTGCAGTACGGCCCGTCAGCCTTCCCAGCCTTCTCGGCAGCCGTGGCTTCCCGGCAGTCAGCGCACGCGGCAACTTCCTTGCCGGGAGCTTCGGCCTTGGCCTTCTTGCCGGTACTAGGAGTGCTCGATCCTTCAACAGCCATCACCGCTTTATCCTTGCGCTTCTTGTTGTGTTTCTTGTTCTTCTTCTTCTTCTGATTGGTGGCGTCGTCATCGTCCTCTGAGTCAACGTCGACGCCATCTTCTTCACCGGGGAGTCGCCTCCCCTCCTCCGTTCGGGCACACTTATCGGCCAGAGTGTATAGCTCATTCACAGTCTTGGGAAACCAAATGTTCATTTTGGAACATATCCTGCGGTTGCGCACGTTGGACTGGAATGCAGCTATCACAACTGCCGGATGGATGTCTAGAATGTTCCTGTGCACCCGGCTGAACCTCTGCATGTACTTACGCAAACTCTCTCCTTCCTTCTGTGGGAGGAGCTGCAAGTCGCTGGGCCGCCCTGGTTCTTGATGGCCACCCGTGAAGGCGCCAACAAACTCATGGCACAGATCAGCCCAGGTCGAGATGGAGTTCTCCGGCAAGTACATCAGCCACGACCTCACGTTTGGCTTGAGTGCCAAAGGGAAGTAGTTGGTGAACACCTTCTTGTCCCTTCCTCCGACAGCTTGAACAGCGATGGTGTAGATGCATAAGAACTCTACCGAGTTCAATCTTCCATTGTACTTCTCTGGTATCTCTGGCTTGAACATACGGGCAGATGGCCAACGGACTTGCCGCAGCTCACGAGTGAAGGCGGGGTACCCAACCTCGAAAGGCAGGTATCCCCCCTCACCGGGCATGGGTTCGTTGATGTCGGGGCCATTGCGCCTATCAGACTGGTGGCGGGTTTCGCGGCGTCGCTCGATGGTGATGCGCGCGTCTTCCCTCTGCCTGTCTTCCAGGACCCGTCGCTGATCTCGACGTTCCTGAGGATCAGACGAAGCCATTGATACGTCGTCGGGTTCTTGGTCGCGTGGCCCTGGCTGCAGCCCCTGTGCTGGCTATCATGGAGGGGGCTGCACCGTCAGAACGACTCCCTCGGTGCGGCCAGTGGCTTGGGGCGTTGCCGCCGTTGGTGGAGGCCGAGGCAAGCCTGCCAGCTATGATCCTCCCGCCTCGGCAAAGCCAATCAAGCTCTGAATGGTGGCTCTCCACTAATCCATCTGATCGGCTGCCGGCGGAAATCTCAACATAAGTTGGGCCCGCGCCATGGCTTCCGAAGCGGTGCTCGGCATAGACGATGACGCAGATCACGATGTCGCCTGGGTCCTGATAGTGCCAGTAGTGACAGCGTCGCGTTCTCGTCGCCGCGAGCCGGTCGCCAGGGTGGTGTGGTGACGAGGTGGGTGCACTAGGGGATTAGTTACCGCGTTCAGTGCATCGCCTTGGCTAGCTTGTCCTGTGGGTGGCGCGGGCCCTGTAGCCGCACCCACGATGGGGGCAGCTAGGAGGTTACGATCCGCATCAGGGTGAGCGCCATCACTGTGGCTATGTCCCTCGGCGAGGTGGGGAGGCGGAGACGGAATATTCTCCCCACCCGCACCTTGTGGAGCATGGCCGCTGGGTGTTGGTGGTGTCGCCCTCCTCCGGTGCCTCCTGCTCCTACTTCGGCCACAGGGGGAATGGTGATGGCGCCGCCTGCGCCAGTCACATTCCCCGCGGCGTCGGCATTCCCATGTTCCTCCGCAGCCCCCACAGCATTAGCGGCCGCATGCGAGGGGGCCTTCGAGGTGGACGGGTGAGCTGAAGCACCGGATTTCTTCTTGCGCGCCATGGATGATAAAGCTGTCGATGATGAAATGATGATGAACATGATGCGCTGCTTACACTCTCGGGTTCACGCAAGCGCTGCCCCCAACCTGGCGCGCCAAAGATGTCGTGGTATCACACGGCCACCTATGGGGCCATCGGCCCCTTGTGGTTCAGCAAGGGGGATGAGCACGTTACACAAAGAGTGGAAAGCATAGAGCAGCACGACAGCGATGACACGAGCAGTTTTACCCTGGTTCGGGCCACCGGGAGGCGTAAAACCCTACTCCTGCTTTGTTAGATTGATGACTGGAATGTGGTGGAGACGCAGCGCTCTAGCCCGGCAAGGTCACCTCAGGGCGAGAGTAGCTACGCGCGTATGAGTGTATGGGGGTCCGAATCCTTTCTAAGGTTGCCACGACCCTCCTTTTATAGGTTAAGGGGTTACCACAATGGCAAAACAGTGATTATGCACTGATTAGATAGCCACAGTGCTATCATACCTAACTCTGCAGATAGGACAGAATGCATTAAATGCATCGCTTAGTGTCACATCGTGGCGTGGCCCGGCAGCCTTGCCGCGCCATGCAGCCACCTTCTCGCCTGTCAGCGTGACACGTCTCCTGGACGGGTGTCATTTAGGGATGATCTCCTTCAGAAATGGCTGCCACGTACCCAATAACACCTACATAATCACCTGGGGGCTCGACACCACGCTGATAAGTGATTTGCGTTGTTGTGAGGTGGAGCGGTGGAGCCTTGGCGGGGTGATCTGCCTTCTGCGTCTCCGGCAAGCCTGTCGGGGGAGGAGTCTTGAGGCTTGTCCTTGGAGTAACCTCGACCCCGCCAGGCTCGCCTGCCCGGAAAGGGAGGTTTTTCCTTAGTGATATCTTCTTTGTTGGGTTGGGCTTGGTCTTCTTGATCCGCCCTTTGATTTCTCAAAGAGCTATCTCTTTTTCTTGGTCTTGCCTTGGATCTTGCAACTTTGCTCTTGACCCTGTGTACAGTCCGGGCAACACACGCCTAGGATTTGTTGCACCGACAGGTTTCGAAAGGAAACTCAATGTGGATGGATCCTATTGGACTCCTGAGCAGTATCCTCGAACGACTTGGGTTCGTGCAAAGAGTAAAACACTCGAACCTGAAACTCTAATTGGTTATCACTCACCCATTCCTATTGATACTGACGAGTCTGATGACTCAAATTACAAAATCTTCAAATAACAGAATGGTGAAGTTTTTGCTTGATATGTTGGAACTAACTGTATGACAGGTTCACCCAAGAAGCAAATCTGGGTAAAGAAGTGCATTGTTGAAAAAAATTCTGTCACTTCTAACCTGACTATGCAGGATAACTCTCAACGAGGAAATGGATATCATTCACAGTCTACTTTAGTATCTTTCTCGAATGATTTTCATCCTAACCTGCATCAGAAGGAGTACATGCGTACCTCTTCAAATCATTACATTCATATATCTGGAAATAACTTCAATGCAAATTCATATGATTATCATCAAAGTGCACAGGTGTCTTACAGGCCTCGCCGAAGGAATACTCCTGCTCAGTCCAAGCAAATGAGATCCTCACCACCCATGCAAGAGTGGGTTGTGAAGAAGAACTGATCCTCTTGTGCAGGGAATTCTCTCAGGGATATCTCACGTTTATTATAAGCCCTGAGATCAATCATTCTTGGTGCCTAACTCTCTGTGTTTTCGTTCGATGTGTTTGTGTTTTGTGTTTCCTTTCATTTGGCTTTGTGTTTTGAGTCGGACTATGTTTTTCCTCAGTTCTTTCTCGTCATAAACATGCAACTTGATCTGAACAAGATTTCAATCCGACGTCCTTGGTCGCGAATGAAATGAACTTAGAAATTTCATCTATTTAGGCGCTTGCGCTTCCTCAAACCCTTCGGCATTCTGTTCAGTTACCGAGATTTTCACAGGAAACGGCTGACACGTGCCCATGATCTCACGTTCGTGATCTCGTCCGTTGAATGTGGAACGTCCCGTGCTTTTCGGCCGTGGATCTCGGAGGAAGCGGTTTCGCCCTCGGGCTATATAACCCCCCCCCCCTCTGACAATGACATGTACCTGGGGTTGGGTCTTAGGCCTGACCTACGGGACCTACCCAAGGACATCTTATTCAAGGATTCAAGATTTACACAGTTAATAGAAGGATATGTCAACTGGAATGATCACAGCTTGCAAGTCAATCGACGGCAGTCCCGCTCGGTCGCTACCCCACCACTCGACCATCCTGATTCACTCAGAGTACCTGAATGCACTCGGAGTAGAAGACCTAAAGCCACTCGAGGATGGCAACAGTCAGGCGATCAGTTTGTCCCTGTAATGATTATTAATTGTATGCGTTACCAGTAACGCTCGCACCTTTACTTTGACATTGAACCCTTGCGTTATGGGGGCTTACGAGGGGCCGGCGGACTCTATATAAGCCGCCCCTCCCCTCCTGCATAAGGGTTCGCACCCCCTGTAACTCAACACTCCAAAGAAACAAAGCTCCCGCAGCACCGAGACGTAAGGCTATTACCTCCTCCGAGAGGGGCCTGAACTCGTAAATCCGAGTGTACAATCTCGCCATAGCTAGACTCTGCCCTCTCCTACGTATCCCCTACCTCTACTGTCAAATCCGTTCCCACGACAATTGGCGCCCACCGTGGGGCAGGCGTCTAAGCGACTTCCGGCGAGGTTGTGTTCTTCGAACTTCTTCGACATGGTTTCCGGCGGTGGATTGTCTCTGTGCCACGAGATCCGTCTCGGCGCGCTTAGTTTCATCGACGATGATTCAGCCTAGCTCCAGGAAGCCCCCCTCGACGTCGAGGCGCTCCCTATTCACGGAGTGGCGCACTTCCGTGCGAGTGCCTGTGGCGTCCTCTTGCGGCAGCCGATTGGCTCCGGTGGCGTCTTCCCTCCCCGCTACTCGCCGTCGCAAGCGATTCGGTCGCTCGTGGCTCCAATGGTGGGTGAAGCATGTGGTGGCTCGACAGTCGTCCACTCCTCAGATCGCCGCAATCGAGCCCGACGAGACCCTTTTTGGCTTGTTCGATTTATCATCTGGCCACTCGGATACGCTTTCCGAGTGCGAAAGCAATGATCCCGCGGTGGAAGTCCTCATGGTCGGCCCCCAGCGTAGCCCACCAGGATTTCCCCGTGGCGGGGGTGAAAGCGGTGGTCCATCGCACAGCAATGACGAGTACTACCCGCAAGCCCTCACTGCGGAACAAAGAGAAGAACTGCAGCGCGGGAATGAGCAGGCTCTCCAGACCCCCATCGTTGGGGAGACTGCCGACGCTCAAGCCTTGGAAGCTGCACACATGGCCACTCTGGCTGAACGTGCACGCTTGGAGGATCTCCAGAAGTCACTCGACGACCGTGCTCGCAGGCCACCCCCAAGTTCCAGTCGATGGCAGCGACAATTGTTTTCGACTGGATCTCGAGATGAGTATCAGGTATACCGCACTCTAATCCAGAATGTTGCAGCAGCCGCGAGAATTGCAGATTCGATCCAACAGTCCCGTTCTGAGGCTGGAAGAGGCCTAGAGCAGATTCAGACACTGCTCAGAGCGGCAGGGGAGCAGAATTCGGCTGTTTCTCAGTCGCGCAATAGGATTCACAGCAGGTCCGTCAGGGCAGACACAGTCCAGTCTGCTCACAGCCCAAGATCGCCTCCGCAACGTGAAGATCGTGGTTATCTCTAGGACCAGTTCCTGGATTGAGGCCACGGGCAGTTTGATCCTCGGCATCACCGTGACAATCACCGTCGAGTGCCTACACCCCCTCTGAGGGGTGGGTCATACGCGCCCCGGTGGTATGATGATAGGCGCCCATACGGTGACGAGCGGAGAAATCCAGTCAACCCCCGAGGGCCTGGGTTCGATGCGAGATCAGTCCTCGTGCATGGCCTAGTCGACAGGGGCAGAGATCATAGAGAGGGCCTGGATAGAGATCGTCCGAGTGGAAGTGGTGCGTTTGTTTCCGGGCCCGAGTGTTTCAGCAGGGCCATTCGAGCCGCTAAGATACCGCCCAATTTCAGATTGGCCACAGGCATGAACAAATTCACTGGTGAGTCGAAGCCAGACACGTGGTTGGAGGATTACCGAGTGGCTGTTCAGATTGGTGGAGTCAATGATGATGTTGCCATGAAACACCTGCCTTTGATGTTAGAAGGGTCGGCCCGAGGATGGTTGAACCAATTGACTCCTGCCAGCATCTATTGCTGGGAAGACTTGGCCTGAGTGTTTATCAAAACATTCAAAGGCACTTGCAAGTGACCTACAGGTCTAACTGAATTGCAGCACTACGTCCAGAAGCCAAATGAAACTTTGAGGGATTACATTCAGCGTTGGACCACACTTCACCATGTGGTGGAGAATGTTTCAAAGCACCAAGCAGTCTACGCCTTCAATGAAGGTGTCCGGTACAGAGAGCTCATACTGAAATTTGGTCGGTCAGGTGCCCTGACCATGAACCGAATGATGGAAATTGCCACTCGGTATGCAAATGGCGAAGAAGAGGACCACCTCCGTAGTGGCAAAGGAAAGGCTGTAGACCCTGACGCCGGAGGCGGGAATCCCAGTCGAAGCAGAAGCACAAAGCTGAGGCCCCTGGTCAAGCTGAAGCAGCAGTAGTGGTTGCGCAAGGCAAGTTCAAAGGGAAGCCCAAGGGATAGTGGATACCTAAAAAGATGAAGGATCAGTCGGGCCAGGACGTCCTGGATCTACCGTGTGCCATTCACACGAAGAAAGATGAGGAGGGTAACTTGATTCTACTCAAGCATACCACTCGACAGTGCAGATTTCTTATTCAGCTGTTCCGTGAAGGTCAGCCGAGTGACAAGGGCTCTGACAAGGACGAGGATGAAGAAAAGGCAGAGGATTACCCGAAGGTCAATGACACTTTGGTGATTTTTGCTGACGTTGAGAGAAAAAGTCGACTGAAAGTCATCAACCGTGAGGTAAACATGGTTGCTCCGGCGACTACAACGTACCTCAAATGGTCAAAGATTCCCATAACCTTCGACCAGTCAGACCACCCAGCTCATGTTGCTACCCCTGGGCGGCAAGCTCTGGTTGTAGATCCATTCGTAGGAGGCACTCGGTTGCGCAAAGTTCTTATGGATGGCGGCAGTGGTCTGAACATTCTCTATGCTGAAACCCTTAAGGGGATGGACATTCCGATGTCCCGACTTAGTGAGAGCAACATGCAGTTTCACGGAGTCATCCTAAGGAAAAAGGCAAGGTCACTCGGTCAGATTGCTTTGGATGTGATCTTTGGTGACTCGAAGAATTTTCGGAAGGAAAAGTTGACGTTTGAAGTGGTGGATTTTCACAGTGCCTATCATGCTATCCTGGGCCGACCGGTTTATGCTCGCTTCATGGCCCATCCATGTTACGTGTACCTTAAGCTAAATATGCCCATACCCAAGGGCGTGATCACCATCACAGGGAATAGACAGAGAGCCGATGAATGTCTCCAACAGGGATCCAAAATTGCTGATGAGCAGATGGCAGTAGTGGAACTGGAGGAATACAAGAAGAATGCCGATCCGAGTGATTTGCTTCGCTCTAAGAAGCTAGCTTCTGAATCTGCTTTTTAGTCGGCGGGAGAGACAAAACCAGTTCACATTCACTCGGAGGATCCCATGGCTGCTCCAACCAATATCTCAACGACACTCGACAGCAAATAGGAAGCCGCGCTCATCCAGTTCCTCCATGAGAACTGGGACATCTTTGCATGGAAACCATCTGATATGCCAGGTGTACCCAGGGGACTGGCTGAGCACCATTTGCGATTCGACTCGAAGGCTAAGCCTGTCAAAGAGCATCTCTGCCGCTTTGCTGCGGAGAAGAGGAAGGTGATTGGTGAGGAAGTGGCTCGGCTCCTATCAGCTGAGTTCATACGCGAGATATACCACTCTGAGTGGCTCGCCAACATCGTCATGGTCCCCAAGAAGGACAAGTCACTCCGCATGTGCATCGATTTCAAGCATATCAATCGGGCCTGCCCGAAAGATCATTTTCCGCTCCCCCGTATTGATCAAATAGTTGATTCGACTGCGGGATGTGAGCATTTGTCTTTTATTGATGCATACTCCGGGTACCATCAAATACGACTGTTTGGGCCAGATGAAATAAAGACCGCCTTCATCACCCCTTTCGGGTGTTTTTGCTATGTCACCATGCCATTCGGTCTCAAAAACGATGGCGCCACATTCATGCGCATGATTCAAAAGTGCCTGCTCACTCAGATCAGTCGGAATGTCGAAGCTTACATGGATGATATCGTGGTCAAGTCACGCAAAGGTTCCGACCTGCTGACTGATCTCGTTGAAACCTTTGCCAACCTGAGAAGGTACAACATCAACCTGAACCCGTCCAAGTGCACCTTCGGAGTGCCAAGAGGTAAGTTACTCAGTTTTCTCGTTTCCGGACGAGGAATAGATGCCAATCCCGAGAAAATCAGTGCGATTTTCCGAATGAAGCACCCCGTGCGTGTACATGATGTCCAGAAGCTCACAGGTTGTCTTGCAGCTCTCAGTCGATTCATTTCTCGCCTCAGAGAAAAAGCATTGCCTCTGTACCGACTGATGAAGAAATCTGACACGTTTGAGTGGACTCCAGAAGCAGAAGCAGCGTTTGTTTAGCTCAAAGCCCTGCTCTCCACCCAGCCGGTGCTTGCTGCTCCGAATAGCAAAGAACCTCTGCTTTTTTACATAGCGGCCACTGGCCAAGTCGTTAGTACGGTCCTCACAGTGGAACGAGAGGAAGAAGGCAAGGCTTATGAAGTGCAACGACCAGTATATTACATTTCCGAAGTCCTGACTCCGTCTAAGCAGAGGTATCCTCACTATCAGAAACTTGTCTATGGCATTTACCTGACTGCGAAGAAAGTTGCACATTATTTCCAAGAACACTCGGTCTCAGTCATCAGTGATTCCCCGCTATCTGAAATCATGAACAATCGAGATGCAACTGGTCGAGTGGCTAAATGGGCCATCGAGCTCCTCCCTTTCGACATTAAGTTTGAAGCGAAGAAGGCGATCAAGTCTCAAGCACTCGCAGATTTTTTGGCCGAGTGGATAGAATAGCAACAGCCGACTCAGGTTCACTCGGAGCACTGGACTATGTTTTTTGATGGTTCTAAAATGCTGAATGGTTCCGGTGCTGGAGTGGTCTTGGTGTCTCCAAGAGGTGATCGTCTTAGTTATGTCCTCCAGATTCACTTTGATTCCTCCAATAACGAGGCTGAATACGAAGCACTGCTCTACGGGTTGTGAATGGCCATCTCACTCGGAGTCTGTTGCCTGATAGTTTACGGTGACTCGGATTTGGTGGTCAATCAGGTGATGAAGGACTGGGACATCAGAAACCCCGCTATGACAGGATACTGCAATGCCGTGAGAAAACTGGAGAAAAAGTTCAAGGGTTTGGAGCTTCACCACATTCCCCGAGCCAAAAATCAAGCAGCTGACGATCTGGCAAAAATCGTTCCACTCGGCAACCTATCCCCAGCAACGTATTCCTTGAGCATCTCCATTCCACGTCAGTGCAGGAAGATCCTTTCACGGAAGAGCCCCCTCAAGCCATAAGTCCTACCGATCCAACTGAAATCGAGATCCCTGTTGTCATTGACTTGGTAATGGAGATTCTGGTAATTACTCCCGACTGGACAGTACCATACATTGCATATTTGCTCAGGCAAGAACTCCCAGAGGATGAAGGCGAGGCACGTCAGATCGTTCGCAGGTCCAAAGCTTTCACAGTGATAGATGGACAGCTTTACAGAGAGAGTGTCACTGGCGTGGCTCAATGATATATTTCTCTGGAACAGGGTCGGCTGATTTTGGAAGAGATCCACTCAGGGACCTATGGTCATCATGCGTCCTCCCGGACAATTGTGGCCAAAGCATATCAAGCTGGATTTTACTGGCCGCGGGCCAATGAAGTTGCAAAGGAGATCGTTCAGCGTTGCAAAGAATGCCAGTTCTATGCGAACATGTCCCATAAGCCTGCGTCTGCCCTGAAGACCATTCCTCTCGTCTGGCCGTTTGCTGTGTGGGGGTTGGACATGGTTGGACCACTCAGGACTGGCAGAAGTGGCTTCACTCATCTGCTTGTAGCAGTTGACAAGTTCGCCAAGTGGATTGAAGCCAAGTCTATTAAGAAGTTAGATTCAAAGACAGCCATTAGGTTCTTGAAAGAACTGATATTCATGTACGGAGTCCCACACAGTATTATCACAGCTAATGGCTCAAACTTCGATTCGGAAGAGTTCAGAAACTTCTGCGCCACCCAAGGCACTCGGGTAGATTATGCATCCGTTGCGCACCCACAGTCGAATGGGCAAGCAGAGAGGGCGAATGGCCTTATCCTTCAAGGGTTGAAACCATGTCTCATGCGTGACCTTGAGCATGCAGCTGGAGCCTGGGTGACTGAACTGCCGTCCTTTCTATGGGGCTTAAGGACGACTCCTAACCTGTCCACTGACCGCACTCCATTCTTCATGGTATATGGAGCCGAAGCCGTGCTGCCTAGTGATCTCTTCCACAATTCACCCCGAGTGGAACTCTATTCGGAAGCTGAGGCGGAGCAGGCTCAACAGGACGTTGTTGACCTTTTGGAAGAAGAACAAGAGATGGCCCTGATACGGTCGACTGTTTATCAGCAAGACCTTCGTCGATTCCACGCAAGGAACGTCAAGGGTCGAGCATTTCAAGAAGGAGATCTTGTGCTCCGAGTGGATCAGCAGCGTCCACACAAACTAGCCCCCGCATGGGAAGGCCCCTTCGTCATCACCAAGGTGCTGCACAACGGGGCCTATCACCTCTACAACCTCGCGAAGAAGATTAACGAGCCGCCCGGCTGGAACGCAGATCTTCTTTGTCGATTCTATACTTAACAGTCGGATTGTCGAGATGTAATAAGAGTACTTTTATATTGTTTATAAAAGACATGACTCCTTCAGTCCTATGATGATTTCTCTCGCATAAGCACATGTTTAAAACCCCTAGTGGGTGACTTAGCAGCGAACCGGTTTTCGCCTAAGTTAAAAAACTACTCCGAGTGAGAGCACCCCTCCCACTCGAGGGCTTAGCCGCGAGCCCATCCTTGCCTAAGTTAAAAAACTACTCCGAGTGAGAGCATCCCTCCCACTCGAGGGCTTAGCCACGAGCCCGTCCTCGCCTAAGTTAAAAAACCACTCCGAGTGAGAGCATCCCTCCCACTCGGGAGCTTAGCCGCGAGCCCGTCCTTGCCTAAGTTAAAAAACTACTCCGAGTGAGAGCATCCCTCCCACTCAGGGGCTTAGCCGCGAGCCCGTCCTCGCCTAAGTTAAAAATCCACTCTGAGTGAGAGCATCCCTCCCACTCGGGGGCTTAGCCGTGAGCCCGTCCTTGCCTAAGTTAAAAAACCACTCCGAGAGAGAGCATCCCTCCCACTCGGGGGCTTAGCCCCGAGCCCGACCTCGCCTAAGTTAAAAAAAAACCAACCCGAGTGAGAGCATCCCTCCCACTCGGGGTCTTAGCCGCGAGCCCGTCCTCGCCTAAGTTAAAAAACCACTCCGAGTGAGAGCATCCCTCCCACTCGGGGGCTTAGCCGCAGGCCCGTCCTCGCCTAAGTGAAAAAACCACTCCGAGTGAGAGCATCCCTCCCACTTGGGGGCTTAGCCCCGAGCCCGTCCTCGCCTAAGTTAAAAAACCACTCCGAGTGAGAGCATCCCTCCCACTCGGGTGCTTAGCTGCGAGCCCGTCCTCGCCTAAGTTAAAAAACCACTCCGAGTGAGAGCATCCCTCCCACTCAGGGGCTTAGCCGCGAGCCCGCCCTCGCCTAAGTTAGAAAACCACTCCGAGTGAGAGCATCCCTCCCACTTGGGGGCTTAGCCGCGAGCCCGTCCTCGCCAAAGTTAAAAAACCACTCTGAGTGAGAGCATCCCTCCGACTCGGGGGCTTAGCCGCGAGGCCGTCCTCGCCTAAGTTAAAAAACCACTCCGAGTGAGAGCATCCCACACACTCGGGGGCTTAGCCGCGAGCAAGTCCTCGCCTAAGTTAAAAAACTACTCCGAGTGAGAGCATCCCTCTCACTCAGAGGCTTAGCCACGAGCCCGTCCTCGCCTAAGTTAAAAAACTACTCTGAGTGAGAGCATCCCTCCCACTCGGGGGCTTAGCCGCGAGCCCGTCCTCGCCTAAGTTTAAAAACTACTCCGAGTGAGAGCATCCCTCCCACTCAGGGGCTTAGCTGTGAGCCAGTCCTCGCCTAAGTTCAAAAACTACTCCGAGTGAGAGCATCCCTCTCACTCGGAGGCTTAGCCGTGAGCCCGTCCTTGCCTAAGTAAAAAAATACTCCGAGTGAGAGCATCCCTCTCACTCGGAGGCTTAGCCACGAGCCAGTCCTCGCCTAAGTTAAAAAAATACTCCGAGTGAGAGCATCCCTCCCACTCGGAGGCTTATCCGCGAGCCCGTCCTCGCCTAAGTTAAAAAACTACTCTGAGTGAGAGCATTCCTCCCACTAGGGGGCTTAGCCGCGAGCCCGTCCTCGCCTAACTCAAAAAAACTACTCCGAGTGAGAGCATCCCTCCCACTCGAGGGCTTAGCCGTGAGCCAGACCTCGCCTAAGTTTAAAAAATCCCGTTCACTTGGAACATGCAATAAACTGGAAAACATTATTCGGATAAATCCATCTAGTTCAGAAATGCAAGCAAAAGTACTCGGGCAACAGGCCCGAACGAGTTTAACGGTTACAAAATCACTCGGCATACCGAGGCAAATAAGTTCCAACTGGAAGATAAAGTTTTCTTTCAAGCTCCGGTGGGACTCGTTGGCTCGATGAAGGTGTCCAGGTCTATGCCATCTGCAATTCGAGTCGCCGCCTCAATGAAAGTCTCCATGAAAGATAGAAATTGGAGCTTCTTCATGTTTGCCACCTGAAGAGCCTTCAGCTTATCTTCCCTGGCTTCCTTAAAATGAACGCGAACAAGCGAGAGCGCCACATCGGCTCCGCAGTGGGCAGCCGATTTCTTCCAAGCTTGCACTCGACCAGGAATCGCATTGAGTCGAACCATCAGCGACTCGAGATCATTCTGGAACGCATCTTCTGGCCACAGTTCTTTGTCTATTCTTGTCAGTGCAACCTTCAGCCGAGCGACATACCCCAAGACACTGCCAAGGTGAGCTTCAAGTCGCAGCACGTTCATAGCAGCATCGTCTTTGACGAGTGACTTGGTGGGGTCCAAACCTATTTCAATTTGCTCTGTCTCTTGCTCGAAGTTCTGGCAGAATTCTGCACAAAGAAGAAAGAATGAGTTAGCAACAGCAGTGTTTTCGAAACTCTCAAGAATTCACTCGAACAAAGGAAGATACCTTCAAGCATGATGTACATTTTCTTTGCAAGGTTCCCCAAATATTCCTCTAGCTCATCCCTCTTTTGGGTAAGCTGGCCCACCTTGTCAGCCAAGATGATCTTCTCCTCCTTAAGTTGAGTAGCTTCCTTCTTCACCTCCTCAATGGCAGTCTTCAGGGTTGCATTCTCCTCTTCAAGCTTGCCGACTGAAGCTAGTTTCGCTTCAGCAGCTTCAGTCTTCTCCTTAGCCACCTTCTGGGCGTCCGCGAGTTCCTCATCCTTCCTTTCCAGGGCCTGCTTCATAGTGTCTAAAGAAATAACATTCTTGAGTCGTGCTTGGAGTTGACGGTTCTCATTATGCACATTTGTTCGAGTGAAATCACTCGGTTCAAAAGACGAAAAGAAAGAACAACGAAACACTCAGTCAGCGAAGGGTTACCTCCCATGGTCTTCACCTCCTCCTGAGCTTGCTTCAAGTTCCTTTTCGCCAGGTCCAGATCTAGTTGAAGTTGCGCCTTTTCCTTCTCCAGAGTAACGTACTGAGCTCCGACCTCACAAGTCTTTTGAAGATCAGCAAGGAGCCAAGGAAACAATTCAGTCGACAATGACCAAGATTTTCAAGTTTAACTCCACTTCCGAGTGGAAATAGCAAATTCGGGTGCTACAAACAAATGGGAAGACTTCTCAGACCCCCGCTGAATTAAACATTCGACGGCGGTCTCGGGAACTACACCCAGTGGTGCAGTCAGCGTGCCCCCACTGGACTCATTCTCATTCAGAGTCAGTCTGACTGGCTTAAAAAAAAGAGACTTCTCAGACCCCCGCCGAATCAAACATTCGACGGCGGTCTCGGGGACTACACCCAGTGGGTGCACTCAGCGTGCGCCCACTGGACTCATTCTCATTCAAAGAGCTTCAGCTAAACACATTCAAAGACCCCCGCCGAATCAAACATTCAACGATGGTCTCGGGGACTACACCCAATGGGTGCACTTAGCGTGCCCCCACTGGATAAACTCTCACTCAACATGGCCTGACCAGACCGAGTGGTGAGTTATAGAACAAACAAACTACTGACAAGCGACAAAAACACCCAGTGGGTGTATAGAGTCAAGTCGAACAGGAAAAATTCAATCGGAAATCAACTTACAATCACACTTACTCGGACATTCGCCTGAAGGGCTGCACTGGCGTCGTAGGCTGCCTTGCTGCCTTCGTACACCTCCTTCAGACGCTGCATCATCAGGCCGGCCTGGATCATAGCTTCTTTGCTGGCTCTGGCCTGGTCCTCTGGAACATGATGCAGAGTGAAGACGTGAGCCGACGGAGTTGGTAACGCAGTCGGAGGGACCTGCGCTTGAGATTGTTCAGTCGGTCCTGAAGCGGGAATAGTCGACACCAAGGGCAGAGCAGTTGACAGTGGAACAGTGGAAATAGCACGAACTTGAGACTAAACCACCAGGCTCTTGAGGCGTAGCAGCGGGAGGCACTTGGAGTGTTCTACTCGACGACACTCTCCGAGTGAAGCTGCGAGGAGTGTTCAAGGTTGCACCTTCATCACCCGCACCCTTCTGAGGCTCATCTTCGTCGTCATCGCCAACATGAATGACATCTGTTGGCTCTGCTGTCATTCAACAACAACAGTCCATTCAATCGATGAATCAACTAACGAAAAAGAACAGAGGTCAAATTTGTCATACCTCACCGAGAGGTGGCTGCGTCCGTGGTATCCGCATCCGCGTGCTCCTCATCAATTCGCATGGGCGACATCACCAAAGTGGCGGCCCTAACACACGGTTTTCACTCAGTCAGCAATAGCGCAAAGTTTTCCGAGGGAGCACTCACATCGAAGCAATGGGCACCGTGACCTTGATCCTAGGGAGAGCCTTCCGAGGTTTCACCGGCGGGACCTTGTGCTGCTTCGCAAATTTTTCAATCGGGTCTGGCGTCGCGGTCCGAGTGCGTTTGGAGTTCCTGGCACTCGACGCCATGGCCTTGCCCTGGCCAGCAACCGGATCTTGGGCCTGTTTGGATCGACGCTCAGTACGCGGAGGGGACTCGACGTCATCGCTCTCCTCTGAGTCATCACTGCTATCTTTGCTGTCGTCGGCGTAGTCGATGCTTGCACTGCCCCCTTCGCTCTCATTTCCCTGAATGAGCTGTTCTCCATTCGGCACAGGCGAATACATCTTTGTGAATGCCTGCAGAACACAAATATCCAAATCAGTCGGTTCTCGAAACCATTACACAGTGGAAGCGAAAGATAATGCACTCGACAAATTAAGTCTCACCTCTCCTGGAGGATGCTCGGAGTCGAAAGGCAGAATTTATATGGATCCGCGTGGATTATCACGGGCCCCGCTGATGCTCCTGAGCCACTGCGCCACGGTCTCCCCATCGACTTCCTCCGGGTGGATCCGAGTGGTGTCATCTGCACCTGAATATAGCCACATAGGGTGGTCGCGGGCTTGTAGAGGATGGATGCGTCGACTGAGGAATGCCTCCAACAGATCCAAGCCTGTCACCCCGCCCCGGATCAACTCAACTACAACATCCACCAGGATCCCCACCTCAGCTTTCTCGTCTTCGTCCACAGTCAGCGAGCGAGGAGAATTGAGTCTCGTCAATGAGAAGGGAGGAAGGCCAGTCGACACAGTAGGAGTTGGAATGTCTTTGCAGTAAAACCAGGTCGATTGCCAACCTCTAACTGACTCGGGGAAAGTCATGGCAGGGAAAGTGCTCCTACCTCTTATTTGGATTCCTAAACCCCCACACAACTGAATCACATGGGTCCTCAAATCACTCAGATTCGCTTTTTTAACCGACTGAGAACGACATGTGAAGATGTGTTTGAACAAACCCCAATGAGGATGGCATCCCAAGAAATTTTCTCACATGGACATGAAGGCTGCGAGGTACGAAATGGTATTCGGAGGAAAATGGTGGATTTGGGCACCGAAGATGTTCAAGAAACCACAGAAAAACGGGTCAGGGGGTAAGGAAAAACCTTCCTCCACATGAGTGAGGAGAACTCGTTCGTCAGGCTGAGGCGCAGGCTCGGTCTCCCTCCCCGGCACTCTCCACGAACCAGGCGCCACCAGGCCGTCGGCGGTGATCCCCTCGAGGTCCGCCTCCATGACCATCGAGCGGAGCCAATCGCCTTGGATCCAGCCCGGCGGCAGAGCGGCCCGGGAGCTCGACGCCTTCTTCCCTGCAGCCCCTTTCTTGGCGCGCTCGAGCTTCGCCGTCTTGTCCTTTGTCATCTCTGCGGTGGTCGACGAACTTGAGTGGGACGGTGCGGCACCGGAACAAAAGCAGTGGAGAGACCAGGTGGAGGGGGGAAAAGTAGAAGGAACTGTGGCACACCTCGGTCGCGTCACCTTATATGGCCTCACACCCGAGTCATTGACCTGCGGGCCCGCGAAATCCCAGCGCATCCCATGACCGGCGCTCGCTTGATATATGGCGATAAAGGGGGCATGATAATCGAGGAGTCCCCCCCCCATTTGCCCCGCTTACCATGCTGCAGTTAGCCCACGCACTTCTCCAAAAAAAAATCGAATCCCGCAAAATCCGGGATCCGACAGAACAATCGATTGCACGAGAGATATCCACAATCATTCAGATCAGATCCCGCGTTCTACGATCCGCAGTTTTTCCTCACTCATGCATTTAACAAGCCAGAATTGATCGAGGCGACTAGCAAAGGATGAACAGCTCAGATACCTATGGACCATTAAGAAAAGCCTCCGAGGCATTAAGTCTGATTCGAATCAGCTTCAGTCCTTTCTCACTCGAACCCCGATCCATTCGGGGGCTAATGACGATGACATGTACCTGGGGTAGGGTCTTAGGCCTGACCTACGGGACCTACCCAAGGACATCTCATTCAAGGATTCAAGATTTACACAGTTAATAGAAGGATATGTCGACTGGAATGATCACAGCTTGCAAGTCACTCGACGGCAGTCCCGCTCGGTTGCTACCCCACCACTCGACCGTCCTGATTCACTCGGAGTACCTGATTTCACTCGGAGTAGAAGACCTAAAGCCACTCGAGGATGGCAACAGTCAGACGATCAGTTCATCCCTGTAATGATTATTAATTGTATGTGTTACCAGTAACGCTTGCACCTTTACTGTGACATTGAACCCTTGCGTTATGGGGGCTTACGAGGGGCCGGCGGACTCTATATAAGCCGCCCCTCCCCTCCGACACAAGGGTTCGCACCCCCTGTAACTCAATACTCCAAAGAAACAAAGCTCTCGCATCACCGAGACGTAGGGCTATTACCTCCACCGAGAGGGGCCTGAACTCGTAAATCCGAGTGTACAATCTCGCCGTAGCTAGACTCTGCCCTCTCCTACGTACCCCCTACCTCTACTGTCAGATCCGTTCCCACCATACCCTCCAAGCGTCTTCCTCCTTTGTTCTTTCTCTGTTAGGCCTCAAACCCCTCCTCTCGCTCTCCGCCCGAGCCCAAGCTCGAAGCAGCATCGGCATCGTGCCTCGTCGTGCAACTCTGGCGAAGCCCCACCAGCGTTGGTCGCGCCGGTGCGGTACTTCTTCTCTCCCGCGCTGCCGTAGATGATCAGTTCTGCCAAGTTAGGGCGTACAGATCTGGAGCTAGCCCGGTCCTTCATCTGTTCTAGGGTTGTTCGTCCCGACGCCATTTCTTCTTTTTTGTTTCCTTGTGGTAGATCTTTAGGTTTCTCTAAGTTGTGACTTGTACGGTTTGTAGTTGCTCCTAGTACCAGTCAGTTTGGATCTAGGGTTCATGTGTTATACGTCAAAAGATTAGAGGAGTTGTTATCCTGTCTTATGGCATATTGCAATTCTCTCAACGATATCTTCCAAAATATATGCCATGAATTCCTTTGCTGCTTCCGAAAAATTATCTGTTTTCAGTCAAAAATGCTTCTGTGCATATTTGTGACCCCTTCCTGTTTTCCCTTGCTTTGTTGTTTTTTCTCTCAGGAGTGGTCATGGCTCATAGTTTGGAAGAGCAGTCTGGGTCCGAGGAGGGAATTCCATGGCTGCCGCGTGTGGCTGGTAAAGCAAAGTTGGCTGAAAGAAAAGCAGCTAAGCCGCCAAAGGTGTCGAAGAAGAAATCTGAGTCAGAATCTAATGAAGAAGAAGATGATATTCCCTCATCTCACAATCAGCCTGAGGATGAGCAAATCACCGATTCCAAGACCCTATTTTCTAATGGAAATCCCAAGAAGGGTGGCCGCGGTAGAGAGAGGAACACCGCGGCTGGGATGTCTGATCCCGAAACCTATAAAACTCCACCTGGAGTTGAAACTGCCACCAAAAGAAATAACAGGCTGCAGAAGATTCGCCGTCATTGGGCGAAGAAGTGGTTCAACTATGAGAACATCCGAAGGAAATATCAGATCTTGTTTGCATTCACTCCACCCTCGAATGACTGCATCGTAGAGGGCTGCCTAGGTCCAAATGATGAAAAAGTCAGGCCAGCTCCTCCCGCTAATGCTCATGCTGATTCATTGAAGACAACTGCTAATTTCCCCAAGGAAGTGGAAAAGAGAGCAAAGGCCAAGGCCAAGCGTGAAGCCAAGGACTCCAAGAAAAATCAAGTGGAACAAAGAAATGTTGAGTTAACTCAACAAGATGTGCAAGAGAAGAAGGAACGGGCTTCTGCCCAAAAGGAAAAGAAGAAGAGGAAGTCTATTTTCCCTTGAGCTTCGAAGAAGAAATCTGTTGCCAGAAAGTCAAGGAAGGTAGCATCTGCCTCATCTGATTCCTCCGATGAAGATGCTGATGATGAAATTCCCATGTATGATCAACGAGCTTTGCTTGACAAGCCATATCAAACACCCTCTCCAGCAAAAGTTTCGCCCCCATTGAGATCGTCACCAAGGCTTGCTACATTGGCATCAGATAAACCTTCGGGTTCTGCTGCCCCTGCAGCGAAGAGAAAGTTGTTGCCTGGTGAAAAAGTTGTTGTTGCTGGCAAGAAGGCCAAGACAACTGTTCCTGCTTTCACAGAGGAACTGAAGTATGACTTTGATCTTATTTTTGATATCATTGAAGGTGCTTCCTATGAAGCAAATCCAATTGATTTGAGTAGATTGGGTCTGCCTGAAGATGTTATCAAGATGGTAGCAAAGCACTTCGCTGAGCTTAGAGAAATTACCAAGGAAGTAAACCAAGCTGTTGACGACAAGAAACTCCTTGAGCAAATGAGGAAGGATGCCAGAACTGAGACTGAAAGGAAAGACATGAACAAGGGGATTCTTGAGATTACCAAAGCCCTCACTGTTATGAGGAACAACAAGATTGAGTGGCACTCCAAGCTGAAGATGGATGTTTCTCAGCTTTGTGATCGAAGAAATGATGAGATTAAACGTCAAGCAAATCTTGCTCGATGAAGAGAAAGAGAAGAGAAGTGCCAAATAGCACAGGCAAGAGCCAGCAAGCTGAAGGATGTCAAGGACCGTCATATCCAATCTGAAACACCTGATGCTCCTGTTGACTCAAGTGTCCCACTACAACAGATACCACCATCCCCTCTTCCCGAGGAAGAAACCAGGCAGCAAGCTGAGCCAGTAGTTATTCTTCCAGTTGTTGCCCAAGAAACAGATGTGATGGATATCTTTCTGAACCAAAATGACAAAGAGAATGTCGTGCCCGAGTAGCAAGCCCCTGAAGAAGTCATTGACAAAGAGATTGAAGTAGAGAAGGTTGTTTCTTTGGCTCTGAAGGATATGCAAGTTGAGCCCTCTGGATCCATCAAGGAGGATGATAAGGTTGAGAGGGAGCAAGTTGCTTCCCAAGGAAATACCACCCCGGTCTCATCATCTGGTGCCCCTACCCAGATGGAGGTTGATCTCGCTCCTGGTTCTTTGGCTTCACAGCCAGAACAGGAAGAAAAGAAAGATGAAGAAGAAGGTCAAGCAGTTGTACCACCAATTTTCCCTCAGCAGACCAAAGGAGAAGCTGTAGTGACCCAAGTGACCGAAGAAGTGGTCTTGCCCCCTACTATTGAGAGTTCACCAAAAGAAAAGGCCCTAGTGCTTCAGAATAAGAAAGCCGTTGAAGGAGTTCCAGCGAAGGAAATTGAAGGACAGACCAGTGCCCCTATGCCATCAGCTCCAGAGAAAGCAAAAACGCCTCTTGCTCCATTAAAGTCTATGGATGAAAATGTGCCAGCTTCTGATGATGTTTAGCCAATGGAAATTAGTGATGAAGAAAATCAGAAAAATCCCCAGGAATCATTTCCGCCCCAATGGCCCTGCATTTAATGAACAGCTACATTTCTCGAAGCTAGCATTCTTTGGGGTCAGCCCTTACGAAGGAGAAAGAACTTCACTGTCACCAAGGTTTTGGACTGAAGAACAAGCTGTCTATTATGCTCGAATCTTGTTTGGAAAGAACAGAATTTTCAATCATAAGATATTAAACTTCACTGAGCTCGAAGAAATGTCATGTTTCCTCCATGCAATCGAGCATATTGAACATGCTCTCCTGAAAGGATTCATGCGCTTCAATCATGGCTGGAACAGAGAGATTATCCTTCAATTCTATGCCATGCTATATATCAGAGGACAACTTGGCAACACCTCTTCCTGGACTCTTGAATGGATGACTGGCAGAGAAAGGATCAAATGTTCTGCAGATCAGTTTTTGGCAATGATAAATCTTCCAAGATGTGAGTTTCAGAAGGATAGAGAGCACAGGCTGCATTACTGCGATGTGTCCGAAGCATGCCACCACATTCTGATGGATCCCACCATGGTTGATGACGAATGCATTGATGTTGACCCGAAGAAGTTGGCCTATGACAACAAAGTGCTATTCACATTCTGTGCAATACTCTCACGCCAATGAACATACCAAATTCCATCAATGGCATTGTGGGAAATGCGCTTCTGGCCATGTCTCAAGGAATTAAGTTTGATATTCTTGACATTTTCATTCGAAACCTCGCTTGTGCAGCTGACAGCCCTCAGTCATCGAAGCCTTATGCTGCATGGATCATGTTCGCGATCGAGCAGCTCACCAATGAGAAATTCTTCCGGGCTTATATTCCGCAGGTATTTATGCCAGCAGTTCGTGACACTGTGCGCATGGTGAAGGATATTGGAAAATGGAAGGAACCTATTGATACTGCTGCCAATACGTCTGCATCTGAAAATGCACCAAAGATCAAGAAGGCCAGGGTTGTAATCCCTCGTGAGGAAAATCCATCTCTTTATGAGATCTGCATTCGCACTCAGTGGACACTAGAAAGCCACATTAAGATGGATAGAAAGGAAAAGCTGGAGTTAATGACTGAGCTAAATTTGCTTCATAATCACACTCGCCAAATTCTTCTGCATGAGGAGGCAAAGAAGCGTGCATGGACTCTGTTAAGGAAGCATTACTCTCGAAAGGATTTACCCAAAAAGGGCATCATGAAGGATTATAACCATCTAGACTTACTTGTTGTTCCTCGCATTCGAACACGAACTCCAGTGCTCCCACAATGTTCTGCTTCAACGGACCTGTTGTTTGTCGGCCATAATGATGAAATTGTAGATACAGTCAGTACTCTTATCTTCAAGCCAGATGTTCATTGCTCCAAGTCATCTAGAGCCCAGGATGACACTCCTGCTTCTGCCTCGACCATTCCTCACTCTTCAGATACTGATTCATCGAGTGGTTTTAATTCTGATTCAGAGGATTCTCCCACGGAGTAGTTCCTCGTATCTTTTCTCATTCCTTTTTGACACTTGTTGACAAAAAGGGGAAGAATTACATCGAGTGATGGTTTATCGGGGTTCTTGCAGGGTGCTTTCATTCACTTTTGGTTTTCCCTCGAACAATTTGCTTCATGAACTTAACGCACCGCTTGTGGTGTTTAAATACTCGGTCGTCATGTAACGTTAATAACCCCCCCCCCCTCCTGCAATGTTGTTTGCTTCGTACTATCTGTTTGCAGGTACCATTGAATGTGTTTTTTTTCTTGAATGATTACCCTCGATAATTATCTATCTTACAGGGAAAAATACTTGCTCCTCAAAGAAGAACAGGAAATAATCAAGGGGGAGAAGTACTTCGAGTACTAAATGGATTATAATTGTTGTGGTTGGATATGCGATGATTGTTATCCTTCATTATCTAACCTTGCAGGAAGAGAATGTCAGTCTAAGCTTTTATGCCTTACGTTGTGAAGGCCATATGATTCACTGACAAAGTGTTTTTCCCTCGCAATTATTTCTCTCATTATCTTCTGTATCGCAGGGAAACCACATCTGAAGTATATCCACTCCGAGCAACATTTTCTTACATTTTCTTGCTCTGATTGTACTGAATATCTAACATGCAGGAAAACTACATCTCGTGTGGATTCAAATTGTGTTATGAGAACACCTTCATGTTATATCCTTCGTGACAAATCTTTCTAAGCATATCTTAAATCTAATTATCTTCGAAGATTTTGTGACAGGAATCACCTCAGACACCGTCGAGTGCATTGAAAGAAGTCAAGTATGAATTCATAAATCAATGTCACTTATACGAAGAATAATCTCATCTCCCTCCGGTCCTTCATGCTCTGAAGCATAGCTTCAGGGGGAGAGTATTTATCTTCGTAATTATCTCTCAACATATATTATTCTTCGCATTACATTCCATTCTTTATCTATCATTCTATGTAATTTGTTTTGTCAACAATCGTCCAAAAAGGGGGAGATTGTTGGTGCAATATATGCCTACCTTGTGTTTTAGAGATTGTTGACAGAAACAGGTATCGACTAATTTGTTTGCTAGTGCATACAGAGAGAAATAGTCCATGAAAAACGAGCTATATTTGTTAAGGTCATATAGTCGAGAAGATTGATGTGAAGAAATCGACCCCTCGAAAGTTTACTGCTGAAGCAAAGCTTTTGAGTCGGTATAGTCGTCCGAAGAAATTGACTGCAGCGATGGAAGTCGAAGATAAAGTGAAGACGTAGTATTTATTTTGTTGTTTTTCTTTCATTCATTTGAGTCATAGGACCTCCGTACTATTAAGAGGGGTATAGGTTCTCGATGCTTAGATCCACTGTGATGCTTAGCCAAAACCTATGAAAGCTGCGAGAGAAAACTCTTTCTGTTCTAAGAAAATACTTGCCAGCAAGAGATTGTGATCTTCTTCGCTTCGAGAGATTTGTCTCAGACCGAGGAGTTAGCATTACTTGTTCCTCAAGTAATGTTACCGTTGCTCCAAATCCGACCGTTGAGAACATGTCAGTTGGCCATTGGCTGGACCGCGTGTCCAAAATGGTCATTTCCCATCTGGGAAGGCTGCGGCTATAAATAGCCACCCCGTGCCGGCTTTGTCCGGTGGCTGCTCCGCTTGAGATTTCTGAGAAGATTGATTTGAGCAACCCCTCTCCAAGTGATTTGAGTTTAAGATCCACCGAGAGAAAATCAAGAGCCCAAACTTAGACAGTGGTTTAGCATCACAGTAATTCTGAGTGAGAGTTTTTGTACCTATTACTCTTGAGAGTTGTGCACTCTCCAGACGGATAGGTTTCGGCTCGAGTGTTGAAGAGTTGTTGTCTTCACTGAGCTAGATCTTCAGCAACCAAGAGTGATTGTGGTTCGCGAAGGTCGACCGAAGGTTTGGAGATCGCCGACAAGGATCTACCACGAGTGAAATCAACCTGACTCTGATCAGCTCTGCGTTGAAGGAGAATAGGGTGAAGAGAGTTAATATTCCGTGTTAAGTCACAGCCCCTCCAACCAGACGCAGCCCTTTGGCAGAAGGGTGAGCTGGTCTACCAAATCTTTCTGTCGCCATCGAGCACCACAGGTTCTATTTTCTTCACTGCATTACTTTCGGCAGTCATAATGTGTGCTCTGTGATGATAGATATCTGATTTGTTACTCTCTGATGCTTATCTTTCAATTTATCTCTCGCAGAGTTCATTGTCACTCATAGCCTGTATTGTTTGTTCTTCTTCATGATTTTAGTTCTGTTGTCATGTTGTATTACCTTCGTCATCATTAAGCCTGTTGTATCCTATGCTCGAATCATTATTGCAACTTGCCTTGAAGATTTTGTTCCTCAGTAGCGAGATTGGGATCAGTTTCAATACTTTCGAAAGAAATTTTGAATCTCCCATTCACCCCCCCCCCCACGATTAAACGCTCGGTCCTAACACTGGTGGGCTGATGTCGACCCGGCCTGCCCCGTTAGTGACGAACGTCAAAGTGCCAAAGGTCAGGCCCTCTCCCAATGAAAGGCCGTTGGAAGTAGAAAAAGATCTGATCCAAGATCGGTCTCCAGCCGGCGCCGCCCGTGCCTGGCGCACCAACTAACAATGCAAAATACTATCAAATCCCTCAGTAGGGGTCCAAGCATAGTTGGAAGTCCTGGATCGGAGGTCACACGAAGGGTTTATCCATGTTTGGGCCTCTGGAGAATAATACCCTATGTCCTGCTGGTTTTCAGTAGTCATGGTGGAGGGATACCTCGTGCGAGGGATTACAATGTTGTATGAGATTGCTACTAAGAGTTTCCTATCTGTGGATAGATGATGAACGAGGACCCTAGACCTCCCTTTATATAGGCAGGAGAGGTCTAGGGTTTACATAGCACATGTGATCTGGGGCACTGCCGCCCTCTAGTCTTGGAGCCACAAAGGTCGTGTAACAGCCCAAGACCGACGCTCCAGGAGCCTTCCATGTTTTTCGTGATCGCCGTGTGATTTATTTTGCTTGTTGCATTTCATCATGTCATCATGTGCATTGCATCCGCATGTTTTCACAAAACTCGTAGTCGTTCGTAGTTGCCGCTTCTCTCCTTGTCTCCCTGGCCTTTTGTCAGACCCCCCTCGCGTGCGCGTCCAAAACTCCATCGAACCTGACCCGGGCAGTCATGACCGATGGGTCCGGATCATCCCCAAACATCCCTAAAATATCTTTAGTTTCTTATTTGGACTTCCCAAGCCTATTTTATCTCAACCGTCTGATTTTGATCGGATGCTCCAAACTTCCCTCTTTTCCATATATATAGTCCACCTACATACCAAACCAGTCCAACCCTAACCTAACCCTATTCCCCCCTTGCGCCGCCACCCACTCTCCCCTGTTCCTCGGGATCCTTCCCCGACCAGCCTCCACCTTCCTCGGGATCCTCGAAGATCCAACCTCCCCAAACCCCTCACAGCCACCGCCTCCTTCTCCTTCCATCCTCCGAACCACCAGCATCCGATCCAACCAGCCGCCTTCGTCCACACGCCCGCGTGCCCGAGGAAACACACGAGGCTGTGCCTCCTCGTCCCCGCGCCTCTGCTTCACCGGAGACTGGCCTCGTCGCCGCCCAAGTCCACCGGACCTCTCCTGCAGCCGAGCTCCTCTCCTTCATGTGCCTGTCTCCTCTTGCTGATCTGCTTCATCCCGGAGCAAGCTCACCGATGTTCCTCCTCGTCCTCGCGCCGATGGCCGCAGGCCACCCAAGTAGCAGCAGCAGTCCCGAGCCCCCGCTGCATCCCCCTCAACCGAAACTCGCCGACAGCCCGCAGGTGACCAGCGCCACCTCATCTCCTCCCGTGCCTCTCCCTCTCTCTCGCTGCTCATCTCTTCCCTCGTGTCTTTCTCTACAGGGAGTCGCCATGGCCATGGATGCCGTCCGCCGCCTCCAGCTAGAAGCTCCAGCGCGCCCAAGCCTTGGAGGCGACCGGATCTGGCCCGGATCGACCTCCCCAAGACCTCATCGCCGGCCTCCCCTGCTTCTGTGTGCGGGGACGACGACGACCAGTGCCTACCCCCTGCTCGCCCTCTGCTTACCGCGGCCTGCATCCCCGCGAGGCCCAACCTCCCACTCCGCTCTTGGCCTGCCCGGCCTCCTCTCCACCAGCTGGGCATGGCCCATGGGTGAGCGCCCACAGCCCCTCCTCTCTATTCAGCCCAGGAGTGCACCAGATTCGGCCCGTCATGTTTTTTTCTTGGTCTGGACGAATTTGTCTAATTATCCAGAGACTGGCAGTTTTACAGAAAAGTCCTTCAAGTTCATACATTTAACAACTCCACAACCATGCATCGGATTAAAATGGTTTAAATATGTAAAATGCTTAGAATTTCATCTAGTTTCATAATATGCTGCTTTCATCCATGTTAAAAATGTTTAACCTTGCTGTTTGCATTAATTTGCATAAATAACATACTAAAAAGATTTATTTCATAACTAAATAACCGTAGCTCCGAATTAAATAAACTTTATATGTAAATGGTCTAGAAAAATGCATAGATTAACATGGTGCACTTACCTTTTCTGTTTAACAACTCTAAAATATGGTTTAGGGCAGAACAGTACCAAATCCAAAATATGCACATGGGGATTTTCGGGATTTGTTGTTTGTTGTTCCGGCCTCATTTTAACTTGCCTAGATAGGTAGTTTGATTATGCCTCACCTCTTGCCATGTATAGCAACATTTAATATTGTTGGGTACATAAACAAGAGCGAACTAAATAATCGATTATGGTGTTTCGTCAATATGCAACTCATTGCATATTGAGCTCCACTTAATTTGTAGTATGTTTGTTGCACTTTGCCATGCCATGCATATTTAAAATGGACATGCATCATACTTGGTTGCGCATCATGTCATGTTTATGCGATGGTTGTTTACCTTGATGTTTGCTTCTTTTCGGTTGCGCTTCTCCTTGATAGTTTCGGTTATGTTGCGATTGTGAGGATTCGTTCGACTACGTTGGTTCGTCTACTTCATGGATTCGATCTTATTCCTAGCGGGATTTCGGGCAAGATGATCATTACCCTGGATACCACTACTATCTTTGCTTGCTAGTTGTCTCGATACTATCGCTATGTCGCACTACCTACCACTTGTTTATAAAGCCTCCCGCCTCCCAAATTGCCATGAACAGCCACTAACCTTTTTCATCATCCCAGCAAACTATTGTTTGGCTATGTTACCGCTTTGCTCAGCCCCTCTTATAGCATTGCTAGTTGCAGGTGCAGGTTGTTCCATGTTGGGACATGGATATCATGGGATATCACAATATATCTTATTTAATTAATGCATCTATACACTTGGTAAAGGGTGGAAGGCTCGGCCTTTTGCCTGGTGTTTTGTTCCACTCTTGTCGCCCTAGTTTCCGTCATACCGGTGTTGTGTTCCTTGATTTTGTGTTCCTAACACGGTCGGGGTTTATGGGCCCCCCTTGACATTTCGCTTTGAATAAAACTCTTCCAGCAAGGCCCAACTTTGGTTTTACCATTTGCCTAATAACAACTAAAACTTGCATAGGGACTTTCCGGACCTCGAGGATAATTAATCAACAACCCGGGCCAGTGCTCATCATGAGTGTTGGTCCAAACTAGAGCATTGTGCGGGGCCGCCCCGGGGCAACCTGGGTTATTTTGGCACCTGTATGCGTCGCTTATCTGATCGTGGTCGGAGACGAGATACGCGCAGCTCCTATCAGGGTGTCGACACGTCGGGAGGTCTTGCTGGTTTTGTTTTACCATTGTCGAAATGTCTTGTGCACCGGGATCCCGAGCTTGATCGGGGTGTTCCGAGATGGAGGATTGTCTCCGCGGATCATGAGCTTATCATGGGCTAAGTTGGGACACCCCTGCACGGTTAAATCTTTCGAAAGCCGTGCCCGCGGTTATGTGGCAGATGGGAATTTTTAATATCCGGTTGTAGAGAACTTGACCGTCTCTATTCGAGCGAGTTCGAGAAGAGGACACGGTGGGGTTATGTTTGAACGTAAGTAGTTTAGGATCACTTCTTGATCATTACTAGTTTGCGACCATTTGCGTAGTTTCTCATCTTATTCTTGTACTCGTAAGGTAGCCACCATACAATGCTTAGTGCTGCTGCAACCTCACCACTTATCTATTCCATACCCATTAAGCTTTGCTAGTCTTGATACCCATGGTAATGGGATTGCTGAGTCCTCGTGGCTCACAGATTACTACAACAACAGTTGCAGGTACAGGTAATGCGATGATCTGACATGAGAGCGATGCTTGCTTGCTTTTGGAGTTCTTCTACTTCTTCTTCTTCGGTCAAGGGATAGGTTCCGGGTCGGGAGCCTGGGATTAGCAGGGTGGATGTCGTCTTTCTTTTTTGTTTGATTTCATCCGTAGTCGGATCCTGCTCTTCTGTATGATGATTGCTATGTATTGATGAACTGTTGTATTCATGTTGTAGCTTGTGGCGAGTGTAAGCCTTTATCGTGTATTCTCATCTATTCAGTACATGGTATGTTGTAATGATATCCACCTTGCTATGCGCTCGAAATGCGGTTGTGCCCCAATCATGAATTCATCACGTGATTGGGATTGAATCGCATCTTGGGCGCTACAAGTTGGTATCAGAGCCTTACCGACCGCAGGAGCCCCCTTGATTGATCTAACCATTGCCGTTGTCGAGTCTAGACAAAAAACTATTTTGAGTCTAGTTATATATCAGAGAGTAGGAATTTTTTTAATTCCTCATCCCCTTCGTCGCTCTGGTGAGGACTCGTGACGTAGGTGTTTTGGATCCATCACTCTCCTTTTTTTTACTCAATTTTTTTAGGATCACACGGGTATTGTTGGAATCACTGCGATATCGGTGTAATGGGAATTCTGTCTTGGTTCCTCCTGTCTGACTTGACTTCTTCCGGGGAGTTGAGCTCCAAGGGGTTCTTGTCACATTCGCGATCGTTTCAGTTCCGGAATACCAGAGGACGCCGACATAGAAAACGCTTTTATACTCTTTGTGGTGAGAGCAGTTTGGCGCCACCCAGTACTGGGGAGAGCGATCAGATGTATTGCCACAGCTAGTATATCGAATGTTTTTCGAAGGTCTGAGGTACACGATTTCTGAGGTTTTCTTGGTTATGTGTTGACGGATGGATACAGTTGGAGTGTAGGATTTGTTAGTTGTGTGAGATATTTGTGCCTCCCTGTATCCCCAACACCAGATTGCAAAACTAGAAAGTTTCGGGAGTTCATAGGTGGGAATTCAAGTAGTTATCTAGAATTATCCTTCCAACAAATGCATGAGGGGTTATGTATTTGTTTCCGGCTAATTTTGCAAGCCAATCCCTTTGTTTTGTTTTGGTGGTGGTATTCGAGTTGCTTCGAAGTCAAGTGTTGATTCCCTACCTTTTCCTAAGCGGTGTTCTCATATTTCTATCGGAGTGCTAATCATACTTGATCATCGAGATTGTCATGTCAATCCTTTTCAACCGGTGCACTTCTCTTCAAGTTATTCATGTCGGGTGCCATTGAGAAGCTTGAGGATTTGTCCGTTTCATCCGTCCCAAGTTGCCTTTGTTTTCCCACCATCCCACCCTTTTCTTCAAGGACTCATATATCTTAATCAAGTATCCATTTTATTCATGTGAAGTCTCTTCAGTCTTTTGTTACAAGTTTCACCCGGTGATTCCTCATGAAGATGCTCAGGAGCTATAAGTGCATCATTCTTCGTTCTCTTTTCTTCTCCGGTGGATTCAATTCAAGTTTTCAGTGTTGATCATATCCCTGTCTTTTGTTAAACGCTTTATCATGTTGGAAGTTCGTATCCAAGGCTCTCTTATTTATCCACCTTTTTATTCATATCCGGAGTGCTGAAATATCTCAGAAGACTCGTGTTTTCATTCAAGATCCGTTCGTTCTATTTTGTGGTTGCTACCTCATTCGAGTCGTTCGAATCTTAACGGTGCAAACTCTCTTTCAAGCAATCATTTCAACGGTGTTTCTCTTGAGTGGGCCCTAACACATAGGTCTTTTCCCAGGATCTTACCTCACTCTTCTAATTTTCCGGAGTGATTCTCTAATGCTTTTCAAAGTTTGACGTGAGAATGAATTCTCATCAGTCAATTGCCTTCTCCAAGATCACTTTCAAATTCTTTTCATCTTTGGCTCAACATTAATATTCGTCATTGTTCCGGAGTGTCTCAACAATTTTTGGTGGTGTTCCTTGTCGTCATTCTCAACGTTGAAGACCTAAGAACAGTTTTCCTCCAAATCTTGTCCGTTTTCTCGAAGATTCGTGGTTCTAGCTTCATGCCATCCTCGCAATTGTCTTGATTGTGAGAATTATTTTCACACCCATCCAGAGCATTTTGTGAGTTCTTCCCATTTTATTCCTCCGAAGGCCATCAGTTCATAAGATTTAATCGTTCTCAACGTTCAGCTCTCATTCCCCAATTCTTCCGGTGCATCGTTCAAGTATTCTCTAGTCAGCTTGTCATCTCTTCGCTCTATTGCATCTAAATTCCCTCAAGTATATTTGTTCATTTTTTTTCTAATTCTTCCCGGTGATTCGTTCCCTTTTCTTTGTTTGTTTTCAATTCTTACGGTGGTTCGTTCAAGATTTCTCTTCCATCATTATCGTATCAATTCATTTGTTCTCTCATAATCCTACCGGTGGTTCGTTCAAAATTCATCTTCCTTTGTTATCATATTAATTCAGTTGTTCCTTCCAAGACCTATCGGCGATTCATTGAAGACTTTCCCAAGTTTAAGCTTTATCAATCTTTTTTTCCTATGAGGATAAGTAGTATGCTAAATCTGTTGCTTGTCATCAATTTGAATTGGTGAAGGGTACGCATAACATAATTCTTATTCTTGTTACGTCCAAGTGTTTAATTCCTTCTTCCGGAGTTTGTTCATGATGACGTAATTCTCGGTTTCTAGTTGTTCATCTTCCTTTTCCGGAGTTCAAAGTCTCCTCATTATATTGTCACGAAGCTCCATCTCAATCATTGCAAGGCTTCATCGTCTTCTTTCAACTTAACTTTCATTTTGATCATCTTGGTATCTATCCGGATTCCTTCAAGAGTTTCTTCATGGTGGTTCATCAAAGAGTGCACTCATTATCGAAGCTTCCGTCAACATTCTTGTTGCAGAAGCTCAAGTATTCTTCATCTTGCATTCCAAAGTGTAATTCTTTCTACCTTATCTTTTGAGGTGGTGTTATGTCATTCTTGACAATTTCCCTTCGTGTTTCAAGGTTCACAAGTTGTTAAGAATGAGATATTTAAACCCATTATTTTCTCTTCGTTCAGGAGATCCTTTGCAACCCGTCAATCTCTTCATTGGAGTTATCTTGCGTTATATTTCACCTAAAGCCTTCCCTAAGGAATGTTGCTATTATGATGCTTTTCAATGATCCAAGTTATCTCTTATCATCTTGGTGGAAGAAGTGTTTCATCTCTTCGATGCTCTTAATCAAATCAATCATTTTCGTTAGTGGCAGACTTGCACCTCAAATTTTGAGATGTTTTCCATAAGTCCATAACAAGCTTATTCTTTTCGTTGTTGATTTTCCAACAACTCCGTTCTAGCATTCCTCGTAAGGATGTTGTTTCAAGTTCTTACATGGTAGAAGATGTTTTTCTCTTCTCTGTTCTTTCCATTCCGTTCTTTCATTTCTTTCGGAGGCATTGTGTTGTTGCTCTCGCCAAGTATCATCACATCTTATTAAGTTCATGTTCTATTCCTTCTATTTTACCGGAGTGGGTTCAAAGTCTATATTGTTCCTTGAGCTCTTGGTTCTTGTCGTATTCCTTGTTCCTCTTTGTTAACGGAGTGTTTGCAATCTCGTTCATCTCCATTGTATTCTTTCTTTCAATTTGTTCGACCTCTCAAGGCTCGTGGTTTCATACGTTTGTCAAAGAAGCAACTTAGTTTTACCTCTTCTCTTCCTCTTTCATTTGTCATCGCTAGATCTCAGGGCGAGATCTCTTGTAAGTGGAGGAGAGTTGTAACAGCCCAAGATCGACGCTCCAGAAGCCTTCCATGTTTTTCGTGATCGATGTGTGATTTATTTTGCTTGTTGCATTTCATCATGTCATCATGTGCATTGCATCCGCATGTTTTCATAAAACTCGTAGTCGTTCGTAGTTGCCACTTCTCTCCTCGTCTCCATGGCCTTTTGTCAGACCCCCCTCGCGTGCGTGTCCAAAACTCCACCGAACCCGACCCGGGTAGTCGTGACCGATGGGTCCGGATCATCCCCAAACATCTCTAAAATATCTTCGGTTTTGTATTTGGACTTCCCAAGCCTATTTTATCTCAACCGTCTGATTTTGATCGGATGCTCCAAACTTCCCACTTTTCCATATATATAGTCCACCTACATACCAAATTAGTCCAACCCTAACCTAACCCTATTCCCCCCTTGCACCGCCACCCACTCCCCCATGTTCCTCGGGATCCTTCCCCGACCAGCCTCCACCTTCCTCGGGATCCTCCAAGATCCAACCTGCCCAAATCCCCTCGCAGCCACAGCCTCCTTCTCCTTCCATCCTCCGAACCAGCAGCACTCGATCCAACCAGCCGCCTTCGTCCACATGCCCGCGTGCCCGAGGAAACACACGAGGCTGTGCCTCCTCGTCCCCGTGCCTCTGCTTCGCCGGAGACCGGCCTCGTCGCCGCCCAAGTCCACCGGGGCTTCAGCCATACCCGTTGTAACACCCCCAGTGGATAACTACAGTAATCACCCTTTTGATTATGCCATGTCATCATGTTTAACAGTGCATGATCATCATTAGTATCATATCTCTTTTCAAATTCAAATTCAAATGGAAATTCAAATAAAAGTGGAAAATAAAAGTTATCCAACATAGAAACTAAAATGTTCGATAAATAGCAAATATTGCAGAGACCATTCTAAAATTGTAACCAACAATAAATAAATTAATTAGGTGGCTCTAACATTATCAAAACAGCAAAGTTTAATACATTTTATTTATTATAAAATTTGTGTGAACTCAAATTGACTCCAAACTAATTTTTGACAGTGGTAGAGGATGCCTAGTAATTAATGGAACAAGTACCATGTTTTACAAAATTGAATTTGAGGCCTAACTAATTACAAAAACAGAAAATGTGAATAAAAGAAATGAATAAAGGAAAAGAGAAAATAGAAAAGCTAAAACAAAAAAATAAAACGAGCCCCCCCGGGCCTCGGCCCAGCAGGCCGTCCAGGCCGCCAGGCCGGCCCACTCCCCCTGGCCTATAAGGCCCCCTCCCCCCGCACCAAACCCTAACCCTAATCCCCTCTCCCTCCCACTCGCGCCCCCATCTCACCGTGCCCGCGCCCGGTGCCGCCTCGCCGCCCGACGCTGCCACGCCGTCGCCGCCGCCTCGTCCCCGGATCTCGCTTCCCTGTCCCCCCCTCGACGAGCTACTCCGAGCCTCGCCGACGCCGTTCGGCTACAACGCCAGTGAGGCCACCGGCCTCTCACCCCCTGTCCCCGTCATCCCGCGCACCGCGCCGATCTCCGTGCGAGCACACACGCTCGCCGCGCCCCGCATCCACCCACGCGCACGGGCCACCGCGTCCGTCCACGCTGCCGCTCGCCCTGCGCCGCTGTCCGAGCCCACGCGCGCGTGTCCGTGATGCCAACCGTGTCGCCGCTCGCACCCTCCGCCCGCTCCGGCCCCGGCCACGCCACGACCGCGCAGCCCCACGCCCTCCTGCCCCCCCCCCCTCTGCACTGCCTCGCGTGCTCAGCCGCCGTGGCCTCGCCTTCGCCGCCTTGCCGCAGCGCGCCAGCGTGCCCAGCTGCTGCTTCGTTGCCGCGCCGCCTCGCCACGCTGCTGCTGCTCCACCCGCGCCGCCCCGCCGTTGCTTCGCCGTGCCGCTCGCACTGGCCTCACCCCGGCCGTTCGCTCGTCGTCGCCGTGGCCTAGGCGTGCGCCCAATCGGGCTGGCGCCCACACGCCCGTGCCCGCTCGCTGTGGCCTCTGGGCCACCAACAGCCAGGCCCCACCCCCTGACCCACTGACTAACGGGGCCCAGCCCCCTGAAAACGTTTAAAAGAAATTTAAAAAAAAGAAAAGAAAATATAATAATAATTAATTAGTTAATTCGTGAATTAATTAACTTAACTAATCATGTTTAATTAAACTAATTAAACTTAATTAACCTAATTATCTAATTAAGCTAATTAATCTGTTAATTAGGCTAAATAGTCAATGACAGCGGGCCCCACCTGTCAGATTGTGCTGACGTCAGCATGATGTCATGCTGACGTCATCAAACACTGTTCTAGATAATGTTGATTTAATAAATTAAATAAATTCAAAAAATCAATAAAAACTTTAGAAAATCATATTAAATAAACCGTAACTCCGATGAAAAAACTTTGTACATGAAAGTTGCTCAGAACGACGAGACGAATTCGAATGCGCGGTCCGTTCGTCCGTCACATGTCCCTAACTATCCGAACCTGCAACCGTCCCTCTCCGGTCATCTGTCTGACAAATGTCCGGAACCGGGAAGACATTCCCGGATGGATTCCCCCTTCCTCGGTGACGTGCAACCATACGTAGGACACACCCGGCACTGCATATTGTCATATCGTACATTGTGTTGCTCATATTTGCTGTGTATTTATACTGTTTCCTCCCCCTCTTCTCTCTCGTTAGACCCCGACGTAGTTCCCAGTACTGACGCAGCTCAGGAGCCCGACGACCCCGTTAACGATTTTGCCTTTGCCGCCGATCAACCAGGCAAGCCCCCCCCCCCTTTGATCATCCTGATATCGCCCATTCTAATTTCTCATGCTTGCATTAGAATTGCTGCTGCTGCTGCTTTACCTATTCTGATGCATAGCCTGTTTATCGTAACCCGCTGTTGATAATTACCTGCATATCCTAAACTGCTTAGTATAGGCTGGGTAGAGACCTATTAGTGACCCCACTTATCCCGACTGCCCCGCTGGATTTTCCGAAGACCCTATCAACGGGATTGAAGACCAGGCCCCGACACCGCACATCACCCCCCCCCCCCTTAGTTGTAACGACACTGCAGTGTTACTATCGAGTGCCGAGGGTGAAACCTCTTGTAGCACTTCTGATGTTAACTCTGTAGAGTAGCTATTCGGTCATGGTCATCGAGGGTGATTCCTCCTTCACCGCTTCCGATAACGACGCCGTCGTACAACACCTCAAGTGTGAACCCAGTGAGGGTGATTCCTCCGAGTTCACCTTGACAAACACATCGAGTAGGAATCCAACGAGGGTGATACCTCGGATTCCCCTGATGTTATGGACACACGGATACTTGGACTTTACACTATTACTTGGATAGGCGGGTCGACCCTGAGGCATACCCGCGTGCGCCTGAGAGGCGAGTGTTGTGAAGACGGGTGCCTGTATGGTGCCCGAGTGATGAATACGAGGCGCGGCCGGGTATTCTTAACCCTTGCAGCAAGTCCTCGAGACGGGGCGACGGGGTCACATCTTTCGTGAGTCTCTACTCGTTACCGCAAGCCCTAGTCCATTAACGATTTGGATATTTGATCCGAGCAGGTCTCTGGCCTGATAGCACTAACCATCACGTGGGCATAGTATGGGCGTTCTGCATCGTAGCATCAGCCGAAAGCTCTGTCAGACGTCTAGTTCAGCCTTGCGGCCGGGACGGACCGGCGCCCCCCTGGTGCCTGGCTTCCCCCTGCACGCAACGACTCGGAGTGCACAGGGCGATGGCCCAAGACCTCTGAGCGCTTAGGATGTAGACCGACGGGGACCTCTCTGCTGAGCTCTAGGTAGGGTTGCGATGTGTCGTTTGGCCGAGGCCGGGCATGACCCAGGAAAGTGTGTCCGGCCAGAGTTAATCGAGCATGTTTGGTAAGTTGGTGCACCCCTGCAGGGAAGAAAACTTCTATCGATAGCCGGTCCTACGGTAAAGGACACTCGGAGTTGTATCCTAATTGATACAATCTAAAACTGGATACTTGGATACTATGGCTCTGGGATTGCTTCTCGCAGGGAGTCAAGAAGGGATCTCAGGACGAGGTTGATGACTATATGGCTCTGGGATTGTTTTCTCGCAGGAGTCGAGAAAGGAACTCTGGGTGAGGTTTAGACTTAATGATACTACTGCACTATATTGTACTATTCTACTCTCTTCTATTGCTGCAAGACCGCTGAAGATGCTAGTCTTCGATAGGACTAGGCTTTACTCTCTATTCTGGCATTTCTGCAGCCCAGTCCACATATACAGCCTCTCTTTGAAAATGTTGCATATGTAGTGTAGATCCTTGCTTGCTGAGTACTTCTGAGTACTCACGGTTGCTTTGTTTTCCTTTTCTCCCCATATCAGTTTGTCGTGACCAGATGACGGAGCCCCCTGAGACAGATGCCCCGTCGATCGACTGCTGCTACTACCCAGAGGATGGATACTACTATGAGCTTACTGTCGACCAGGAGTAGGTTCGGAGGGTCCCAGGCAGGAGGCCTACGCCTTTCGATCGTAGTGTTTTGTTTTGCCCCGCCTTTCTAAAGGCCTTTCTGTGCTGTCTTTTATATCTGTACTCAGATATCTGATGCTTCCGCTGACGCTTGTTCGCAAGCTTATGTATTCGAGCCCTCGAGGCCCCTGGCTTGTAATATAAAGCTTGTATGACTTTATTTATGTTTTAGAGTTGTGTTGTGATATCTTCCCGTGGGTCCTTAGGCTTGATCATGTGCATTTGCGTGTATGATTAGTGCACGATTGAGCCGGGGTCGTCACAAGTTGGTATCAGAGCCGACTGACTGTAGGAACCCCCTTTCCAACTCTTGGCCGAAGTTGAGTCTAGTAACCGAAAACTGTTTTACTAACTTGGCTGTGTGGCTTACGGGCCCACGTCGCCAATTGGGTGGTATTAGGATCTTTTACTCCTCGACCTTTACTCTGGGACTCTGATCTCTCTTTTATTCGGGTTAAATAAAGTTTACTAACGCTGACACTTAGGATCTCGTAATTCTCGTCCACCCGGAGAGCTGGATATCTGTGCGATTTCCTTGATATTGATCTGATTAGTCTGATAATCATTTTCCTTTACATTGTTTTGTTTAACCTTTCTCTCCGAGTTGTATTATACTCCGAGTTGTCATTCGATAAGCCCGGATTCTGCATCAGAGTGCACACGGAGAGTAGGATCCAGCAAGTTGATCGATCATCGGTGTTTTCTAAACTCGACTTGAGGTTGGGTTATCATCAGATCCGTGTTCGTGAAGAGGATATTCCCAAGACAGCATTCGTTACTCGCTATGGTTCTTATGAGTACACTGTCATGTCATTTGGCTTAACCAATGCTCCAGCCACATTCTCCCGTCTGATGAATTACATCTTCATGGATTACCTCGACAAATTTGTCGTGGTATATCTGGATGATATTCTGGTATATTCGAAGAATAAGGAAGAACATGCTGAACACCTCCGTCTAGTACTGGAAAGGCTCCGAGAACACCAGTTGTATGCCAAATACTCCAAATGTGAATTCTGGCTTTCTGAAGTAACCTACCTTGGTCATGTGATTTCGAAAGATGGCATTGCCGTTAACCCAGAACGAGTTCAGGCTATTCTTGATTGGACCCCTCCGAAGAACGTCAAGCAAGTGAGAAGTTTTCTTGGCCTTGCAAGTTATTGCTGTCGTTTTGTCGAGAACTTTTCTAAGATTGCTAAGCCTTTGACTGATCTGCTTCACAAGGGCGTTAAATTTGAATGGACAGAAAAATGTCAGGAAAGTTTCCAGACACTCAAAGACAAGCTGACATCTGCCCCAGTACTATCTCCTCCAGATACCCGCAAAGACTTTGTGATTTATTGTGACGCATCCCGTGAAGGATTAGGCTGTGTCCTAATGCAAGAGCGTAAAGTGATTGCTTATGGCTCTCGTCAGTTGCGCCCACATGAAGAAAATTATCCGGTACATGATCTAGAACTAGCTGCTGTGATCTATGCATTGCAGTTGTGGCGACATTACCTTCTCGGTAATCGTTGCGAGATCTACACGGATCATAAAAGTCTGAAGTACTTGTTTACTCAGCCATCTCTAAACCTCCGTCAGCAAAGATGGATGGAGGCCATTGCGGACTATGATTTGGGTATTTCCTATACCCCTGGCAAGGCTAATGTGATGGCTGATGCCTTAAGCCGCAAGTCCTATTGTGACAACCTCATGGTTAGGCGAGCTCAACCTCGTCTTTTTGAAGAACTGTGCAAGCTGAATCTGCTTATTGTCCCATAGGGTTCACCCGATCTTGAGAAAGCTGTTAAGGATGCGCAAGCTAAAGATGCTGAAATTGATATGATGAAGAAAGACCTTCACCTTGTAAAGTACAGGGATTTCTCGCTGTCTGAAGATGGAACCTTGTATTTCAGAGACCGCATCGTCGTACCTCGCTTCGAGCTTATGACCGACAAGGTCATGAAGGAGGCACATGATACCCCACTGTCTATTCATCCGGGTAGCACCAAGATGTATCGTGATCTCCGTCAAAGGTACTGGTGGTCTATAATGAAGCAGGACATTGCTCGTTATGTTGCTGAATGTGATGTGTGTCGTCGCGTTAAAGCAGAACATCAGAAACCAGCTGGAATTCTGCAACCACTTCCTATTCCTCTATGGAAATGGGATAAGGTTCAGATGGATTTCGTTACAGGACTTCCTAGGTCACAGAAGAGTCACGATGCTATTCTTGTCGTCGTCGACCAACTCTCTAAAGTTGCACACTTTCTGCCTGTCAAAGAGACTATCACTGCTAGTCAGTTAGCAGAGTTGTATATCTCCAGAATTGTTTCACTCCACGGTATTCCGAAGGAGATCAGTTCGGACCGTGGCGGTATTTTCACTTCCAAATTCTGGGAAAGTTTCCAAACAGCTATGGGAACTCATATTATCTGGAGTTCAGCTTATCACCCCCAATCCGAAGGCCAAGTCGAGCGAGTTAATCAAGTGCTTGAAGACATGCTTCGAGCTTGTGTTATTTCTTTCGGTAAGAAGTGGGAAGAATCTCTTCCATATGCCGAATTCTCTTACAACAACAGCTATCAAGCCAGCTTGAAAATGGCCCCCTTCGAAGTACTCTATGGACGTAAGTGTCGAACCCCTCTGAATTGGTCAGAAACTGGGGAACGACCGCTCGTGGGTCCGGATATTATTCAACACGCCGAAGAACAAGTTCGTATTGTCCGGGAAAATCTCAAGGCGGCTCAGGACCGCCAGAAGAGCAACTACGATCACAAACGATGGGGTTTGACTTATCAACCTGGTGATCAAGCTTATCTGCGAGTCACTCCTATGAAGGGCACTCACCATTTTGGAATCAAGGGCAAGTTAGCTCCATGCTACATTGGTCCTTTCCGCATAATTGCTAGACGTGGTCAGGTGGCATATAAATTGGAGTTGCCGCCGCAATTCTCTCATATCCACGACGTCTTTCATGTGTCGCTACTTCGTAAATGCTTCAAGGAATCTCTGCACCGAGCAGTGGATCACGAGATGCTCGAATTGCAAGATGACCTATCTTATAAGGAGCATCCGATCCGCATTCTCGATGAAGCTGAACGTCGGACCCGTCAGAAGGTTACCAAGTTCCTCAAATTGCAGTGGTCAAATCATACTGAAGATGAAGCCACTTGGGAACGCGAGGATAATCTTCGTGCGGAATACCTCGAACTTTTTCCTTCTACCTCTTAATTCTCGGGACGAGAATTCTTGTTAGTAGAGGAGATTTGTAACACCCCCAGTGGATAACTACAGTAATCACCCTTTTGATTATGCCGTGTCATCATTTTTAACAGTGCATGATCATCATTAGTATCATATCTCTTTTCAAATTCAAATTCAAATGGAAATTCAAATAAAAGTTATCCAACATAGAAACTAAAATGTTCGATAAATAGCAAATATTGCAGAGACCATTCTAAAATTGTAACCAACAATAAATAAATTAATTAGGTGGCTCTAACATTATCAAAACAGCAAAGTTTAATACATTTTATTTATTATAAAATTTGTGTGAACTCAAATTGACTCCAAACTAATTTTTGACAGTGGTAGAGGATGCCTAGTAATTAATGGAACAAGTACCATGTTTTACAAAATTGAATTTGAGGCCTAACTAATTACAAAAACAGAAAATGTGAATAAAAGAAATGAATAAAGGAAAAGAGAAAACAAAAAAGCTAAAACAAAAAAATAAAACGAACCCCCCCGGGCCTCGGCCCAGCAGGCCGTTCCAGGCCGCCAGGCCGGCCCACTCCCCCTGGCCATAAGCCCCCCCCCCCCCCCCCGCACCAAACCCCAACCCTAATCCCCTTCCTCCCGCTCGCGCCCCATCTCGCCGTGCCCGCGCCGGTGCCGCCTCGCCGCCCGACGTGCCACGCCGTCGCTGCCGCCTCGTCGCCGGATCTCGCTTCCCCGTTCCCCCATCGACGAGCTAATCCGAGCCTCGCCGACCCCGTTCGGCTACAACGCCGGTGAGGCCCCCGGCTCTCACCCCCCCGTCCCCGTCATCCCGCGCACCGCGGGTCTCCGTGCGAGCACACACGCTCGCCGCGCCCTGCATCCACCCCACGCGCATGGGCCACTGCGTCCGTCCACGCTGCCGCTCGCCCTGCGCCGTGCCCGCGCCCGCGCGCGCGTGTCTGTGATGCCAACCGCGTCGCGCTCGCACCCTCCGCCCCGCTCCGGCCCCGGCCACCGCCAAACCGCCGCGCAGCGTGCCCTCCTGCCCCCCCCCCTCTGCACTGCCTCGCGTGCTCAGCCGCCATGGCCTCGCCTTCGCCGCCTTGCCGCAGCGCGCCCGCGTGCCCTGCTGCTGCTTCGTTGCCGCGCCGCCTCGCCACGCTGCTGCTGCTCCACCCGCGCCGCCCCGCCGTTGCTTCGCCGTGCCGCTCGCACTAGCCTCGCCCCGGCAGTTCGCTCGCTGTCGCCGTGGCTTGGGCGTGCGCCCAATCGGGCTGGCGCCCGCACGCCCGTGCCCGCTCGCTGTGGCCTCTGGGCCACCGACAGCCGGGCCCCACCCCCTGACCCACTGACTAACGGGGCCCAGCCCCCTGAAAACGTTTAAAAGAAATTTAAAAAAAAGAAAAGGAAATATAATAATAATTAATTAGTTAATTAGTGAATTAATTAACTTAACTAATCATGTTTAATTAAACTAATTAAACTTAATTAACCTAATTATCTAATTAAGCTAATTAATCTGTTAATTAGGCTAAATAGTCAATGACAGCGGGCCACACCTGTCAGATTATGCTGACGTCAGCATGATGTCATGCTGATGTCATCAAACACTGTTCTGGATAATGTTGATTTAATAAATTAAATAAATTCAAAAAATCAATAAAAACTTTAGAAAATCATATTAAATAAACCGTAACTCCGATGAAAAAACTTTGTACATGAAAGTTGCTCAGAACGACGAGACAAATTCGAATGCGCGGTCCGTTTGTCCGTCACATGTCCCTAACTATCCGAACCTGCAACTGTCCCTCTCCGGTCATCTGTCTGACAAATGTTCGGAACCGGGAAGACATTCCCGGATGGATTCCCCCTTCCTCGGTGACGTGCAACCATACTTTAGGACACACCCGGCACTGCATATTGTCATATCGTACATTGTGTTGCTCATATTTGCTATGTATTTATATTGTTTCCTCCCCCTCTTCTCTCTCGTTAGACCCCGACGCAGTTCCCGGTACAGACGCAGCTCAGGATCCCGACGACCCCGTTAACGACTTTGCCTTTGCCGCCGAGCAACCAGGCAAGCCCCCCCCCCCCTTTGATCATCCCGATATCGCCCATTCTAATTTCTCATGCTTGCATTAGAATTGCTGCTGCTGCTGCTTTACCTATTCTGATGCATAGCCTGTTTATCGTAACCTGCTGTTGATAATTACCTGCATATCCTAAACTGCTTAGTATAGGCTGGGTAGAGACCTATTAGTGACCCCACTTATCCCGACTGCCCCGCTGGATTTTCCGAAGACCCAATCAACGGGATTGAAGACCAGGCCCCGACACCGCACATCACCCCCCCTTAGTTGTAACGACACTGCAGCGTTACTATCGAGTGCCGAGGGTGAAACCTCTTGTAGCACTTCTGATGTTAACTCTGTAGAGTAGCTATTCAGTCGTGGTCATTGAGGGTGATTCCTCCTTCACCGCTTCCGATAACGACGCCGTCTTACAACACCTCAAGTGTGAACCCAGTGAGGGTGATTCCTCCGAGTTCACCTTGACAGACACATCGAGTAGGAATCCAACGAGGGTGATACCTCGGATTCCCCTGATGTTATGGACACACGGATACTTGGACTTTACACTGTTACTTGGATAGGCGGGTCGACCCTGAGGGGTACCCGCATGCGCCTGAGAGGCGAGTATTATGAAGACGGGTGCCTGTATGGTGCCCGAGTGATGAATACGAGGCGCAGCCGGGCATTCTTAACCCTTGCAGCAAGTCCTCGAGACGGGGCGACGGGGTCACATCTTTCGTGAGTCTCTGCTCGTTACCGCAAGCCCTAGTCCATTAACGATTTGGATATTTGATCCGAGCAGGTCTCTGGCCTGATAGCACTAACCATCACGTGGGCATAGTATGGGCGTTCTGCATCGTAGCATCAGCCGAAAGCTCTGTCAGACGTCTAGTTCAGCCTTGCGGCCGGGACGGACCGGCGCCCCCCTGGTGCCTGGCTTCCCCCTGCACGCAACGACTCGGAGTGCACAGGGCGATGGCCCAAGACCTCTGAGCGCTTAGGATGTAGACCGACGGGGACCTCTCTGCTGAGCTCTAGGTAGGGTTGCGATGTGTCGTTTGGCCGAGGCCGGGCATGACCCAGGAAAGTGTGTCCGGCCGGAGTTAATCGAGTGTGTTGGGTAAGTTGGTGCACCCCTGCAGGGAAGAAAACTTCTATCGATAGCCGGTCCTACGGTAAAGGACACTCGGAGTTGTATCCTGATTGATACAATCTAGAACTGGATACTTGGATACTATGGCTCTGGGATTGCTTCTCGCAGGGAGTCGAGAAGGGATCTCAGGACGAGGTTGATGACTGTATGACTCTGGGATTGTTTTCTCGCAGGGAGTCGAGAAAGGATCTCTGGGTGAGGTTTAGACTTAATGATACTACTGCACTATATTGTACTATTCTACTCTCTTCTATTGCTGCAAGACCGCTGAAGATGCTAGTCTTCGATAGGACTAGGCTTTACTCTCTATTCTGGCATTTCTGCAGCCCAGTCCACATATACAGCCTCTCTTTGAAAATGTTGCATATGTAGTGTAGATCCTTGCTTGCTGAGTACTTCTGAGTACTAACGGTTGCTTTGTTTTCCTTTTCTCCCCATATCAGTTTGTCGTGACTAGATGATGGAGCCCCCTGAGACAGATGCCCCGTCGATCGACTACTGCTACTACCCAGAGGATGGATACTACTACGAGCTTGCCGTTGACCAGGAGTAGGTTCGGAGGGTCCCAGGCAGGAGGCCTACGCCTTTCGATTGTAGTGTTTTATTTTGCCCCGCCTTTCTAAAGGCCTTTCTGTGCTGTCTTTTATATCTGTACTCAGATATCTGATGCTTCCGCTGACGCTTGTTCGCAAGCTTATGTATTCGAGCCCTTGAGGCCCCTGGCTTGTAATATAAAGCTTGTATGACTTTATTTATGTTTTAGAGTTGTGTTGTGATATCTTCCCGTGAGTCCTTAGGCTTGATCGTGTGCATTTGCGTGTATGATTAGTGCACGATTGAGCCGGGGGCGTCACACCCGTGCCCTCCTTCACGCGCTGCCCCGCAGGACCTCTCCTGCAGCCGAGCTCCTCTCCCTCGCACGCCCATCTCCTCTTGCTGATCTCCTTTGTCCCAGAGCAAGCTCGCCGGCATTCCTCTTCGTCCTCGTGCCGATGGCCGCAGGCCACCCAAGCAGCAGCAGCAGTCCTGAGCCCCCGCTGCATCCCCCTCGACCAAAACTCGCTACGGCCCGCAGGTGACCAGTGCCACCTCATCTCCTCCCGTGCCTCTCCCTCTCTCTCGCTGCTCATCTCTCCCCTCATGTCTTTCTCTACAGGGAGCCGCCATTGCCATGGATGTCGTCCGCCGCCTCTAGCTAGAAGCTCCGGCGCGCCCAAGCCTCGGAGGTGACCGGATCCGGCACGGATCAACCTCCCCAAGCCCTCATCGCCGGCCTCCCCTTCTTCTGCGTGCGGGGACGACGACGACCAGCGCCTTACCCCCCCCCCCTGCTCGCCCTCTGCTTCCTGCGTTGACCGCGGCCTGCATCCCCGCGAGACCCAACCTCCCGCTCTACTCTTGGCCTGCCCGGCCTCCTCTCCACCAGCTGGGCTTGGCCCATGGGTGAGCGCCCACAGCCCCTCCTCTCTATTCAGCCCAGCAGTGCACCAGATTCGGCCCGTCATGTTTTTTTCTTGGTCTACACGAATTTGTCTAATTATCCAGAGACTGCCAGTTTTACAGAAAAGTCCTTCAAGTTCATGCATTTAATAACTCCACAACCGTGCATCGGATTAAAATGGTTTAAATATGTAAATGCTTAGAATTTCATCTAGTTTCATAATATGCTGCTTTCATCCATGTTTAAAATGTTTAACCTTGCTGTTTGCATTAATTTGCATAAATAACATGCTAAAATGATTTATTTCATAACTAAATAACCGTAGCTCCAAATTAAATAAACTTTATATGTAAATGGTCTAGAAAAATGCATAGATTAACATGGTGCACTTACTTATTCTATTTAACAACTCTAAAATATGGTTTAGGGCAGAGCAGTACCAAATCCAAAATATGCACATGGGGATTTTCGGGATTTGTTGTTTGTTATTCCGGCCTCATTTTAACTTGCCTAGATAGGTAGTTTGCTTATGCTTCACCTCTTGCCATGTTTAACAACATTTAATATTGTTGGGTACATAAACGAGAGCGAACTAAATAATCGATTGTGGTGTTTCGTCAATATGCAACTCATTGCATATTGGGCTCCACTTAATTTGTAGTATTGTTTGTTGCACTTTGCCATGCCATGCATATTTAAAATGGACATGCATCATACTTGGTTGCGCATCATGTCATGTTTATGCGATGGTTGTTTACCTTGATGTTTGCTTCTTTCCGGTTGCACTTCTCCTTGATAGTTCCGGTTATGTTGCGATTGTGAGGATTCGTTCGACTACGTTGGTTCGTCTACTTCATGGATTCGATCTTCTTCCTAGCGGGATTTCAGGAAAGATGATCATTACCCTGGATACCACTACTATCTTTGCTTGCTAGTTGTCTCAATGATATCGCTATGTCGCGCTACCTCCCACTTATTTATCAAGCCTCCCGCCTCCCAAATTGCCATGAACAGCCACTAACCTTTTTCACCATCCCAGCAAACCGTTGTTTCGCTATGTTACCGCTTTGCTCAGCCCCTCTTAAAGCGTTGCTAGTTGCAGAACAGTATTGCTAGTTGTTTATAAAGCCTCCCGCCTCCCAAATTGCCATGAACAGCCACTAACCTTTTTCATCATCCCAGCAAACTATTGTTTGGCTATGTTACCGCTTTGCTCAGCCCCTCTTATAGCATTGCTAGTTGCAGGTGCAGGTTGTTCCATGTTGGGACATGGATATCATGGGATATCACAATATATCTTATTTAATTAATGCATCTATACACTTGGTAAAGGGTGGAAGGCTCGGCCTTTTGCCTGGTGTTTTGTTCCACTCTTGTCGCCCTAGTTTCCGTCATACTGGTGTTGTGTTCCTTGATTTTGTGTTCCTAACACGGTCGGGGTTTATGGGCCCCCCTTGACATTTCGCTTTGAATAAAACTCTTCCAGCAAGGCCCAACTATGGTTTTACCATTTGGCTAATAACAACTAAAACTTACATAGGGACTTTCCGGACCCCGAGGATAATTAATCAACAACCCGGGCCAGTGCTCCTCATGAGTGTTGGTCCAAACTAGAGCACTGTGCGGGGCCACCTCGGGGCAACCTTGGTTGTTTTGGCACCTGTACGCGTCGCTTATCCGATCGTGGCCTGAGACGAGATACGCGCGGCTCCTATCAGGGTGTCGGCACATCGGGAGGTCTTGCTGGTTTTGTTTTACCATTGTCGAAATGTCTTGTGCACCGGGATCCCGAGCTTGATCGGGGTGTTCCGAGATGGAGGATTGTCTCCGCAGATCGTGAACTTATCATGGCTAAGTTGGGACACCCCTGCAGGGTTTAATCTTTCGAAAGCCGTGCCCGCTGTTTTGTGGCAGATGGGAATTTTTAATATCCGGTTGTAGAGAACTTGGACTAGATCCGAATATAAAATACACCAACCGCGTGTGTAACCATGACTGTCTCTTTTCGAGCGAGTTCGAGAAGAGAACATGGTGGGGTTATGTTTGAACGAAAGTAGTTCAGGATCACTTCTTGATCATTACTAGTTTGCGACCGTTTGCGTAGTTTCTCATCTTATTCTTGTACTCATAAGGTAGCCACCATACAATGCTTAGTACTGCTGCAACCTCACCACTTATCCATTCCATACCCATTAAGCTTTGCTAGTCTTGATACCCATGGTAATGGGATTGCTGAGTTCTCGTGGCTCACAGAGTACTACAACAATAGTTGTAGGTACAAGTAATGCGATGATCTGACATGAGAGTGATGCTTGCTTGCTTTTGGAGTTCTTCTACTTCTTCTTCTTCGATCAAGGGATAGGTTCCTGGTCGGGAGCCTGGGATTAGCAGGGTGGATGTCGTTCTTCTTTTTCGTTTGATTTCATCCATAGTCGGATCCTGCTCTTCTGTATGATGATTGCTATGTATTGATGAACTGTTGTATTCATGTTGTAGCTTGTGGTGAGTGTAAGCCTTTATCTTGTATTCTCATCTATTCAGTACATGGTATGTTGTAATGATATCCACCTTGCTATGTGCTCGAAATGCGGTTGTGCCCCAATCATGAATTCATCACGTGATTGGGATAGAATCACATCTTGGGCGCTACAGGTCGCCATCACCTCCTAGGGTTTTCTCCTTGTCTTTGGGCCTAGTGGGCCCCCTTGTGGTTGACGAGGCCGGGCTCCCTGGCGTCGGCCACCCCCGTTACAGGACCCTGTCACCCAACAACAGTTTTCTCCTCATGCCTGCAGATTTAACTAACCTTGTTTTATCTCGTGCTATCGCAAGAACCATCAGCAGTATGTTCATACGAAGTTAAAGCCTACATGTACAGGTTTTCAGTCTCAGCTTCCTGGAGTGTTTTTATTTAACTGTTTAGTTGTACGCACTATTGGCTTAGCCATGATTATTTTGGAGATGGAGATAATACTTTTCCATGTACTTCTTTGTTGAGAGAACATTTAGATAGCTCGAAAAAAGGAGGCACCATAATCATGCTCTAACGAAAAAACTCTTATTTAGATCTAGGCTACTATAAAATAATCAAGAACTACACTTTGCCTCAAAGTAATGTATTGGTGTAAACTCTGGTTGTTTCAAAATGTACAAGGCATATCACTTAACGATGATATAGCTATTTACTGCCAAATCCCATCTATCAAATCGCAACAAGATAAGGAGAAGACAAACATTATCTTAATTTAGAGCTATTTACATATCATTTACTTGAGTAAATACACAAGTTATCCTCTTGCATAGCTCTGGCTATATCAAGGAGGATGTCTTACGCAAAGCTATATACGTCACAATAACAAAGAGCCGTTGGTTGTCATCGTTCTTTGCAACCACCAAGAGCTGGTTGACCATGGCCTTCTTAGTAAGAAAGCTTCCATCTTTAGCAATGCCAGGAAGAATGGAAGGTAGACATCCCAGTCAAGCACAGTTCAAAAGATCATCTTAGCCAAGTCATTATCTCATCGTTTGAATGCAATATATGCATTATGGATAATTTTATTTACATGGAGGAATGGTGTAAAAATTGAAGAGCTTGCAACACCGTATTGGTGGACCCTATACGTCTTTGAAGTAGCATACAACACTGGAATGAAAACCAGAATTATGTACATTGGTGTTATTGAACTACTTTCAAGGGAAACTCGGGCGTCAGCATTAGCATATGAAATTCGGGCCAACATAAGAAAGCAAACATTATTAGCTCTATTAGCATGCCACACTGAAATTGCAGAAATAGATGAGAGCTTCAGTAGCTACCTACCTTTGCATATGGATCAGCAGATTGTTGATGTAGGAGGGGTCGTGTTGTACCCACCGCAACAATCCTTCTTGCAAGGGCATCCAATGGAACATCTAATTGGATAACACATATTGGTAAGCACAATAAATTTGCAGGAGTCCTTTCTTCTGATAACTCCTGCAAATTTCACACAATAAATTAGTAAGCATTGCATTGAAGAGCAACTCTGGCTAGATAGGTAAAGCTGAGTGAATATGCCTATTTTACTTTAAATGTTGTATGCATATTTAGTTTTTTTATGTACCACCCAGACCAAATGCGTCAGCCGCGTTGGGCGCACCGACGCCCCAAGGACAAATCCAAAGACGCTCGTTCACTCGGCGACGCAAACGGATAGAAAGCGGACAAAATACAGGTATGTTTTGCGCCGGCACGTTGAAGTTGCCCTCAGCAGGAAGAAAAAGATTGAGGGAGGAGGCACGGAAGGGATGGGATAGAAAGGTAAAACTCCCACCTCATGGGCAGTTAGGTTTGCAGCACGCTCTGAAACAACGCGACCGAACCTCCAAATGCGGAGGCTATAACCATGTGTTTCGAAGCGTGCCCTAGCGATCTATATGTCCATAAGGCGACTTTGCTTTCTGTCTGCAATTCCTAAACGGCGCCCGTGGCACCCGTTATATGCCAAATGGTACAGGGCGCACCCCCCCCCCCCCCCCCCCCCCCCCCCCCCCCCCATACACTAGATCTAATAACGGGCCGACCCATTTGTCATTTTTGTTTTGTTTTTTTTTTGCGTTTCCACTTGGGTTCTCTACATTTTCTTTTTTCTGCTTTTCCTGTTTCTTTTTCCCCTTCTCTTAAATGCGTGAAATTTTTTCAAATCGATTATTCTTTTCAGAATTGATGAACTGTTTTTCAAATACGATGAACCTTTCTTTAAAATCGATGAACTTCTAAAAAATTGATGAACTTTTTCCAAAATCGATGTTTTTTTAGATTTGATGGACTTTTTTTTCAAATTCAATAAACTTCTTTTTCAAATTCGATGAACTTTTTTAGCTTTTACTGAAAAAACCATATTCAGTTAACTTTTTTCAAATTTTATAAACTTTATTTCAAATTTGTGAACTTTTTTTAAAGTTTGTGAACCTTTTTTAAAAATCCGTGAACATTTTTGAAGTCACGATCTTTTTTATAATTTTTTATGGGTTTCACCTCTAGCTTACCCCATCTTATTTGGGACTAAAGGCATTGTTGTTGTTATTGTTGTTTGTTGTTATTTACAAAAGTCAACGGTCAAAATATGATCGAGCGACCGGGGGAAACAGATCAAGACAATTGAGCGCTCGCCTTTGGCCGGCCCGTGACCTGGGGCGCGTGACTCACGGCGCCCACTTAGGAGCTTCCCTTTCCATCCTAAGGCTGGCCATAGTGGTGGTATCTTAGCTAATAGCATGCACTTGGGAATAGCAAACAAGCTGATGTGCAAGGAATTAAAGAAGAGAGAGTTAGTGTAACATATGTAGATACCATATCATATTAAATAATATGCTATTTTGTGTCATGCATGGCAATAAATAAGATAATCTATGATACTACTCTATGATACTATGCACTAAGAAGATAGTATCATACACTTGTATCATTGCATGATACTAGTATATGATACTCCCCACTATGAGTAGCCTAATAGCCGTTATTATGCAGATCGAGTCTTGTTATTATGCAGATCGCAGATCGAGTCTTTTGACGACTCTGCTAAGTTGCTCTTACACGACACGATCTGTTGAGATACCATCACATTGATGAATGCACGGTTATTAGATCTGAAATACTCCCTCTGTCCCATAATATAAAAGCGTTTTTTACGAGAAGTGCATCAATGCACGCACTGGCAGCTGCACGCACGGCATCAACGGGGACAGCAACTTCGCGATTCGAATCAGGAAAGCGTGCTAGTTAGAGTATAGACGAACGTTGGCTATTGTATATGCGTATTGGAAGGACCACGACTGACAGCATGACCTGACACAAGTGGACAAGCCACAGGGTCTGTGCAACACGGGCCCTCAATTCATTTTATCACGTAAGACCATAGTACCTGCAAAGCGCAGCAGCAGCCATAGGTTGCCCAAGTCCACATAAATCATAATTTCTCCCTGATAAAAGCTTCCCCACCAGATAAATCAAAGAGACTACACAGCGAGCTAGCAATTTTTGCCAGCTTTTCAAATTGCCACGAACAAATCTATCAGATGAAAATAGAGTACCAGAAACAAAGATTTATTACCACAAATTGCCACAACACACCATTGCCACTAACAAATCTATCAGATTTTGTACCTGAACCTGGCAGTAAGAATTTTCAACATCCATTCTTTTAGTCAATCCCTTTTTTCCGATCATTACCACACTGATACATGTGCACTGGGCAAGACGGCGGATGAACTGATTAGGACGAGAGAAGATGGGTATAATTTTTACTAAATGACCCCTGGCCATCTTATTTTGCCCACTGACCCCCCAAAAACTTATTTTGTCGCCTGACCCCCCCCCCCCCCCCCCCCCCCCTCCCCCCCCCAATTTGTTGCGCGCGGACCATAAGGCACCACAATTGCATGTCGCCGTGCTGCCCTCCAAGGCGCCATTGATCGACGATGACGACCGGCCGCCAGCGTGGCAGACGTCAAACGCGCCTAGCCCGAAGGGGCGACCACGCTGGATGAGCCGGACTTGTGAGCATGACCCTATTATCGCTGGGTCAGACTGTCTGATATATCTGACTACCGGTGGGTGTGGTAGCTGCATCCGTCTAACATATCGGATAGTCTGATGTGATCCCTCGACACGCTCGGCCATTCGGTGCGGTACATAAGGCAGATAATCCTGCATGTTAGGTTCGCGCGGCTGGGTCGTTGTGGGCCATAGGTGCACGCGGCGGTGCCTAGTAACTAGGCGTTTATGCCAAAATTAAAAAATGCCTTGCTAGGCGCTTAAAATGTCAGACACTCCGGCCCTCCATTAATGTGTGACTGGTGTGTGGGTACACTATGGCATTGGAAGCGTCCTATTTAGCCGCCCAACCCCCGGTGAAACCATCTGCCATTTCTCCCCCGCCACCCCCTTGTCATCCTCTTCCCCGCCGCCTATCCTCCTCTTCCCCGCTGTCGCTCGTCCTCATCTTCGTTGGCCTCGGCCCCACCACCTGCACGCACCTCAGCCGTGCAGGATTTGTTCTCGATGGCTAATAAGCTAAAGAAGACGATGGTTGATCAGTACATGGAAGAACTGGAGCAGCAAGTTTGTGCGACGATTGTCGAAAAGCAGCCTGTTGGTGGCAAACCCATTGAGGGAGGATCCACCAATCCTTCGTCTCATGTAAGTAATCCTGTGGCAACATATGTACCGTTGGTTGATTTCAAATCTGCCGGATCTATCCTTTGTGGGTGGTTACAAATTTTGATTTATGCATGTAGCATTACTGATTGAATCCTAGGTTTGTGGGACAGTCTAGATTGATGCGTTGGTTCAAAACGTTCGGATCCGTAAATACTTAATTTAGTAGTAGGGTTTTCTAATGCGCAGAAGGCATCCTAAACCAGTAGTAATAAAATCCGTCATTATAGTTGGGAATTGATATATCCCCAATTGCAGTTTGGTTCAGTTATGTAGATCTGCCAAAGCAGTTTGCTCGTATCTGAACATGCTGTCATGTGTTATTTGATTTATTCCCACACGAAGTTAGCAGATTCATCTATTTGTTTGGATACCATACATGGGTTATCCACACTATTGTACATATCGTTCTCTCTCTAGGTTGCTTATTGACCAATTTTATGGCACATCCAGTTTTGAATTGTATTAGTTAATTGGTCCTTAGATTGGTCATTCAGCAAACGGCAGCCGTGCCATGGCGAACTTTGTTGTCGCTGCCGAGAAGGTCCTAGAGGATAATATTGTCCATGCCCTACGTGCGTGCATCTTTGCGAAGGGCCAAGCGAGAATGGCACGTGCACTCGCACATGAACAAACTCTAGCAGTTCGTTCGCTCGCCGGCCTTCCTCCCATAGAGGAGGATTTGGAGGATGCCGAGGATGACTCCAATAGCTCTGGCAGTGAGCAGATAATGCTCGACCCATATTGCATTTTCGGCCGGTATGCCGGCAGTGAAAAATGGCAGGTTGAAGAAGCGAAAGCGAAAGTAGAAGAAAGGGAAGCGAAAGGGAAAGGGCATCTCTGAATTTTCTATGATAGCCATGGCTTAGCTATTACAATGTTGCAACATGTGTGTTTATGTAGATGAATTATGTACTCTATTTTATCATTTTCTTGACATAGTTTTGTATGGTGGTTTATTAACTTAGTAAATGCAATTTAGGCACTGCAGTCAACCAGTGGACCGTCGTGCTTACCACCGGTTGTGGATGCTGAACTAAGGCTTCTTGGTGTAAAAAAAGCAGTATGTTATGTTTTATGATGTTGTTGTATGTCATTCAACCCCCTACCCTGAAGCAATTGTCATGCTTATCTGAACTTGCTAAATGTAGTCTACAGTGCCAGCAGTTAGTACAGTCTCAGCACCTGCATGTGGTTCTGTATCCTCTGCTGACAGAGCCCGTAAGGTATGTTCATCTTGTTTTTACAATGACAAGTTTGATTTACGAAAGGATATAAGTTGTACGTTGTTGTCATTGACAAGGGAAGTGGTGTCTGAACTGAAAAAGCATTATGCTAGCATCGGTCATTTCCACTATGAAAAGTGGCCAAACTGTTTTGTCAGAATCATGCAGGACAAGCGGTGCAAATCCCGTTTGGTAATACCCGACGTTGTAGCCTCTCTTTTACAGGCCAGCAATCTGAGCTTGCCTAGGTTTATCAATCTGGAGACGAGCACGGGCTGTGGTTGGCGTGTTGAGTTGTAGCAAGAAGAAGATGGAATGTTGGAGTTGGGTGCGTTGTGGTGTGCCTTTGCCAAGTTCCATGGAATCAAACTTGGATGCTTGGCTGAATTTGAGGTTGAACACCCTGAGCTCATGAACGTGAACATCTAGAACAAGGCAGGAATTGAGGTGACATACACACTGTGTGCCGATGTGAAGTTCTTTACATCGGATAAGTGAGCCTTCCTCATGTTAACTTAGGCTGGTAGTTATTGTGTTGTGCTTGCGAGAAGGCTTGCCTTGTCAATGCGTAGAACAAGATGATTTAAGTTGTGCGTCATTTGTCAACTCCTTATGGTTCGTTTAAGGTATCTGTCTGCAGAATTTAAGTACTGTGACTGCTTATGGCTGATTTAAGGTGTGTTTCTGCGGAATTTAAGCTTAATCCTGTGGTGGTGACCTGTAAGAATTATTTTCCTAATCATCTTATTACTGAAAGGACGGTTGGCCATCCCATCTGTTCCTAATAACCTGGGTCGCGTGCCCTATGTCATCCACGTTGAATCTGCCCTCGTGTTAAAAGTTTAGTGAATTTGTCATGGTGTCAACGGTTATCTGAATCTGTCATGGTGTTCAAAGTTAACTGAATTTTTGGGTAACCTAAAATTTCCTGGTGTCAATTGTTACTGAATGTTTCAGTTAACTCAATTTGTCCTAGTGTTGAGATAACTGAATTTGCACTAGTGTGAATTGTTAAGAGAATGTTGTACACGCCTACTAGCTTGGTGTTTTAGGAGGTGCACGGTAATATTGGACTGGTCGGTCACCATGAGCTGTCTAATCAGCTGGTGTGTCACTCTTATCTGCTGGTCTGGCCGGGTAGGCCTCCTGTCACGCTTAGGGCGCTATAAGTACAGTAAAATTAAAGCCGGATGACCAGGGCCAACTTTTTCAACATGCAGAGCGTGCGTGTTCCCGATACGCGCCTCTTAATTTGTCGTTTTAATAGGTGCTTTGTAAATGTTGGATGGTCCAACTCTCCATAGTCCTAACTATGTGGGCCACACTGCCCTTCTCTCATTATTTATGCGGTTGCACTCTCCACTCATCCGAAACCCCTTTCTCATCATCACTCTCCTCCTGACTGCCGCTCCCACACCCACCTCCCTCCCATCGGCCATGGACTCGGCCAAGATCAAAGAACAAGAAGATTGGGGGAGTTCTATCTGAAGCTTCTGGGATGGGCAGTACGCATGGAGTGAGAGATTTGTGGTGGAGATAGCTCGCGACAGTCGGCAACGAGATGTTCAGTCTAGCAGCACCAATGTGCCCCGTACTGTAAGTAATCCACCCCGTCATTGTTGGTACAACTGATTTGCATGCTAGGTTTTCTCAAATCTCCTGACCTTGCCTGGATTCAAATAGGTAGATTTAAGGTGGCCATTCCAATCTAGGCTGATTTGCATGCAAGGTTTTTTTATGCAGTCGTTCCTTTGAAAACGCATGGAGTTGGGCATAGTAGATTAATTTTAGAAGCTACGCTTAATCCTCATCAACAATTGATACGGATTTTTCAACCAAAGATCTTCTTACCTTTGCACCGGAACCTTTAGATTCGTCCCCAAGCACATAGAACCGCCAAATTCTTAGGCATTCCACTTTTCTGATGTACTATTTGAAATGACGTCTATCCGTAATAATTAACTACCATAACCACATAAATGCATGATTACGATTTTGTAATGGGGTTTTTCTAATATGTTAACTTCATACATAGCAAGTCACTGCCTAAAGATTTGATCATAATGTACTATGTTGTATGGCTTGTACTCTAACTAGTCCCCTGTTCTTGCGGACTGCTAAATGAATGCAGGAGGTTAAAATGGAAATGGAAGAACCAAACCATGCCTTGCCAGCACCGCGCGTTTCAATGCTGGCAGAGACGACTGTATAGGGATCCTTGCTTCCAGCAGAACGTGAGAAGGAAAGACAGAGAGATGTTTTGGCTGATTGTACGAAGCAAGCAAGTACCGTTGCATCACTGGTGTAAGTAACTCGTGTTGCGTTAAGTACAGATGCAGCTTATTTGTTGCTTCAACCTACATTCATAGCGTAATTTCTCCTTGCGGGATTCATCTATCCATGGACTTGCATGTTCTCCTGCTGCTCCTGCTGCAGTGCTTCAATGTTCTCCTTCAGCTCGTCTGGCTTCACCAGAACTCCCAGACCGACCTCACAACAAGCTGGTGAAGAACCTGTTTTCAGACAAGATGGAGGTTGCGGATATTCTCGGGACACACAGGAGTGAGTACAGGGGCAGGGGCCGTCCAAAGAAAACTTGGCATGTTCCTGATGTTCATACTCCTAGCCGTTTTACGGTTCAGATAGATGTACGTCAGAATCCTCAACTGTTCGTGCTGCCAAAAGGAGTCGAGAAATTCTTCAAGGGCATAGTCCCTCGGTGCATACAGTTGCGCACAAGCCCTCATTGCCACTGGAATGTACATTTGAGCCGCTACGAGGATAAACTGGTCTTCAATGATGTCAAAGCTGGTTGTTGGAAGTTTGTAGATCACCATGATCTCAGGAATGGTGACATCCTCACCTTCACCATAAGCTAGATGTGAATATCTACAACGCAACGGACTCGATGCAGAAGAATATGAAGTGTTGTGAGCACAAACATTTCGCTATCACGTCTCGTACATGATGAAGTGAAGTTTACTGTACTTAGTGATAACATGATCTTTTGCGTTCACCACCTGCAGTGATTCAGTGATCTTTAGAACTATGTTGGTCTGTTACCTTACCTTTTGGTTTTATCATGAACTATGTTCGTCTGTTACCTTACCTTTTGTTTGTATCATGAGCCTGTCCCTAAATCTATTTCAGCGTCTACCTGTATGTTCTCATCTTTGGTTAAATGTTTAAGCATACATCTATTTTCATACTACCTGCTAATCATTTTCCATAGCACAACCTGTTCCTCCAGACACGCTTAGTTAGCAAGAAGGCGTGACAATATTGCACGAACGAAAATATTTCATGAAGGAACCGTCGAGTGAGTTGGCGTGTCTGTCCAATCTGATGTTCAACTTTGCCCATCACACACGCTAGCCGGGTAGGCGCTACAGCATAGTCTCATCCCATCGGCATCTGTCAGTGTTGACCGAGCGGCCTGCATGTCTTTCAGTGCTGACCGAGCGGCATGCATGTCACGCCTATCTGTTTGGTGCTACATATACCATCAGTACAAGTGTGTGTTGCCTGTGAAGTCAGGCTGATAGGCGCAACCTACAAGGCTCCAAAAAGCCTGGATGTTCTGATTTACGTTCATCATGCATAGTGCCATGGTGAACTTATTGGCAGTACGATTGCTATACACATTGTTCAGTTAGACTCATTGTGTGGTTTCTGAAGCTTGATATACACAAATTCAGTAAAATGCAATGATTCCCTTAAATTTGAACTCCCAGACATATTTGAGTTAACTCAAAAAATCAGTTAAGTTTGTAGACCAAATTGAGTTAGGTCAGATTTATTGTTAACATGGACAGCAGTACAAATTAGTAAACTGCAACCATCCACCTCAATTTGAACTCCCAGAAATATTTCAGTAAACTCAAAAATTCAGTTTACTTTAGAGAAGAAATTCAGTAAGGTCACAAATTCAGAAAACTGGAAAATGTGTGGTTCAGTTAACATTGGACAGGATAACAAATTTAGTTAAGTTTGAACAATTCAGTCAATGTTGGAGAGGATAATAAATTCAGTTATGTTAGAACACGCAGAGAAATTCAGTTAACGTTGGACATGATAACAAATTCAGTTAAGGACACAGTTTATTTTAGACACCCATACATACTTCAATTAACTGACAAATTCAGTCAATGTTGGAGAGGATAATAAATTCAGTTATGTTAGAACACCCGGAGAAATTCAGTTAAGGTTGGACAGAATAACAAATTCAGTTAAGGATACAGTTTATTTTAGACACCCGTACATACTTCAGTTAACTGACAAATTTAGTCAACGTTGGAGAGGATAATAAATTCAGTTATGTTAGAACACCCAGAGAAATTCAGTTAACATTGGACAGGATAACAAATTCAGTTAAGGATACAGTTTATTTTAGGCACCCGTACATACTTTAGTTAACTGACAAATTCAGTTAACGTTGGACATGATAATAAATTCAGTTATGTTAGAACACCCGGAGAAATTCAGTTAGCCGAAAAATATAGTTAACTTTGGACAACACGACAAATTTATTGCAGAGACAACATTTGTTGTGTTTACGATTGCAAATTAGTGGTTCAGAAGTGAAGAAACATGCATACGAGAACTACATACAGAATAGAAATGAATTACAGCCAAAAGTTTACTAGGACTATGGTGCTGAGGTCGGAAGAATAGGTAGCACTAACAAAAAAGATAGCTTGTGACTGACAAAAGGACTGCTGGACGACCTCATCGTTGCCTTCAGTGCGTGTACGTCTTCATGGCAGCCGGCATTATCGCATCCACGTTAGGGGCGCAGGAGTCTTGGACACCGGGAGTGCATGCCGATATACGATGCTCAGCGTTGAACTCAGCCTCTCGGCTATGCGCGCAGCCTCTTGGACACGCGCGGCACAGTTCCAGACCCTCCTCCTGGTGTCGTGTTCCGCCTCCGTCGCGTGCTGGCGGAGCTCGATGATGCATGCTGACAGGCGCCTGACCTCATGGGCCAGGCATCCCAGCTGATCGGCTCGCGTCTGGATCATCTCTCCCTCTAGCATCGCCTGGTCCCTCATGGAAGCAAGAATCGACGCCGCTTCGTCCACGGATAGGCAATACTTGACGCAGCGGTACCTCCTTTTTGTCCTGGGTCTCCATGGAGTAGGAGTTGCCAAGATGTCTATGGGAGGGGATGTAGTTTCTACGGTACAATGAGATTCATCAGAGGAGGTGGGAGGGGTTAAAGACGATGCTGGCTGAGGCAAGTGTACCGGCTGGCTTTCGCGGACATGCCATACGGATATGGCAGGAATCAACTGAGAGGAGGATGACATGGACAGTGGGGGAATGAGGGCTCGAGGTAGGGGAAATGCATTAATATACCTCCCGTACTCGCCTTTTGATTTGGCATGTCCAGGTGATGGATGGTCCGACTTATATTGGAAACTCCGCTTGGTACGCCGACTCGCCAGTCCCGTATAAACAAATATCATGCCTTTTTCTGAGACGTTGGATGGTCTAACACAGCAGGCACTCCTGAAATGCCAGCACCTCCACCCTCTTTCTTCCCCCACCTAAAAAAACCCACCCCCTGTACTGTATTCCTCTCCCTCTTCCCCCCTATCTTGTATTCGGATGGACCCAAGGCGAGGCGACATGGTGCTTATGGATGCAGTGAATGAGGCTACTACTGCAGCTGATTTTGTAAGTATTCGACCCACGCAGATCTGCTTTCGTGTGGACGTTGTTAGATGCAATAAATGACTTCAAATCTTGTATCAATGGATGTACTGATGAGGAGTGTTGTCCCGTGTGTCTTTTTTTAAGCTGGAAACGCTATGGTCATTGCTTCCAGCCGGATTCAGGTTCGATCCCTCAGACCATGAAATCATGGAGCATCTCCAGGCCATGTGTGATGATGATGGTGTCGGATATCACCCTCTTACTCATCACTTCATCCCCACCTTGAATGAGGGTGTATGCTCGACCCATCCCGACAAGCTCCCGGGTGATGCGGTCCTCCTTCATGGACATGGCATTTCTGCCCGATGAGCTGCCTCTGATTGTAAATTTACCAGGTTTGAGAATGGACGGCATGAGCAAACATTTCTTCTACCGTCCCTCCAATGCATACAACAAGGGATCAAGGAAGCGTCGGATGATACAGAGTGAATGCCTGGTGGGAACTACATGGCACAAGACCGGCAGAAGCTTGGGGATTAAGGTCAGCGGCCGGTACACAGGCTGGAAGAAGGTGTTGGTGCTTCACACCGGCTACGGCGACGCCAGGTACAACACCAACTGGGTCATGCACAATACCACCTCGGAGAGCAACCCGACGAGAAGACGGGAGAGCTGGTCGCCTGCAAGATCTTCTACAAGACGAAGAGAAGGACAAAGTCAAGGACAGTGCGTTAGGCACTATGGGAGTGTGCTTGTTTATGCGAAGGACCTTTTGCGATGTTACATGTAGTACGAACAAAGGTTTTCGGTTTGCTTAGCATTAGTGTGGCACGATCTTTTGGTATGGTCTGTAGTACGAATGAAGTAACGTCTTCATGCATCATTGAATGGATGAGTTAGCGTACTCAATTTGCTGCTTATGTTCCTGATGTATCAATTTATGGTTGTAATCATGTCTTGTGTAATTTACTCTTTCGCAGTAAGCCTATGGATTTGAGCGGGTCACGTCACACAGTTTGGCATGCTTAAATACAGTGGATGTTCTGGGTCGAAGGGTTTAAGCGGTTGCGCATGTAGCCTGTACTATGCCACACCATTTGGCGTGCTTAGATACAGACAGTGTTCTTGGTCGGAACGGTTGGACTGGCTGGGTCTTTGGCCTCGGCCACATCAAACAGTTTCGCGTGCAAACATAGTTGATCCTCTGGGTCAGAGGGTTGGAGTGGCTTTGTCTATGGCCCGGGTCACGTCGCACCGTTTGGCGTGCAAACATAAATGATGCTCTCGGTCGGAGGATTGGAGTGGCTTGGTCTATGACCCGTGTCATGTCACACCATTTGGCGTGCAAACATAGTTATGCTCTCAGTCCGAGGGTTGGAGTGGCTGGGTCTATTGCCTGTGTCACATGACACTGTTTGGCGTGCAAACATAGTTGTCGCCTCCTTTACACCACACCTTATGGTGTGTTTTAGTGGATTCTATAGGCCTTTGCCACGTCAATCCATTTGGCGTGCTTCAGTAGAGTGGATGTTCTGGATTGTTGCGTTCCAAATGTTGTGTCCACCTTCTCCTATTAAATGCACCTTCGTCTGAGTACCCCCTACCGGCCCACCCCACACCCATCCACGCTATCCATGTACAGTGCTTACCTCTCGTTGTTCATGGCGGATCTGTGCTAATCCCATGGCCGTCAATGGATGAGGAGGGGAGCTGTGGAACTCAATCGCAGTTCGTAGAACGCTGGATGCACATCGTACATCAGCGGAAATCTCACGGACATGGGGATCTCGCTCACACAATAGTTGTTTGTTGGTGCAACAAAAATTTGCATTTGTTGACCAGACCCATACACAGGCGTGCTGACAGTCATATATCCAGCACCAATGGGTAACACAAAACCAAGCCAGAGAAACTGCTCTTCGTGAGGCCAAGGAGCGTATCAAGAAGACCAAGCTGAACATACAAGTCGAGATTCCAAGAGAAGTGTCCCTTGCCGGCCAGGTGAGACCGGCAAGGTCGATTCCACCAGCAAGAGCAAAGGCAAACCCCCGCCAGTTGCACCTCCAGGGCAACCGGAGACCGAAGCGCACACCCCTCCAAGATAGCCCAGCAAGCCCTGCCCCGGTAGGCGCAGGCTAGCTACCACCGCTCCACCGCATCATGACACCAGTCACTTGTCGATGCGGTGTCGAGCCCTCCAGGTGATTAAGTGGCTCTCACTAAGCATGTGGCAACTCAATGATAAGCAGATCACACCCATTTGACACCCGTCCAAGGGCGTGTCAAGATGATAAGCAGAAGATGGTTAAGTGGCGACATAAGCTTGCTGGGGATGCACCCTCAGCACGACACCTAGCAGTGCTTTTAATGCACTTTGTCCTAACTGCCAGAGTTAGGTATGATAGCACTGTTAGCTATCTAATCATGAGATAATGAATGTTTTGCCACTGTGGTTACACCTTGAGCTATAAAAGGAGGCCCAAGGCAACCTAAGGAGGGATTCGGACCCCCCTCACAATTGTGCGCGCGTAGCAGCTCTCCCCAAGGCCACCTCGCTAGGTTTGAGCACTACGTGCTGTTATGTTTCCTCAATCCAACCACCAAAGCAGGAGTAGGGTTTTATGCTTGCTAGCGGGCCGAACCTGGGTAAAAACGACCAGAGCCCCATCGTCGTGCTGCCTCATGGCTTTCGCTCTTTGCGCAACTTGATCTCCCCCTTGCCGAACCACAAGGGGCTCGTGGCCCCATAGGTGATCATGTTCATCCACGACACCTTTGGCGTGCCAGGTAGGGGGTGAATCGCTTGCGCGAACTCGAAGTTGTGAACAGCGCGTCGATCTTCATCATCGTCTTCTTCAGCATCACCTTCTCCGTCCATGGTGCCCAAGAAGAAACCCGGCGCGACCACGCATCCCTCCACTTTGAAGGCCCCCTCACACGCGGCCGCGGACGCCGTTGGTGTTGCGGCGACGTTGGGTGAGGCGGGTGCCACTGGCGACACAACCGGCACAGGCGGCGCCGCCGTTGTGTCCCCCGCGGCCGAAGCTGGAGCAGGAAACGTCAGGGATGGGCGACATCAGTAGCGTCCTGACGAGCTTGGCCCGGAAGCTGCGAGTGGAGGGGACGCCCAGTCTCCACCTCCCCGCCGCACTGGCGGATGCATTCACAATAGCGACACCCGCTCAGGCGCAAGTCGGGATTCTCTAGTTCCATCTGCTACCAGCGCGGCTACGAAGTGCACGCCTTGCCCGGAGCGCGACGGGCACGGCGGGGCGCCGAACGGGGCCGTCGACCCCCAAACACGCCCCACTCACCACCAGACCGCCTTGGCGACTGGCCCACAACGGAAAGAACGCGGCGACGCTCCTGTTGGTTCTACCAGGAGTCGAGCGACGTTGCGGTCTGCTTCGCTGGCCATGCCAAACACGGCCGCGGAAGCAATGACGCGAGACCAGCTCCTGTTGAACTTTCCGCCAACGGCTGACAAGATGGATGAGTGGAGGGCCACCATCCAGAGTTTGATTGGCTTTGCTAAGGCCGGTAAATCACAGCATGCGGAGCCCTCACAATGCCGGCGAACGGCGACAGCACCCCAAGGCGATGGCCGTGTTGAGGGGGCTGCACCAACGGCTCAATCCACTCCGCGGCAGCAAGCCCAGCAGCAACCTCGGCTAGCTCAAAGAGTTGATGAGCCCGACGAGACATCGATGGCTTCGTCTTACCCGCAAACCTGTCGTGATCAGCGGCAAGCTCTGGAAGAACGGCGGAAGGAAGATGCACGCGTCACCATAGAGCAACGCCAAGAGGCACGCCGTCAGTCTGACAGGCGCAATGGCCCAGACGATGACGAGTCCATGCCCAGTGCTGGCGGGTACTTGCCTTTCGAGGTTGGGTGCCCTGCCTTCACCCGTGAGTTGTGGCAGGTCCGCTAGCCATCTGCCCTGGTCTTCAAGCCTCAACTGCGAGAAAAATACGATGGAAAGTTAAACCCGGCAGAGTTTATGAGCATATATACAATTGTTGTTCAAGCCGCCAAAGGCAGAGATGAGAAGGTGTTCGCCAACTATTTCCCTTTGGCACTTAAGCCAAATGTGAGATCATGGTTGATGCACCTGCCGGAAAACTCCATTTCATCATGGGCAGACTTGTGCAATGAGTTCGTTGGCGCCTTCATAGGTGGCCACCATGAGCCTGGACAGCCCAGTGATCTGCAGGTCCTTCCATAGAAGGAAGGGGAGGATCTGCGTAAGTATATACAGAGGTTCAGCCGGGTGCACCATAACATTCCAGAGATACACCCTTCAGCCGTGATTGCCGCGTTCCATTCGAACATGCGCAACAGAAGGATGCGGGCCAAGATGAATGTCCGGTTGCCCAAGACCGTCAATGAGCTGTACACCTTGGCGGATAAGTCTGCTCGGACTGAAGAAGGGAGGCGACTCCCTGGAGAGGAGGCTGGTGTCGAAATCAATTCAGATGTCGATGACGGTGCCGCCAACCCGAAGGGGAGGAACCGGAGGCACAGTAGGAAGCGTAAAGAGAAGGCAGTGTTGGCCGTTGAGATCTCTGGTGATCCTAGTGCTAGCAAGAAGACTAAGACCGAGGCCCCCAGCAAGGGAGCTGCTACATGCGCTAATTGCCGGGAGGCCGCGGCAGCAGAGAAGGTCGGGCAATCCGACGGGTCGTACTGCAAGATCCACCGCACCAAAGGCCATGACCTCCAAGAGTGTCATCAGGTTGAGCAGCTTGATAAGAAGCAAAAGGCTGAATATGAGAAGCATGACAGGGAGAGAGGCCAAGAGGGTGCTGGCGGGAAAGGCCGTGGTAGTAGAGGAGGCCGCCGCGGTAAGACTCTGCAGCAGAAGGAAAAGCCCGCTAGAGGCCGCGAAAAGAAAGAAGGAGATGGCGAGAGTGATGAAGAGGATGAAGAAGAAACCAGCGAACAAGACTTCCAGAAGGCAACTGAAGCCATGTGCATTGATGGGGGTGCATCCTTGCACTCCTCTCATCGGCAGCTCAAGCAATGGGCGCGTGAAGTCAATGTCGTGGAGCCAACTGCAGATTCCCAAAGACCACTTAAGTGGTCCTGCACGCCTATCATCTTTGACGAAGAGGATCACCCTAACCGCACTACCGTGGTAGGGTGTTTGCCGTTGTTGGTCTCCCCAATGATCCGCAACCTCAAAGTAACAAAGATGCTAGTTGACGGCAGGGCTGGGCTGAATCTAATCTCCCCTAAGGTGGTAGGCAAGCTACAGACCCCTGATGAAGAACTCAAGGCCACGGGTACATTCCAAGGAATCAACCCTGGCAGGAGCCGGCCCAAAAGGAAGATCACTTTGCCTGTGACATTTGGTGGGGAACTGAACTACCAGACCGAGAGGGTCGTGTTTGACGTTGTTGAGCTTCCTTTGCCTTACAATGGGATTCTTGGTCGTCCAGCTCTGGCAAAATTCATGGCAGCATCACACTATGCCTAAAACACCTTGAAGATGCCAGGGCCGATGGGCATCATTTCCATCCCGTCAGATAAGAGAGATGCGATCATATGTGTAGACAAGATGTATCGGGATGCGGTAGCAGCTGAGGCAGCTAACACCCCAACTCCCGCCAAGGAAACAAAGAAGGGAAAGAAGGCAAGCAGAGATGCCGGCAAGGACTCCGGGAAGCACGCCTCTTTGGAGTGCGCCGCGCCTGTTGATGACCTGCCGGAGAGTTCCACTAGCAAGAGACCCAAGGTTGCTTCGCCTGTTGTAAAAAGGGTTCTGGCAAGGCAGGATGGCGCTGATGGTACATTCACCATCAGTGCCACCATTGATGACAAATAGGAAAGCGCGCTCGTTACCTTCCTGTCGGCGAATGTCGATGTGTTTGCTTGGCAACTGTCTGACATCCCCGGTGTTCCCAGGGGGTAATCGAGCACCACCTTCCTGTCTGTCCTCATGCTCGGCCTGTCAAGCAGAAGGTCGGAAAGCAAGCTTTAGAGCAGCAGCTGTTTATTGCTGAGGAAATCAAGAAACTTGAAGCAGCTGGTTTGGTCAGAGGGGTACTGCATCCAACTTGGTTAGCGAATCCAGTGGTAGTGTGCAAGGCAAACGGGAAATGGAGGCTCTGCATTGATTTCACGAACTTGAACAAAGCATGTCCAAAAGACCCTTTCCCCATGCCATGCATTGATCAAATCATTGATTCCACTTCCGGGTGTGATTTGCTATCTTTCTTGGATGCGTACTCCGGGTACCATCAAATATTTATGGCCAAAGAAGATGAAGAGAATACCGCATTCATAACTCCATGTGGCACGTACTGCTTTGTACGAATGCCTTTCGGGTTAAAGAGCGCCGGATCCACCTTTACAAGGGCAGTACAGGTTGGTTTCGAACCCCAGCTGCACAGGAATGTAGAAGCTTATATGGATGATATAGTGGTCAAGACCAAGGACAGATCAACACTCACTCTAGACTTGGAAGAGACCTTTGCAAACATACGCAAGATCAATTTGAAGCTAAACCCTAAAAAATGTGTGTTTGGTGCCCCATCCGGCAAGCTCCTTGGTTTCTTTGTGTCCTACCGGGGGATAGAGGCCAACCCCGACAAGATCAGAGCGATCGAGCAAATACAAGCACCCAAGTCTGTTAAAGATGTGAGGCGTTTGACTGGATGCGTTGCCGCACTAAGTAGGTTCATCTCCAAGTCTGTCGAGCATGCCTTGCCTTTCTTCAAAATCTTGAAGAAGGCTGGCCCGATGAAGTGGACCCCGGAAGCAGAAGCAGCGCTGCAAGACCTGAAAGCCTACTTTTCCTCTGCTCCCACCTTAGTCGCGCCTAAACCACAAGAGCCGTTGTTGCTATATTTAGCTGCGACAAATCAAGTGGTTAGCGCAGCACTGGTGGCGCAGCGAGAAGTGGATGAGGAAGCAGTTGTAGCAATTGCACCCTCCGGAGGTGGAACTGAACCAGTCACGGCAGGACTAGACGCGGACCAAGAGGAGGCAGGGCAAGCCAGCGAAGGCGGTCCTAAAACCGCAGCAAGGAAGAAAGTGGTGCAACGGCGAGTATACTTTGTCAGCTCCTTGTTACAGGGGGCTAGGTCAAGGTACTCTAGAGTACAAAAGCTGATCTTCGGCCTTATCATGGCCTCGAGGAAACTGCGCCACAACTTCCAAGCCCATGATATCACAGTTGTCACCCGTTTTCCACTGCAGCGCATATTGAGGAACCCCGAAGCCACAGGCAGAATAGTCGAGTGGGCACTAGAATTCTCAAGCTTTGGCTTAAAGTATGAAAGCACCTCAACTATTCAGAGTAGGGCATTGGCAGAATTCATTGCAGAATGGACGCCCACTCCAGACGAAGAAGTGCTAGAAATAGTTCTCCCCGGCAAAGAGGCACCTCAAGAGTGGATCATGTATTTTGATGGTGCTTTCTCACTACAGGGCGCCGGAGCCGGCGTACTTCTTGCTGCGCCCACCGGAGAGCATCTCAAATATATGATTCAAATGCACTTTCCCTGGGAGAAGGCCACCAACAACACTGCTGAGTATGAGGGGCTCCTTGCCGGACTCAGAATTGCAGTAGAGTTGGGAATCAAGAAACTAATTCGCGGAGATTCTCAACTAGTGGTGAGGCAAGTCAACAAAGATTATCAGAGTCCGTTGATGGAGGCATATGTGGAGGAAGTGAGAAAGTTGGAAGAGCACTTTGATGGATTACAAGCAGAGCACATGCCACGAGCAGAAAATGGCATCGCCGATCACTTGTCAAAGTGCGCCGCGCAAAAGCTCCTTGTGGAACCAGGAACTTTTGTCCTCCATCTAACTCAACCATCAGTATTCCCTTCAGCGATGGCCAGAAAAAGAAGAAAGCTGAACCCCGACAAGCATTTCCCGGCAGAACTCCCTGAAGCTGCAGGAAGAGATGCTGGCGGGGGTAGCCTCGCTTCGGTTGGTGAGCCGCACCCTCCTGCAGAACCACAAGTTCTTGCAGTGGAAGGGAGCGCTCCCACGAATGAGGAGGTTCCTTTAGTCCTTGTTGTCGAGCCACAGCTCCAACTTGGGCGCAGCACATAGCCCGTTTCCTTCAAACAGGAGAACTTCCCGAAGAGCATGAAGAATCTGAAAAAGTAGCCCGACGATCCAGTATGTACCAGTTTGTCGATGACACTCTATACAGAAAGAGGCCAAACGGGGTGAAATTGAAGTGCATCTGCCGGGAAGATGGATTGAAGCTATTGGCAGAAATACATGGGGGTATGAGTGGCTCTCACATTGGATCAAAAGCCTTGGTCGGAAAAGCCTTCAGCAGGGTTTCTACTGGCCCACATCCCTCCAGGATGCAACTGAGCTAGTCACCAAGTGTGAAGCCTGCCAGTTCCATTCCAAAAACATTCATCAACCAGCTCAAGCTCTCCAGATGATCCCTTTATCCTGGCCGTTCTCGGTCTGGGGGCTCAATATCTTGGGCCCCTTCCCCCGCGCTACCGGGGGCTTTGAATTCTTGTACATTGCAATCGACAAGTTTACAAAGTGGCCTGAGGTGGAGCCAGTAAGGAAGGTGACCGCACAATCAGTCATCAAGTTCTTGAAAGGATTGGTGTGCCGTTTTGGAGTACCCAACAGAGTGATCACCGATAACGGCACCGAGTTCATGAGCCGCACCTTCATGCAATTCGTCCAAAGCCTTGGGAGCAAGGTTTCCTTCGCCTCTGTTGCTCATCCCCGGAGCAATGGGCAAGCTGAGAGGATGAATGCTGAAGTGCTGCGTGGGCTCAAGACGAGAACTTTTGATAAGTTGCATAAATGCGGCAGGCGCTGGATTGATGAGCTGCCGATGGTTCTTTGGTCCCTCCGGATGACACCAAATTGAGCCACCGGTGAGACTCCCTACTCCTTAGTGTATGGGGCAGAAGCAGTGCTCCCCACGGAACTCATATACGGGTCACCTCGTGTACTTGCCTATGATGAAGTAGAGCAAAAGCAGCTCCGGCATGACGATGCCGTGCTCCTCGAGGAAGATCGTCTCCGGGCCTCTGTGAAGGAAATATGCCCTAGAGGCAATAATAAAGTTATTATTTATTTCCTTATTTCATGATAAATGTTTATTATTCATGCTAGAATTGTATTAACCGGAAACATAATACATGTGTGAATACGTAGACAAACAGAGTGTCACTAGTATGCCTCTACTTGACTAGCTCGTTGATCAAAGATGGTTATGTTTCCTAACCATAGACATGAGTTGTCATTTGATTAACGGGATCACATCATTAGGAGAATGATGTGATTGACTTGACCCATTCCGTTAGCTTAGCACTTGATCGTTTAGTATGTTGCTATTGCTTTCTTCATGACTTATACATGTTCCTATGACTATGAGATTATGCAACTCCCGTTTACTGGAGGAACACTTAGTGTGCTGCCAAACGTCACAACGTAACTGGGTGATTATAAAGGTGCTCTATAGGTGTCTCCGAAAGTACTTGTTGAATTGGCGTATTTCGAGATTAGGATTTGTCACTCCGATTGTCGGAGAGGTATCTCTGGGCCCACTCGGTAATGGACATCACTATAAGCCTTGCAAGCATTGTAACTAATGAGTTAGTTGTGGGATGATGTATTACAGAACGAGTAAAGAGACTTGCCGGTAACGAGATTGAACTAGGTATTGAGATACCGACGATCGAATCTCGGGCAAGTAACATACCGATGACAAAGGGAACAACGTATGTTGTTATGCGGTTTGACCGATAAAGATCTTCATAGAATATGTGGGAGCCAATATGAGCATCCAGGTTCCGCTATTGGTTATTGACCGGAGACTTGTTTCGGTCATGTCTACATAGTTCTCGAACCCGTAGGGTCCGCACGCTTAAAGTTCGGTGACAATCGGTATTATGAGTTTATGTGATTTTATGACCGAAGTTTGTTCGGAGTCCCGGATGAGATCGGGGACATGACGGGGAGTCTCGAAATGGTTGAGAGGTAAAGATCGATATATTGGAAGGCTATATTCGGACATCGGAAAGGTTCCGAGTGATTCGGGTATTTTTCGGAGTACCGGAGAGTTACGGGAATTAGTATTGGGCCTTAATGGGCCATACGGGAAAGGAGAGAAAGGCCTCAAGGGTGGCTGCGCCCCTTCCGCATGGACTGGTCCGAATTGGACTAGGGAAAGGGGGCGCCCCCTTCCTTCCTTCTGCTTCTCCCTTCCCCTTTTCCTATTCCATGTGGGAGGTGGAATCCTACTAGGACTAGGGAGTCCTAGTAGGACTCCACACCTTGGGCACGCCCTGTGAGGGCCGGCCTCCTCCTCCCTCCATCTTTATATACGTGGCCAGGGGGCACCCCATAGACACAACAATTGATCATTGATCTCTTAGCCGTGTGCGGTGCCCCCCTCCACCATAATCCACCTCGATCATATCGTAGCGGTGCTTAGGCGAAGCCCTGCGTCGATAGCATCATCATCACCGTCACCACGCCGTCGTGCTGACGAAACTCTCCTGTGAAGCTTTGCTGGATCGGAGCTCATGGGACGTCATCGAGTTGAACGTGTGCTGAACTCGGAGGTGCCGTGCGTTCGGTACTTGGATCGGTCGGATCGTGAAGACGTACGACTACATCAACCGCGTTGTGCTAACGCTTTCGCTTTCGGTCTACGAGGGTACATGGACACACCCTCCCCTCTCGTTGCTATGCATCACCATGATCCTGTATGTGCGTAGGAAATTTTTTGAAATTACTACGTTCCCCAACACTCTGTGCGTGCTGCACGCTACCAGCAAGCCCTGCGCCGCTATCATAGCCGCAGGATCCACGCCCGGAGCCTTGAGGAAGGCGACCTTGTCCTTGGGTGTGTTCAGTCCGCCAAGGGTTCCAACAAGTTGACGTCGAAGTGGGAAGGCCCTTACCGGGTAGTACAAGTCACCAGACCTGGCACAGTCCATCTGGAGACCGAAGATGGCATTAAAATGCAGAACTCATGGAATATTGAGCATCTTCGCAAGTTCTACCCGTAAGGCGCGGCTGCCGGGCTCAGCTCCCGGCAACCACCTTTTGTACAAGCCTTGCCTATGTGCATGTAACCCTTTGTACAAAGCCAGGCGCAGACCCTGTGTAAAGATAATAAAACGAAGCGCTGGCGCCTAAAACTTGCATGCATGTTTATTTAAGTTTGACTTTGCTATAGTCCTTAAATCGTATAGATGAGATCGTATGCTGCTATTTTTTTCCCTGTACTGACAGCAGGGCCCCTACCGCGGATAAACTCCCCGTAGGGGAAGTGAAGACAAGCTGGCGTATCGATCCCCGGCAACATAAAGCAGATAAGTTCCCCTAGCCATCCATAGTATGCCCCTGTGTGAAAAGCATGTGCGTAGAAAAACCTTGTCGCCCTCAAACATTTGTGCTCCCATCCTTTGATTCTAAGAGTTACTTCAGTCAGGATGGTTGCAGTAGCATTTGGAAAAAGGGTTGATGAGGGGCTGGTTCTCTCCCATGCTCCTAACCCGTCAGGCTGAACCCTGCGACAGCAACGGAAGGGACCGGCAAGGTGTCTTGCCGGAAAACCTTGTTTACTTGGAAGTATAGAGGAGTCATTCCTCAGCATGGAAATGATACATGCACAAGTGCCCGGCAAGCATATCTTTTTTTCATTAATACGCGGGTAAACAAGTACAAACCATACAGGGTACAAATATGGGTGAAAGGGTACATAATTTAAGCTAAAGTTTGGCAAGTGCCTACATCTTTTAGATTAAGAAAAGATAAGTGCCCCATAATGCCTTTCTTGTCCCTCTCCTCCTAGGAGCTATAGAGGGAGGTGAAGAGGGCAAAAGGAGTGCCTGGGCAGAAGCCCAGCCTGACCCCGTCAGGGCCTGTGGGACGCAGCTTGACAAGATCGGAAGGGCGGAGGCGAAGCGAGAAGGATGGAAGGAGCGGCTAGGCGATGCCCTGGTCACCACCGCCAAGACCAGAGGAATGCAGCAGGAGGGATACCGGCAGGGAAGACGAAGTCGGAGTCCACGAGGAAGCCTGGCGGGGTCCAGCTGGAGGAGGTGGAGGCATCCACACCCAACACCCCGGCAAATCGCTCTGCCGGGGAGAAGGCCAGGTGCAGATGATGGTGCCGTCGGCGCCTAGCTGACGGTGACGGTGCGTCCGGCGCTCAGCTGGACTCCGAGCCGCCGTCCTCCCGCTCAGCCTCGTCGTCTTTGCCATCAGTGTCCTCTTCATCGCTGTCGCTCGAAGAGGAGCTTTCGTCGTTGGTCGAGCTCTCCGCGCAGCACCCTAAGAGAGCACCCGAACGCCCGAAGACCTTGATGGAGAGCAGATTTGCATCCATTAACTTAAAATGGAGGACGTGCCCCTCCGCCAAGCTATGGGCACATGCGAAAGTTTTCTAGCCGCGACGGAGAAGCATCACGTGAGGTGCGCGGGGAACTCAACGTCCGCCCGCATGCTGCCATTAAAGCAACCCCTCATGTGCAACTTCAACCCGTGCGGCTGTTCCACCTCCATTACCCTTGCAAAAGGGGTAGGATGCCGAAGTCGGCTGCGCAGAGGCTCGCGCAGCCTAACGATGAACTCCAGCGGCGTGTCCCCGACATGGCCCTCCATCGGAGCTAGGGAGGCTGGAGGAGGAGCGACCAGAGCGCCACCGCGTCCTCCCCAGCCCCGAGAGCCTCGCCGACCGCGTCCGCGTCCCGCAGCACCACCGTGTGCGCTGGATTCTGCCCCCGTATCCCTGGTCGGGGTAGGGATGCGTTGCCGAGAAGAGGTCCTCGTCGCCACCACAGGAGCACGACCGCGCCATCTCCCCCTCACCATGGTGGAAGAGGGGCACAAGAAGGAGATGCGTGGGTGAGTCCTTTCACCCACCTCTGTGCTCCCTTTTATAGCAGAGCGTCGCAGGGGGCTGGCTCCCCACTACCCCGTGGCAACAGCCACGATCGACCAACCTAGTCCATCAGCGTCACTGGCAACATCCGGAATCACAGACCATCCTCCTGCGCCTATCCACGGCGCCGAGCTTTCTGCCATGGCACTCATTCCCGCGCCCTGTGTTTCCGCCACCAACCCTGCGCAATGCATGCGGCGTACGTGGCGCAAACGGCAGCGGTAGTGGGATGAGTAAAATGGCAGTTACCTCCCCGTGAACGTGGGCGGCCCACGGACCATTCCGTGGGTAGCCCCATGTCGTTCAGTACGACTCGCGGGGAAACTGGAAATTGATCCAGTTATAGGTTAATGAAGAAGCAAGGAAGATATCAAGGAAGACATGGATCCCATTGCGGTACGGCCAGAGTGTCCGCCTGTGCATTTGTTGGGGCCTACCCCAACGATGCCCGGCAGCACGTATGGGCCAGGCCCGGGGGCTCCTGTCGGTGCAACAAACATTTGCATTTGTTGACCGGACCCATACACAGGCATGCTGACAGTCATATATCCAGCACCAATGGGTAATGCAAAACCAAGCCAGAGAAACCGCTCTTCGTGAGGCCAAGGAGTGTATCAAGAAGACCAAGCTGAACATACAAGTCAAGATTCCAAGAGGAGTGTCCCTTGCCGGCCAGGCGAGATCGGCAAGGTCGATACCACCAGCAAGAGCAAAGGCAAACCCCCACCAGCTGCGCCTCCAGGGCAACCGGAGACCGAAGCGCACACCCCTCCAAGATAGCCCGGCAAGCCCTGCCCCCGGCAGGCGCAGGCCAGCTACCACCGCTCCACCGCATCGCAACACCAGTCACTTGTCAATGCGGTGTCGATCCCTCCAGGTGATTAAGTGGCTCTCACTAAGCACGTGGCAGCTCAATGATAAGCAGATCACACCCATTTGACACCCGTCCAAGGGCGTGTCAAGATGATAAGCAGAAGATGGTTAAGCGGCGACATAAGCTTGTGGGGGATGCACCCTCAGCATGACACCTAGCAGTGCATTTAATGCACTTTGTCCTAACTGCCAGAGTTAGGTATGATAGCACTGTTAGCTATCTAATCATGAGATAATGACTGTTTTGCCACTGTGGTTACCCCTTGAGCTATAAAAGGAAGCCCAAGGCAACCTAAGGAGGGATTTGGACCCCCTCACACTTGTGCGCGCGTAGCAGCTCTCCCCAAGGCCACCTTGCCGGGTTTGAGCACTGCATGCTATTATGTTTCCTCGATCCAATCCACCAAAGCAGGAGTAGGGTTTTTCGCTTGCTAGCGTCCCGAACCTGGGTAAAAACGACCAGAGCCCCATCGTCGTGCTGCATCATGGCTTCCGCTCTTTGTGCAACTTGATCTCCCCCTTGCCGAACCACAAGGGGCTCGTGGCCCCATAGGTGATCGTGTTCATCCACGACAATGTTCCAACTACCCTCGAGATGTATGTAGTTACCAAGCCTCCATCTACTGTAAGTGTTTCAAATCCAGCGCACTTCATATTTTCATGCTTGTTTGGAATGTTTATAGCTCATAACTTCACCTGTTGAACTACCTCGTAGGAAATGGTTCGAGTAGCTCTGCAGGCCACAGATCTAGAGCACGTGCTCCACTTGTTCAAGACCAATATAGATGATCGGAAGCACCTATCAGTCAAAACAGTTTATGAGCCCCAATGGATGGACGAAGCATCTGCAGCTCATGTGAATGATTGGATCAAGAGTGCTCTGAAGTTAGACGACGAAAACAATGACATCCCCAAATTGATGCCTGCTAGTACGACTGTAAGTAACCCACAGAAAATCCTAATACTTGGTCATTGCAAGACTTTATTAAGAACACTGACTATCATGCTTGCACGGTGTGCCTACAGATAGTAGGTGCAAACTCGTTGGCCAAGTTCTCCCTGGAGGAGAAGAGGAGAGGGAGACGGCTCAGGGACGCGTTTTTCGCTTGGATGAACAGTGGTATGGAGCACAGCATGGCAAAAAAGATCTTCGCTAACGGTGGACTCACGGAGGCGCACTTGAAGGAGTATCTGAGGACAAACCGTCACAAACTGCATCTGCTGCAAATATGCATATTGATGGAAGCCAACGAGGAGGAGAGGAATCGGATGGGTCCTAACGCCAGAGAGCTAGCATATCCCATGAAATCCATTACGTGGGCTATCCTTGAAGGCGCGTCTCCGAATCCGGAGCAGGCTGCGCGATGGTTCTTCCTATGCGAGCGGACACCGTTGTTGGATTCCCCTGAAGAGTGTGTTGCATTTCTTCCCCTGCCCCGGTTGGGTGGCTAACCATGTAACCATTTAACTGTATGCAATTCATGATAATAGTCACAAGTGAATGTGTCTATCTTCTCAAATTTGCAAAACTTTAGTTACTTTCAACAACGAATGGTACATGCCCACTACAAGACATTAGAGAGCATACATTAATGGTACATGACAGTAACAAACATAATGTTCTTCAATCCAAGATTGTATTGTACATTACGCCTCACATGAGCCTCCTAATCTTATACCTCGACACCTCTCTTTCATTGATGAGTTGTTGAATCTGTGATTCGAGACCGATCTTCTCCTCCCTCGCTTTGTTAAGATCTGTGGTCAGCCTATGAACCTGAGCCTCCAGCTTCAGCTTCTCCCCCCCCCCCAGCTTGTAATATTCTTCGGCCCTAGAAACGATGTCCCTCATTCTTCCGCATTTGTCCTCATCATACAACCTCCAAAGCTCTGTCAAAGCTTTCTTCAGACACTCCGGCCATTCCTGGTCAACCCATTGCAAGAACCCACAATTGGAGCTTTCCTACAAAGTATTAGCACAAACGGACGGACGGATGAGTTACTGCTTCCAGATCAGTTACGTCATCAGTATATGAAAGCGTCGGTTCTCGTACTCACCAGAATAGCGCATCCTAAAAATCTCCGGCCGGTGTCAGTTCCTTCGAAAGCGACTAGTCTCCGACAGTAGGCTCGGTGATGGCATCGTGCACTAACATCGACGGCGCAGCCGTAGTATTCCATGTCGTGGATGGTGTCGAGCACCTGCGTTAACAGATCAGCAACAAAAACATGTCATCCAGTAGTCAGCTAGTCAATTTATTCAGAAATGACAAATCGAGATGTTCTGGGCCACTCCAATTGAGGAATAGATACAACTCACAATGTTGAACAGGGAATCCACGTCGAAGCTGTCTGCTCCGCCGTTGTCCATGTCGCCACGAGCTGAGACCATGGACGGGTCGGTCGGGAACGGCAGAGGGGGCAGGGTGGTTGCGGGCGTCTGAGCTTACACGCGGATGTGTGCTACTTCTTGAGCTTGCGTTGGTTTTTCCCTTGAAGAGGAAAGGGTGATGCAGCAAAGTAGAGATAAGTATTTCCCTCAGTTAGAGAACCAAGGTATCAATCCAGTAGGAGACAACGCACAAATCACCAATACCTGCACAAACAATCAAACACTTGCACCCAACGCGATAAAGGGGTTGTTAATCCCTTCACTGTCACTTGCAAAAGTGAGATCTGATAGAGATAGATAAAACTAAACAAAAGATAAAGTAAATATTTTTAGGGTTTTGGTTTATAGATCTGAAAATGAAAGATTGCAAAATAGTAGATCGGAAAGTAATATGATGGAAAATAGACCCGGGCGCCATAGGTTTCACTAGAGGCTTCTCTCAAGAAAGTAAATAAAATGGTGGGTGAACAAATTACTGTCGAGTAATTGATAGAAAAGCGCAAAGTTATGACGATATCCAAGGCAATGATTATGAAATATAGGCATCACGTCCGTGTCAAGTAGACCGACTCCTGCTTGCATCTACTACTATTACTCCACACATCGACCGACTCCTGCCTACATCTAGAGTATTAAGTTCATGAAGAACAGAGTAACGCTTTAAGTAAGATGACATGATGTAGAGGAATAAACTCAAGCAATATGATGTAAACCCCATCTTTTTATCCTCGATGGCAACAATACAATACATGCCTCACTGCCCCTACTGTCACTGGGAGAGGACACCGCAAGATTGAACCCAAAGCCAAGCACTTCTCCCATTGCAAGAAAAACCAATCTAGTTGGCCAAACCAAACCGATAGTTCAAAGAGAATTACAAGGATATCAAATCATGCATAAAAGAATCCAGAGAAGATTCAAATAATATTCATAGATAAGCTGATCATAAATCCACAATTCATCGGATCTCGACAAACACACCGCAAAAGAAGATTACATCGGATAGATCTCCAAGAACATCAAGGAGAACGTTGTATTGAGAATCAAAGAGAGAGAAGAAGCCATCTAGCTACTAGCTATGGACCTGTAGGTATGAGGTAAACTATTCACGCTTCATCGGAAGGGCAATAGAGTTGATGTAGAAGCCCTCCGTGATCGAATCCCCCTCCGGCAGGATGCCGGAAAAGGCCCCAAGATGGGATCTCACGGGAACAGAAGGTTGCGGCGGTGGAAAAGTGCTTTCATGGATGCTTCTGGTGGTTTGGGAATATATGTGAATATATAGGAGGAAGATCTAGGTCAGGGGGTCACCGAGGGGCCCACAAGGTAGGGGGCGCGCCCTCCCCTGTTGTGGCCGCCTCGTGGCTCTTCTGACTTGCACTCCAAGTCTCCTGGGTGTCTTCTGGTCCAAGAAAAATCATCTTGAAGGTTTTATTCCGTTTGGACTCCGTTTGGTATTCCTTTCCTGCGAAGCTCAAAAACAAGGAAAAACAGAAACTGGCACTGGGCTCTAGGTTAATAAGTTAGTCCCAAAAATAATATAAAATAGCATACTAATGCATATAAAACATCCAAAACAGATAATATAATAGCATGGAACAATCAAAAATTATAGATACGTTGGAGACGTATCAGGCATCCCCAAGCTTAATTCCTGCTCGTCCTCGAGTAGGTAAATGATAAAAACAGAATTTTTGATGTGGAATGCTACCTAACATATGTATCCATGTAATTTTCTTTATTGTGGCATGAATGTTCAGATCCTTAAGATTCAAAACAAAAGTTTAATATTGACATAAAAACAATAATACTTCAAGCATACTAACAAGGCAATTATGTCTTCTCAAAATAACATGGCCGAAGAAAGTTTATCCCTATAAAATCATATAGTCTGGCTATGCTCCATCTTCATCACACAAAGTATTCAAATCATGCACAACCCCGATGACAAGCCAAGCAATTGTTTCGTACTTTTGGTGTTCTCAAACCTTTTCAACTTTCACGTAATACATGAGCGTGAGCCATGGACATAGCACTATAGGTGGAATAGAATATGGTGGTTGTGGAGAAGACAAAAAGAGGGAGATAGTCTCACATCAACTAGGCATATTAACGGGCTATGGAGATGTCCATCAATATATATCAATGTGAGTGAGTAGGGATTGCCATGCAACAGATGCACTAGAGCTATAAGTTTACGAAAGCTCAAAAGAAAACTAAGTGGGTGTGCATCCAACTTGCTTGCTCATGAAGACCTAGGGCAATTTGAGGAAGCCCATCATTGGAATATACAAGCCAAGTTCTATAATGAAAAATTCCCACTAGCATATGAAAGTGACAACATAGGAGACTCTCTATCATGAAGATCATGGTGCTACTTTGAAGCACAAGTGTGGAAAAAAAAGGATAGTAACATTGCCCCTTCTCTCTTTTTCTCTCTTTTTCTTGTTTGGCTTCTTTGGCCTCCCTTTTATTTTTTTCCTCACATGTGACAATGCTCTAATAATGAAGATCATCACACTCTTATTTACTTACAACTCAAAAATTACAACTCGATACTTAGAACAAAAATATGACTCTATATGAATGCCTCTGGCGGTGTACCGGGATGTGCAATGACTCAAGAGTGACATGTATGAAAGAATTATGAAAGGTGGATTTGCCACAAATACGATGTCAACTACATGATCATGCAAAGCAATATGACAATGATGGAATGTGTCATAATAAAACGGAATGGTGGAAAGTTGCATGGCAATATATCTTGGAATGGCTATGGAAATGCCATAATAGGTAGGTATGGTGGCTGTTTTGAGGAAGGTATATGGTGGGTTTATGGTACCGGCGAAAGTTGCGCGGCACTAGAGAGGCTAGCAAAGGTGGAAGGGTGAGAGTGCGTATAATCCATGGACTCAACATTAGTCATAAAGAACTCACATACTTATTGCAAAAATCTATTAGTCATCAAAACAAAGTACTACGCGCATGCTCCTAGGGGGATAGATTGGTAGGAAAAGACCATCGCTCGTCCCCGACCGCCACTCATAAGGAAGACAATCAAAAAATACCTCATGCTCCAACTTCGTTACATAACGGTTCACCATACGTGCATGCTACGGGAATCACAAACCTCAACACAAGTATTTCTCCAATTCACAATTACTCACTAGCATGACTCTAATATCACCACCTCTATATCTCAAAACAATCATAAGGAATCAAACTTCTCATAGTATTCAATGCACTTTATATGAAAGTTTTTATTATATCCCTCTTGGATGCCTATCATATTAGGACTAAATTCATAACCAAAGCAAATTACCACGCTGTTTAGAGACTCTCAAAATAATATAAGTGAAGCATGAGAGTTCAATTATTTCTACAAAATAAGGCCACCGCCGTGCTCTAAAAAGATATAAGTGAAGCACTAGAGCAAAATTGCCTAGCTCAAAAGATATAAGTGAAGCACATAGAGTATTCTAATAAATCACGATTCATGCGTGTCCCTCTCAAAAGGTGTGTAAAGCAAGGATGATTGTGGCAAATTAAAAACAAATACTCAAATCATACAAGACGCTCCAAACAAAACACATATCATGTGGTGAATAAAAATATAGCCTCAGGTAAAGTTACCGATAGACGAAGATGAAAGAGGGGATGCCTTCCGAGGCATCCCCAAGCTTAGGCTCTTGGTTGTCCTTTAATATTACCTTGGGGTGCCTTGGGCATCCCCAAGCTTAGGCTCTTGATACTCCTTATTCCATAGTCCATCAAATCCTTACCCAAAACTTGAAAACTTCACAACACAAAACTCAACAGAAAATCTCATAAGCTCCGTTAGTATAAGAAAATAAAGCACCACTTTGGTACTATTGTGAACTCATTATTTATTTATATTGATGTAATATCTACTGTATTCAAACTTCTCTGTCGGTGTACTAAGTATTAGGCCACTAGTACCCCTTACTTGTGCACGGGCAGTTGTAGCCGTCCTCGCGGCAAGGCTTGCCGGGATCAGCTCGAGGTCGATTCAAGTCATCAAGGAAATCATCAAGTCAGAGATCTGAGGATCAGCAGATAAGCAAAGCTGGAAATCGAAGGCCAGCTTCCCCGGCAAGATCCTTGCCGGGATGGCCCGTGGAGCCCGGCAAGCCTCGGCGCCCGGCAAGGCTTGGTTCCCAGCAAAGCTTGGCGCCCGGCAAGGCTTGGTTCCCAGCAAAGCTTGGCGCCCGGCAAGGTTTGGTGCCCGACAAGGATCGGCGCCTGGCGAGATTTCGTCACTGTGCCACCGCTTCGGCACAGTAACAAGTCTGACATTCTGGCTCCTTCCCTGGGTGCGTGGCGGCATGCCAGTGGAGGAGAGCTTGAGCGGTGCTGATGGGATGGCCCCTTTTTCCATCCCCAAGAAAGTGAGGACACCTAAACGGACACCTCACGGTGCATTAAATGCGCTTGTCCTAATCCGTCAGGGGTTAGGTATGATACCCTGTAGCTACTTTACACCTCAATGTATGTACATTTTGCCACTGTGGAGACCCCTTTCAGCATATAAAAGGAGGCCCAAGGCAACTGCTACAGAGGAGGAGAACTTCTGGCCCATTTTGCATGCGTAGCTGCTCTTTGAACGTACTATTCATTGCGAGCGCTCCTGAAGGCTGGGCTCAAGAACATCAATAAGAACACAAAGCAGGAGTAGGGTTTCACGCTGATCAGCGGCCCGAACCTGGGTAAAAACCTCCCGCGTCGATCACTGGTTCTGCTCTTTGCGTATACCTCTCCCCCCGCCGAATCGTAAAGGGGTCTCTCGGGATCCCATAGGTGTCGTGCCCCGAGATCTTTGGCGCGCCAGGTAGGGGGATTGAAGTTTGCGTGAACCTGATCTGGTGGTCAACGCCCTAGTTCCTTCATCATCTTCATCATCATGCCGCCCAAGAAGAAGAACGCTGCGACAGCACAACCGTCCGGGTCCGTTTTGCCCGCGCCTTCGCAGACAGGCGACGGTGTGGGTGCATAAGGAAGAGGACTAGAACCCCCGCGGCGTTCTGGTGACCCAAGCCAAGCGAGCGGTATCGTTCGCAGTGGCAGTGGTAACTTGCGCGCCGCTGGATCTAGAGATGGTGTTGTGTTGCCTACGGGTGGCACAACAAACTCTAGGGATCGAAGAGCGCCTGCTAGAGCTCCTGCGCCGGCGCGAGCCTCGCAACCTGCCCAGGTCGTGCGAGATGAGCGACATCATGGCGCTGGTGGTTCGGGGCGTCCCCACAAAAAGGTTTCTGCGCATAGATCCCAAGATGCACGGGACCAGCATGCACACCGAGCTGCCGGCGAAGGTGGTGCGCGGTCGCGTGACCGTGGCGGTGCTCTTTCTAACTTGGTTAGGAGTCAGAGCACCTCACGCACCTCGCACCTGTCGCCACCACCTACGCCAGCGGAAGCCTTGGCACGTGCACAGCTGCTCCTCGATTTTCCTCCCGCCCCGGAGAAGATGGAGGAGTGGCGAGCTACTATCCAGAGCCTTATCGGCTTCGCTAACAAGGATGGACCACAAGAGGCAGGGCCCTCTCAGCGGAGGCCCGTCGATCCGATGCGAGCCGGTGCAGAGAAAACCGGAGGTGGTGCAACTACAGTGCACTCTCCTCCGCGACATCAGCGGCGGCCGACGACTCAGCAAGTCGACCGCCATGAGGAAGTTTCCACAGCGTCGTCCGATCCACAGATGCGCCGTGATCAGCGTCTGGTTCTCCAGGAAAGAGGCAAGGAAGACGCTCGAACAACCATCGAGCGGCGGCGGGAAGCGCGCTATCAGTCTGATAAGCGCGCGGGACCGGTTGTCAACGAGTCTGTGCCAGGGAACATAGGAGACTTGCCTTACGAGGTAGGACCTCCGGCGTTTACCCGTGAGCTGCGGCAAGTCCAATGGCCCAATCTCCGAACCTTCAAGCCAGAGGTCCCGGAGAAATACGACGGCAAGACTTATCCCTCGGAGTTCCTGAGCATCTACACCATTGCGGTGCAGGCTGCCGGGGGCCGAGATGACAAGATACTTGCCAACTACTTCCCGTTGGTGCTCAAACCCAACGTCAGGTCGTGGTTGATGCATCTGCCGGAGGATTCTATTTCTTGCTGGTCAGATCTGTGCCATCAGTTTGTTGGCGCCTTTGTTGGAGGCCACCAAGCTCCTAGCCAAGAAAGTGATTTGCACATCATCCCTCAGAGGGAGGGCGAGTCCCTGCGCAAGTTTATGTAGAGATTCAGCCGGGTGCAATACAATATTCCTGACGTTCATCCTGCTGCTGTCATTAGCGCGTTCCATCAGAACGTGCGTAACCGCAGGATGCGGGAAGAGCTGGCAATGAACAAAGTCAGGAGTATTGCCGAGCTTTACACTTTGGCCGACAAGTGTACTCGAGCTGAAGAGGGGAGGAAACTCCCCGGTGAAGTTGTTGGTGCGACAGGCGACTCAGAAGAAGAAGATGCCGCGGCTCCGTCAAGGAAAGGCCGGCGGCGGAATAGGAAGCGCGGAGGCAAGGCCGTGCTTGCCGTCGAGGAATCCGGCAACCCTGGCGCCGCCAAGAAGGTCAAGGTTGGCGACCCCGGCAAGGATCTTGCCGGGTGCCCTTCCTGTCAGGCCTTGGCGGCTGCCGACAAGTCAGAGAACTCCGGCAAGCAGTACTGCAAGATCCATCGCACTAAGGGCCACGATCTCCAGAACTGCCGGCAAGTTGAGCAGCTTGCCGAGAAGCAGAAGGCCGAATACGAGAGGCAAGATAAGGAGAAGGCCCAAGATGGTGTTGAGGGGTCCGGCAAGAAACGCGGTGGCCGCGGAGGTCGCCGCGGCAAGGCCAAGCAGCAGAAGGATCGGCCCGCTCGGGGCCGAGATAAAGAAGGAGATGATGATGAAGAAGATGACGAATCCAGTGAGAAGGAATTCCAGAAGGCTACGGAGGCTATGTGCGTTGATGGGGGTGCCTCGCTGCATTCTTCCCACCGCCAACTTAAACAGTGGGTGCGGGAGGTTAATGCGGCAGAGCCATCCCCCGATGCATGTAGGCCTCTGAAGTGGTCTAGCACGCCTATCATCTTTGACGCCGAGGATCACCCTGATCGCACAACTGCGGTCGGGTGTTCGCCATTGTTGGTTTCCCCAACAATTCGCAACCTCAAGGTGACGAAGATGTTAGTTGACGGCGGGGCCGGCCTAAATTTAATCTCACCAGATGTGCTCACAAAGCTTCAGATTCCCGACGAAGACCTCGAGGAAACGGGTACGTTTCAAGGGGTCAACCCGGGAAGAACCCAGCCTAAGGGCAAGATCACGCTGCCGGTAACATTTGGCAGCGAGCTTAACTTCAGGACCGAAAAGGTGGTGTTTGATGTCGCCAAGATCCCCATGTCATACAATGGGATCCTTGGTCGGCCGGCGGTGGCTAAGTTTATGGTGGCATCACACTACGCGTACAACGTCTTGAAGATGCCTGGGCCGTTGAGCGTCATCACTATCCATTCCGATAAGAAGGATGCGCTCATCTGTGCCGACCAACTTTACCGGGAAGCAATTGCAGCACCTGCCATCAAGGCATCTGCTCCTGCCGCTGGAACTCCCGGGGGGAAGAGGAAGACCGGCAGGAACCTTGGCGCCAACTCCGGCAAGCGCACCTCCTCGGAGTGCTGCGCTTCCGTCGAGGACGTGCCAGAGAGTTCCACCGGCAAGAACAAGAAGTCCAAGGCTGCCCCGCCGGAAACCAAGAAGGTGCCTGCCAGGGAGGACGGGACGGGGGGAACTTTCACCATAAGTTCCACCCTAGATGACAAATAGGAAAGCGCGCTCGTTGCTTTCCTGCGGGCGAATGTCGACGTGTTTGCATGGCAACCGTCTGACATCCCCAGCGTTCCCAGGAAAGTAATTGAGCACCACCTTGCTGTCTGTCCTCATGCGCAGCCCGTCAAGCAAAGGATGAGGAAACAGGCTTTGGAGCGGCAAGAATTCATTGCCGAAGAAATTAAGAAGCTGGAGGCGGCAGGACTGGTCAAAGGAGTGCTTCATCCAACCTGGTTGGCCAATCCGGTTGTAGTGCGGAAAGCGAACGGGAAATGGAGGCTTTGTATCGATTATACAGATATCAATAAAGCTTGTCCAAAAGATCCTTTTCCCTTGCCGCGCATCGACCAGATTGTGGATGCCACCACTGGTTGTGATCTCCTGTCCTTCCTTGATGCCTATTCAGGGTATCATCAGATTTTTATGGCAAAGGAAGATGAAGAGAAGACCGCCTTTATCACCCCATGTGGTACGTATTGTTTTATACGAATGCCTTTCGGGTTGAAAAGTGCTGGTTCAACATTTGCCAGAGCAATCCAGATTGGTTTTGAGCCACAACTCCATAGAAATATGGAGGCGTATATGGATGACATAGTGGTCAAAACTAAGGATAGAGCAACGCTCATCCAAGACTTAGAAGAAACATTTGCGAACTTGCGCAAGATCAACTTGAAGCTCAATCCTGAGAAGTGCGTGTTCGGTGTTCCTTCCGGCAAGCTCCTCGGATTCTTTGTATCTTGCCGGGGAATCGAAGCTAACCCCGACAAGATCAAAGCCATTGAGCAAATTGAAGCGCCGAGACGCGTCAAGGATGTGCGTCGTCTTGTCGGCTGTGTTGCTGCTCTAAGCAGGTTTATTTCCAAATCTGCTGAGCGCGCCCTGCCCTTCTTCAAAATTTTGAAGAAGGCAGGTCCAATGAAATGGACTCCGGAAGCGGAGGCGGCGCTGCAAGATTTGAAGAAATACCTTTCTTCTCCGCCGACGCTAGTCGCACCTAAACCACAAGAACCGTTGCTGCTGTATCTGGCGGCGACAAATCAAGTGGTTAGTGCTGCGCTGGTGGCGCAGAGGGAAGCTGATGAGGAGGCAACATCAGCGGCAGGACCGCCAGATGACGCGGCAAGATCTTCCTCGGCAAGGGTTGATCCCGGCAAGACAGGATCTGCACAAACAGAGGAACCCGTGCAGAAGAAAAAGGTGGTGCAGCGCCCAGTTTATTTTGTTAGCTCCCTCTTGCAAGGAGCTAGGTCAAGATATTCTGGTGTGCAGAAGTTGCTTTTCGGCCTCCTTATGGCCTCGAGAAAGCTGCGCCATTATTTTCAAGCACATGAGATCACCGTCGTCACTCGCTTTCCGTTGCAACGGATTTTGCAAAATCCGGAGGCAACCGGCAGGATCGTGGAGTGGGCATTGGAGTTGTCCAGCTTTGGCCTTAAGTTTGAAAGCACTTCCACAATTCAGAGCAGGGCCTTGGTGGAGTTCATTGCAGAATGGACCCTGACACCAGACAAAGAAGTTCAAGAAACAAGCCTCCCCGGCAAGGAAACCGATCAGCAATGGGTTATGTACTTTGATGAGGCTTTTTCGCTGCAAGGCGCCGGTGCTGGTGTGCTGCTTGTCGCACCCACCGGAGAGCACCTCAAGTATGTAGTCCAAATGCATTTTCCCTGGGAGAGTTCAACCAACAACACTGCAGAGTACGAAGGGTTGCTTGCCGGTCTTAGGATCGCGGCAGACCTTGGTATCAAAAAGCTCATTATCAAAGGTGATTCACAGCTTGTCGTCAGGCAGGTCAACAAGAGCTATCAAAGTCCGTTGATGCAGGCCTACGTAGATGAAGTAAGGAAATTGGAAGAGCGCTTTGATGGTCTCCAAATGGAGCATGTCCCTCGTGCCGAGAACAGCGTTGCTGACGACGTGTCAAAGCGTGCTGCCCTCAAGTTGCCTGTGGAACCAGGAACTTTTGTGCTCCAATTGACTCAACCATCCGTGGCACCATCAATGCGGCAAGAAAAAAAGAAGAAAGTTGAACTCTGGCCAGTACTTCCCGGCAGAGCTCCCCGGAGCCACCGGCAAGGAAGTTGCCGGGATCGACACGCTTGTCGGGGAACAACAGGCTCCGGCAGGGCCTCAGGCCCTTGCTGTCGAGACAAATGTTTCCCTGGCGGATGAGATGCCTTTAGTCCTAGTTGTCGAGCCTCAGGCTCCAGCATGGGCGCAGCACATTGTCCACTTCCTTCAGACAGGTGAACTCCCTGAGAAACAAGAAGAAGCGGAGAGAGTAGCCCGTCGGTCTGTTATGTACAAGTTCGTCGATGACGTCCTGTACAGAAAGAGACCAAACGGTGTGAAATTGAAGTGCATTCCTCGGGAGGATGGACTAGAGCTGTTGGCAGAGATACATGGGGGCATGTGTGGCTCTCACATAGGGTCAAGAGCGCTTGCCAGGAAAGCCTTCCGGCAAGGTTTCTTTTGGCCTACCGCCCTCCAGGATGCGACTGCACTAGTAACCAGGTGTGAAGCGTGCCAGTTTCATTCGAAGAAATTACATCAGCCAGCTCAAGCTCTTCAAACAATCCCTCTCTCCTGGCCATTTTTGGTCTGGGGGCTCGACATACTGGGCCCCTTTCCCCGTGCTACCGGGGGCTTTGAGTACTTGTACGTTGCTATCGACAAGTTCACAAAGTGGCCGGAGGTGGAAGCAGTGAGGAAGGTGACAGCGCAGTCGGCTGTCAAGTTCTTCAAAGGAATTGTTTGCCGTTTCGGTGTGCCTAACAGGATCATCACCGACAACGGCACGCAGTTCACAAGTCGCACCTTCATGCAGTACGTCCAAGACCTTGGCGGCAAGATTTGTTTTGCCTCTGTTGCTCACCCGAGAAGCAACGGCCAAGCGGAGATGGCCAATGCTGAAGTGCTGCGTGGTCTCAGGACCAGAACTTTTGACAGGCTGAAAAAATGCGGAAGACGCTGGATTGATGAGTTGCCGGCGGTACTTTGGTCAATCAGAACGACACCAAATCGAGCCACCGGCCAGACGCCCTTCGCTCTGGTGTATGGAGCGGAAGCAGTTCTCCCCACGGAACTCATATACGGATCTCCTCGAGTGCTCGCTTATGATGAGCTCGAGCAAGAGCAACTGCGGCAAGATGACGCTGTGCTCCTTGAGGAGAATCGTCTTCAGGCTGCTGCGTGAGCTGCACGCTACCAGCAAGCTTTGCGCCGCTATCATAGCCGCAAAGTTCATGCCCGAAGCCTTGAGGAAGGCGACCTTGTTCTTCGACGGATTCAGTCCGCCAAGAATTCAAACAAGTTGACGCCAAAGTGGGAAGGCCCTTATCGGGTAGTACGAGTCACCAGGCCTGGCGCTGTCCGCCTGGAGACCGAAGATGGCGTTCCAGTGAGTAATTCCTGGAATATCGAACATCTTCGCAAGTTCTATCCATAAGGCGCGGTTGCCGGGGGCTCCCGGCAACCACCTTTTTTGTACAAGTCTTGCCGGCAAGGCATGTGATCCTTTGTACAAAGCTAGGCGCAGACCCTGAGCACAGATGAATAAATTTAAGTGTTGTACATTTCCTTATTGATTCTCATGTTCACATTCATATATGCATGTTTGTCTAAGATGTTGTATGACACCTGATCCCGGTAAGTTCTAACGAACCGCCAAGGTTTCATCTCTTTATTTTCTCTTCTTTCTTTTTCTTAAAGACAGAAGGATTCCTCGCGTGCACATTTGCCGGGGGGGAAGGGAAATATGAATACCAGTTGGTGATGTTCGGAATCGACACTTGCCGGAGGAAGGACAAAGACAGGAAGCTAAGTCCTAAAAACTCAGAGCAAGTTTTTCTTTTATTACCAAGTTAGTTCCTTGGACGATTCCGACCCTTGTATGGAAAATCTGCACGCGAAGGAACCCTTGTTGTAATCAGTTGCGCCCTTATTTTGTTTCGAGTCCGCTCAACGATTTAAGTGGCTGCACTGAGAACGCCAAGGAGTCTTGCCGGTCGCTGCGCCTCCGGCAGGCTGCTGAAGTCCCGCACCCAGCGCTCGCGGCAGGTTGCGCGCCGGCAAGTTTTTCAGTAAGCGTAGGATGAACTCCATACATAAAGGAATCAGACAAGGAAAGTATCTAGCATGAGCCTAAACATAGTTAAATTATATTACATCCATGAGTTGCCGCAGTTCTAACTTGAGACTTAACTGTCTTTTACATGAGGTGATGGCGGCAAGAATAAAAGAGGAGCACTCAATCCCTGCGCTAGCCTTCGATCCTTTTGATGGAGTCCACCTTCTCAAGGATTGGCGCGATGCACTTCTCAAGCGCCTCAACATTTCCATCCTTTGGCAGGTGGCCGAGTGCGCTGGAGAGGTCGATGCCGGGATTGCTGTGCACCACCTTGAGGAGCACCTTGCGAAGGACGGCCCGGCAAAGCCGGCGAGTCTCGTTCGCCAGTTGGGTCGCCCGGCTAGACTGGAGCGCCCTCAACGCGTTGATGATGCTTTCAAAGAACATCGTCAATCTGGCGCTTGGGGATATTCTTTCCTCGGAAGAATATCTAAAGTTCGACAAGCCCATGGTTGACAGTTCTGCGGTAAGCTTCTCCGCGGCAGCAATGAGACGGCCAGTCCAGATCTCCACTCCCTTCTCGTACTCGTTTTGGGCAGCGGTGGCGCTCTTGAGCAGGTTCCTCTCTCCTTGGAGATCCTTGAGTAGAGCCTTCTCACGGGCCCTGCCGGCCTCGAGAGATTTCTGCAGCGTGGTCAGCTTCAGCTCCAGAACCGCAATATCATCAGCCGCAGAGGAGAGCTGCTTGGTCTTGTCGGACAGGGCGACTTGCATCTCCGCCAAGGAGTGGAGGGTTTTTTCCCTGTCCCCCTTGAGCGTCGAGAGCTCCTTGCCGTGCTCGTCGAGATCTGTCTCCAGCCTCTTCACTTTGTTGCTCAGCTCGTTCTTGGCGGCCTCTGCAACTTCGGCAGCATCGACGGCCTCCTTCAGCTTGCCGGCGTGACTTGCAGTTAGAGCTTCGAGCGCCTCCTTGTGCTTCTGCTCCAGCTCCTGGGTCCGCCGCGCGACAAGATTTTCAATGTCTTCATCCTTGCTACGAAGCTTGGCAGCGAGCGCCTCCTCACGTGCGGTGAGATCTTCTTCGAAAGCGTCAAGAGCAACGCGGCGCCCCGTCAGGAGAGCATCTTCGGCAGCGATCCTTTGAACAGCTTCATCATGGGCCTTCTCCATGTCTGATTGCTTCAGGAGGACCTCATTCCATTGCTGGCTCACTTGTTCTCGACCGGCAACCAGCTCTTGAAGGGCCTCGGCGTGCCAGATTTGCATTTGTGCGACGCGTCTTTGAAAATCCGCTTCGGCTGCCTCGACAACTGCCATTCTGGAGTCCGCTTTCTCTTTTTAGGCACGATGGAGAGCCTGGAGTTTGCGGAAGTTCTCGCCCATGGCCTGAAGGAGCTGATCCTCTTCAGACTTGCCACTGCTAGCACTGGGATCATCAACAACTTCGAGCCCGGCAGCGGCAATAATTTCCTCGAAAATTTCTCCTTCGGCTGGTGCCTCGGTGCTTGCCGTCCTTGGCAAGTTGATGAATAGGTTTTCGCCAACCTTGAGATACTTGCTGGATGAGGGCTCGTCAGATGTTGATGGCTGGCCTTCAATGGCCGCCTCACCAGTGATAGGGGGCTCCGCGGCCGATGCAGCGCCTGGCGCTCCTGCGGCAGGAATGCCGTCAGTATGGTCCCCAGCCTCCTTGTCGCCCTCTTCAGCAGGTTCTTCCGCGATTTCCTTTTGTGCTGTCTTGGCGGCCTCCCCGTCAAGAGCATCACCAGCCCCGGCAACATCATCCTTGGTGGCCTCGCTGGCAGTGATCCTGTCCGCTTCGGCAGCAGCATCCCTAGCGGTCTCCTCGATGACGGCGTCGATGTCCATATGTTCCATCGCAGAGAACTCTGAAGGGTGAAGGAGGAGGTCCGAATAAGATCGAGTTTTTAGATTTGGGAGTGACCAAAGATAAAGAAGTAGGGGGAAAAGAATAACTAGCACTCTGAGGCGATCGAGTACCTGCGTCGGGCTGTCGAGAGGTGGCTTCGCCTCTCCCGGCAACTCCGGCTGCCGGGGGCGGGTTGCCGGAGTCCGTGCTTCTCGGCTCCTCCTCAATCCGGACGGGCTCGTCGGCAGGATCTCTTGCCGGGGATGTGCTTGTGGGCGGAGCGGTCGATGAAGGAGGCACAATGGGGCAATCTTCTCCTTGTTGCCGTTCTTCTCCTGCAAACCCAAAGATATCAACGACAAGAATGAAAGCCTCGGCACCAGCCAACAGAAAAAGGGACAATGAACTTACGCTGGGGGCTGCGTTGAGGACTAGGCTCCGGGCTCACAATGACGGTCTCTGGCACGCTAGTGGAGCCTGCCGGGGGCTCGTCGCCCGTAGAAGTCCTTGACCTCTTCGCCATCCTCTCCAGCAAGGTTTCTGTGTCACTGCAGAAACAATACAAGTAAGTCAGTAAGACTGATGCAGATTGGAAGGTGGAAGTTGTGACAGGTACTCACTCTTCTTCCTCTCGCTCCGGACTGAAGCCGGAGATGTCGAAGTCGACCTCCGTTGCGATGTCTGAGCGGGCAGGCGGAGGAGGGGTCCTGGGCCGCTTGGCTGTGGCAGGCGCCGGGGCAGCCTCTGGCACGGTTGTACGAGACCCTCCTGCCGCTCTGGCGGTGGTCGCTGGTGTGGGTCTCGCGCGCCGCGCGGGCTGTTGACGGGCCCCCTGCCGCGGTCCGGTCTTGCCGGCCACTTTCTTGCCGGGGGATTCGCCGCTCGATGTAGGCTGGCTTGCCGGGACGCCCGATGCGGCTTTCCGAATGGCACGCTTTGTCTTCTTTGCGGGCGAGGGCTCTTCTCGCGTCTCCTCTTCGGCCGTGTCTTCGCCGGATGATTTTTCAGCGACTGCGCCGCCTTCTTCCCCGGCAACCTTGCTCTCCTCGGCAGGTTTTGCCTCCACTACCACCTCTGCATCACTGGCTTCCCACTCTGTGAAGCCAACGATGCCGACCTCCGCGGCAAGATTCGCTTCCTCCACTCTGGTAGCGATGTATGCTACCTCCTGATCTGTGGTGGCGCGAATAAGATCTGACTCTTGCCGGATAGGCTTCTCCATCAGATTGTCGAAGAATTTCTGCGCTTCTTCCTCGCTTGGCTCGACCCAGGTCGGGTCAAGGCCGTGGGCGTTGAACATCGGCAGGAAGGCAATGATCGACCCCAATGCAGAGTTGTTGCACAAGGGGACGATCCTTGCCGGCAGCCGGTGCTTGTCTTCGCGCTGGAATAACTTTTGGCGGAGAGCGCCAAGCTGCATAGCAGTCAGGTTATTGTTCAGCCCGGGCCGCAGCCTCATGACATCCGTTGCGTTCTTATACTCCCAGGCTGGCCTCCCCCTATTCTGCAGAGGGGCGATGCGGCGGCGGAGGAAGTCGAAGCCGATCATCTCCATTGTCAGCCCGGCAGCCTTCAAGCGAAAGATCCTGGTAGTGGCGATTGTGAGCTTCTCGTCTTCTGCGGCGAGATCGCCCCAATTCTTGCCGCGGACCACCTTCTGTCGCCGGGGATGACAAAAAGGATGAGGATCTGCTTCCTGGATCCAGCACCATTCGGCCCGCCACTCGTCCCACTTTTCGCGGTAAACTCCATCTGGGTATATCTCTTTGTTCCAGGCCCTTGGAATCCAAGCAATAGATCCAGAGAGAGTCTCTCCTTTTTGGATTCGAGGATAGAAATAGTGGCGGAAAAGAGCAGAATTGGGGATCACGCCAGCGAAATTTTCAAAAAGGTGGGCAAAGATCGACATGCAAAATATGGCGTTCGGCGTGAAATCAAGAAGGCGGAAACCGTATGTATACATGATGTCGTTGAAGAAATCGGAAAAAGGTGGACAGAGCCCGCAATAAAAGTACGCAGTGAAGAAGGGGTATCTGTCCGATCCGCCTTTGGAACTAGCACCTGGGATTACGCGTGTGGCGGGGTGAGCTTGCGTTCCCTTCGCCCACATGCATTGGTATCGTCCCTTCAAAGTTTCGGCGTTGAGCGTCGGAGGGAAGACGACGAGCCTCTTCCGCATCTTCACCAGTTCGCTCTCCGGAACTTCAGCCTTCGCCTCCTTGTCCGTGCCCTTGCCTTTGCTGGCCTTGGGCGGCATGGCGACTGTGGAAATGGAAGCCGGAGGACGGAACGAGCGCGGGAGCAGCGAGCAGAAGAGAAGAAAGGTTTCGCTCTGAGGTCGAGCAGAGGAAGGCGATGGCAATGGCCAGATTGGGAAGAAGAGGGGGGTGAATAGGTTTGCGCCTCCATGACTTCTCCTTTTTATGGGGAAGGAGCGGGGCCACCTTGTTTATCCCCCAATATGAATGCGCCTCTATGGGCGCGAAACAGCTTGCAGCCTTTTTGGCACACTTCCCACATCGCGCGCTCCGTGCGCGTAGTGGGGGCACAGTAAAACGAGATATTTACGAGCAGTTAATTCCCTGCCACGCGTGCCCGTGCACTGTTTGGGCCTAGCCCAACAACGCCTCGCACTCGTGTATGGCCCAGGCCCGGGGGCTCCTGTCGGTGTACTAAGTATTGGGCCACTAGTACCCCTTACTTGTGCACGGGCAGTTGTAGCCGTCCTCGTGGCAAGGCTTGCCGGGATCAGCTCGAGGTCGATTCAAGTCATCAAGGAAATCATCAAGTCAGAGATCTGAGGATCAGCAGATAAGCAAAGCTAGAAATCGAAGGCCAGCTTCCCCGGCAAGATCCTTGCCGGGATGGCCCGTGGAGCCCGGCAAGCCTCGGCGCCCGGCAAGGCTTGGTTCCCAGCAAAGCTTGGCGCCCGGCAAGCCTCGGCGCCCGGCAAGGCTTGGTTCCCAGCAAAGCTTGGCGCCCGGCAAGCCCTGGTGCCCGGCAAGGTTTGGTGCCCGACAAGGATCGGCGCCTGGCGAGATTTCGTCACTGTGCCACTGCTTCGGCACAGTAACAAGTCTGACATTCTGGCTCCTTCCCTGGGTGCGTGGCGGCATGCCAGTGGAGGAGAGCTTGAGCGGTGCTGATGGGATGGCCCCTTTTTCCATCCCCAAGAAAGTGAGGACACCTAAACGGACACCTCACGGTGCATTAAATGCGCTTGTCCTAATCCGTCAGGGGTTAGGTATGATACCCTGTAGCTACTTTACACCTCAATGTATGTACATTTTGCCACTGTGGAGACCCCTTTGAGCATATAAAAGGAGGCCCAAGGCAACTGCTACAGAGGAGGAGAACTTCTGGCCCATTTTGCATGCGTAGCTGCTCTTTGAATGTACTGTTCATTGCGAGCGCTCCTGAAGGCTGGGCTCAAGAACATCAATAAGAACACAAAGCAGGAGTAGGGTTTCACGCTGATCAGCGGCCCGAACCTGGGTAAAAACCTCCCGCGTCGATCACTGGTTCTGCTCTTTGCGTATACCTCTCCCCCCGCCGAATCGTAAAGGGGTCTCTCGGGATCCCATAGGTGTCGTGCCCCGACATTCTCCATGGCTCATACCCCCCGGTACTACCCATAGATTCATCAAAATAAGCAAACAACAAATAGAAAATAGAATCTGTCAAAAATAGAACAGTCTGTGAAGATCTGAATTGTTCTTATACTTTTGTAACTCCAAAAATTCTAATAAATTAGGACAACATAGGAACTTTGTATATAAATATGGTGTAAAAAATTCACGATTTTTCAACGCTCTAGTGAATCTAAACAATTCTGTGACTGGACACAAAAGTTTCTGTTTTTCAGCAAGATCAAATCAACTATCACCGTAAGCCATCCCAAAGGTCTTACTTGGCACAAACACTAATTAAAACACATATAACAAAAGGCTAGATGAATTATTTATTAAAAAACAGAACCAAAAAGCAAAGAACAAAAATAAAATTGGGTTGCCTCCCAACAAGCGCTATTGTTTAACGCCCTTAGCTAGGCATAAAAACACATAGATCTAGGTATTGTCATCTTTGGTATGCAATTCATAAGTAGCTCTCATAATAGATTCATATGGCAACTTAATTTTCTTTCTAGGAAAGAGTTCCATGCCCTTCCTTAACGGAAATTGAAATCTAATGTTTACTTCTTTCATATCAATAATTGCACCAATCGTTCTAAGGAAAGGTCTACCAAGAATAATAGGACATGTAGGATTGCAATCTATATCAAGAACGATGAAATCTACGGGCACATAATTCCTATTTGCAACAATAAGAACATTATTAATCCTTCCCATAGGTTTCTTAATAGTGGAATCTGCAAGATGCAAATTTAAAGAACAATCATCAAATTCACGGAAACCTAGCACATCACATAAAGTTTTTGGAATCGTGGAAACGCTAGCACCCAAATCACACAAAGCACGGCACTCATAATCTTTAATCTTAATCTTAATAGTAGGTTCCCACTCATCATAAAGTTTTCTAGGGATAGAAACTTCCAATTCAAGCTTTTCTTCAAAAGATTTCATCATGGCATCAACGATATGTTTAGTAAAAGCTTTGTTTTGTATAAGCATGAGGAGAATTCAACATGGATTGCAACAAGGAAATACAATCTATCAAAGAACAATTATCATAATTAAAATCCTTGAAATCCAAAAGAGTAGGTTCATTGCTACTTAAAGTTTTGACCTCTCCAATCCCACTTTTATCAATTTTTGCATCTAGATCTATAAACTCCGAATCATTGGGACGCCTTTTAACTAAAGTTGACTCATCTACAGTCCCATCTTTATCAAGATTTATATTGGAAAACAAAGATTCTATAGGAGTCACATCAATCACTTTAAGATCTTCATCATTATTTTCACAAAAACTAGAAGAACACGATTTTACAAACCAATCTCATTTAGCACGCATCTTAGCGGTTCTTTCTTTGCACTCATCAATGGAGATTCTCATAGCCTTTAGAGATTCATTGATATCATGCTTGGGTGGAATAGATCTAATTTTCAAAGAATCAACATCAAGAGAAATTCTATCCACGTTCCTAGCCAAATCATCCATCTTAACCAATTTTTCTTCAACCAAAGCATTAAAATTCTTTTGCGAACTCATAAATTCTTTAACACTATTCTCAAAATCAGAGGGCATCTTATTATAATTTCCATAAGAATTGTTGTAGGAATTACCATAATTATTAGAGGAATTACTAGGAAATGGCCTAGGATTAAAATTACCTCTATACGCGTTATTCCAAAATTGTTCCTACCAACAAAATTCACATCCATAGATTCATTATTATTCTCAATCAAAGTAGACAAAGGCATATCATTAGGATCAATAGGAGCACTCTTGCTAGCAAATAATTTCATAAGTTCATCCATCTTTCCACTCAAAACATTAATCTCTTCAATCGCATGCACTTTTTTACTAGTGGAAGATCTTTCGGTATGCCATTGAGAATAATTAACCATAATATTATCTAGGAGTTTAGTAGCTTCTCCTAGAGTAATTTCCATAAAAGTACCTCCTGCGGCCGAATCTAAAAGATTTCTAGAAGCAAAATTCAATCCGGCATAAAAAATTTGTATGATCATCCATAAATTTAAACCATGAGTAGGGCAATTTCATATCATCAATTTCATCCTCTCCCAAGATTGTGCAACATGTTCATGATCAAGTTGCTTAAAATTCATAATATCATTCCTAAGGGAGATGATCTTAGCGGGAGAAAAATACTTGGAAATAAAAACATCTTTACACTTATTCCATGAATCAATACTATTTTTAGGCAAAGATGAAAACCAAGTTTTAGCACGATCTCGAAGTGAAAACGGAAATAGCTTCAATTTAACAATATCATTATCCACATCTTTTTTCTTTTGCATGTAACACAACGCAACGAAACTATTCAGATGGGATGCGACATCTTCACTAGGAAGGCCGGAAAATTGATCTTTCATAACAAGATTCAGCAAAGCGGCATTAATTTCATAAGATTCCACACTAGTGGCGGGAGCAATCGGAGTACTAATAAAATCATTGTTATTAGTGTTGGAAAAGTCACACAATTTGGTATTCTCTCGAGTCATCGTGACAAAGTAAGCAATCTAACACACGAGCAAACAAAAAGGCAAACGAAAAAGACGAACGAAAGAAGGGCGAATAAAAAGGCAAATCTTTTTGAAAATCGTTTTAGAAGTGGGGGAGAGGAAAACGAGAGGCAAATGGCGAATAATGTAATGCAAGAGATGAGAGTTTATGACGGGTACTTGGTATGTCTTGACTTGGCGTAGATCTCCCCGGCAACGGTGCCAGAAATTCTTCCTGCTACTTCTTGAGCTTGCGTTGGTTTTTCCCTTGGAGAGGAAAGGGTGATGCAGCAAAGTAGAGATAAGTATTTCCCTCAGTTAGAGAACCAAGGTATCAATCCAGTAGGAGACAACGCACAAATCACCAATACCTGCACAAACAATCAAACACTTGCACCCAACGCGATAAAGGGGTTGTCAATCCCTTCACGGTCACTTGCAAAAGTGAGATCTGATAGAGATAGATAAAACTAAACAAAAGATAAAGTAAATATTTTTAGGGTTTTTGGTTTATAGATCTGAAAATAAAAGATTGCAAAATAGTAGACCGGAAATTAATATGATGGAAAATAGACCCGGGGGCCATAGGTTTCACTAGAGGTTTCTCTCAAGATAGCAAATAATACGGTGGGTAAACAAATTATTGTCGAGCAATTGATAGAAAAGCGCAAAGTTATGACGATATCCAAGGCAATGATTATAAAATATAGGCATCACGTCCGTGTCAAGTAGACCGACTCCTACCTGCATCTACTACTATTACTCCACACATCAACCGACTCCTGCCTGCATCTAGAGTATTAAGTTCATGAAGAACAGAGTAACACTTTAAGTAAGATGACATGATGTAGAGGAATAAACTCAAGCAATATGATGTAAACTCCATCTTTTTATCCTCGATGGCAACAATACAATACGTGCCTCGCTGCCCCTGTTGTCACTGGGAGAGGACACCACAAGATTGAACCCAAAGCCAAGCACTTCTCCCATTGCAAGAAAAACCAATCTAGTTAGCCAAACCAAACCGATAGTTCGAAGAGAATTACAAGGATATAAAATCATGCATAAAAGAATTCAGAGAAGATTCAAATAATATTCATAGATAAGCTGATCATAAATCCACAATTCATCGGATCTCGACAAACACACCGCAAAAGAAGATTACATCGGATAGATCTCCAAGAACATCAAGGAGAACGTTGTATTGAGAATCAAAGAGAGAGAAGAAGCCATCTAGCTACTAGCTATGGACCCGCAGGTCTGAGGTAAACTACTCACGCTTCATCGGAAGGGCAATAGAGTTGATGTAGAAGCCCTCCGTGATCGAATCCCCCTCCGGCAGGATGCCGGAAAAGACCCCAAGATGGGATCTCACAGGAACAGAAGGTTGCGGCGGTGGAAAAGTGTTTTCGTGGATGCTTCTGGTGGTTTGGGAATATATGTGAATATATAGGAGGAAGATCTAGGTCAGGGGGTCACCGAGGGGCCCACAAGGCAGGGGGGCGCGCCCTACCCCCCTGGGCGTGCCCTCCCCCCTTGTGGCCGCCTCGTGGCTCTTCTGACTTGCACTCCAAGTCTCCTGGGTGTCTTCTAGTCCAAGAAAAATCATCGCAAAGGTTTTATTCCGTTTGGTATTCCTTTCCTGCGAAGCTCAAAAACAAGGAAAAACAGAAATTAGCACTGGGCTCTAGGTTAATAAGTTAGTCCCAAAAATAATATAAAATAGCATATTAATGCATGTAAAACATCCAAAACAGATAATATAATAGCATGGAACAATCAAAAATTATAGATACGTTGGAGACGTATCAATGCGCGCCAGTGTTTGTTGTTGGGGGCGGGGTGGGGGTGTGGGATTGGGGAAAGGGTGACGTAGGCACCACTTGTAGATGGTACGTGCCTTATATCGTAGTCCAGATCCGTCGTACTCCAAGGCGGCGCACGTTCAAATTTTCAGGGAAAACGAGGTCCATTCTGAACATCAACCAGTTTGGCGCGGTAATCCTTGAAAAGGGGAAAAATGGTTTGACGCGGTACACATGCGAATGTCATCCCCTCTCCTTCGCCCCTCCTTTACCCACGACATTTATATCGGAAACTCTTAAAAGTGGCAATTCCAATTAGCTTGAACTTCTGTTTCACGCACCAACCGCCCACCAACCCCATGATATATTCCTTCCCATTCGATTAACTTCCTTGGCCTTTTGCCTGCCGCACAACTTCCAACCCAGAGGAACGATCCATGTGGTTTCGTTCTATGCCCAAACACTCATCGAAGCCATGGATGAACCAGGCAGCAGACGACCAACACCAGTCGAAGCCATGGATGAACCAGGCAGCAGCCGGCCAACACCAGTTGGAGCCATGGATGAACCAGGCGGCAGCAGGCCTAGATGGCTCGCGGGCGCCATGTCCGAAGATGCATTGGAGGTGATCGCATCTACAAGTGAAGTCTTGACGGCCACAAGGCTCACCATTGGCTGCTCAAGGTTTTTCAAGGCTATCACTAAGCATTCACGGCAGTTGCGCCTATTCCTTGGTGTTCCTTGCCTCTTTGAGGACGATCATGTCCCAGGGCCCAAACCGGCCCCGGTTGGCCGGCGTTGCAGTATCATGCCGCTGGACAATCCAATTTTCATGGGCACTTGGGTTGCTTCAGATGACAAGGTTAGAAGTCCATAATTAGTCCATGTCACTATAATCCATTCATGTCGGTCAATTGTGGATTGTTCTGTCCACTTGCAGGTGTGGGTTGGTGCAAAAGAAGATTGGATGGTGTACATCAGAGAGAACACAGAAATCAGATTACACAATGTGTACACCGCTGTGACCGTGGATGCGGAACTGCTGTCTTCAATTGGTTTTGGCCGTACTGATGCGGACCGAAGGAAGATGTGATACGATTACACTGAAGCGGAGTTGAAGAAGGTGGTCATTAGCTATGCACCAACACGGTACCACCGGTACAATGACCATTATCTCATCGTTGTTTTCGACATAGCGGTGGCTACCAGGGACAGCTGACAAGGATGGTGCCGGCTGGCTCCCGCGCAGTTGTGCCCTGCCAGATATGAAGATGCTCTGTGCGCCGGCGGCAGGATCTACGCGCTCACAGATGAGGGGAGTTTTTTCGTGTGGCATGCCGACAGCTATGGTAAGAGATTGTACCATTAATTAACTTTTGCCTACGCTGTACTAAATGATATTATGTATACTTTGCAGGGACGACACACCCCCTGTGAAAATCAGTTCGCCATGGCTGGTAGTTCCACCTCCTGTAGGGCTCACATGGAACCTTGCAATTGACGACCAGGGATGGGGAGGCATTGTGTTCTTCGTCGTCACTTTTGGTCAGGTCACAGGGGAAGAAGTCGAGAAGCCTTACCTAGATCGGACCCTCACCGTGTACACAGGTACCGTCGATCCTCCAAAGCATGGCATGATGTCTAACTTCCTCTGGTTCGGCACTGACCACTTATGTGAACACGTAGGGTTGCACTGCTTGGTATTTTGCTTGGAGGGCGGCGACGATGACGTACGTGACGCTGCATGGGCACCCAGGAACTCTATCGGCCAGCGCTCAATCTTCGTTGGTGACAGCTACCCACTAATGCTGAAGATGCCAGCAAATGTGCACCAGGCCAACGGCCTGCCTTTCATGAAAGCGAGGTGTGTTTACAGTGCCCACAGGCGGCTCGAAGGAGGAGCGGCATACCGTGTCCCAGACCGGTGCCACTTCAGCCTGAATGGGGCTCCTTCATTAGGTACCACTCTCAGAAGCTGCCAGGCCTCATCTAGAAGCCTGCCCATGTGGATGGTGTCGTCCATGGCGCGCATCTGGGACTGGAACATACTGGAGGACGAATCGGAGGACATGGACTATTTCGATGCCATGTGAGCATGGCGATGAGTTTAATTACCCTTGTACATATTTCATCGTCCTGCAGTTAAATCGTGCAGTTTTAATGTTGTTGTCGAACAATCTAGTTCTTTCACTGCGTGTTTGATTGTGTTTGATGCACTACTTACTGCCTCCTATGTTTACTTTTCATTGCCAAGTATTGTCTGAATTTAGATATGAACTAACAATGATTCGATACGGGATTACGTTCCACATGAGAACATCAACATCACAACGATAACAAAGATGATAAAGGTACCATCTCAGTACACAACAGATGGCCTACATCATATGTCTGAAGACTAAATACGCCAGAATGTCTTGTACGAATCGGCTAGCGAACTGTAGTTCTCCATACGGCGCTTCTTCCTTTCTTACCTTGCAATATCTTCCAGCTCTTGGGCCGCCTTTGCCTCATGTTCCCGCTTGAGCCGCTCAGATTCACGGGCCTCCATTTTTTGACGCCATAAAGCTTCAAATTCTCTGTCTCTGATCTCCTGTTCCATGCGGAGTTCCTCTTCAAAGACCTTCCAAGCTTGGTCCAATGTGTCTGGACCGTACAACGGGCACCACCGACTTATGTCTTGGCAATGCTCGCACCACACCGCATCTGGTGCCCGCGGTGTTATTTGACCCGGACGCCATACAGCTGGCGGCAATGGGGGAGGATGGACTGTGCACGTCCAAGTGTCCGCAGGCTTCTTACGCAGGGCAAAACGGGCTCGACTGCTAAGTAGATAATCGGCGTACACATCTGGGCCATCGACCCATTGGAAAAAGTAGCAACACAGCTGACTCTGAAACATAGATACAAACTATGTTAACAGGATACCTTGCGTGCATACATCCTATTAGAGGAAATGAGCAAAAAACAGACCTCCCAATGTCCACAACAGTAGTACGCACGACCCGCCGTATCTGGATGCATCGACTGGAATATGTATGCTGGGTCGCCGCAGGAGCATAGAGGAACTGGCAGCCTAGGTGGAACTGGAGCATCTTTTGAAGCAACAGTAGGGTACTTACCCTTGCTCTTCTTGGCGAGGGCACCGAGCCTGTTGAACTCATCCCAGTCCACATGCCGCTCTATAAATAAGCTATTAGGACAGATCTAACAAGTTGCTAAGGAAGAAATACGATCCGAAAGCACGGAAAGTAGGGGTAATCACCTCCAAGAACCATGGCCATGTCAATCGTGCAAGGACCTGGATGCTCTTGCAGCTGCTTTGGGAGAGGAGATGTATAGATTTGAAATACAATGGGGGTGAGGGGTGCTATTATAGTGTTGTGAACACGCCAGATTGGTTGGCGCAACTGATTACAGATACATACGTCGGACACACTGGTGTAAGCTGCTTGTGACGGCCTGTGGTAAACCGCCGGTCCGAAACAGCGGCAAGGTGGGTCTGGCCTAGTGGCCGGTGTCACGACAGGGAAATTACATCTCCCACATTGGCTGCCCTAGCTCGTATTGCCCTAAGAGAATATCCCCTAAATCTCTAGCCCTTGCCGGCGTCCTGTCTCTCGTCGGCGGTCTTGCCTACCCATCGAAGCTGTCAATCGGGAGCGTCACTCGACGTTGCTGGGTCAATGCGTACCCGCTGATATGAACCACTCGCCGGAGACTTTGTGGCACACTTCAGATCTAAGGGTTTTGTCATGCCGGACCGGGTTAGTGTAATGCTCGTCCCTCAAGTTTATCCACCTAATGTATTCTGAACATTAGGGAAGTCCTTCGCAGTGCGCCAACTGTTTGGACAACAAAGGACTGTGCGATGATGCCAAGATGGAGCTTATCTTCGATCTCACGCTGCCGGAGGGATTCAGGTTCCGAACGGTATGTTCAAACCTTGCAATAGTGTTGTTAGGGTGTTCGACATGATCTAAAATAGCAATAGTGCTCACAGTTTACAGGCAGTCCAAAATAGCAATGCCGTGTGTTAACCATTTATGTTGCAAGCAGTACATCCCTTGCTATGGCAGGACACCTCTCCTGAGAAAGCTTCAGGTTCGGAGAGATCAATGTACTAGAGTTCGGATGTTGCTGAAAACTGAACATGGATTCCTGTGGATGGAGAGGATGGTGCGTGGGATGAGTTCTGCAACACTTATGCCCTTATCACATGTGATAAAATGATCCTCGATCTAGAGAGCTCTGTCATGGGAGACCATGGCGTTATCATCCCTGTGACCTTTCACCCAGATAGAATTCCCGTACATGCATCCAAGTAAGTACTCCTGGACTGATAGTTCGTTATCATGGTGTTAACTACACCTTTAACTTCTATACCCGCTACAAACGTACGCAAATCGTACGCAGGTTACTACCAAGTAAGCAAATTGACGCAAACATTAATTGGGACCATGAGGTTTACTGAGGGGACAACTGGAGTTTCATGGCAAACCTTGGGCCATGTAGTTCGTTTTGTTGATTGTCTTGGGTCTCTGGTCATTCGTCACCAAGTTGGTACGGCTCAAGGGAAATGTGTGCCGCTGCTGCACTCTTTAAGAGAGTCAGAAATGGTGAACAAGCGAATGGTAGTAACTACTATGTGTTATCTATGACCGGACCTTCGTTCTGTTGCACGAACCTAACATGTTTTTCTGTTGTACCAGACTCTGCCCCATATAATCGTTCCATCCCAATTGCCCGAGAGCGGTGACATGGTGCTAGCGCTTAGCAAGAACATTAAGGTCATATCGGCCTACTCCACGGTACGTACAAATGGAAGCCTTCTCGTTAATGGGTCGCGCCAAATCATGCCCCTCAGTCCAAGCTGGGCAAGCGGGGACAAGGTCGCTTTCATGCTCTACCATGGCGATAGACGGACTGTGCTATTCATTCACCCAATTCCGAGAGTTGATCTTCCTGCTACCAATGTCGTAGTATGCGGTCCCTGATGTTTTGCTCATCCATTGTATAACGTGGTCCTTCTTGTTAACCGTGATATTCGGTTCGTACCGGGTTCATTGTCAAATAACGCTACGACATTCTTATTGTGTTGTCTATTTCTCCTTATTGAGTGCTGGCAGGTTTGGTATGTTACGAAACGATAACCCAGATCACTATAGTAACTAAGTACATCTTTCACCATACGGAATGCAACAGGGTGCATAACAGAAATTAACAATGGAAAGTAACATTGAACACAGTGCGATATGAAACCATGGAAGTGCATAGTTGAGCAAAGTACGATACTAAAATGAGCGTCAGTGCGATATGAAACCACAGAAGTGCATAGTTGAGCAAAGTACGATAATAAAATGAGCGACACAATCGGAAAGATACCAAACTTAACTACACATAGTGATCTTCGTGATCACATACCATCAGAGCTTCAACCAGTGATGGGTTGAATATCGTCACCTCTCAGTAATCAGGCCACACAACATCGAAATGAAGAATGTAGCCAGCCGATACCTTTGTGTCCTTCACAAAACGAATCCATCCCTCGCTGAGGAACATATTTCTACCCGAAGTTCTCAGCTTGACTGACCAGGAGCAGCTTCTACCAACACGAAGGTTAACGGTATGGTGCCCCAGCTTACCACAGCTCAGGCGCTCAGCAAACTTCTTTGGTATAGGAAAGGTTGATTGCAGGTGAGGGGGAATGAGGATGCTAACAAATTTTGTTCCATTACTCGGCTGGAATATATGCCCAACCGAAATGGGTCGACCCCTCTTTGTTTTTGTAGCGGAACCTTCAATGTTCTGCTCCTCTTCCAGCGGAACGATCATCTTGTCCTGCTCCTCCTGGAGAGCATCACTTGTCATCTTCATCTTCTTCAGCTTCTGTTGGCCAACATTCCTTACTACCTTCATCTTGTCCTGCCCATCCCTGTCCTCCTCCTGTTCCACGCCTTTCGTCTTATTCCTTTTCTGCTCGTCCTGTGCAACCTCCTTCATCTTCTTCTTGTTCTGCTCGTCTTGTGCAACCTCCTTCATCTTCTTCTTGTTCTGCTCGTCTTGTGCAACCTCCTTCATCTTCTTCTTATCTTCTTTCGCAACACCCGCCGATGAACTTGATCCAAGGCATTGTTGGCTGCCACGGTAAAAAGGCCTTTTTGTGGATATTCGTTCCGGCGGATAGGTAAGCCCGTCAGCCATTTTCTTTAGATCTCGCCTGTGTTTCCGACTCACGCCCACACCACCACTTTTCCTCAATGCTCACCTCCGTTGGCTTCATGACGGTGGGCATGCTTCCATCGTGCTCGTTGTCTGAATCTCTGATCATTATAGGTGCGTCAGTCGTGCCTCTGCTGGAATTAAGAAACATCAACAGCTTACCATCAGTAAATGGAATGTCGAACCCTATAACAGATCCAAAAGTTATCATCATTCAGAACAAACCAATCCGACAGTCAAAACTGAAGAACTGCAATGCTTTCTAATGGACTGTCCTAAAAAGTGGATCATTACAGGTAGTGCTAAACAGTTTACGGGCGGACCAAGAGGTCAACAATCTTGACCACAAGAGTACCAACCAAAGCATTGTGCGACCTTATTTCTCCCACACCCCCCCCCCCCCCAAAATAACTGTGCGCAGCACTGAAGTACAGATACACAGGAAAAAGTTCAAAAGCTGTAAAACGACAGATCTAAATTTGTTGGCTACATTCCTAAATCTTAAGCATTAGTAACTTGTGGTCAGGCGCGAATGGAGGGTGCTCTAAACAAGATGAAGAACCTAAATCCAACGGTTAAGAGGAGGCGCACCTTTAAGGTGGGGGACGAGAGGACGGCGGCGAGGACTGGACGACGGCGAGAAGGGGAAGGCCTAGACGATGAGGCGACGGCCGAGACGAGGGACCTCCAATGCGAGCGAGCTTCCAGGGCGAACGGTGTAGAATGTGAGAGGGTTGAGGGTTTTTCAGCTAGGGAGGAATGGGAACAGTGCCCGCTGGTTTAGATTTATTGATGAGCCAGACAGACCGACGAGACCGGACGCATGTTCAGTAACTCACTGCACCTGCCTTTTGGTGCATGACATGCGGGTCCAAAGTAGGACAGGGCCCACCTGTCATCTAAATGTGTATGGCGCGGTCCACCAAAAATAATATCTCTAAGATTCATGTCGCGCCAGGCGAATAGGCAAGACAGGTGAGACGCACCAGGTAAAAGCAATTGGATGGACCGGCGGTATGGGCCGCCTGATTATTACACGCGTATAAATTGGATGTGACGAGTGGCTCCTTAAATAGCTTGTTTAGGATTAATAGTACATACAGGCGCCGGTTCTGAATCAGGAAAAGCAGATTCAAGCTTATAATGAACTAATACAGCACACACATATAAACTACTACTGGTGGGATCATAGTGCAAAATCACAGGATCCAGCCCAGTACATGAGAGCATGCTCTTTTTCGCGTACGAAACGCCAGCGACAAGCTCGACCAGGTTTGGACGACATCCCTTGCTTTATTGCCCAGCCTATGATCTGCCCAGGACTATCAATGTCCAGCTCATCTAATTCATCAATAGAGGTCGACGCGGAGATCTGCATAGCCAACCTGTGTTTTAGCTTGACTTCTTCCGCCTGCAGTGACTGAAGAATCTCTTCCTTTTTGCCGAGAGCAAGGTCAATCTCTTCTTGTGTAGCGTCGAGGAAAGTGGATATGTCAGGATAGCACGAAAAATCCCTCTCTGCCCTGACAATCTCTTTGCAACACTCTATCCAGCCGTCTATCTCGACCTCGATACGGCGTCGCCAAAGCTCTTCCCGCCGCTCCAGAGTATGGTTGGAGCCAGATCCCAAGACAGCCAGCGAACATAGAGCTGCAAGATCCATCCTACTTCAGAGATCAATGAATGACTGGAGTACTATACTACTACTGGAGGTTTCCGAACGTTTCAGAGACAAAACAACATCTATAGCGACTGAAGTTCAACGCTATGTTAACTGGCGTTGCACCTGACCCGTACGTGCGACCATGCCATGAGAGCCAGCATGTAACACGCCTAACAAACTAGCATGTACCCATACTACCCAAACTAAACACAAAGTTTTAAGACTGCCAGGTCACCAAAATATGACGCCTCCCAAACTTCCAGTCTGAACACTAAAAAAATGTTGGATCAGTCTGAACATGCTCTATATTACTGTATATACGGGGACATATTGTTACTTATTACCTGTGTAACTAAATATAAGACGGTCTTATATTTAATTACGGAGGCAGTACCTTGCATTCCACATTCTGACTCGACCGCGACACTGAACAATATATGTTTCTTGCAGTATAACGTTAAATGTATTTGAATTTGGGGAAACCAAGTGTAACCTAATAGGACTCTTGGAACTATGCTGAGAACTAAAAGTACAATGAGGCAAAGAAGCATAAAACATATTGTATCTTTGCAGTTCTTAGAGCCATCGTATACAGCTATGGATGCACAAACTGCTGGCATTTTTTAAAGTATGGAAATTGCAGTGGCGTTTGTCGGAATCACCAGAATTCAAGTGGCATTTATCCAATTAAGAACACTCTGTTCTAAACTAATGAAAGAAGCAGCAAGAACCATGCAAGCCACGGCCTTTATAGGTAATAATTCTTGTAATACCATCTAAGGATAAGGATTACAGAGTTGTATCCCCTAACTTAACAACAATAGCAGGTAAGGATAATAAATATACTAGTTGCATCCCCCTCGCACGGAACAATCTTCTTGCATCATGGAGCATGCTAATCAGATAGTTCCGGAACCAGTCCGCCTTTGCTGTCATAAATAGAACTCTTCACACAAGGATTCACCAAGAAAGTGTCATAGATTTCCTTTATGGAACCTACAAACTCAGGCACAAGTTGCAGACTCACTATCTTAAGCATTGGCGAGGATCTGAATATCAGTTTTAAGAAATCATGTTCATGATCTTCTCCAGTGAAGCCGTTGACCTGCACTTCTTCAAGAGGGGTGAACGAGATAATTTGGCATCTCCAATTCTTTGGCTCCTCACAACGGTAATTTCCTGGGCATGCTAACATCCCCTGAAGCAGATGAAGAGTATTAACATGCATTTTATTTATGCTCCATAGTAGTATTTAACATGTGGGTATTACTACTATTTATGCCTCCCTCGAGAAGGGAAAAGAGCACGTACTGCAATGTATATGCCTCTCATCACAAGAAAAAAATAAAGAACATGTAGCATGGATGCAGAATAGAAACCTGGGGGAGAATTACCTCCTGACAATCTGGAAAGATGACGATAAGCGTTTTCGTCACGGCACAAATCTGATGCAACGAAAGAGATGCAACACAAGTGCTCCTAAAACATGCCCATGAGATGAAGGATTTAGGTTCAATATCGAGAAGTTGGTAACCGGAAGCTTCTCCATCTCTTGTGCAAACACCATGTCTTCTGCAGGCTCCGACTCATCATCGAAATAATTCTGCAAAACAATACAATTCAGCAGGATACCATGCATAAAAGGAATTGAAGTTTTACTGTGCAAATTTAGCAGACTGGGTACGAACACGAAATACTAGACGCGTACAGGGAGCAATATATGCAACTGGAGAACATGAACGGGACGACGGAGTTGCGACCATGTGTATTCCTTTCGCCAGTACTCAGGCCTGAAGACCGTGATGCTGTCCATACGCCAAAAACCGAACACAAGAGCCAAGTCTGTGAAGGAGCACTCCCACTCGACCATCTCCACCATTGGCGCCGAGATGGAGACGCTGAGGTCCGTGTCGGCCTCGAAATCCATTTCCAAATGCTTAAGCATTGGGGTCACGATGTTGATGCTACTGCATACCATGTCGCTTCTGAGAACAAACGTATGCAGCGACCCGGAGTGGACCACGATGTCGTATGCAGAAGATGTCACCCTCAGGAAGCGCAAGCGCGGGCAGAGGGCGACCAGGGTGCCGAGGTCCATGACGCTGCAACCGTCAAGGCATAGTGTCTCCACCGCCGGGGACACGTCGGCCGGCAGCAGTGTTAAGCAGATGTCGTTATACGAGCTGATATGTATCACCGTGGCGCACTCGAAGCAGGGCAGGTCTGCTTCCATGTACCTAACATATTGGTAACTCAAGCGGAGCAGCTGCGCTGAGAACCTGGCCGCGGCGTGCAGAAGGGAGGATAAGGCAGCATCGCCGCACCAGTTGCTGGGAGAGATCTTGATGTCGAGGGCGTTCGACACCCAAGGCGAAGCGGCCAAGCCGGTGAGCGCGGCTTCGATCTGGGCGGGCGCGACGTCGCAGAAGATGAGATCCGGGAGGTCGGTCCAGAGGCCGTGCCAGCGGCGCGACAGGACGCCGGTGCGCGCGGCACTGCGGGAGCAGCGTAAGCACACGAGGACCAGGAGGAGCATATCGGCCAGGAGGGTGTTGAGGCGGTCAGGTCCTCCACCGGGACCACGCCGGAAGCGAACTCAATGCGGCGGCGGCGGCGAGCGCCTCAGAGGACGCCCCGTCACCTCGGCATCTAGGTGGCGCATCTGTCCTGCCTCTTCCATGGATCTGTGTCCGTGAGGAACACTAGACAAAAAGAAGGATTGTTCAGGACAAAGGAGGACGCTCGAATATTCTGAACTACAATTCTCGTACCGAGGGCAAGATGCAAGTTCAATTCTCCTAACTCGATCTGACTGCTCCCAAGGGTTGGACTTCAGGATTGGTCCCACCTGTCATTCATAATGTGGAAGGTGCGGTCCACCAAAAAGAATTCATGTCGCGCCAGGCGAATACGCAAGAAAGGTGAGACGCACCCGTTAAAAACAATTGGATGGTCCGGTGGTATGGGCCGACTGATTATTAGGCGCGTAAACATTGGATGTGATGTGCGGCTCCTTAAAGAGATTTGTAGCACATACATGCGCTGGTTATCAATCAGGAAAATGAAAATTCAAGCTTGTAATGAACTAATACAACTTCAAACTAGTGCTTCTGGAGGTTTCCGAACGTTTCAGAGACAAAGCAACAGTATATGGCCACTGAAGTTCAACGCCATGTTAACTGGCGTTGCACCTGATCTAGTACGTGAGGCTGTGCCATGAGAGCCAGAACTTAACACGCCTAGCGAACTAGCGTCCACCCATAGTACCCACGGTGGGCAACGCCTACAAAACATCATGCCTCCAAAACTTCCAGTTCCCCAGGGTCGTCTCCCTTCGGTTACGATCTATTCTGCTGCTTCCCTTGCTTCCCCACACACAACACCGCTGCCATGGATCTGCCGCCACGTGGTCGTCCTCGGTGTGGCTGGGAGACCATCGACGACGATTCTCTGGGACAGATCTTAAATCGCACGGACTTCCTTATCGCCGCAAGACTTGCCAGTTCCTGCGCAAACTTCTATAAGACGCTTGTGCATAAACATGCCAGCGACAGGCTGATGGTAGTTGGTCTTCCATGCGTCTTTGAGGAACACGTTTTCTGGTGGAGAGGTCCAAGGGAGCATGGGCGAAAATGCAATATTACACCTGTAGAGTGCCCTACCTTGGAAGGAACGGGGCAAGAATTGGAAGACACTAGGATTTTGTCCGATGATGAGGTCAAGGTGATATGCAGTTCTATAGTCTGCGATCTGGATGTACTTTCTGAATATACTTTCTGAATCTGCAGTTCTGCTATCTCGATGTACTTTCTGAATATACTTTCTGAATATGCAGTTCAATAGTCTGCTATCTAGATGTACTTTCTGAATATGCAGTTGAATAGTTCGTAAACAAAGCCTAGGTTTCTGAATACACTTACTTCTTCAATCATGCATAAGTTTGTACCTTCTAACACACATAGTTTCTGAATCTACTTGTCCAATCATGCATATACTTACTTGTTCAGTCATGCGTAGCTTTGGGTTGGCGCAAACGGCGATTGGCTTGTTTACATAACGGAGGATACCGAGGTGAAGATTCACAACATCTATACCGGTGTCGACGTTGACGTAGCCCCGATGTCCACCGTCGGGTTCGGCCGTGCTAATTTGTGAAATAGGTACATGCGTTACCATGGCGCTACAGCCAAATTGAGGAAGATAGCACTCGCCAACCCCCCCCCCCCACCAGGTTCGCGCGTACACCGATTTTCGTCTCATCGCGGTGTTCGACATCCGGATAGCCATGACGTAACCTGAGGAAGATGGGAATGACTGGTACGTGTTGCCTGTGGTGAGCTTGTACCCATACAGGTACGAAGACGTCGTGTACCATGCAGGCCGGGTCTTCGCGGTAACAAACCAGGGAGGTTGCTTCGTATGGGATACGTCATACAGTATGTAATACAGCAAATGAAATTCAATCTTCTTGTACATACATTCCTCTTCACATTTGAATCTGGTATCAAATGTTTTGTATGACTAAGCCACCCCCCCTATCATAATCGCTCCGCCTCATATTGGGGTTGGACACGTTATTACATGGAACCTTGTAACTGACCTTCACCGCTTGGGGTGTAATATATTATTAGTCTGTGTCAATAGTCCCGGTGCATGTGTGACCACAAACTACTCCGATCGAACCCTTACGATGCACCCAGGTATTACTTCAGGACCGAACCCTTAAAATCGTGGGAAAAGCATGAAACCTCAATCTCACCTGGCGTATGTGACATTTTTTTTAGGTATGCTTTGTGAGCTATACCAGATGGATGGCACAGCGATAGACCTTCGTGATGCTATCTGGGAGCCAGCAAACAATCTTGGCGAACACTCTGTTTTCATTGGGGACAGCTACCCACTAGTCAGAACGATGCCACCTTCAGTGCACGATGTCGAGGGTTTGCCGTTCATGAAGCATGGCTGCGTATTTGCAAAGCACCACCGGAAAGAAACCTGGGACGGTCCTCTTCCTGATTTATGTCGTTTGAGCTTCGATGGGACTTCTTCATGGGGTATGGCACTAAGCAGTTGCGAAACATATTCCCGATGCCCTCCACTGTGGATAGTGCCATCTGTGAGAAACTGCTTGGACTGGAACTATGAAGTCCGGCACGTCTTGTAAGGAGAAAGTGAGAAACTTAGGTTCGTATGTAACCATTGGCACTCCATGCATGGACGCCTGTTTAACTGACGTTGTAGTTATTCGCGCCTGCAAGATAGACGCTGCAAGTGCAACTTATGTAATCATTGCTACTCAATAGACGCATGTTTAACTGTTGTTCTATTATTCCCGCCTGCAAGGAACACCCTGGCACTGCAATTTATGTAACCATTTGTACTCCATGCACGCCTGTTTAACTGGCATTCTACGAAACTGCTGCTACGAAATTTAGAATCTAACACGCATTGGGAGAAGGTGTCTATAAACGTTTTTTTGGTTGCCCACCGCGTACTTAGATGTGGCAGCAGCTACCCCACGCGTGTTGACCATTTGAAGTTTACAACTCTCAACTTAAAGTTTACAACTCTCAAGTACTTATCAAAGCATGAATGCACAACTTCCATTTCCCAGGTCTCCGTGGAAACGCCAAATGGTCTGTCGTCCTCTCGTTGGCATACACGCCGAATTAAAATACGCGGCTAGAGCAGACGAATCGCCGAGCCGTCTTTAAATTGGTACGTCTGTGTGCTCGGGAATCATTGCACATTCATCCTCATCATCATCCTAAAGAACAAGCCTTTCTTCTCTTCTCTGTGCTTGGGCCTGCCATGGCCCGTGGGGGGCTCTGGATGGAAAAATAACCAAGGAGCATTGACCAAGGCTGCGGAAGCAAAAGAGAGGTATAGACACCTCGCGGCTGCCACAGGGGCAGGCGAGAGCTCTAACAAGTGCACTTGTCCCGGGGCGAGCAGGCACGCGAGGGCTCTGAAAAGCGGAGTCGCCACAGGGGCGACCGGGCAGCGGAGGCCTCTAACATGATCAGCCACACACCCGCTGAGGACATCTCCATCTGGGCAAAGCTGAGCAATGACGCGCTGGACAAGGCGACAGTTCTCATCCACGAACTTATGGATGGCAAGGAGAAGGCGACCGCTCTCATCGTCAAACTTATGGACGAGAAGGAGAAGCTATGCATCGAGCGAGACCTCCTCAAGGAGGAGATCGCCGGATTGGCAAAGGTACAGGACGACACAAAGGCCTTACTGCAGGATGCAGCCGCCGTCATCGTCGAACTGATGGATGAGAAAGAGAAGATCAACATCAAGCGCAACCTGCTAATGGATGAATCCATCACAGCTTTGAAGCAACGTCGTGAAGACATCAAAGAGATCATTGGAGCTCACGTCGAGAAGGACAAAGCCATGGACGCAATGAAGAAGATGGCGGAAGACAGGCAAGAGGAGATGATGTTGGTGGACGCGCTGAAGAAAAAGATTGAGGAATTACTCGCCGATCAACCCATCATCAACGTGGCTTTAAAAATTGAATAGAGCATCCACCCCTATAGTTGTAAGGGTTTACTGAATCTGCCATCCTGGTAAAGGTTAACTGAGTTGTCCACTGTTAAAAGTTACTTCTGCAGTTAACTGAATTTGTCCTAGTGTTCAACGGTAACTCCTTCTTTATAGTTAACTGAATCTCTCCTGGTGTTAAAAGTTTACTGAAGTTTTCACTTAACTGAAGGAGACATGTTGTTAATACTTTACTGCATTTTCAGTTCACTGATTTTGTGTAAGTGTTGAAATTTAAATCAATCTTTTCAGTTCACTGAATCTCTCCTCGTGTTAAAAGTTTAATGAATTTGTACATCAGTCAATAGTTAACTGAATATTGCAGTTATCTCAAGCTACCTGGAGTTCAAAGTTAACTCAATTTTTGGGGTTAACTGAATTTGTCCTCGTGTCAATTGTGAATTTAACTCAATCTGTGCTGGTGTTGAAATCTAAATCAATTTGTCTGGGTTAAATAAATTTGTATCAGAGTTCAAATGTAACTCAATAGCAAAGCAACAAAAGCAACATTGATAACTTGTTAACTGCATACCAAAGGCATGAACCCAACTTCACAGCATACATAAGCAACAAAAGCAACATTGATAAATTGCTAACTTATATGTTGAATGTATACCTAATCAGCATACCTAACTAGCCTTCACTTGTTCTGCAACTTCTTCAGTTCTTCAGAGCCTCCAAACAACACGAACAAAACGATGCTTAAACAAGTCACGCCAATCAACAGTCAAACCAAACCATGCTTAAACGAAGCTTATTCAGTTCTTCAGAATCTTCGAACGACACAAACTAAACGATGCTAAAACAAGTGATGCCAATCAGCAATCATACCAAACCACCGAAGTTACTCAACTTCTCCAGGCGCACGATGGTGGTAAGGCAGGGAGCCACTGCCCGCAGAGCCCGCTCCCGGTCCACGGGAGCCAGCTCGTCGAAGACGGCGTCCAATGGCACGAATGGATTCCGATGATGTAGTCCGGACAGGATTCGACCGCCAACGGCGATGGCACCACGAACCCCCTCCTTGTCCAGCGCTTCCCCCACCGCCGAAGGGAGACGGTTCAGCTCCTCGGAGAGATAACTGAAGAAGGATACCAGGTCAGGAAGCCGGAGCTCGTGGAAGTCGATGGGGTGACCAAATGGGTTTAGCCCGACGGCCGGCATGGTCGCGCTCGCACGACGGTACGCGTCGTGAAGCCTCACCACATGCGTGGTAACATGATCCAGCAAGCGGTCCAGGCGACCCTAGAGATCCTCACGATCGGAGCGCTCGCGCACCAACGCAGCTGCCGCTTCCTGCAACAACACCGATGACGCCAGAAGCATGTTAGTCGTCGACTCCTGCCGCTGATGAAGCTCCGTGAGCTGACACTCATGACGGAGGAGCAAGTCACTCTTCTCCTCCCGGAGCTCACGGAGCTCCACATCCTTGGCCCGGAGTTGCGCATCCTTGGCCACGAGCTCCTCTCTGAGGCGCCTCACCTCTGACACGGTGATATCGTGCGCACCCATGGAAACCGTTAGAAGGAATGGGGGGCAAGCAGGAGGAGGGGCGGAAAGGATGAAGATGGAGGAGGGGACGGAAAGGATGAAGATGGAGGTCTGCAGCCTGATAGAGGGAAGATCGATCTAAATCCCCAATCCATGCCCTTTCACATCAGCAGGTTTCCCTAGACCCTGTCGCGCCTAAAGATCAAAGTAACGCAGCGGTGATATTTTAATTTTACCTGGCAGTTAAAAGCGACAAACGGGCAGGCGGTATAACACCAGAACACGCCTGACGCCTAAGCGTCTCTCCTATGGTAAGATACATGCCTAACCAAAACCCGTGACACCCATTAACAAGTGCACGCCATATTTATAGGTGTTTGTCGATTGTGGTTAAACGTCGTTTTAACAGGCGTGTCAGCAGCAGCGCCGCCTTCGGGCTAGGCGCGTTCGAGGGCTGCAACGCTGGCGGGCGGTCGTCGTCGTCGGTCAACGGTGCTCTGACGGGCAGCGCGGCGACGTGCAAGTGTGGCGCCTTACGGTCCGGCGCGAATGGGGAGGGTCAGGCGACGAAATAAGTTTTTGGAAGGGTCAGTGAGCGAAATAAGGTGGCCTGGGGGTCATTTAGTAAAAGTTATATAGAAGATGGAGGAGAGGAACAGCACAGCCCATCTGCGAGACTGCGTCTCCCAGGCAACTTTACAGAAAACAGTACCCTGTCCTGCGGAGTAAAAAAATAGAGATACCTCACTGCACACTCTGCGGACCGACGTGGCCAACGGTATTCGCATGTATCGGCCGGTGTATGTCCACTTTCCCCATTTCAACGAATTTTAGTGCACGGATCACCTCGCCTGGACCACCGGTTGGATAGCTGCGATCTGCTGCCGCTGCGTGCAGGAAGGCCGATCTCCGTTTTTGACATTACACCAATGTTAAAAGTGCTCTTATATTGGGACGGAGGGAGTACAATGTATTCTCTAAGAATAATACTGTATATAAAATATCAAGGCGATGAAAACTGACATGCCATCAGTTCACTATGATTCCCCTTTTAAGAAAAATCATGAGCACAGAGATGAAGATGGAAACTGGAAGTGTGCATAGATAGTGTCCACAGTGTAGGATAACGACACGTCCCTTCTGCTTCAACTTTACATGACAACCGCCAAGTGTCCTGGTGACATTATTACCTGTCTATACATGACAACAGAAGGATAATAGCTCCAGACTCAAGCCGCTGCGGCATTGTGAGTGGCAAGGATGGCAGCTTGGTTTATTGTGTGGTCTGGATGCTACACCATGCATCCATGCGTACTGTTGTTCTACAAAGCAGAACCTGCACGGCGACGCCTCGTCGCGTTTGATGTAGCGATCTGACCAAGTTCCTCGCCCTGGTTCAACGTCACTCGTTCTCTCACAGGGGTGTAATGCCTAAGCCAAACACCCGTATATACCTGAAGAAATAGCAAACAGACGCCAACAAAGCAATCATTGCGGAAGTACGATCTGGCCGCCTGAGTAACTACTGTGTCTTGGATGGTTTTATTTTAGGAACTGCATGACTCAAATAATGTTAACAGAATGATTTGTTCTAGTACAAATTTTGAGAATATGGCCAAAAAAAACAGAATACTCTAGGAAGGCAAGATAAAGTGAAAGTATGGCTGGAATTCATCGACTAGCTTCTGTATATAAGCAAAATCGTTTGATCAATTCAAGGTGCACAGAGGAACATGTATCACAGTGATAGGAAATCCTTGCTAAAGCACAGAGAAAACTAAGCTCCACCAAACAACACTCAAAAGAATAAGAAACATGTAACAGCATTATATTCGGCACTACACGTCAAAGAATAATAACCCTAAGCTGGGGCTCAGTATAGACTGACAAAAAAACTATGGTTGTCCCTGAATTCAGCACAAGGAAAAAGAAGTGCTCTACATAAATCTGTTGATAGCTACTGACCTGTTGGGGCCTCATAATTTTATTGTCAGGGTCATCAAGTGACTCCTTCCAATGTGCTAACCAACCAGCCATGCGAGGAATTGCAAATAGCACAGGGAAAAACTCTGTAGGGAATCCCATTGCTCTGAAGATCAATGAGTCACAATTTAAGTATTACAATAACAAAAATAGGATGGAAGGAGGGGGGGGGGGGGGGGGGGGTTAGGTAGAGGGGTAGATGAACGTAGTGGTTAGAAAAGTAGACTCAATTTGGAAGAAACAACTGATATACCTATATATCAGGCCAGAGTAAAAATCCACATTTGGATACAGCTTCCTCTTGATAAAATACTCGTCTGACAGTGCTGCCTTCTCCAAAGCAACAGCAACCTGGTATGACATCAGAAAACATCATAAGGATGTGTTTGATTTCGCAACGCATCATTACAGTTGCACACAGATAGCCAAGCTGTTTATGATCCTCACTTAAGAACACGACATAATTCTTAGGCCCTTACTGATAGCGTAACTCTAAGGTGTTCGTAAAAGAAGAGGTTAATTAGCAAATGAAAGATATGAAACCCTGAAGAGTGTTAAGCCATTTGTGATATTAGCAAATAACTCTCTTTAGACTGACCAACCAATATTGGGGACATCGTATAGTGGCTTTGAGGAAAGGATTGAGTAACACTATTCTTCCTGAATAACTCTATTAAGATGGGCCAAAGGGTGAAAGTTAGCAATATTCCGCAAGAACATACGAAAACTAGTGATACCCACAGTGCACTTGTTCCATTGCAAGTTTACAGCATAACTTTGCAGATGATAAATGTCCCTTCATAGCTGGTTGGCTTCAATGTCTCTTTGCACTAAAGTATTAAAGATCATGTACAATCACACTACTAGCATACTAATGTATATATGGACGTACAGAAACTATCTGATACAAAGAATCAGTGTTTTATGCATATGTTTGTTTTATAGTCTTAGATCTGAGAGTAGCATAAAATACACAGCTTTCGTTCGGTCATAAAAATGACAGATGGGGAACAATCGGACAGCCGAAGTCCATTATTTTTGTTCCTTTCAACAGTCAGCAGATCCAAAGTGGAAATAATCTGAATTGCATTTCATCTATCTCACCGGATTCCAGAGTCAATTTTCACCCAGTAGGAAAATATACTTTTACTGTATTTTCTATCTTGCATGGTTTGATTTTTTTATCTATTATTTGCAAAACATGATGTTTCATAGACAAAGTTACTGTCACTTAGCACTAACAGCATGAACAGAGCAACTCTGTGTCACTACATGAGAGAACTGATCGAACTCTCGCTATAGAAATCGAGATTTGGTAAAGTTCTCCGAAAATCTTCCTCTCTACAGTTAAACAGATCGGGAATAGCTGACCTCGATAAGAGGATCCCGTCCGACAATCGAGAAAACCTCCTCTGCTAACTTCCGGATGACTTTAGCACGAGGATCATAATTCTTATACACACGGTGCCCAAAACCTGACATTTTCCGTTTCCTGAAAAATGACAGACATCGCTTGTAAAACAAGTCTGGGAGAATCCTATTCCTATGGTTCAAAAGGTATCAAAGTAGAAATTCTATTGAAAAGACTATCACGGAGACAAGAAAAATATCAATCAAGTAGGAGTTGTGTATCACCTGTTCTTCACTCCTTCAATGAAATCTGGAATGTTCTCCAAAGTTCCAATCTCATTTAACATTTTAAGTACCGCCTGACATACAGAACATAACACTTAGTCCAATAGTAAGATGCCAATCCTTTGATCTCTATTGGCCAGGATGCAGGTTTCTGAAAATTTAAGGACTTCAAGATACATAGATTCCCCAAAAAATAAGCCGGTGTGGGGATGGAGGGAATTCTTGAGAGAGTATGGATCTACTTGCATGACGCCACGATGAGAAACAGAAATACATACTTAGAAAATGTGTTGATGAGCCTTGCTTCAAAAATTCATTTTCGTGGTTTCTGTTGAGTATTATGATTATTAGGAAGTATAGGATAGAGTAGGATTTGGTCCTGCCTTGTCTTGTACTCCAAGTTGGTCATTGTACTCCTATATATATGCCCACGCGGCTCAAGCAATAATCAATCGATTCCACCAATCCCTCTCTATTCCCCTCTAACATGGTATCAGCCTAACCGATCCAACCCTAGCCGCCGCCCGCCGCTTCCGCTCCGCGCCGCCCCCGGGGCGGTCGGGTTCGTCCGCCGGTCGTGTTGACCGGCTGCCCTAGAGAGTCTTTTTCCCAATCTCTTGATCCGGGTTTTTCTCACTCCCGCCGGTCGCTTTGATCGGCAATTTTCTTTTTCGTGTTCCGACCTAAGATCGGTTTGCGTCGCCCGCCGCCGCCGTCGACACCCGCGCGCCTCTACTCCGACACCGGCGCGACCACCCGGTGTCCTCCCAGACCCGGCGGCCTTGCGCGATGCGGCGGCCCGTCCCGGCCGTTGTTCGCGTGTCTGCCCGCCTGTCGCTCTGCGCCGACCGTCGTCACCCTCATCTGATCAAGATCATGCATCACCTCACATCCACCCCGCTGGGCCGCATCTGTCCGCCGGCCCTGGCACCGTGCCGCACATGATGCGTGAACCGGCTGCGTTGTGATGTGCTGCTTGCGCCCCTCTCGGGCGTGGGCCACGTGCACGCGCCAGCTGTTCGCGCATCCCTCGCGCATGGCCTCGGTGGCTCGGCCACCTCATCACCGACCGGCGACCCCGACCTTGCGAGCGGTCAGATTGATCACCTGAACGCCACTCCGCTCCATCCGTGTCGCGTGACCAACCGGCGCGCGCCTCCGCAGGTCCCGTGAAGATCGTCCCCGAGTTCAGCTCGCCCCTCCACCGATCGAGCAACGGGCCGCAGCGCCGCCGCCCCGTGGTTCTCCCCGTGGCTACACCGATTCAGGCGTCGCCCCTTCGGGCCGTAGTGCCGTGACACGCAGTCCACGCCGTTGCCCCGAGGCCGTCCCCGCGGTTGCACCAACCCCTGCGCCACGGCCCGCGGCCCCGCCGTTGCCCCGACCCGACTGCTGCCGTTGCGTCACCCCTTCGAGCCGCAGCGCCGCGGCCCGCGGTCCACACCGTCGTCCCCGCGCATCGACTTCCCGTGGTATGCGCCGCGCTGCCTCGCTTGGCGCGGGAACGCCACCGTCCGCGCCGGTCTTCGTCACACTGTCGGGTTCCTCGCCTACTTCGAGTACCACCACCGCGCTCCTAACCTAGCTGTCGTTGTCGCCGTCAGGACGCCGCCATCGACGTCAGGCCGCCGCCGCTGCTACCCCCGTAGCCGCCGCCACCCATCCACCCCCTTCGTCTTCGTCCAGCACTAGCTCATCGCCAGCGTCACCGTCATCTTCCCCGACCACTTCGTCTACTCCAACCACCGTTGGTGACATCGGCCCCACGCCGATTGGCGCCACAACCATCGTCGAGTCTCCTTCTCTGCTGGCCCCTCCGACTCCTCGACATGGCGTACGGCTCGTGCAAGTCCCTCGTCTACACATGCCCGGTGTTGGCAACACCGATGTGTGCCTTCGTCCACGACGTGTCCCCGAGCCTGGCAAGCCTGGTGCGGCGCTTCGTCAACTTCGTCTTCATCCGTCTACGCATGCCTGGTGCTGGCAACCCCGACGTGTGCCTTCGCCTACGACGTGTCCTCGGGTTTGGCAAACCCGGCGCAATGCCTCGTCAACGTCTTCTTCCCGGCGCACCAGTACTTCGACACCACTGCGCCCATGACTAACTCGGCGCCTCCTTGTGCCCACGGCTCCACGGCAACTTCCTCGACACCGGCTACCCCGACTCGACATCGGCCACGGCGTTCTTCGCACAGCTACCTCTACCACGGCTACACCACCCTACGCTCTCGGCTACGTCGACTACGGCACAAAGAGCTACCGCCTTGCTTGAGCAACCTCGTCGGTTTCCACTCCAGCCACGACTTCCGCGATGCATCGACCGTTACGACCTGGGGGGGGAGGGGGGGGTGTCTGTCGGCTTGCCTTCGGATTCTTCTCCAGTCTCACCGTCTGCGTCGCTACCGTTGTGACTATGGGGGGATGTTGAGTATTATGATTATTAGGAAGTATAGGATAGACTAGGATTTGGTCCTGCCTTGTCTTGTACTCCAAGTTGGTCATTGTACTCCTATATATATGCCCACGCGGCTCAAGCAATAATCAATCGATTCCAGAAGTGGAATGCACGGTCAAAAACTGATTTTAAGTGTAAGTTAGTAATCATTTCAAGTATGAACTTTCTTACAAGTCGATGCAAGATTCATTAAGTTTTTCATCTAAGAGCTGCTGAACCAAGGTCCTATTGTTTCTTAGATAATTATTGAATTTCTAATGATGAGGATTGTTAAATATGTAGAAACATTATAAGCTTGAATGCTTGAACCAGGCGGAGGTAGAACTCGATATAATTTACCTCATTTGCGCCACCATGCAGTGGACCATATAGAGCTCCAACAGCACCAGAAAGAGCAGTGAAGACATCGACACCACTATATATATCATAGCTAATTAGACATCAATTTACTACTCCCACTTGAGAGGAGAATGAAGGACATGATACCTTGAAGCAAGGTGCCTAACAGCAGCTGTTGAGCAGTTCATTTCGTGTTCAGCATGAAGAATAAAAAGGATATCTAGAACACGTGCAAGTCGGGGATTTGGCTTATATTCTTTGTTACCCCTGCAATACATCAAAATTAGAAAAATATGTACCAATGGATTCTTTAGCCAATATATGTGAGAAAAACAAATAAAAATAATTATCCAGTAACGTGACTTACAAAGAGTCCAGCATATACAAGAAATTCTCTGAATAAGAAAGATTATTTGAAGGAAGGACGGCAGGCCTTCCTGCTAGTCTCAGGTAGGCTGCAGATGCTATTGCTGGTGCCTAAACAAATGGTCCGATATAGGAAGTTAAGACATGTACATGACTAAAAACACAAAGGACCACTGTTGCAACTTCATCATGAGGTTATGTGCAGAATACACGGATATTTTTAGCACGGCAAACATAATTTAATCAGTTGGATGAGTATCCTGAAAAACTATACTAACTGAAGATAATCATCTTATTAGTCATACCTTCCCAAGAACTCGTACAATTTGCTTATCCCTAACCTGCTTCGACTTGTACAGATCTTGCCCCTGCATGGGTAGAATATGTCAAGATCAACTTCAAGCAGTTAGACATAAAAGATGAAAAACATAATTAGTATGCATGTACAACAAAATATCAAACAAATTCAAATTATAACAATGAAATTATAAGGGTTTGGCGGATACTATCACATTGAGTAAGAACTATGTGAATAATCATCTGCCTAAATTGGAGTCACGTTGAGTAAGAACTATGTGATTAATCATCTGCCTAAATTGGAGGGTTTAGATGTGCTTACTCTAAGAGCAGGGTTTGCATCTGGGTGAAAGACAGAAAGTGTGCTCATTGCACTGGCAAGGACACCCATGGGGTGGGCATCATGAGGCATTGATTGTATGATATCCTGCCAAAATTAAAAAGCACCATCCATCACTTTATAATCCGAGGGAAGCCCGAAACTTGCATGATATTCTTAATATAGTGCAATATCAGAAAAAAAAAGTTAAAGGGGCAAAGCATACCAAGAGTCCTTGAGGAACAGCAGAGTGCTGCGAGATTGCGAACTCCCAGACTGCCAGCTGACTCTGAGTAAGCAAATTCCCATACACTGGACGCAGAATTCATCAACCAATAATTACAAAACAGCAAAGATGCTCTGGAATTCAGTAGCAATACATGTATCACAATACTTACTTAAGAGGTAGGCGACCTCAACAAACGAACTGTTTTCAGCCACCTCCTCAATTGGATAACCCCTGTAGCAAAGAATTCCCTCATCCCCATCAATGTAGCAGATGGAAGAACGTACAGGGGCAGTGTTGAGATAACCAGGATCATAAGTCTTAAGACCCTTGTCATCTTTCCCAGTGGTAATCTACAACATAACACAATGACAATCAGTTTTGTTCTCTTCGATCTGGTTTCATGATACAAATGAATCATCATTGAGGCAGAACTCCTGCCGGTTTTTCGAAAAAGAAAGTGTCATTGGAAGTAAAATGCTTATAGAGTGTTTTATTGACATTCGGTCCTGCAAAATCACAGAAATTTATAGACAATGTAGTAACAAGATGTCTACTCAAATAACAAACGAAACCAGTTACAGCTACCAGCTTCCCAAGCTATACATGTCGGTCAATTAGACAAGTTCTCCTAGACTATGCTATAACATTGTTACTTGCAACGTTTACCTGTCAAAACAAATTTCAAGCTTCTAGTGATTATCAGCTCAACTTCAACTTCACGCACAATAAGCAAACAGATTGTTGGCTCCAGCCATTCAATTTCACAAGCTTAGTCAAATCAAAATTTTATCTATCTATGATCCTCAATTACAATTTCTACAAAAAGAATACTTTGTCAATTGCTGGATCATCTGATCACAGGTTCAACAGTTCCTCCTAATTACTGGCCTGGAACGTCAACTTCCAACCAAAAATTAAGCTCTCTTACATGCGCTTAGCTACGACAACTACAATAAAGTCCTAATTCAGTCTTGAATCCATAAGACCAGCCTACTGCTAACCGAACTCCAGAACACAAGCTCCCTATGGACACAGCACAGATCACGCTACACCCCACCGGCGGACCCGCAGCTAATATTAGACTGGACTGCTGTTACCTTCTTGAAGTCTGTGGCGCGCACGGTGCCTTCCTCCGAAACCTTGACGTCGTACCGTTTGCCCGTCCTCGTGTCCACCACGGCGAGCACGCCGGCGCGGGTCCCCGGGGGCGCAGCCAACACCGGCGACCTCTCCAGTACAGCCGCGGGATCTGCGCCCTCCACAACGGCGCGGGGGAGGTGGGAGGAGAGCACCGCGAGGCGAGCCCGCGCGGGATCGGTGCGATCCATCGAACAGGTCGGTGCGTGTAGGATGGAGACGACGAGAGCAGAGCAGAGCAACGAGGGACGCGGGCACGCGAAGGAAGTGGTTGCTTGGACGTCTCGTTGGGTTCGGCTTTTGCTTTTGCTTCGCGCAGCTTTTTATTTTCTACTGATTGCTCGTGCGTTGCAACAGAAGTATAAACAATTATAAAACGAAGACTGATGTTCAAAAAAAAAAAAAACCGAAGGCTGCGTCGTCTTCCTGGGCCTGCTCCTATGTCTATGCCATCAAGAGTCTGCGTTTGTCAAAAACAAATCAAGAGTCCGCGTACTTTTCGCATCACGTCTCGCTGAATCTGAAGAAGCAGTTTCCAATACAGACTCATATACATGTTATCTAACGCCCCTGAAAAATAAGCTGGTCCGCTACGGGCGAGATCCTTGACCACAACTATGAAAGCGTCGGCAAGGTCATCTACACGGCTTGATTATGTTTCATGATTCAGATCCGATCTTTCCTCTATCGGCTCCATCAACAATCGAAACAACATAGGATTTTACACATCGAAGGCGAACGGCAAACAGAGCGATGGCGATGTCCGACGCAGCGCTGAAGGCGACCCCATCGTGCCCCCACACCCGCCCTCTCCCGCCATCGACTCGGAATTCTCTGACAGCACAATCTACCATCAGGTACCTACAGAGGAAGTCCACAGGCGTATCCTGATCGAGTAGTGGCGTTAATGAACGTCTCTTTGGCATTTACTGAACAAAAGATGAAACGCTTAGAAGGTGCATGCATAGGAGTCGACGACAAGTACCAGCTGTCGGGCGCCAACTTCATCATCCCATCATGTTTGGTATGTACGCAAGGAATTGATAAGTACCGGCTGGCTGCAGTTTCATCATATATGCTCATGTTTGGTTTGATCTCTGCATGCACACATACATATCTCATGATGGAGGAAAGTAAATGGCATGAATTTATGCAGGTTTAATCTATGCCCATCTTCAACAAACCTGATGTCTGATTATCACCCTGAGTATAATCTAGGTCTCTATTCTCAAAAGAAATTCTACTAATTTTTGTATGAAGCAACCATATATATATATTGTTGCTGAAAACACATGAGTTCATACTGTTGGCTAACATCAACCCTAGATCAAAACCATTGGTGGATTTGTCCGTGCTCTGCTGTTTTTTTCCTGTTCATACAATTTATAGGTCAGGTGTGGTGAGGTGAAAATCTCCGCCCCGTTGGGATCCTGCTCGGATGTGGTAATGGTGGGTGAGGTGTTTCACGCCCTTCGAACCGCGGCGCCGGCATCCATATGATCCCTACCTTTGCCGGTGATCTCTATCCCCCGTGCAGTACCTTGATCTCTTGTTTGGGGTGGTTTATGGCTGAAATGAGTGTGAATGTGATGAGTCTGCGTCTTGGTCATGGTTTTGTTTTTCCGGTCATGGTTGTTTGAGTAAATTACTGGTTTACTGGCATCCTTTATGATCATTAGCATGTACCAGCGGAGTTTAATTCCATGCTTAGCTTGCAGACGCACATAATAAGTTATTAAATAAATTTGTACTTATAAGTTGCACAATGATGTCATAATTGTAGTTTCAGATGGTGGATTTAAGACAACTGACGTAGAGACACAATAAGCCTCAAGGTCAACTCATATGCTAACAGGTGCTACATCACAAAGATTTACTATGCCGTGTACTCATAATAAGTGTCGAAGAAGTGTATCATGTCTGAGCATAAATCATTGATAAGAATCTTCCATTATTTTCCTTAGTGATATGATCATAGATGGCACAACTTACACCTTGGGGATAGTTGAGAAGTAGTTGTCCGAAGATATAGACCTTTTCAGCATACTTTTACCATTCATTTAGATGTCAATATTTTTTTTAATACAAATAAGCATAGAGTACAAGAATATATTTTCATACAAATTTATTGACATATATCTGCCGCGATCATGGTGGGAAGAAATATAGGCGGCCACACGGGTGGGGGTTAAAATATAGGACATTGACCTGTGTATGGGTGGGGGGGGGGGGGGAGGTGGTCTTAGCAATGCTTATTGAGGCTAGGTGGTGTGATAACTTTTTCTCCCGTTGCAACGCACGGGCATTTTTACTAGTAAACAATTAAACATTCTAGATAGACTAGTTGACTGCCCGTGCGTTGCCACGGAACATCATACCCTACCAACAAAACAAATATTGCTTCTTCTTCATCCTGTTTTATCTCAGACCACTCATTTGCTCTAGCTTCAGTGTCGTCACTCTACTTCACTCCAGAAAACTCCAATATGACATGATATGTTAGTGTTTACGATGTGTGTCATTTGTTTTTTGTACGGATTGGTAATGCTCATGTGTTGGTGTATGTTTCTGTGAAAGTTTATACTCCCTCCATTTTTATATACAAGGTCACAAACTCATATTACAAGTACCAATGTAAAAGTTAATGCATACTCCCTCCGTCCGGGTTTATTAGGCCCCTCGACCAAAACGCAGGTATCAAGGCTCTGCAATTAATTTCTCAAAATAAACACTACTCCTTCGGTTTCTGCGAGTAATTAACTGCAAAAGCAATGCTGCTTCGCACAGATTCCTGCATGCAGGCCCATGCTCGATTAATCTAGCCATTCCCTGACGCTTGGGAACCCTTTTTGCGGCCCCACATTCAATTAATCGGCATGCAACCCCGATAGACAAAGAAAGGAACGAAGCGCCGGCAGCACAAATCGATGAAGAGGCCTTTTAAAAGCGGACACGCTCCCTCCGCCCAGGGGCCTAATAAACTCGGACGGGGGAGTACTTTGCAAGGCTGCTTTTCTTTTCGTTTACTGAAATCATTAATACACAATATGCATGCAAGAAAGCTGAGTGGAGGAAGTAGCTAGTGTTATTATGACTACAAGCATGCAAGTATTAAACAGGTTGCTAGTACGAGGTAGTATCATTAACTCTTTCCTCGATTACTGTTGGTGGCCTTGTATAGATGCAAAACGTATATTCCATAGTGACCTTGTATAAGTAAATGGAGGGAGTATTTTGGATTAACCAGACCATTCAAACGAAAGCTTCATGTATTGTCCAAACCTGAATTTATTGAACCTATAAAGGATGAAAGGGGCGCTAGGCACAACCATTGCCTTCACGTCGCTATGAATAGTGCAAAGCAGCGAGCCGAAAAAACCGGGCAGTGAGAGCGGGTTCCGAGAGAAAAAGGGCAGCGGACAGCGGGAGAAAGATACCTAGCCCCCCCCCCCCCCCCCCCGAGCCGTGAATCCCCTCCTCTCTCACGAACCCTAGCCGCCTCGCTCGCTGCATCCTCTCGCATCAGTTGCGCCCCCCCCCCCCCCTCCCGCATCTCTTCCACCACGTGATCCCAGGTGTGCGGGCGCGGAGGAGCTTGCCCGGCGGCAGCGGCGACCTACAAGCAAAGGGCAAGGGCGGGGGCGCGCGATTCGATCTGTGGGAGAGAGAGAAGATGAGAGGGAGAAGAAGGAAGGAGAGGAAGGAGAAAGAGGAGAAGGAGGCGCGGCGTCATGGCGCCCGGGTCTCCGATCCGTGTCGCCAGAGGTAAGACCTGTGCCGCTGCCTGTCTTGCAACGAGCGCCGGAGCAGCCTACGGACAAGAGCAGCGTTCAAGACAACATGCGCGGCTTGGGAACCGCTGGCTGAGACTACAAGGTGAGCTCTTTCCTGTCCTCTCTCTTGGCTTGTGCGTTTGTCACTTTATTGTCCTTGTGTGGTGTTGTCTGTTTGACAAAATGCCAAAACCAGTGATGACGTTGGACAGAGCCTGTTCTTCTTGGTATACTTAATCAATAGATTTTCTATGGCCCCTGCTCCACTTGTGTGGAGTTCGGCCAATTCATTGTGGGAACCCATTGATAATTCACTTTTCTCTCTTTTTTCTACAATATTTGCAGTTGTTGTCTCTATCAATTGGCCTTCCCAAGCCGGGCTCCTTCTATCTCGTGTTAGAGCTTGGTAACGACGGCCGCACAATGACAAGGTTGGCAATTAACAACTCCCTTCTTCGTGGCATGGCTGCTTCACAGTTAGATTGGTGCTGCTGGTACTTATATATTCTCAGGCTCTAACTGGGTTGTGTAGTGGAAGTGTTCAGCCACGCTAATTCATAATTTGACATGGTACGGTCGATTCATGTTCTCAGTTTATATGTATGCTACTTTTGTAGTATGTGGTTGATGGAGGGAGCACGGGGAGGAGCAAAAACAAATGGTGATGGAGGAGGAAAAACAAATGGCGATCTCCATGTGTGACTGTTTCTACAAGCTTAGATTCAGCGATTGGTTGTTGTGCATTTGCATGGTGTCCGCCTGATCGAGAGGTTGCGATATAATTTGTCAACCAATGAATTCTTATATATTTGACCTTCTCATTATGGTGTTCATTTCCATGTGCAGAAATAGATTGCATCATGCTTTGTAATAGATTTCGTAGGTATGCTCTGTACCAAGAAATACCTGTAGGAATTAATATAGCTATGTGCATATAAGCTTCAGTAATTTGCTGCGTATTAACCTCAGTCACATATTCTTTATGTTCAGTGTGCTTGATATTTTTGTTCCTTGTTGTTTCTTTCCGACAGGTACAAGGGGCTCATCGGTCGCTTGGCCTGCTTTTGGTATATCAATGAGGATATCCCTGACATAAATTCGTTTAGTGACAGGTAATTCTGTACATCAGCTATTCTGTGTGCTTGCTACTGTTTGCTTGGCTTGGTAATCGTCTTCATGCCTTTCGCTCTTTTCAACAGTCTTGGAGAGAAATTTACTACTGTCGATGCACACACTCATTCAGGGTAGAATCTGATCTCGAGTAAGTATTGTGCTCCACCAGAAGAAAAAACTATGGAGCATCTGGATGTCTTAATCCTAACGTTCGGTAGGTTGCTGAGTGTTTGGTTGGCTTATGTCTTTATTTTGCATTGTTATTGATGTGTGTCCATAGGCGCTGATTGTTTCTCGATTTCACATTTCATAGGGAGTGCACTTCGTTTGATGCCTTGAAAGAGCAGTATATTGGGCATCATGAGATAGTCATCCAGAGTTTGGTCAGATTTGAAATGATTTGGCTTGCAATTTCTGATTTTGCAATCAGCTTTCCTATAAGGTACTTTCAGATCTTCTTTTGAGTTATTGTACATGATCGATTAAAAATCCCTCAAAAATGAACTCCATTGTTGTAATTGAAAATTTAAAAGCACAAGATTTAATGGCTTGTGTAGTCATACATATTGATGCTTATTTATTCTAGGCCCTTAAACGGATAGGGATTCATGGCATATTTTTGTTTCAAGTATTTGTCTGTGCAGATGTTCCTATAAAACAATAGAATTTATTATGTTACAGTTAAGAATCTATTTAATGGCTTGTGTAGTCATACATATTGATGCTTATTTCAAACTCTGTTAAGCCACAAGGTTCACTTAGCTATCATTTCTCACCATTTCCCAGTAAGAGCCAGCTGTAGGCAGGTCTAATTTTGTCTCCGTGGGATATCTGATTAAATATTGGGTTTGTGGTGACACCAAATATTGATGTGCAATTCTTTCCATTTTACATGTTTCTTTGTTTTTTTTATATAACAGTTTTGCAATTTGGGTGGCATGTTTCGAGAAATATATTTTCGGATAGCATTTAACACTGAAATATCTTCCTCGGAAGTCAGTAAGATGTCTCCTTTTCCGGTCTTTTGCTTGATTTAACTATTAAACTACATGTTCCCAAAACTGGCGCTAATACTTTTACAACTAGACTCAGCGAGTGCAGTACCAAAACTGATCCTATTTGCCAAAATATTTGTTATTTTTCTTATCTTCCTAAGGGTAAAGTTTTCGCCAAGTGGTTGAATGACAATATTATGCGATTGGGCCTCACATTCATTAAAATATCATAGGAATTCTGCACCTGAGTAATCATTTATTAGAACATCCAACTCCGTTTGTGGTTTGCTCCTCTCGATGATAAGATGATGCTGGTAATATGCATATAATCGTCCATCTACGGCATGCATCCGTTAATCATGTTTTATATAGCATGAGTGCTTCAGTTATCTATTTTCTTGACTGGATTGTACAATACTGATTTCTTATATGCAGGTTTTAGAATCATTTATTTACCAGGTTTTAGAATCTGTTATGTAAAGAACATTGGGCACACCTTCCAGTTGGTCGACGATTTTTCCCTATATTCTATAGATATGGCAGTTTGGTTACCTGGCATTTATTGGTTACTCAATGACCTTTTGGTTAGTGTATTATTGGTTCGGTTATGTGGCACATGCAATATGCAGGAAAAATGAAATATGGAACCTAAAGTGTGATCATACTTTGTCAGTGGCGTTATGGGCCCTGCTTTCGATACTTCAGCTATACCAAATACTTGCCGCCTTTAGCATTATGCAGTTCCATGCATAAACTCAAGTTTGAGTATAATAATTTAATGCCTCGTATATTCATTTCATTTAGTCATCTCAACTTCAACTTTGAAAGTAGTATGTATGTAGTGAATACAAAGTACAGACATGCAGTCTAAATCAAGATCACAGTGAGATGGCGCAACTTGATTTGCTGCTTCGTCTTCTGATGTGCGTTTGCTCAGTGCGTTTGTTTCAAGGTGAGCCTCTCTCTTTTTCCCATGCTTTTGACATGCTCTTAGTGGAGTATGGTCATGGCTGGTTCCTAGATGTACCATAGACATGTCTGGACTATGAACTCTTTTTTTACCAGCTCTGAGATTTTACATAGTGATGACTCACGATGAAGAATATTACTGTGAAAAAGAACTTACCTCATGTTATAATTCTTATACATTTAGTTCTTCTGCCTTTCAACAGTCATCACCCAGCCATCCTTATGGACCCGGTATTGATTACTTCTGGTGGTAAGGGATAACTGAAAATTTCTTTCAATATCCTGCTTGCTATGCAGCCATTTTGCTTCTTTTCGCATTGCGTCATTCTACTTTTACTTGTAATTCAGCACAAAACCTGATGCCCCCATCGGAATGTGCTATACCTGAACTGCTATGTTTATATGTGTTCAGATTCACGATTAAAAGCTACCACGAACCATGACTTTCAACTATAGGCATGAATAAGCACATAAATTAGTTATAGTTAGCTTTTGCACCGTCGGTGCGACTGGTAAATGGTAGAATATGAAGAAGTACTGTTCCCCTGATTTTGGTCATGTTGGGCACCACCGTAATCATACCAAGTGCGTTTGTTCCTCAAATGGGAGGCGGAAATGTGAGTCTTCAAGTAGTGATCATGAATCCGATACCTCTGAAGAAGTACTAAGCTCCACTGATTTTGCCGCGCATATAAATGATAGACACTCAATAAATTAATTCTGTCTGGGGGAGAAAGCTCGGGTAATCCTGATGCTCTTATTCGTCTGCGGCATAAACACCTTACTGCAAACGTTCTTCGTGTTTCGCCTCCTCGTCGTGATGGGTGGCTCCTACACCTTCACCATGCCAACCAACTCCATCATTTTGGCCGGACACTATGACAGTGTGGCAGATCCTCACAAGGTACTTACTACCCAGCAGAATTGCCTTCCCATCATGTAAGAGTTGTTGCACGCAAGCTAACAAATTTGTGTTGCTGCAATAGATAAAATTGCTTCTTTACTAATTGACCATTGTTTGTTGAAGTTTTATTTGTGAAATCGGATTACTACTACTATATGCAATTCATTCAAATTAGAGAATAAGGAAACTGGATTTGTTTATTAATCCCACTACTACTGTATGAAATTAGTTACTTTTATATTCATGGAGTATAAGTTGGTAGGGAGAGTGTTGTACTTGGCTATGTGAAACGACCCAACTTCTCACAATGAAGATGAGTGCGCACAAAACATAATTTTACCATGATCCTTAGTAGATTTTGTAATTGAGCTGCTGGCTTTCAGAACGAGTTGACCTGCTACGCACATTGTTGCGGTGATATAGATCGCAATTGTGCAAACAAGATCAAGTTAATTTATGAGGGGTCTCAAAAATTAAAACATAACTACAATATTTTAATCTTGAGAAGAGCATGCCAGCACCTGCAGATTAAACAACCAGTATATCTCTACTTATTAGCTTCATGATGTGTTATTGCTCCTAGATAGACATATCTATTTCTTTCACTGTCATTGCACAAACTTTGTTATTATGTACACTGCAACATTGAGCTTTAACACATACTGGAGGGCAGGAGGATATAATGGTGCAATGGATGGACCAAAACTATCAAGAGGTCAATTGTGAGAGTACATGCCAACTATCTGAGGTACCTTTTAGTCCTGCTGTTTCCCCCCTCATGTAGCCTGCTGCTGTGCTACTCTGTGAAATATGCATCTCACCTTTTGTTGGTACTGGTTGTGGCTGCAGAAAACTGAAAATCTGCCTCCTTTTTTCATGCGGAAATGGGCCCCTACGGTAAATGAAGCTATACTAGATCCATTTTACTCCAGCTATTTTGCCAATTCTTGAGGCTTCCTTGGTAGTGTAGATTCAAGGAAAATTTATAAAATTTATGCATTCTTCCTTCACTTTTTTGTATTTACATGTTTTGCGCTGTTGAGTTAATTCAGTTGCAGATAACAAGTGTGCTCTGTATTCAGTTTAGCTAACAGTTTTTTTGCTACTATTAAAACATATACTGCTTTTTAAGGGAAACGTCACTATTCTTTTATTTTATTAACACTATACATATAGCAAATTCCTTCTAATTTGTTGTTCTTAACTGCCGAAGGAACCTTTTAGTGGTACGTGCACATGGTTTTCATATGTATAACTGTAATGAACATACAACACTGAGAAAATTTTATTTGCGAGTTGCATGACCACAGTGTTAGAGTCCTTACCATTTATAACTTTTGTATACATGAACATATTAACACTCACTACAATAATTTTCCTGTTCGTGAGGTGTAATTTTTAAGACTAGCGGCAGTGGGGAAATCCTTATCACTGTTCTTTTATATCTTATCTGGTTAGCATAGTGTTAGTTGAGAAATGATAAGAGCAATACTTTCTGTTGAATTGCTGGGCTAAATATGCTCTTTTTTTGCAATTACCAGCTTGAGAAGCTCATCAATGCTAATTCAGCTGAGGTTGACTGGGAACATCCCTTCTATTTGAATTTAGTCGCTCACACGTCATATATTGTCACAACAGTGGCATTGCGCAGGTATGATTTTGTGGCACTTTCGCTGAGATCTTACAAGCTTTGTATGCTCTGAACAATTGGCTATAACTGCATAAGAATAACTAGAAACATTTTTGATGATCTATTGAGGCGTCATGGCTGGTATGCGAGACACTACAGTAGAGACATATATCCAGGAGGCGCCACCGTATAGAAGAGTCGTAATAACGGTGGCGCAGAGCACGTGTTTGTTCAACATGGATGTGGCCGTGTGTTCATTTGTAGCCTGATAGCTTTATAAGAAAATTTACATCACTGATTCGGTTTTAGGTTTTCACTCAGACATACAGTGGTTAGTGATGTTAATCCATACATAGTCCTATATATAGCTTGATGTTACCGTATCTTTCATTCAAGATCTTGTGAACCCATGTTGATTTCTGGACCAATAAAGTGATATGATGTTAGATGAAGCATTCAAATTTTTATTTGTGTTTTAGCTTTGTATGTTCTATACAGCCTTCTCCCTAGGGACAGATCCCTTGTGACCCTCCCTGTTTTTTATGCCAACAACATGGTGCCGTTCCCTTTTCCCACACATGGATGCTGACCATGGTGAACTGCCAATCACTACTGGAGACGAAACTACTGCTGTCACAGCCTGCTTTATCAAGGGTGTTGACAAAAGGGCCACCATCACTAGAGGCTGAAGCAACTTCTTCCGTCAGGCACACATGAACAAAGGGCAAGCATATGCTTTCGCCTTCAAATGCGCTTCCAAGGGACTGCGCCTGATCGTCTACTCAATATAAGCAAGTTGCAAGAGCCCCTTGTTATATAACTTAGCATTAGTACAGATGCCTACCAAGACTTCTATGTTTATCATCCTTTTGGATCTTGTGTAATCACCTAAGACCATCCTGTGCGTTTAACTATCGGTTATTTGGTGCTTAGACTGCTGTGTGGTATGCTTTTCAAACAGCCATGATGAAAGAAATATATGCTTTCGCCTTGAAGTGCACGTCCAAAGGCCTCTGCATGATTATCTATCCAATCTAAGCATATCACAGGAATCCTTTGCTACCTGACTTAGTATTACTATGAGTACCTGCCGACACTTTTATATTTGGCATCATTTGGATTTTATATAAAACATGTATCATCAGCAACCATCTATCTATCATAAATCCGTACTTATTTCCGTATGTTTTATTTTATGTTAACATATTTTATTGCACACTTTTTCAATACATGGCTTGAACTCGGCCTTTGCGCCATCAGGGCGCAACGGGTCATCTAGTTGTGATAACTCATCAAAGGGAGTGAAGCAAAAGAATACCGAGTTGGGAAGATGAAAACTAAAAGATGGACAAAGTCGTTCTAAAATCTGATAATAATATAAGAACTGAACATAATTTGGTCAATATATTCTTGCCCACTAAACATAATTTGAACCACAGAGAGACATGTAAAAAAAACTAAGTGCATATTGGTTGCTAGATTGTTTATATACAACCTAGAGTGAAGTTTTCCGGCCATGTATTGCAAAAGGCCTTTCCCTTCAGAATTTAAATTCATTCACAAAGTCATGTGTCTTGCTCCCACTCAACTCCCTTCCTAGCAATCACCATGTCCATTTCCCCACACCTAAAGTGCCACCTGAAATACAAGAAGATAAAGTATGATGATGATCTTTCTCATGCTTGGCTACTTCTCTGTCTCATCCTCATCTGTGCACTTGCAATAGCTTCCTTTTTATGTATGCATTTCTTCATAGTTCAGTGAATAGTTGCGAGCTCTTGTTGTTTCCTACAAGAAATACTTACATGTGAAGGGCACGCCTTAAATCAAGGAGGACATGTGACAATCGCAACATCGCTGCAAACCACACTCATTAATGTGGACAATTGTGCAAATTAAATTTGTTATGGGCTTCACATCAACCAATGTCTCGGCAGGGGTGAAGGGACTGGGAAAAGTTTAATGTAAACAAAACACAACTCAGAATGAAAAAGCAAAAATCACCCCATGAATCTATCTTTGAATTCGCCTTATTAGCGTTATCACTTTGTCATTTCTGTTTATGGGGCTCAAAAAGTTTTAAGACCAGGGATACTCCGCTCCGTGGGAAGCTTATGAATTCATCATCATGCTACATTATTGTTCCCTAAAAAGAATAAGGAATAAAGTAGTAAAAAAAGCTAAGCTTAGATTCATGGCTCCAACTTTATCCAGAAACATCTCAAGTATATGTATATAAAAAAACTATATGCCATCATATGTGGTACTATATAGAAAATTTATGTCCTAATGACCTCCGGTCTCAAGTAGTATGAGCTAGCAACTCTGTCCTTCCCTCTCTCTAGTTCTAAAGATGAACAACAGAGTAACAAAAGGCATGTGGTTACTCTGTCTCCTCATCTTTACATAGTTCAGAATTCATACACATGATGTATTGTTATCCACTGTGCTCGGCTAACTACAGAATGTACATTCTCCTCAGCCCCTATTACTCATTTTATTTCTGATGGTAAGGCACATATATAGCCTTGTGGATAGAAACATAGGGACACCAGCATGCAACATAGCCATTGTTCTAAAAAAAATGTATGCATGCACACAAAGTCTATGCAATAAACAAAACTGAGACTCAGTAGCTGCTTGAGTATATATACTTAATCATGTATAGATCCGGTTACACTACAAGTCCTATGTTTAGTGCCTCTTGTAGTACAAAATGTGGAGAATGAATTAATGCATACTCCAGTTTTCTGGACTGAAAGTGCATGCTCATAAATAAAAATCTACTTGTTTCAAAGAACAATATAAATTGACTACTGCAAATAAAATAGCTAGTAGTAAAAAAATCTTAGTAGTCAAACAGAAAGGTCATATGGTCCCTTAGCAGTTCATATATGATTAAAACTGTAAGAATATTAAATCGAGGCATTGTAATCATGGAGATTATATAGTTCTGTGAGAATTCATTTATGATCAAAACTATCTGACAATATTCAAAGAGATTGGTTCACACCAACAAAAGGTAGTCAAAATAGTAGTTGGCGGTACACAGGTATGGACCTTAAATATGAATATGAATATCAAGGAAAAGATGTGCTAAAAAAATCTTAACTAAAAACATAGAAAACAATATGTAATAAAGGTGCAACATTTTTGTCATTCATGGAGAATGAATTACCATACTCCAGTTTACTGAACTGCAAGTGCATGCTCATAAATATAAATATACTTGTTTCCTAAAATAAATATAAATCGACTACTTGAAGTAAAATAGCTAGTAAATAAACATAGCAGTAAAACAGAAATGTCGTATGGTTCCTTAGCAGTTCATATATGATTAAAACTGTAAGAATATTAAATGGAGGTATTTTTTTTCGGAACCATGCAAGAGAAGTGCATTTGATCATTATAGAAGAAATAATAGTATCTAATCTCAGATTACAAAGCTAAAAAGAAAAGAACGACCTCATCACAACCTACATAGGAAAAGAAGGTAACTGCCGAAACACAAACCATAAACCTTGTTGGACAGAGAGATACAAAGCGCAAAGCATCAGCCTTGAACCATTCAAACATCAAGTTGTTACGTTCTTGCTGAAAGGAGCATGCGACCAAGATAACAGCAAAGGAAAACTTATTCCTCTTGCCTGAAGAGACCCCATACTTGGTCAAAGGTACACCGTTCGACGAGGAACTGTCGACCTTGAAAATAAATGCTTGATACTCCCAGAACATGTTCTGAAAAATGGGATAAGCTGAGAAGAACAGAGCAGTTATGTTAAACAAACAACTGTGCAAGCCAAACGGGAGAATTTTCCTTCAAAACTCTGCTGTATCGTTCCTTCCAAATCATCCAAACGACCAAGACAATGACAGTGTTTATCATCTTCATCTAATCATCGAGATTATATAGTTCCGCGGCAATTCATTTATGATCGAAGCAATATCACCTGTCGTAGGAGTATTTTCAGCAATAACTGTGATGTACTACTACTCCCAGTCGTTTCAGTAAACAAATAAGATAGATGCAGCACTAACATGATGTGGGATACTAAGCAAAAGTAAAATAATTGTCAGTGAGAAATATGAAGTTAACTCTGATGTGCTGCTATAGCCATCCGTGCGACCTCGTCATTCTCCACCCCATCCGCCTCGCTCTCCTCCGATTGCTGCCCCTGCGACTATCCATCACAACAAAAAGACTATTCCACATACAGAATGGCGTAACAAACACAACAAGACTATCAGATTTCAGTTACAGATCAAGCAAAACTCTCACAATGTTTACGGAGCTGAAAAGCATAATTTCTCGTGGACTACGTCTCAGCATTAATCTGAACCGACCAGAGTTCGTCCGCACGCCTCCGCTGTTCAACAGCTCCGGCAAGTTAGTCTCTTTCTCTCACCGTAGATCCCATTAGGGTTTCTGCGAGTTCGTCGGAGTTCATCTCCGTTCTTCCCTAGATCATATAGTTTTTGATCCAAGTGTAGTACCAATCTTGTGCGGTAGCAGTTTGGCACTTGTTTCTAATATCTAAACGCCATCCCTCTATAGAAGATCTCATCTGAGCATGTGAACTGTCCTGCTGCCGCCACTTTATTTTTAGAATTTTCCTTCATTATCTGAACTGTTGTAAATCCAAAATTATAACATCGATCTGTAAAAACTGTTTGTCCAACACTTAGCAATTTTTCCGCTTCACAGATCTGAAAATCAATAATTGTGCGGGCGGCTTAACTCATAAACCGTAAGCCGCTAGGTACCATTAGTCCCCTTTTAAGCCGCTAATATGAATATCTGCATATTTCAAATGCTCATCTCCCGGCTTAACATAGTAACATTTCACCTTTGAATCCATGATCCGGTTAATAAACAAAATCATAAGCCGGTAATGTTTTCGTCTTATAGGTCTTTTTTCTCAAAAATGGTCAAGACCGTCACTGCCTGCAACTGGGTCGTTTCCCGGGTCACCGAGGAAGATTTGAGAGATTATGTTCAGACTGGCGTTTTAGCCAAAAAAGAAGCCATCCACTGGAGGGTCCCAGGCAATGAGACTCGTCCTGAGCCCAAGGACGGCGAAGTCATCGTTTTTACTGATCACATAAACCGGGGCTTCAGCCCTCCTGGCTCAAAATTCTTCCGCGATGTGCTGCATTTCTTCAAACTCCATCCACAAGACATCGGCCCAAATTCCGTCTCAAACATCTGCAACTTTCAAGTGTTCTGCGAGGTGTACCTTCAACAGGAGCCAACCGTAGAACTATTCAGGGAATTTTACTACTTGAACCGGCAAAATGAATTCACTGATGGGCCTAGTTTGGAGCTAGGCGGCATATCTATACAACGTCGGAAAGAAGCCACCTTCCCAGCTGCCACTCTCCCCAGTCACCCCAAAGACTGGAACCAGACCTGGTTTTATTGTCAAGATACTTCGCCGGAAGGAGAAAACCCCTTGCCGGGTTATCGCGCCAGCCGGCTTAGTAGCAGACATCATCTTCCAGACCGTATCAGCACAGCAGAGCGAAAGAAATATGTACCAGTTTTTGCGAAGATCCGGGCCTTGATTGCCAACGGCTTGACCGGAATTGATCTAGTTCGCTGCTGGGTCGCCTGGAGAGTCTTGCCTCTAAGCCGCCGGCCCGGCTTAATGTGCGAGTATACCGGCGAGCTAACAGATCCTCAGCGCCACTGTCAGATCGAAATAACTGAGGAAGACATCAATAACATGACCAAGACTCTGCTGAATGAGTGCTTGGCAGATTGCAGTCAAGTCGGACTGAGTCCTTTCTGTACTCTGAATAAACCGCCAGCTGTAAGTTTTGAATCAAGCTCATACTTGACTCATATTTTGATTTGTATGGTCTGTTCATACTCATTCAAATGTTTACAGGCCGATTCACCCTTTTGGACCAAGAAGCTTCAAGATAAGCCAAAGAAACTCCGGACGAAGAGCAAGGCTAAAAAGCCTGCTAAGAAGAAAACCAATACCACCGAGTTATTTAACTTAGATGAGAATGATGATGATGAGTCGGAGGTAGAACTTGACTCCCTTGGCTCATTTTTTGTACATCTTATTAATAATGACCATTATCAGGATGATGCGGAAGCCAGCCGTGCAGATGATGACGAGGTAATTATCTTTTCCTCCGGCTCAGAACCTCTGCCAACACAGAAAACTCGACAAGCAAGCCGGAAAGTAAGATTTTCTCACCCTTTAGCTTACTTGGACCCCAACTTTCTTTTGAAGAAGCAGCAAAACGAAGCCCGCCGCACAACCCGGCGCAGTGGCGGTGGAGTTTTGTCCTCCGGCTTACCGAATACCCCAGCACCTCGCAAATGTCGACCGGAGGTTTCAAAACTTTCTGACTTAGATTACCCCAAGGCAGGTTTCTTCCGTCAACCTCTTAATTCGTCTGATTCAAACTATCAGGGAACATCTCACTCCTCCGGCAACTCAACGGGAACTCAAATCCCGGCCTTCAAGACCGTGCCTGGGTAAGGGTGCATTCAATCAGTCGAAACTTCATGCTTTTAATCAATATGCTGACATCTTTGTATTTTATTTTCCAGTGGTATGGCCAAGCCCAGCAAGAAGGCGAAACTGAACAAGCCGGCTGAAGACTCCAACCCTTCTGAGCCGGAAAAACAATTGCCAGAGACCTCTTATCCAACCGCTGAGGCCACCACTGATGATCCACTACCAGAAGAGCACGACGTTACCATCGACCCTATGGTCGTTGAACCGGTTATCCCTAATCCGCCGAGTCCCATCAAGCCTACTGAGGAGAAGGCTGACGATGTCGTCGTCACCGGGTTTGGTTATACAGCGCCGGGTAACCCCACTGTCTTATCCAAGCACAACGCCAAGGAAGAGATTACTGCTGCTGACAAAGGCAAGTGGAAGGTAGACTTAGAAAGCTACGCCCACTTTGGCGCTCAAGAAATCCACTCCAGTTATTTAAACCGCTTATATACCAGCCGTGATTTTGAAGCCGGCTTGGTCAATCTGATGAAGGAACGTTATGAGGTAATTCAATCAACTCTTCCTCATAAGTATATTGCTATCAGCCGCCAAGTCTATAAAGTATGATAGGATTGAATACTCTGTAGACTTTCAAATAGTCATACAAATAGAAGCATATCATCACTAGTAGCCCCCAAGGGCTGGCTTAATTATTATGTTAAGCCGGGACTTCAATTAGCAGTAATTAACTGTGCACCTGCACTTCAATTAGTAGTAATCAACTGTGCACCTGTAGCCCCCAAGGATCGGCTTAATCAACATGAATAAGCCGGGACTTATCACCATGCATGAAACCAATATCACAACATGTAGTCTTTATAAACCGGATCATATCATTTTGTCCGGGTCAGTAGATAAATTTGTCTTAAAAAAGAGCAATAGGCATTAGCCCCCAAGTGCCAAGGAAAATACTTGTATTGTGCTTGGGACTTTAAAAATAATCATGATCATAATACCTTCCATGTTTGTTCATGTCACAGGCTGAACTGACTGAGAAGGATTCACAGCTTAACGATCTGAGGGCCAATGTTAAAACTCAGCAATCCGAGACATCCAAGGCCAAATCAGAACTGAAGACTGCTTTGGAAAACATTGAGCAGCTTAAACAAAGCTTCAATGCTGATAAAACCGGCTGGGAAACCGAGAAGGCGGCTCTATTGAAGAGAGCAGAGGATGTTGAAGCCGCTCTTAAACCGGTGACTGACGAGTTGCCTGGTTTAAGGCAGCAGATCCATAACATGTCATCCGCCATTTTTGGTAAGTAGTAAACATGACTCTTGTCATCCCAATAAACATATTATAAACATCTACCGGCTTATTAACAAGTTTACTGATACATGCTCTCGGAGCATCAAGTTGGGCTCGGATATGCGCATCAGGCTTAAGGCTGTCAATACTCTTGTAGAACAACTATACACCGGTGCTCAACAGACCATTGCTGCTGCAATTCATAAAAAACAGCCGCCCACCCTCATCAAGGAAACTTTGGAAAAGTTGTCAGTGCTGCCCCAAAGGATTGAAGAGTTGAAGTGAGCCTCTGCCAAAGCCGGCGCTTTGACTGCTTTAAGCCGGGCAAAGGCGTGGCAAGCAGATCTTGATCCGGAAGACTTGGCCAATGGTTGCCCAAGTGTGAAAGAGGATGGGTCCCCCTTCAGTGCTGATGACTTTGCAGAAATAGCAAGAGCAATGCGTCCATTAGCAACCCGGCTGGCTGAAGAGACCAATCTATCTCAGTACCAGGCGGCTTATGATGCCAACAATAAGAAGATGAAGGCGCCGGTTCATTCAGAGGTGGATCTGATCCCACCAGAGCGTAAGCATACCTTCGCTCCTGACATTGATCCATCCAACCTTATTGATGATGAAGCTGTGTTTAGAGCTTTGACCGGTATCAACTGGTCTACGCCTGATTTCCAGCCAATGGATAATGAAGGAGCTGCAGACGAAGAGGCGCAGGATGACCCGGAGGCTACAACCCGCCAAAAATAAAAATCTGAATTCATGAGCCGGTGCTAGTCATAGCGTTCTGATGCTATATTAAAAACACTTGTCCTTTTGGGTCTTCAGATGCCTTGTAATAGGCTAGTTTAAACAATTCCGCTTTGTCACGCCATCGTGCGTGTTTTATTCGTATAACACTGCTGATCCATCATTTAAAGATCCGCCACTTATGCTTCTTAGTACCATCAACGATGAAAGGTAGTTTAATCATTTGTTCCTACACATAAACAGATAACAAGTGTCCTGACGGTTTACCCCAGGGCGGGTGACAACACCTCTTTACAAAAACCACTGACTAAACAATTCATGATCAGGGCCGGCTTATCAAAACCTGATATAACAAGAAAATAAACATCATACCTGTGATGTTTAGGCACATTACTGTCTTATCATGTCAGCAAGGGTAACAGCCCAGACAGAACACAACGCCCTGTACACTTTTATTCATACTGCCGACTTATCACGCCATCGCAGCTAGGGTTAACATCCCAAAGCTTAGAGCACAACACTCAAGCAAATAATTATTATGCACTGGTGACGTAAAGTCCAAAGCCAGGCCGGGTTAATAAACTCCGGATAAGTTCATAAAGAAACCATAAGGCAACATAGCCCTCATCGGTTTTTCAATCATGTATTAACATGTCACAAGAGATGAACCTCAAAAAATGTTCAAAATCAAATATAATTTAAAACCCAAGGCTTTCATAGGCCGCCAAGCCTCAAAATCAAGTGCTGTTCAAGGGCCGCACAGCCGCTGAGTTAAACCTTCATTCAAACCTTGTAAGCCGGGCCTCACATGACCAATCGCCGTTTTAACCTTGACAAGTTCAGGGTCTATAAGATTGACTGTCAAGAGTACGACGAGTCATTCCAGGATTACCTGGGCGGAGTGGCAAACTTACAAAGGCAGGATAACCCGGATGTTTTGGTGAATACACCTGGCGTCCAAGCCTATTACAAGGGTCAATCAAAGCTCTGTCCATTAACAGAGCCCCCATGTAATATTTCATTCCAGGCGTATAAGCCGGATCAGTTGGGTAGTCATAGCTATGCTCAATGAGCAGGAAGCCCCCAAGTGATTAGATGAAGTCATAATAGACTCATATTCTTTAGAAATGAAACGACAGAGGCCCTGAATTCAGGGATGCCGGCTTTATTATATTCATCATAATATATACATTGACAAGGTATGTACATCATAAGAGCCAGTGGCTCAGGTGTAATAAGGCCGAAGATGAGCAATATTCCACGGCCGGCGGGTTTCCTCCTCCGACGTGCGTGAGTCCTTGTGGTCTCGAACATCGATAAGGTAGTATGACCCGTTGTTCAGATTTTTGCTTACCACAAAGGGTCCTTCCCAAGGTGGGGATAGCCTGTGCATATCAGTTTGATCCTGGATAAGCCAGAGCACTAAATCGCCTTCTTGAAAGGTCCTGGTTTTAACCCGGCGGCTATGATAACGGCGTAGATCCTGCTGGTAAATCGCCTAACGAGCCACCGCCAGGTCACGCTCCTCATCCAACAGGTCAATAGCATCCTGACGTGCTTTTTCATTATCAGCTTCAACATAAGCCGCCACACGGGGCGAGTCGTGACGGATGTCACTAGGGAGAACCGCCTCTGCTCCATAAACCATGAAGAAAGGCGTGTAACCCGTAGATCTGTTGGGGGTGGTATTGATGCTCCATAATACTGATGGTAATTCCTCTACCCAACAGCCCGGCGTCCTCTGCAAAGGGACCATAAGCCGGGGTCTGATACCTCTCAAGATTTCTTGATTGGCTCTTTCAGCTTGACCGTTAGACTGAGGGTGAGCCACTGATGACACATCAAGCCGGATATGCTCTTGTTGACAGAACTCTTTCATTGCACCCTTAGACAGATTAGTACCATTATCAGTAATGATACTATGAGGGTATCCAAAACGAAAGACCACCTTCTTGATGAATTGAACCGCCGTTGCTGCATCACATTTGCTGACCGGCTCAGCTTCAACCCACTTTGTAAACTTGTCAACAGCTACCAGGAGATGAGTCTTTTTGTCCTTGGACCTTTTAAAAGGCCCAATCATATCCAGCCCCCAGACTGCAAATGGCCAAGTAATTGGAATCATCCTTAATTCTTGAGCCGGTACATGAGCTCGTCTTGAAAATTTCTGATAGCCATCACATTTACTGACCAGGTCTTCTGCATCAGCGTGAGCCGTCAGCCAATAAAACCCGTGACGAAAAGCTTTAGCAACTAGAGATTTAGAGCCAGCATGGTGACCGCAATCTCCTTCATGAATCTCCCTTAAAATTTCATGGCCCTCCTCAGGAGAAACACATCGTTGAAACACCCCTGTAACACTGCATCTATGCAACTCCCCATTGACAATAGTCATTGACTTAGACCTCCGGGTTATTTTCCTGGCCAAGGTTTCATCCTCAGGTAACTCACCCCGGGTCATATAAGCTAAATATGGAACAGTCCAATCAGGAATAACATGGAGAGCTACCACCAACTGTGCTTCCGGGTCAGGGACTGCAAGATCTTCCTCCGTAGGCAATTTAACTGATGGGTTATGCAAAACATCGAGGAAAATATTAGGGGGTACCGGCTTACGCTGAGACCCCAGCCGGCTTAAAGCATCAGCAGCTTCATTTTTCCTATGATCAACATGCTCCACTTGATAACCTTTGAAATGACCAGCAATAGTATCAACCTCTCGGCGATAAGCCGCCATGAGTGGATCCTTTGAATCCCAAGTTCCTGGCACCTGCTGAGCCACTAAGTCTGAGTCGCCAAAACACCTCACCCGGCTTAAATTCATCTCTTTAGCCATCCGAAGACCATGGAGTAAAGCTTCATACTCAGCTGCATTGTTAGTACAAGGGAACATCAACCTTAAAACATTACAAAATTTAACACCTCGCGGGGAAGTCAATATAACTCCAGCCCCCGAGCCTTCCAACTGCCTGGACCCATCAAAATGAATAGTCCAATATGTATTGTCCGGCTTATCCTCAGGCATCTGCAGCTCCGTCCAGTCATTAATGAAATCCACAAGTGCTTGAGACTTTATAGCCGTCTGAGGCATATACTTCAAGCCATGGGGTCCAAGCTCAATAGCCCACTTAGCTATCCTGCCTGTGGCTTCTCTATTTTGAATAATATCCCCCAAGGAAGCAGAACTAACCACAGTGATGGGATGACCGAGGAAATATTGCTTCAACTTGCGGCTAGCCATGAACGCGCCGTAAACCAATTTCTGCCAATGTGGGTATCTCTGTTTGGATTCAATGAGCACCTCACTGACATAATAAACCGGCCTTTGAGTCGGATACTCCTTGCCTGACTCTTTCCTTTCAACCACAATTGCCACACTGACAGCTCTATTGTTTGCAGCCACATATAAAAGCAAGGGCTCCTTCTCAATAGGAGCTGCAAGAACCGGCGGCTCAGCCAGCTATTTCTTAAGCGACTCAAACGCCTCATTGGCAGCATCACTCCAGACAAAGTTATCTGTCTTCTTCATCATTTGATACAAAGGGACAGCCTTTTCTCCCAGCCGGCTGATAAACCGGCTCAAAGCTGCAATCCGGCCTGCCAATCGCTGGACGTCATTGATACATGCCGGCTTAGCCAAGGAAGTGATAGCCTTGATTTTCTCCGGGTTAGCTTCAATGCCTCTCTCAGAAACCAGGAAACCCAATAGTTTGTCTGCTGGCACGCCAAAGACGCATTTGGCTAGGTTAAGCATCATTTTGTAGATCCGGAGATTGTCAAAGGTTTCTTTCAAATCATCTATCAAAGTCTCTTTCTTCCTGGACTTCACAACAATATCATCCACATAGACGTGAACATTGCGTCCGATCTGGCCATGGAGACAATTCTGAATGCACCGTTGGTAAGTTGCCTGGGCACTCTTGAGCCCAAAGGGCATAGACACATAGCAGAAGGCTCCAAAGGGAGTGATGAAAGCTGTCTTCTCCTGGTCCTTAACTGCCATTTTAATCTGATGATACCCAGAGTAAGCATCCAAAAAGCTCAAACGCTCACAACCCGCCATAGCATCAATAATCTGATCAATACGAGGGAGAGCAAAAGGGTCAGCCGGACAGGCCTTATTAAGGTCTGTATAATCCACACATATACGCCAAGTGCCGTTTTTCTTAAGCACCAGCACCGGGTTAGCTAACCACTCAGGATGAAAAACCTCAATGATGAATCCAGCGGCTAAGAGCCGGGCCACTTCTTCACCAATTACCTTGCGCCTCTCTTCATTGAAACGACGAAGAAACTGCTTGACCGGTTTAAATCTTGGATCAACATTAAGAGTGTGCTCAGCGAGTTCCCTCGGTACACCTGGCATGTCAGAAGATTTCCATGCAAAGATGTCCCGGTTCTCACGGATGAACTCAATGAGCGCGCTTTCCTATTTCGGATCCATGTTGACACTTATACTGAACTATTTGGATGAGTCACCAGGAACAAAATCGACCAACTTAGTGTCATCTGCCGACTTAAATTTCAACAGGGGGTCATTCTCTGTAGTTGGCTTCTTCAAAGGTGTCATATCCGCCGGGTCAACATTATCCTTAGAAAACTTCAACTCCTCGGTGGCACAGGCCGACTCAGCATACGCAGCATCACCCTCTTCACAATCCAGAGCAATCTTCCTATCACCGTGCATCGTGATGGTACCCTTATGACCCGGCATTTTAAGTTGTAAATAAACATAACAAGGCCGTGCCATGAACTTGGCGTAAGCCGGCCGCCCGAACAAGGCGTGATACGGGCTTTTGATCTTGACCACCTCAAAGGTTAATTTTTCAACTCTGAAATCATGGTCATCTCCAAAGGCTACCTCCAGGGTTATCTTACCCACTGGATATGCCGACTTACCAGGCACCACCCCATGGAAAACAGTAGAAGACGTCTGAAGATCTTTGTCAGACAGATTCATGCGACGAAAAGTATCATAATAAAGGATATTGATACTACTGCCCCCATCCATGAGTACTTTTGTAAGCTTATATCCTCCTACCTGAGGAGCCACCACCAATGCCAACTGACCTGGATTATCAACCCGGGGCGGGTGGTCCTCACGACTCCATACGATGGTCTGCTCAGACCACTTTAAATAACGAGGTACCGTCGGCTCAACCGAGTTTACTGCTCTTTTATGGAGCTTCTGATCCGCTTACATAAACTTGTGGTGAAAACGTGGTACTATCCACTATTCAACTGCTTCGGGTTACTCTGATAACCAGACTGCTGTTGCTGATTCCCTTGACTAGATTGCTAATTAAAGCCACGTTGATTGCCTTGGCCCTGAAAGCCAGAGTTTGAACCGCCACCACCAAAGCCAGGCCCATGAGAGTCGGGTCCTGAACCGCCATTCGGGCCATGATTGTTCTGGAAAAAATTGGAATTCCTATATTCCTTCATGATGAAGCAATCCTTCCACAGATGAGTGGTCGGCTTCTCGTGCGTACTATGCTTTGGACAAGGCTGATTCATCATCGCTTCAAGGTTAAATTTTGGCCCCCCAAACCGGGCCGGCTTTCCCTTGCGACGCTGATTATTATTCTGCGTATTGGTGTTAGCCACAAAGTCTAAGTTGACATCAGCCTTGCGCTTACCATTGCCGCCTTGACCTGCTGGGTTATGCTGCTGCCCTTTCGTATTGCTGCTTCTTTTTCCCTTCCCCAGCTTCTCATCATCAGACTCGGGGTCCTTGGTATTATCAGAGTCGGCATACTTGACGAGTGCCGCCATGAGCTCCCCCATGTCGTTGCAGTGGCGTTTAAGCCGCCCCAGCTTCTGCTTAAGGGGAAGGAAACGGCAATTCTTCTCCAACATCAGGACTGCTGAACCGGCGTTGATATTGTCCGACGAGTGTATAATAGCTGAGATCCGGCGCACCCAATGTGTTGTTGACTCGCCTTCACCTTGGACACAAGAATCCAAATCCAGGATTGACATAGGTTGCTTGCATGTGTCTTTAAAATTTTGTATGAAACGAGCTTTCAACTCTGCCCATGATCTAATGGAGTTAGCAGGGAGCCCCTTCAGCCAAGTATGAGTCGGCCTATCCAACATCATGGTGAAATACTTGGCACATGCAGCATCACTAACATCTAGCATCTCCATGGCCATCTCATAGCTCTCGATCCAAGCCTCAGGGGGCTGATCCGCTATATAATTAGGCACCTTACGAGGGCCCTTGAAATCCTTAGGCAAACGCTCATTGCGTAGAGCTGGCACTAAACATGGCACACCCAAAGTTTTGGAGGTCACTCCTGCCTCCACCGATGCAGATGGATAAACCGGCGACTGTTGTTGAGCCGCCAGTTGAGCCGCCAGCTCAGCCTCCCGACGCGCCCTGCCTTGATCCACCAAGGTCTGAGCATCACCACCACCGTGCGCCGGGTTATGCCCACGAGGCTGGTTATGGTGCTGTTCACTGCTTGAAACTGCTGGCGACTCAATACGTCGGCTATAACTCCGGCTGGGCCGAGGGGTTGAGTGAATCCTTTCGCGACTATACGAATAAGCCGCCTGCTGATCCAACGCTGTCTGAAGAAGCTCTCTAACCCTCCGTGTCTCTACCGCAGCTGGTGACTCGCCTTCAACTGGCAGGGCCGCCAATCATGTTGCCGCAGCAATCATATTATCCAAAGGGTTAGAACAATGACCCGGAGGTGTCGGAACATGCTGAGGCGGGGTATTATTCAAACGAGGCGGGTCCATCACGTGCGGCTGAATCGGCGTTCCGGTTACAGGTGCTTCGACCACCCTGTTCACCACGGGCGGGTCACCGGTTCCTGCTCCAGGCGTGTTGAAGAGGTTCCTTGCCTCATAAACCGGGGGTAGTCGACTCTGGTGCCTCCTCATGATCTCGTTTGAAGCGTTCTGATCCAATGTGAGCCAGAAGGAGTCTGCCTGAATCCGTTGTGCTTGGGCTGTTGGGGAACGTAGTAATTTGAAAAAAATTCCTACGCACACACAGGATCATGGTGATGCATAGCAACGAGAGGGGAGAGTGTGTCCACGTACCCTCGTAGACCGAAAGCGGAAGCGTTAGCACAACGCGGTTGATGTAGTCGTACGTCTTCACGATCCGACCGATCCAAGTACCGAACGCACGGCACCTCCGAGTTCAGCACATGTTCAACTCGATGACGTCCCGTGAGCTCCGATCCAGCAAAGCTTCACAGGAGAGTTTCGTCAGCACGACAGCGTGGTGACGGTGATGATGATGCTACCGACGCAGGGCTTCGCCTAAGCACCGCTACGATATGATCGAGGTGGATTATGGTGGAGGGGGGCACCGCACACGGCTAAGAGATCAATGATCAATTGTTGTGTACATACCTTGACAAAGTTTTTGAAGTAGTTCAAAATGGAACAGTCAAAGAAGGAGTTCTTGCCTGTGTTTTAAGGTGTGAAGTTGAGTGAAGACTCAAAACCCGACCACGGCAGAAAATAGAAAGAGAATGAAAAGTCATTCCCTGTGCCTCAATCATAGGTTCTATAAAGTATGCTATGCTGTGTAACAGATCTATTGTATACCCTACATTGAGTTTGGTAAGGGAGTACAATAGTGACTAGGAGTAGATCACTGGACAACGGTCAAAATTATCCTTAGTGGAATAAGGATATGTTTCTCGATTATGGAGGTGCCAAAAGGTTCGTCGTAAAGGGTCACGTCGATACAAGTTTTGACACTGATCCAGATGACTCTAAGTCTCAATCTGGATACATATTGAAAGTGGGAGCAATTAGCTAGAGTAGCTCCGTGCGGAGCATTGTTGACATAGAAATTTGCAAAATACATACGGATCTGAATTTGGCAGACCCATTGACTAAACTTCTCTCACAAGCAAAACATGATCACACCTTAGTACTCTTTGGGTGTTAATCACATGGCGATGTGAACTAGATTATTGACTCTAGTAAACCCTTTGGGTGTTGGTCACATGACAATGTGAACTATGGATATTAATCACATGGTGATGTGAACTGTTGGTGTTAAATCACATGGCGATGTGAACTAGATTATTGACTCTAGTGCAAGTGGGAGACTGAAGGAAATATGCCCTAGAGGCAATAATAAAGTTATTATTTATTTCCTTATTTCATGATAAATGTTTATTATTCATGCTAGAGTTGTATTAACCGGAAACATAATACATGTGTGAATACATAGACAAACAGAGTGTCACAAGTATGCCTCTACTTGACTAGCTCGTTGATCAAAGATGGTTATGTTTCCTAACCATAGACATGAGTTATCATTTGATAAACGGGATCACATCATTAGGAGAAAGATGTGATTGACTTGACCCATTCCGTTAGCTTAGCACTTGATCGTTTAGTACGTTGCTATTGCTTTCTTCATGACTTATACATGTTCCTATGACTATGAGATTATGCAACTCCCGTTTACCGGAGGAACACTTTGTGTGCTACCAAACGTCACAACATAACTGGGTGATTATAAAGGTGCTCTACAGGTGTCTCCGAAGGTACTTGTTGAGTTGGCATATTTCGAGATTAGGATTTGTCACTCCGATTGTCGGAGAGGTATCTCTGGGCCCACTCGGTAATGCACATCACTATAAGCCTTGCAAGCATTGTAACTAATGAGTTAGTTGCGGGATGATGTATTACGGAACGAGTAAAAAGACTTGCCGGTAACGAGATTGAGCTAGGTATTGAGATACCGATGATCGAATCTCGGGCAAGTAACATACCGATGACAAAGGGAACAACGTATGTTGTTATGCGGTTTGACCGATAAAGATCTTCGTAGAATATGTAGGAACCAATATGAGCATCCAGGTTCCGCTATTGGTTATTGACCGGAGACGTGTCTCGGTCATGTCTACATAGTTCTCAAACCCGTAGGGTCCGCACGCTTAAAGTTCTGTGACGATTTGTATTATGAGTTTATGTGTTTTGATGTACCGAAGGTAGTTCGGAGTCCCGGATGAGATCGGGGACATGACGAGGAGTCTCGAAATGGTCGAGACGTAAAGATCGATATATTGGACGACTATATTCGGACATCGGAAAGGTTCCGAGTGGTTCGGGTATTTTTCGGAGTACCGGGGAGTTACGGGAATACGGGGAAGAAGTATATGGGCCTTATTGGGCTTTAGGGGAGAGAGAGAGAGGTAGGCCGCGTTCCCCCCCAAGGCCTAGTCCGAATTGGACTAGGGGGAGGGGCTGCGCCCCCTCCTTCCTTCTCTTCTCTCTTCCCCTTCCTTCTCTCCTACTCCTACTACTTGGAAGGGGGGGGGGGGAATCCTACTCCCGGTGGGAGTAGGACTCCTCCAGGGCGCGCCATAGCTAGGCCGGCCCTCTCCCCTCCTCCACTCCTTTATATACGTGGCCAGGGGCACCCCATAGACACAACAATTAATCATTGATCTCTTAGCCGTGTGCGGTGCCCCCCTCCACCATAATCCACCTCGATCATATCGTAGCGGTGCTTAGGCGAAGCCCTGCGTCGGTAGCATCATCATCACCGTCACCACGCCGTCGTGCTGACGAAACTCTCCTGTGAAGCTTTGCTGGATCGGAGCTCGCGGGACGTCATCGAGTTGAACGTGTGCTAAACTCGGAGGTGCCGTGCGTTCGGTACTTGGATCGGTCGAATCGTGAAGACGTACGACTACATCAACCGCGTTGTGCTAACGCTTCTGCTTTTGGTCTACGAGAGTACGTGGACACACTCTCCCCTCTCGTTGCTATGCATCACCATGATCCTGTGTGTGCGTAGGAAATTTTTGAAATTACTACGTTTCCCAACAGTGGTATCAGAGAATAATTGTTGTTCTGTTTACATGAATAAAAACCTTCTATGGTCATACACCCAATGTAAATGGTTTATTGAATCTCGATCGTAGTGATACACATATTCATAATATTGAAACCAAAATATGCAAAGTTAGTAATGATAGTGCAACTTATTTGTGGCACTGCCATTTAGGTCATATTGGTGTAAAGCGCATGAAGAAACTCCATACTGATGGACTTTTGGAATCACTTGATTATGAATCATTTGATGCTTGCGGACCATGCCTCATGGGCAAGATGACTAAAACTCCATTCTCCGGAACAATGGAGCGAGCTACGGACTTATTGGATATAATACATACCGATGTATGCGGTCCGATGAGTATTGAGGCTCGCGGCGGGTATCGTTATTTTCTGACCTTCACAGATGATTTGAGCAGATATGGGTATATCTACTTAATGAAACACAAGTCTGAAACGTTTGAAAAGTTCAAAGAATTTCAGAGTGAAGTAGAAAATCATCGTAACAAGAAAATAAAGTTTCTACGATCTTATCGCGGAGGCAAATATTTGAGTTACGAGTTTGGTCTTCATTTAAAATGTGGAATAGTTTCGCAACTCATGCCACCTGGAACACCACAGCGTAATGGTGTGTCCGAACATTGTAACCGTACTTTATTAGATATGGTGCGATCTATGATGTCTCTTACCGATTTACCGCTATCGTTTTGGGGTTATGCATTAGAGACAGCTGCATTCACGTTTAATAGGGCACCATCTAAATCCGTTGAGACGACACCGTATGAACTGTGGTTTGGCAAGAAACCTAAGTTGTCGTTTCTTAAAGTTTGGGGCTGCGATGCTTATGTGAAAAAGCTTCAGCCTGATAAGCTCGAACCCAAATCGGAGAAGTGCGTCTTCATAGGATACCCAAAAGAAACTGTTGGGTACACCTTCTATCACAGATCCGAAGGCAAGATATTTGTTGCTAAGAATGGATGCTTTCTAAGAGAAGGAGTTTCTCTCGAAAGAAGTGAGTGGGAGGAAAGTAGAACTTGATGAGGTAGTGGTACCTTCTCTTAAATTGGAAAGTAGTTCATCACAGAAATCAGTTCCAGTGATGCCTACACCAATTAGTGAGGAAGCTAATGATGATGATCATGAAACTTCAGATCAAGTTACTACAGAACCTCGTAGGTCAACCAGAGTACGTTCCGCTCCAGAGTGGTACGGTAATCCTGTTCTGGAAGTCATGTTACTAGACCATGACGAACCTACGAACTATGAGGAAACGATGATGAGCCCAGATTCCGCGAAATGGCTTGAGGCCATGAAATCTGACATGGGATCCATGTATGAGAACAAAGTATGGACTTTGGTTGACTTGCCCGATGATCGGCAAGCCATAGAAAATAAATGGATCTTCAAGAGGAAGACGGACGCTGATAGTAGTGTTACTATCTACAAAGCTAGACTTGTCGAAAAAGGTTGTTGACAAAGTTCAAGGAGTTGACTACGATGAAACTTTCTCACCCGTAGCGATGCTTAAGTCCGTCCGAATCATGTTAGAAATTGCCGCATTTTATGATTATGAAATTTGGCAAATGGATGTAAAGACTGCATTCCTGAATGGATTTCTGGAAGAAGAGTTGTATATGATGCAACCTGAAGGTTTTATCGATCCAAAGGATGCTAACAAAGTGTGCAAGCTCCAGCGATCCATCTATGGACTGGTGCAAGCATCTCGGAGTTGGAATATACGCTTTGATGAGTTGATCAAAGCATATAGTTTTATACAGACTTGCGGTGAAGCCTGTATTTACAAGAATGTGAGTGGGAGCACTACAGCATTTCTGATAAGTATATGTGAATGACATATTGTTGATCGGAAATAATGTAGAATTTTCTGGAAAGCATAAAGGAGTATTTGAAAGGAGTTTTTCACAGAAAGACCTCGGTGAAGCTGCTTACATATTGAGCATCAAGATCTATAGAGATAGATCAAGACGCTTGATAAGATTTTTCAATGAGTACATACCTTGACAAAGTTTTTGAAGTAGTTCAAAATGGAACAGTCAAAGAAGGAGTTCTTGCTTGTGTTTTAAGGTGTGAAGTTGAGTGAAGACTCAAAACCCGACCACGGCAGAAAATAGAAAGAGAATGAAAAGTCATTCCCTATGCCTCAGTCATAGGTTCTATAAAGTATGCTATGCTGTGTAACAGATCTATTGTATACCCTACATTGAGTTTGGCAAGGGAGTACAATAGTGACTAGGAGTAGATCACTGGACAGCGGTCAAAATTATCCTTAGTGGAATAAGGATATGTTTCTCGATTATGGAGGTGCCAAAAGGTTCGTCGTAAAGGGTCACGTCGATACAAGTTTTGACACTGATCCAGATGACTCTAAGTCTCAATCTGGATACATATTGAAAGTGGGAGCAATTAGCTAGAGTAGCTCCGTGCGGAGCATTGTTGACATAGAAATTTGCAAAATACATACGGATCTGAATTTGGCAGACCCATTGACTAAACTTCTCTCACAAGCAAAACATGATCACACCTTAGTACTCTTTGGGTGTTAATCACATGGCGATGTGAACTAGATTATTGACTCTAGTAAACCCTTTGGGTGTTGGTCACATGACAATGTGAACTATGGATATTAATCACATGGTGATGTGAACTGTTGGTGTTAAATCACATGGCGATGTGAACTAGATTATTGACTCTAGTGCAAGTGGGAGACTGAAGGAAATATGCCCTAGAGGCAATAATAAAGTTATTATTTATTTCCTTATTTCATGATAAATGTTTATTATTCATGCTAGAATTGTATTAACCGAAAACATAATACATGTGTGAATACATAGACAAACAGAGTGTCACTAGTATGCCTCTACTTGACTAGCTCGTTGATCAAAGATGGTTATGTTTCCTAACCATAGACATAAGTTGTCATTTGATAAACGGGATCACATCATTAGGAGAATGATGTGATTGACTTGACCCATTCCGTTAGCTTAGCACTTGATCATTTAGTACGTTGCTATTGCTTTCTTCATGACTTATACATGTTCCTATGATTATGAGATTATGCAACTCCCGTTTACCGGAGGAACACTTTGTGTGCTACCAAACGTCACAACGTAACTGGGTGATTATAAAGGTGCTCTACAGGTGTCTCCGAAGGTACTTGTTGAGTTGGCGTATTTCGAGATTAGGATTTGTCACTCCGATTGTCGGAGAGGTATCTCTGGGCCCACTCGGTAATGCACATCACTATAAGCCTTGCAAGCATTGTAACTAATGAGTTAGTTGCGGGATGATGTATTATAGAATGAGTAAAGAGACTTGCCGATAACGAGATTGAACTAGGTATTGAGATACCGACGATCGAATCTCGGGCAAGTAACATACCGATGACAAAGGGAACAACGTATGTTGTTATGCGGTTTGACCGATAAAGATCTTCGTAGAATATGTAGGAACCAATATGAGCATCCAGGTTCCGCTATTGGTTATTGACCGGAGACGGTTCTCGGTCATGTCTACATAGTTCTCGAACCTGGTGGGTCCGCACGCTTAAAGTTCTGTGGCGATTTGTATTATGAGTTTATGTGTTTTGATGTACCGAAGGTAGTTCGGAGTCCCGGATGAGATCGGGGACATGACGAGGAGTCTCGAAATGGTTGAGACGTAAAGATCGATATATTGGACGACTATATTCGGACATCGGAAAGATTCCGAGTGGTTCGGGTATTTTTCGGAGTACCGGGGAGTTACGGGAATACGGGGAAGAAGTATATGTGCCTTATTGGGCTTTAGGGGAGAGAGAGAGGCAGGCCGCGCGCCCCCCCAAGGCCTAGTCCGAATTGGACTAGGGGGAGGGGCTGCGCCCCCTCCTTCCTTCTCTTCTCTCTTCCCCTTCCTTCTCTCCTACTCCTACTACTTGGAAGGGGGGAAATCCTACTCCCGGTGGGAGTAGGACTCCTCCAGGGCGCGCCATAGCTAGGCCGGCCCTCTCCCCTCCTCCACTCCTTTATATACGTGGCCAGGGGGCACCCCATAGGCACAAAAATTGATCATTGATCTCTTAGCCGTGTGCGGTGCCCCCCTCCACCATAATCCACCTCGATCATATCGCAGCGGTGCTTAGGCGAAGCCCTGCGTCGGTAGCATCATCATCACCGTCACCACGCCGTCGTGCTGACGAAACTCTCCTGTGAAGCTTTGCTGGATCGGAGCTCGCGGGACGTCATCGAGTTGAACGTGTGCTGAACTCGGAGGTGCCGTGCGTTCGGTACTTGGATCGGTCGGATCGTGAAGACGTACGACTACATCAACCGCGTTGTGCTAACGCTTCCGCTTTCGGTCTACGAGGGTACGTGGACATACTCTCCCCTCTCGTTGCTATGCATCACCATGATCCTGTGTGTGGATTATGGAGGAGGAGGCCGGCCCTCACAGGGAGCGCCCAAGGTGTGGAGTCCTACTAGGACCCCCTAGTCCTAGTAGGATTCCACCTCCCACATGGAATAGGAAAAGGGGAAGGGAGAAGGAGAAGGAAGGAAGGGGGCGCCCACTTTCCCTAGTCCAATTCGGACCAGTCCATGGGGAAGGGGCGCAGCCACCCTTGAGGCCTTTCTCTCCTTTCCCGTATGGCCCATTAAGGCCCAATACGAATTCCCGTAACTCTCCGGTACTCCGAAAAATACCCGAATCACTCGGAACCTTTTCGATGTCCGAATATAGCCTTCCAATATATCGATCTTTACCTCTCGACCATTTAGAGACTCCTCATCATGTCCCCGATCTCATCCGGGACTCCGAACAAACTTCGGTCATCAAATCACATAAACTCATAATACCGATCGTCACTGAACTTTAAGCGTGCGGACCCTACGGGTTCGAGAACTATGTAGACATGACCGAGACACGTCTCCGGTCAATAACCAATAGCGGAACCTGGATGCTCATATTGGCTCCCACATATTCTACGAAGATCTTTATCGGTCAAACCGCATAACAACATACGTTGTTCCCTTTGTCATCGGTATGTTACTTGCCCGAGATTCGATCGTCGGTATCTCAATACCTAGTTCAATCTCGTTATCGGCAAGTCTCTTTACTCATTCTATAATACATCATCCCGCAACTAACTCATTAGTTACAATGCTTGCAAGGCTTATAGTGATGTGCATTACCGAGTGGGCCCAGAGATACCTCTCCGACAATCGGAGTGACAAATCCTAATCTCGAAATACGCCAACTCAACAAGTACCTTCGGAGACACCTGTAGAGCACCTTTATAATCACCCAGTTACGTTGTGACGTTTGGTAGCACACAAAGTGTTTCTCCGGTAAACGGGAGTTGCATAATCTCATAGTCATAGGAACATGTATAAGTCATGAAGAAAGCAATAGCAATATACTAAACGATCAAGTGCTAAGCTAACGGAATGGGTCAAGTCAATCACATCATTCTCCTAATGATGTGATCCCGTTAATCAAATGACAACTCATGTCTATGGTTAGGAAACATAACCATCTTTGATTAACGAGCTAGTCAAGTAGAGGCATACTAGTGACACTCTATTTTGTCTATGTATTCACACATGTATCAAGTTTCCGGTTAATACCATTCTAGCATGAATAATAAACATTTATCATGACATAAGGAAATAAAATAATAACTTTATTATTGCCTCTAGGGCATATTTCCTTCAGTCTCCCACTTGCACTAGAGTCAATAATCTAGTTCACATCGCCATGTGATTTAACACCAATAGTTCACATCACCATGTGATTAACACCCATAGTTCACATCGCTATGTGACCAACACTCAAAGGGTTTACTAGAGTCAATAATCTAGTTCACATCGCCATGTGTTTAACACCCAAAGAGTACTAAGGTGTGATCAAGTTTTGCTTGTGAGAGAAGTTTAGTCAATGGGTCTGCCACATTCAGATCCGTATGTATTTTGCAAATTTCTATGTTTGCAATGCTCTGCACGGAGCTACTCTAGCTAATTGCTCCCACTTTCAATATGTATCCAGATTGAGACTCTGAGTCATCTGGATCGGTGTAAAAGCTTGCATCGACGTAACCTTTTACGACGAACTCTTATCACCTCCATAACCGAGAAATATTTCCTTAGTCCTCTTAGGTAACTAAGGATAACTTTGACCGCTATCCAGTGATCTATCCCTAGATCACTATCGTACCTCCTTGCTAAACTCATAGCAAGGCACACAACTGGTCTGGTACATAGCATGGCATACTTTATAGAACCTATGGCTGAGGCATAGGGAATGACTTTCATTCTCTCTCTATCTTCTGCCGTGGTCTTGCTTTGAGTCTTACTCAACTTTATTCCTTGAATACAGGCAAGAACTCTTTCTTTGACTGATACTTTTTGAACTCCTTCAAAACTTTGTCAAGGTATGTGCTTTGTGAAAGTCTTATTAAGCGTCTCGATCTATCCCTATAGATCTTGATGCTCAATACTTAAGCAGCTTCACCGAGGTCCTTTATTGAAAAATTCTTATTCAAGTATCCTTCTATGCTATCCAGAAATTCTATATCATTCCCAATCAGCAATATGTCATCCACATATAATATCAGAAATGCTACAGAGCTCCCACTCACTTTCTTGTAAATACAGGCTTCACCATAAGTCTGTATAAAACCATATGCTTTGATCACCTTATCAAAGCGTATATTCCTACTCCGAGATGCTTGCACCAGTCCATAGATGGATCGCTGGAGCTTGCACACTTTGTTAGCACCTTTAGGATTGACAAAACCTTCTGGTTGCATCATATACAACTCTTCTTTAATAAATCCATTAAAAAAATGTAGTTTTGACATCCATTTGCCAGATTTCATAAAATGCGGCAATTGCTAACATGATTCGGACAGACTTAAGCATCGATACGAGTGAGAAAATCTCATCGTAGTCAACACCTTGAACTTGTCGAAAACCTTTTGCGACAATTCGAGCTTTGTAGATAGAAACACTACTATCAGCGTCTGTCTTCCTCTTGAAGATCCATTTATTCTCAATGACTTGCCGATCATCGGGCAAGTCAACCAAAGTCCATACTTTGTTCTCATACATGGATCACATCTCAGATTTCATGGCCTCAAGCCATTTCGCGGAATCTGGGCTCATCATCGCTTCCTCATAGTTCGTAGGTTCGTCATGGTCTAGTAACATGACTTCCAGAACAGGATTACCGTACCACTCTGGAGCGGAACGTACTCTGGTTGACCTACGAGGTTCTGTAGTAACTTGATCTGAAGTTTCATGATCATCATCATTAGCTTCCTCACTAATTGGTGTAGGCATCACTGGAACTGATTTCTGTGATGAACTACTTTCCAATTCAAGAGAAGGTACCACTACCTCATCAAGTTCTACTTTCCCCCCACTCACTTCTTTCGAGAGAAACTCCTTCTCTAGAAAGGATCCATTCTTAGCAACAAATATCTTGCCTTCGGATCTGTGATAGAAGGTGTACCCAACAGTTTCTTTTGGGTATCCTATGAAGACGCACTTCTCCGATTTGGGTTCGAGCTTATCAGGCTGAAGCTTTTTCACATAAGCATCGCAGCCGCAAACTTTAAGAAACGACGCTTAGGTTTCTTGCCAAACCACAGTTCATACGGTGTCGTCTCAATGGATTTAGATGGTGCCCTATTAAACGTGAATGCAGTTGTCTCTAATGCATAACCCCAAAACGATAGTGGTAAATCGGTAAGAGACATCATAGATCGCACCATATCTAATAAAGTACGGTTACGACATTCGGACACACCATTACACTGTGGTGTTCCAGGTGGCGTGAGTTACGAAACTATTCCACATTTTTAAATTAAGACCAAACTCGTAACTCGAATATTTGCCTCCGCGATCAGATCGTAGAAACTTCATTTTCTTGTTACGATGATTTTCTACTTCACTCTGAAATTCTTTGGACTTTTCAAACGTTTCAGACTTGTGTTTCATTAAGTAGATATACCCATATCTGCTCAAATCATCTGTGAAGGTCAGAAAATAACGATACCCGCCGCGAGCCTCAATACTTATCGGACCGCATACATCGGTATGTATTATTTCCAATAAGTCCGTAGCTCGCTCCATTGTTCCGGCGAACGGAGTTTTAGTCATCTTGCCCATGAGGCATGGTTCGCAAGCATCAAATGATTCATAATCAAGTGATTCCAAAAGTCCATCAGTATGGAGTTTCTTCATGCGCTTTACACCAATATGACCTAAACGGCAGTGCCACAAATAAGTTGCACTATCATTACTAACTTTTCATCTTTTGGCTTCAATATTATGAATATGTGTATCACTACGATCGAGATTCAATAAACCATTTACATTGGGTGTATGACCATAGAAGGTTTTTATTCATGTAAACAGAACAACAATTATTCTCTGACTTAAATGAATAACCGTATTGCAATAAACATGATCCAATCATATTCATGCTCAACGCAAACACCAAATAACATTTATTTTGCAATAAACATGATCCAATCATATTCATGCTCAACGCAAACACCAAATAACATTTATTTAGGTTCAACACTAATCCCAAAAATAGAGGGAGTGTGCGATGATGATCTTATCAACCTTGGAATCTCTTCCAACACACATCATCACCTCGTCCTCAACTAGTCTCTGTTCATTTTGCAACACCTGTTTCGAGTTACTAATCATAGCAACTGAACCGGTATCAAATACCCAGGGGCTACTATGAACACTAGTAAAATACACATCAATAACATGTATATCAAATATACCTCTGTTCACTTTGCCATCCTTCTTATCCGCCAAATACTTGGGGCAGTTTCGCTTCCAGTGACCAGTCCCTTTGCAGTAGAAGCACTCAGTTTCAGGCTTAGGTCCAGACTTGGGCTTCTTCCCGGGAGTAGCAACTTGCTTGCTATTCTTTTTGAAGTTCCCCTTCTTCCCTTTGCCCTTTTTCTTGAAACTAGTGGTCTTGTTAACCATCAACACTTGATGCTCTTTCTTGATTTCTACCTTCGTTGATTTCAGCATCACGAAGAGCTTGGGAATCATTTTTGTCATCCCTTGCATATTATAGTTCATCACAAAGTTCCAGTAACTTGGTGATAGTGACTAGAGAATTCTGTCAATTACTATCTTATCTGGAAGATTAACTCCCACTTGATTCAAGCAACTGTAGTACTCAGACATTCTGAGCACATGCTCACTAGTTGAGCTATTCTCCTCCATCTTGTAGGCAAAGTATTTGTCAGAGGTCTCATACCTCTCGACACGGGCATGAGTCTGAAATACCGATTTCAGCTCTTGGAACATCTCATATGCTCCGTGGCGTTCAAAATGTTTCTGAAGTCCCGATTCTAAGCCGTAAATCATGGCGCACTAAACTATCAAGTAGTCATCATATCGAGCTTGCTAAACGTTCATAACGTTTGCATCTGCTCCTGCAATAGGTCTGTCACCTAGCGGTGCATCAAGGACATAATTCTTCTGCGCAGCAATGAGGATAATCCTCAGATCACGGAACTAGTCCGCATCATTGCTACTATCATCTTTCAACTTAGTTTTCTCTAGGAACATATCAAAATTCAAAGGAACAGTAGCACGGGCCATTGATCTACAACAACATAGACATGCAAAATACTATCAGGTACTAAGTTCATGATAAATTTAAGTTCAATTAATCATATTACTCAAGAACTCCCACTTAGATAGACATCTCTCTAATCATCTAAGTGATCACGTGATCCAAATCAACTAAACCATAACCGATCATCACGTGAAATGGAGTAGTTTTCAATGGTGAACATCACTATGTTGATCATATCTACTATATGATTCACGCTCGACCTTTCGGTCTCAGTGTTCCGAGGCCATATCTGCATATGCTAGGCTCGTCAAGTTTAACCCGAGTATTCTGCGTGTGCAAAACTGGCTTGCACCCGTGGTAGATGAACGTTGAGCTTATCACACCCGATCATCACGTGGTGTCTGGCACCGACGAACTTTGGCAACGTGCATACTCAGGGAGAACCTTTTACCTGAAATTTAGGTGAGGAGTATATAATCTCTACCGTCAAACAAAGCAAAATAAGATGCATAAAGGATAAACATCACATGCAATCAATATAAGTGATATGATATGGCCATCATCATCTTGTGCTTGTGATCTCCATCTCCGAAGCACCGTCATGATCACCATCGTTACTGGCGCGACACCTTGATCTCCATCGTAGCATCGTTGTCGTCTCGCCAACTATTGCTTCTACGACTATCGCTACCGCTTAGTGATAAAGTAAAGCAATTACAGGGCGACTGCATTGCATACAATAAAGCGACAACCATATGGCTCCTGCCAGTTGCCGATAACTCAGTTACAAAACATGATCATCTCATACAATAAAATATAGCATCATGTCTTGACCATATCACATCACAACATGCCCTGCAAAAACAAGTTAGACGTCCTCTACTTTGTTGTTGCAAGTTTTACGTGGCTGCTACGGGCTGAGCAAGAACCGTTCTTACCTACGCATCAAAACCACAACGACAGTTCGTCAAGTTAGTGCTGTTTTAACCTTCACAAGGACCGGGCGTAGCCACACTCGGTTCAACTAAAGTTGGAGAAACTGATACCCGCTAGTCACCTGTGTGCAAAGCACGGCGGTAAAACCAGTCTCGCGTAAGCGTACGCGTAATGTCGGTCCGGGTCGCTTCATCCAACAATACCGCCGAACCAAAGTGTGACATGCTGGTAAGCAGTATGACTTGTATCGCCCACAACTCACTTGTGTTCTACTCGTGCATATAACATCTACGCATAAAACCTGGCTTGGATGCCACTGTTGGGGAACGTAGTAATTTCAAAAAAATTCCTACGCACACACAGGATCATGGTGATGCATAGCAACGAGAGGGGAGAGTGTGTCCACGTACCCTCGTAGACCGAAAGCGGAAGCGTTAGCACAACGCGGTTGATGTAGTCGTACGTCTTCACGATCCGACCGATCCAAGTACCGAACGCACGGCACCTTCGAGTTCAGCACACGTTCAACTCGATGACGTCCCGTGAGCTCCGATCCAGCAAAGCTTCACAGGAGAGTTTCGTCAGCACGACGGCATGGTGACGGTGATGATGATGCTACCGACGCAGGGCTTCGCCTAAGCACCGCTACGATATGATCGAGGTGGATTATGGTGGAGGGGGGCACCGCACACGGCTAAGAGATCAATGATCAATTGTTATGTCTATGGGGTGCCCCCTGGCCACGTATATAAAGGATGGAGGGAGGAGGAGGCCGGCCCTCACAGGGCGCGCCCAAGGTGTGGAGTCCTACTAGGACTCCCTAGTCCTAGTAGGATTCCACCTCCCACATGGAATACGAAAAGGGGAAGGGAGAAGGAGAAGGAAGGAAGGGGGCGCCCCCTTTCCCCTAGTCCAATTCGGACCAGTCCATGGGGAAGGGGCGCAGCCACCCTTGAGGCCTTTCTCTCCTTTCCCGTATGGCCCATTAAGGCCCAATACGAATTCCCGTAACTCTTTGGTACTCCGAAAAATACCCGAATCACTCGGAACCTTTTCGATGTCCGAATATAGCCTTCCAATATATCGATCTTTACCTCTCGACCATTTCAAGACTCCTCGTCATGTCTCCGATCTCATCCGGGACTCCAAACAAACTTCGGTCATCAAATCACATAAACTCATAATACCGATCGTCACCGAACTTTAAGCGTGCGGACCCTACAGGTTCGAGAACTATGTAGACATGACCGAGACACGTCTCCGGTCAATAACCAATAGCGGAACCTGGATGCTCATATTGGCTCCCACATATTCTACGAAGATCTTTATCGGTCAAACCGCATAACAACATACGTTGTTCCCTTTGTCATCGGTATGTTACTTGCCCGAGATTCGATCGTCGGTATCTCAATACCTAGTTCAATCTCGTTACCGGCAAGTCTCTTTACTCGTTCCGTAATACATCATCCCGCAACTAACTCATTAGTTACAATGCTTGCAAGGCTTATAGTGATGTGCATTACCGAGTGGGCCCAGAGATACCTCTCCGACAATCGGAGTGACAAATCCTAATCTCGAAATACGCCAACTCAACAAGTACCTTCGGAGACACCTGTAGAGCACCTTTATAATCACCCAGTTACGTTGTGACGTTTGGTAGCACACAAAGTGTTCCTCCGGTAAACGGGAGTTGCATAATCTCATAGTCATAGGAACATGTATAAGTCATGAAGAAAGCAATAGCAACATACTAAACGATCAAGTGCTAAGCTAACGGAATAGGTCAAGTCAATCACATCATTCTCCTAATGATGTGATCCCGTTAATCAAATGACAACTCATGTCTATGGTTAGGAAACATAACCATCTTTGATTAACGAGCTAGTCAAGTAGAGGCATACTAGTGACACTCTATTTTGTTTATGTATTCACACATGTATCAAGTTTCCGGTTAATACCATTCTAGCATGAATAATAAACAATTATCATGACATAAGGAAATAAAATAATAACTTTAGTATTGCCTCTAGGGCATATTTCCTTCATGGGCATCCAAAGCAGCCCGCTCCGCGGCCATCCTAGCGTTTTCAGCCGCCAGTTCCTCCTTGGCTTGGGCGATCTCATCTTGCACCTTCGCCACATCCACCTTATGCTGCTCCTGAGTATCCGGGGTTACCTCCACCCCCATTAAAGTCGCCAAAGCTTCCAACAATTCTGTGAGAACTTGAGCCGGTGGGCGCGCAGAACCGCTAGCACCAGCCGCCGCCGCAACCGTTGAACTGGAGGTCATAGCCGCGGCGGTTGTCGACCCAAGAGCCGGCTGTGTACCGGCCATGAAAATCGCGACCCTGTTTGGCGGCTCATAGGGGTCCGAAATACTGTCACCATCGAAACAGCCCCCAAGCCGACCGTCTTGCAGTTGATAGATTGAGTTGGTCTCGCCGGTTGACGACTCACCATCAGAGTAGATGGCCGTCTCACCACCAGATACAGATCCTTCCTTCAATTCCGCCCCATGGATAAATCCAACAAAGGCGCGCTTCACGGCGGGTTGAACCCGGGCGGGTCGCGCACGCTGCGTCGTCTCGATGACGTCGGTGCGGGTGTCCGGCTCAGGGCCCGGTTCGCCGATCTTGCCTATGAAAATGTGGATTCCGCCGAAGGGGACCCGTTACCCATACTCAATTGAGCCGACCTCGGGGCTCCAGCCTGCATCATCGATGTAGAGCTTGCCGCGACGACTCTTGGTCATCCGGCCCACAGCGTATCCCTTGAGCCCTGCGAAGCTGCCCTTCAAGAACTCGAAACCACTGTGCGCAGGCCCCACGGTGGGCGCCAACTGTCGTGGAATTGTCACGGCAGATGTCCTAGTATGAGGACTTAGGTGTGGAGCCATCGCGACGAGGTTAGCTTGAAGGGGTTAAAAACGGGACAAGGGACACAGAGTTTACCCAGGTTCGGCCCCTCTCAACGAGATAAAGGCCTACTCCTGCTTTAGGTTGTATTGCTTGGGTTTTGATTACCAGGGAGCGAATATGCTTGACCCAGTTCTCGACTTGTTCCCCCTAACCCGCCGCCGGGTCACCCCTTTATATACACAGTCTGATGCCCGGCGGCTTACAGAGTCCCGGCCGGCTCATACACAACGTGTCCGGCTCGGTAACAGAACTACACTTTCCTTAACGTACAAGTTAAACATATGGCGGTTTACGCCCGCGGGCCTCAAGTCTCCTCCGGGTCTTGGGCCTTCAATAAGCTTGCTTCGTGAACCGCCATCTCTTCTTGGGCCTCTTCATTATGAACCGCCAGTGGCATGACCCGGCCCCTCCTGGGCGGGTATACCCAATAGCTATATCCCCAACACGTGGACTACATCTCAGCAATGACAGATTTACTTTCTTTTTGTAGGAAGTGTCAAAAAAATGTCAAACTTATAGAGAAGTATTAGAAGTCCATGCTCATACCTCTTCTTTATCCTGGAACTATTATCCCATCTCCATTAGAAGTTGCTGGAAGAATCTGACCAAAAATAATAGTGCATGTCATAACCAATAAATCAAGATCCATCACAAGTATTAGGAATCTGACCAAGAAGAGAACCGTATAAAATTTGAGAGAATATGCATCTGTAGTTCTGTACTATTAGTGCAGACCATAATTAATAAATCAAGCTGGATTTTTTTACTCGAGTTCTCTATTAGGAATCAGACCGAGAAGAGAACCGTACAAAATTGTCACACCTACGCCTGTGTCAGCGGGAATAAATCGCCTGGCGATCCGGAGCTAGCGACGGGGGGAAACCCTAGCCACCGCCGCCCCTACCTTCCACTCCTCCTCCTCTCTCCTCGCCGCCACCGGAGCTCGCCGGCGGGCAAAGCCCGGCCGGCAGCAGCGGCAACGGGGCCTCCTCTCCTCTCCGAGCGTGGTGGGCGGCGCGGGACGGCCCCTTCGTTCCGGGACGCGGCGCTTTGTGGGGCGCGACGGTGCTGGTGGCTGCTGCTTCGGCGTGGAGGGTTGCGTGTGTTGCCGGCGGTGTTGCTCCTCGTGGCGGCCGAGGCGGCGCGGGCCTGACTGCGACGGGGCTCCAAATCGGCCTTTAGATCTGGCGGCTCCTTCTTGGCAGGCGGCGCGGGGGGCTGGCCATGATCTCGCGAGGTCGTGGCTCGGGGCATGGTCCGCGGCGGCGTGCGGCCCGCTCCTGCAGGGGTGCGGCGGCGTGGGTCATCGGTGGCTGGGCGCTTTGGAGGCCCTCTATGGCTGCAGGATTCGGACGGTCCGGCGACCCTCGCCGCAGTGGACGGGGTGGCCGCTGCTGTGCCGCGTGGAGCTGGCTGGAGGCCATGGCCGGGCGTCAGGGGTGACGTCTGGGAAGGTTGTAGGAGGGATGGGTGGGCTCTCTACCCGTCACCGGTGCAGGGGGCGCCGGTCCGGACATGCTCCGCTCCTCTCCTCCCCATTTCCCCTGCCTAGTGCTTCCGGGTTCGTGGTGTTCGGGGCAGGCTGGTCACCGGCGGCTCTGTCCGTGCTAGGGATTGGTCGGTCGTTTCCAAGCCTGTTCCTTTGTCGGTCTCCAGAGTGTCGGGATGCAGGGCGGTGGCCTTGGTGGTGGGAGCGGCGTGCTCGTGGGCGGAGCTCGCGGCTCAGGTGCGGGCTAGTCTCCATGGTCGCGTGGGCGGCATGGCGGCTAGCGCTTGTCGATCGGTGGCGGTGATGCGGCTCTGTCCCCTGGACTGTTCGTAACCTATTCGGAGGCGGAGTTTGTTGACCTGGATGAAAATCCTGCCTGGCATGTCCAGGCCGAAGGAGGCGGCGCCCGAGGACGTCGGCGTCTTCTTGAAGACCCCGTTGTGGTTGCTCCATGTCCTCCAAGGTACCCCGGATGAAAATCTTGATCCTCTGGATCGGGTGGTGGCGGCACTCCGGTGGCGTATCCTTCTTGAAGGCACCACCTTGGGGTTCATGGATCGACGGCTTGCAGCTTGGTCTCGTCTGTGGCTTGTTCCCGGTTGAGTACTCCCTCGACTTCCTAGTATGCCTAGTGTGTATCTTTGTTGTCTTGGAATTGTTTGGGGGAGTGTTGGCTGCTTCTTAGCACCTCTGTATCTTGCCTTGGGTGCGTGTCGTGTTGTGTGTTGTATCGCTCGTTGTAAGTGGTTGTTGCTTTATATATAAAGCGGGGCGAAAGCCTTTTTCGGTAATAAGTCGCCTGGCTCAGAATATCCATGCGAGAGAGCTTTGTGAGCTGGCTAGTGGGTCATGGGCAGGGCCGGCCCTGAGCGCTTGTGTGAGGGGGAGGGGGGGGGGAGGGGGCGGCCGTCCCCGGCCCGGGCCCCGCGCCAGGTATTCTGAATGGCCCTTCACGATGGGCTTTGCAAGACATTCGAACTAGCGGGCATGCTACGTAGTAGGTAGCCCATCCTCGCATAAAAAAGTATGTAGTCCAGCCACGCAAACGCAGCTAACCCACGCAGGCAATCAGCGGTTTCTTTCTTTCCTTAATCAGTGGTTTCTTTCTTTGAATCGTGCGTCTCTGGCTCTTTCCTACGATCTGTAGTCCCTAATGCCCTAGTCTATTTCACAGGCCCCGATCGCGAGTTGCCGTCACGCAGGCGCTGGACGATCTAACTCCATGGCCCTGATTGCGGCTGCGGCAATACGCCGATGAACTCCGCTACCCTGTCCTTAGGCTCTGAACGCAAACGCACATCATAGAGTGTCCCGCCAGATTCCAGTCCACACGGCGCCATTGCCGCGCGGAGCCGCCGAGCACTCGACAAGCGTTCGCCTACATGGCGACACCGATCTGTATGATTCAAGGTATGCGCCATACAATCAATCCCTATTTGCTATACGTATATTGCTAATTTACATGATGCATAGCATGCATCGTTCAACCTTCGATGCAATTTTTTTCCTAACACTTTGTGTTATATATTACTGTCGTTTACAATGTATGTTATCTAGCACTCCCTCGGTAAATAAATATAAGACGTTTTACATATTTTAATATAGACTACATATGAACTGAAATGAGTGAACAAATACATTAAAATGTGTCTATATACTTCCTAATAAGAAAAGAGTTAGAACATCTTATATTTGTTTAAGGAGGGAGTCGATAGAAAAAAAAGAAAAAGGAAATGATGAGTTGGGATACTTGTTGTGGAGGAAAAGAAACCAAATAAGGAAATTTCTGAATTTGAACCAGAAGAAACTATTGGTATCAACATCGGCGATAAAAATGTACAAGGCCCCAAGAACATAGTTAATTCGTTAATGACAACGACTTTTATTGGTAACATCTCGTATACACATTGATACTGATTTGTCATGTTGTTTGTATTAAGGGCCCCAAAGTTGTAGACTCGCCCCGGGCCTCTAAATTCTCAGGACCGGCCCTGGTCATGGGACCATCTGTAACTGTGTGTGCGTCGTGTAGGAGGAGTATATGCGATAATTAGTCTGTGAACTCTCTCTCCCTCGTTCTCTGAACCTCGCCCTCTGCTTCCTCCTCGTATCTCCAATTCCCCATTCGCAAACTCTCCTGTATGGCTGTATCTTGGTGATGATGAAATAGATGATTCGGGACATTACAAAAAGTTAAGAGAGGAGAAGGAAGAGAAACTTATGGGTGGTTGTACGTCTTCTATCCCGAATTCCCGATCAGCCCAAAGCAGGCGGCGCTGTGGACTCAGTGGCGGAAGGCCTCGACGGCAAGCGGGAAACCCCCAGCCGGTCGTCTCGAGGTCGTTGTTGAGCAACGACAGGGTGGAGACGTTGCCGTGCTCCATGCGCAGTCCCCGGACGAACTCCTCGAACACCTCTGCCGCTGGTCAACGACGTGCCAGCCGGGTCACCGCGTTCCTGGCAAAGATAAGAAGAGGCGGAGTGGGGAGCTTACCTACGTGGAGGTGGCCTTGCGGAGGAGTCACATAAGACAGCCACGCAAAGGGGCTTCGCCGACGGGAACATGGACATCACACCGCTGCCTCATTTGATTCCGTCGGTGCTTGGCCGGTCGTCGCCCGGGATCTTGGGCTATGGTCAACCTTGACCTCCCGAACGGTTGTGCAACCTCCGGTAACACCTCGTCAACAGAGGAGGGGCCCGCTTCCCATCTCCCGGCGGCTTGACAAAGATGAAGCGCGGCGGAGCGGCGACATGGTGTAGGGTGGTACGGTTGGATAGGGCGGTACGCCGCCTGGATCGTTGGTGGGGGAAGGGAAGCACGCGGATGGTCGCCGGACGACGTGCGTACGTGGGCTGCTTTTTTTTCTTTCGTGATGAGGAGATTCTTTTTTCACGTAGGAGTGGAGGGATAGGAGGCGGGGGGAGCGAACCAGGTCGAACCATCACGACGTTCTTTTCTTCTTCTTTCGTGCGAGGAGATTTTTTTTTTTTAGAAAGTATACTCGTATTTCAACTTCACATACAGTACAAGAGAACAGACCCATACGAGCACACCGTACATCCATACAGCAGTACAAACAGCTGCCCACACAAACTCACGCAGAGAAACCCAGAAACAAGGAAAATACGACGCAGATCTTCAGGTTCTCTGTGCTTGCCAAACAAGCCGCGCCTCGCCGGACTCCGCCACCGGAGCAGGGAGAGAGCACCAGGCACCGAAGCAGGACCAGGAACAGCACCATCGCACCATGGCTTTACAAGCCGCAAGAACCACCCAAGAAGGGATCCGATTGGCAATTGACGCACTCGGCCGGGGCTCCACCCCATGCTATTCTGGTCTGGGATCCAACTCCACCGCCGGCCACCGCCGGGAAAAGGGGCCGGATACCCCCGCCGCATCACCACAAACCCAGCAGCTAATACTACATCAACAACTCCTAAACAGCACCCCCACATTCCTGCAACAACAGATCCGGGGGAGAGCTCCTTCCCTGTCCTCGCGATGACGCCGGAGAGCAAGCCGCCACGGCGGGGAACAGACCGGAGGGCCATATTCCGCAACATCAGCGCTTCCACCGCAGAGCTACTGATGCCCAGAGAACCCAAACAACAAGCTCCTGGTTTCTCGCCGACGCCGCACCCGACGTCGAACGGACGGGAAGAAGATCTTTTTTAAGGTAGGAACGGAGGGATGGAAGGAGGCGGGGGAGCGAACAAGGTCCAACCATCACGAAGTTCGATTCTGCTTTAATAGTAGAGATTAGCTGTGACTATACATCTATTATTACATTGATGCGTAAAATATTAGCAAATTTTTGTATGCAATCGTCAAGATTTACCTGCCATCTTTTTTTTTGCGGGTGAACCTGCCATCTTATTGGTAAGCACTTACTATTTGGTAAGAATTTATTGACTTACCAAAAAATATATATTTTTGTTTTGATAAGTTAATTGATTATATTTTTCAAAAATTGATGGGAGAAAAATTAGAGATGTGAGAAAAAAAATCAATTAAGAGAAGGAAAGAGGGGGACATATGTAAGGAAGGTTGGGCGAATGAGAGGTGAAATGAGAATCTGAAAGTGCAACTAATCCCCGGGTGGTTTTGGTAATTCATAACAACATATAGCTCATTGAACTAATATTCATTCAAGTTTAATATTTCAGAAAGTTCAATGATTGGCATGGCATGGACTAGAGATGTGGACCCCTCAAAATGCTAAGGACACATATTGGCATAAGCTCAAGACTCTTCATTTCTATTTTAGTGATCCAAGATCACATTGAGTCCATAGGAAAGCCAATACTATTAAAAGAAGATGATGTGTTGCTTAATGGTCTACTTGCTCAAAGTACTTGGTGATATTGCTCCAAAAACCCTCAGCCACTTCCTCATTTCCACATTTGTCCAAAACTCAAAGTCAAACTCGGCCCCACCGAACCATTATATCCGACGCCACCGAGTTTAGTTGACATAGCCACTGCCAGAAACCCTAGACGATTCGGTCACACCGATACGGATCTCGGTCTCACCGAGATGGTCCTGCAAACTCTCTGTTTCCCTTTGTAACATTTTGGTCTCACCGAAATGAGCGATCGGTCACACCGAGTTTGCTTGACCAATTCTCTGTTTGCTCTTTGCTGAAATCGGTCTCACCGAGTTCATGCAATCGACTTCACCGAGATAAGGTTTTGCCCTAAGCCCTAGCACATCGGTCCCACCGAGTTGTTCCAGTCGGTCCCACCGAGATTCTTAACGTTCACATTTTGAACTGAATCGGTATCACCGAGTTCTTCTATTCGGTCTGACCGAGTTGGGTCAAATATGTGTAACGGTTGGATTTTCTGTGGAGGCTATATATACCCCTCCACCCCCTTCTCCATTTGACAGAGAGCCATCAGAACGTGCCTACACTTCCACTACTCATTTTCTGAGAGAGAACCAACTACTCATATGTTAAGACCAAGACATTCCAATCATACCACTAGAATCTTAATTTCTAGCATTCCCCAAGTTGCTTTCCACTCAAATCATCTTTCCACCATAGCCAAATCTTTGAGAGAGAGTTGAGTGTTGGGGAGACTATCATTTGAAGCACAAGAGCAAGGAGTTCATCATCAACACACCATCTATTACCTTTTGGAGAGTGATGTCTCCTAGATTGGTTAGGTGTCGCTTGGGAGCCTCCGACAAGATTGTGGAGTTGAACCAAGAAGTTTGTAAGGGTAAGGAGATCGCCTACTTCGTGAAGATCTACCCAAGTGAGGCAAGTCCTTCGTGAGCGATGGCCATGGTGGGATAGACAAGGTTACTTCTTCGTGGACCCTTGGTGGGTGGAGCCCTCCGTGGACTCGCGCAACCGTTACCCTTCGTGGGTTGAAGTCTTCATCAACGTGGATGTACGATAGCACCACCTATCGGAACCACGCCAAAAATCTCCGTGTCTACATTGCGTTTGCCTTCTCCAAACCCTTCTCTTTACCTTCATATGCAATGTTTTACTTTCCGCTGCTACACTCTTAGAATTGCATGTATAGGTTGATTGCTTGACTTGTGTCAGTTGCTAAAATCTGCCAACAATTAAAATTGGGAAAATGTTAGATTTTTATTTGGTCAAGTAGTCTAATCACCCCCCTCTAGACCTACTTTCGATCCTACAAGTGATATCAGAGCGTTGGTCTTCATTTTGCCTTGATTTCCATAGCATTGGTGATCATAGCCTTGGTTTCACAACCTAGGAGAGTATGACGTCTATCGAGGGAAATTATCACCGTAGAGGTCTTTACTTTGATGGTACTAATTTTGCTAGTTGGAAGCATAAAATGAATATGCATATTCTTGGTCATAGTCCTACCGTTTGGGCTATTGCGTGTATTGGCTTGCAAGGTGAATACTTCGAGGATGGAAGAGAACCGGATCATGAAGCGTCCGTGGAAGAGTTGAAGATGTTGCAATACAACGCTCAAGCTTGCGATATTCTCTTCAACGGATTGTGCCCCGAAGAATTCAACAAAATCAGCCGCCTTGAGAATGTAAAGGAAATTTGGGATACTTTGGTTGATATGCACGAAGGTACCGAGTCCGTCAAGGAATCCAAATTGGATGTGCTTCAAAGTCAACTTGACAAGTTCAAAATGAAGGATGGTGAAGGTGTCACTGAGCTGTACTCTAGACTTGCTCTCATCAATAATGAGATTGCCGGCTTAGGAAGCGAAGAGATGACCGACAAATTCATCATCAAGAAGATCCTAAGAGCCTTGGATGGAAAATATGATACCGTGTGCACCTTGATCCAAATGATTCCCAATTACAAAGATCTCAAGCCAACGAAAGTCATTGGTAGAATTGTTGCTCATGAGATGTCACTCAAGGATAAAGAAGAGCTCCACAACAAGTCAAGTGGTGCTTACAAAGCTTCATGTGATGCCCCTACAATATCAAGTGAGAAACAAGTTTTCAATGAAGAATTGAGCTTAATGGTGAAGAACTTCAACAAATTCTACAAGAATAGAAGCAAAGAGAGAAGTTCCAAGTCAAGGTACTACAATGACAAAAGATCTTCTAGTCGTGATCGCAATTGCTACAATTGTGGAAGACCCGGACACTACTCCAATGAGTGTACGGCTCCCTACAAGAGAAGAGAAGATTCACCTAAGAGGAAAAGTAAAAGAGATGAATCACCACCAAGAGAGAGAAGGAGTAGAGATGATCGTTATGAACGAAGACCCTCTCGTAGAAGTAAGGATTCGGAAAGGAAAGACAAGTCATCAAAGAGCTACACAAGACGAAGACATCAAGCTCACGTTGGTGAATGGGTATCCGGTTCCGACTCCGACAACTACTCCGAGAGAAGTTATCACTCCGACTCCGAATATACTCAAGATGAAGGTGTTGCCGGTCTTGCACTTGTGTCATCCAACTCCTACGACATATTTGACTCACCAAATGAAGGAATTGGAAGATGCTTCATGGCTAAAGGCCCTAAGGTATCACATCCCGAGTATGTTGATTTCAATAGTGATGAAGATGATTTGCTAGGTGATGATGATTTACTTGTTGACAACACTAGTGATGAAAACTATGATGAAATTGCTATTAATCATGCTAATCAAGATGAAACGAATGACAGTGATAAGAAGGAGATTGAGCGTCTAACTAAAGAACTAAACACTCTTAAGTTAGTTCATGAAACAACTCTAGAGGATCATAGAGAGCTTCTAAGGACTCATGAGAAGCTACGCTTCGAGAAGATAAATTTAGAGCAAGAGCATGGGTTCTTAAAAGCAATCAATGATGATCTTCGAAAGAAGAGTTCTTCTTACATTGCCAAGCATTTACTCTTGTCTACTTATATGCCACAAGTAAAATCTAGCAATAAGAGCAAGGAAGATTCTTCTTCTAGTAGTAACAATAATCATGTTAAATCCAATATTGTTGCTTCTAGTAGTTCTCTTGATTCCACTAACTTGAGCAAGAAAATAACTTATTGAAGGGAATTATAGAGAAAGGTGTTTACAAGAGCCTTGCCGGAAGTAAGCAATTTGAGAAAATTATACGCAAGCAAGGAAGGCACCGGAAGAATCAAGGTGTTGGTTTTGAACGAAAGTTCAATGCCAATGGAGTTGAGTGGGAAGAAGATCAATACCCCAAGACGAAGTTTGTTCCTCAACAAGAGAAGTATGACCCCACTTCTTTCAAGGGAACACAAGCTCAAGATGATCTTCCACCACAAGACCACAAGTTGAAAGGCAAGGACAAGCTTCAAGAAGAGATTGATTCATTTGAAGAAGCTCCCACTGGTACAGCGAGGTGCTATACAAACGGTTTTTAACCCCTTTCCGCGACAGCGTTCTGAACCGTCACCTAGTGAGTGACTACGATAGGGGGGTCCTTCCCACACGACCCAGAAACCGTCGGGGATATGCCCTCCTAGCACACACGCTCGGCAAAATGAGGTCGTGTGCGACCGGCGAGCGATCGAATACGGTTATACGTACAGTAGTGCTAAAAAAATACAATTATACAGGCAAAATCGTTTCTGGTCATAAGTACATCCTACACAGTCAGTCCCCGCTAAACGTTTCCGTTCGTATATACATCCCACACAGTCGCTCCAAGGAAAACGTTTCCGTTCGCAGGTACATCACACACAATTTTCTCCATTAAATCGTTTGTGATAGCGTTGCCTTTGCACACGATATTAACAATTTTATCGTTTGTGTTATTGAATGTATCACACACGATGCGTAGAAGAAACTGTGTGGCAAAGGCTGTCCACCACGCACACTTTTTATGTGGTAAACGTTTGGGCAAGGTGGCCTAACGCAAACAGTTTTCAAGAAGATGTCGTGTGTGATTGTTCGTTGATCCAACACGGTTTATTCCTAGAAACTGTGTGCGTTGCCTGAGGTCATCGCCCACGGTGTTTTCTCAATAACGGTTTGCAATAGAAAAACCCAATTAGCAGGCTAATTAGCCATTAGCAGGCTAATTGCCCTATTATTAATAATCCATTTATTAATCTAATTGACATTTCATATTAAGCACACAATATATTTCATTTCCATATTAAGGAAGCATGATTTCATAGTTGAAATACATCAGAGTACAACATCATATAGCTTCAGCACTCAGCTACCCCATTACACAACTGCACCAGCACCAAGCTTCACATGCAACATCTAGAACCTTTCGAAATTAGCATCATAGACGGTACATAGACAGATGCATCTCATCTGGAAAACTGCTGAAGCGGAAGGCGAATATTGAGCCTTCATTGATGTTGAAGGTCTTTGCAACTTTAGGCCAGTGCCTGTGGATGATTAACCGTCCATCCTTCGTCCTCTTCAGGAACACTTCAATATTGAACCGTGGGTGTTGTATGAAAACCTTCCTCGCCTCCTGACCATAGAGGTGGTTTGAGAGGTAATCATCAGTGAACTGCTTTGGAAAGGCCTAAAAACAAGGATGTGCATAAATATCTTCTCTATATTGGAAATGGGGCAAAGGAATAAAAAAAGGCAAGGTATAATAGTTAGTACCATCTTGTAGTGAACTGATGTCTTCTTCATTGTGCAGACAAAGATCTTGTTGTTTTTTGTCGCTAATTTCTTTATCCTAACAATTTTTCTGAGTTTCTTTACTTGATTGATATTCATGGACAACTCATTTCCCCATATGCAAAAAGGGTCGAACAGTGGGTCAAAACCTCTGACAGCAGGACCTACATGTGCAAGACCAAATTGTTAAAAACCTAAATATTAGAATGGTTCCTGCAATTGCACAATAATGTGCTATTAGACAAAGGACCATGCATGTGCTAACCTCGATTGTAAACCTCAGTGCTTCCCATTGTTTCCCTGCAACACATATAAGGTAGTTAGTCATCAGGTTAGGTGAGGGTTCGCATGCTATCAGTAAAATATGTTGATGAAAAATAAGCACATTGCAGATTCATCAGATTAATTCAAGCCACATGAAAAACCCATTTATTCAAACCAAGCATGATTAAGAACTAGGAAATATAGCACTTGTATATGTTTCTCATGTATTAAGTGCAGCCAAATTCGATTTATTCCTCACATGCACAACAATACAAAATTCTACCCACGACAATTGGACATCGCATTGCAGAATTGAACCAAGCAGTTAACTAAACACCACAACAAATGAACCAAACATTAACTGAGCACCACATTGCACAATATAACATACTCCTAATAGAAGATTAGACAGTTAACCAAACCAAGAATGCTTAACAACTTGGAAATATAACAATTGTATTTGTTTCTCATGTATTTAGTACAGCCAAATTCAATTTATTTCTCACATGGTATACAATAACAGAATGCACCCACAATAATTGAACATCGCATTGCAGAATTGAACCAAACAGTTAACTAAACACCACAACAAATAAACCAAATGTTAACTAAGCACCACATTGCACAATATAACATACTCCTAATAGAAGATCAGACAGTTAACCAAACCAAGCATGCTTAACAACTTGGAAATATAGCAATTGTATTTGTTTCTCATGTATTTAGTACAACCAAATTCGATTTACTTCTCACATGGTATACAATAACAGAATGCACCCACAACTATTGAACATCGCATTGCAGAATTGAACCAAACAGTTAACTAAACAGCACAACAAATGAACCAAACGTTAACTGAGCACCATATTGCACAATGTATAACATACTAGAATATCAGACAGTTAACCAAACCAAGCATGCTTGACAACTTGGAAATATAGCAATTGTATTTGTTTCTCATGTATTTTGTAAAGATAAATTCGATTTATTTCTCACATGGAAGACAATACAAAATTGCACCCTGAAGAATTGAACATCACATTTGCAGAATTGAACCAAACAGTTAATTGAACACGACAACTAATTAACCAAACAGTTAATAAGTGAGCACCACATTGCACGACATATAGAACATATACACTAGAGCAACAGATTGCATGGTAAAAGTAGATAGCACAATTCACTAGAATTTGTTAAGGAAAGGCAGGAGCAGCACATGCAACGGGTAAACCGAGCATGCATAACCGGCGTAGCTAACAAACTGAACATGGGTCCTTATAGTGAGCTAATAAGACAAGCTACTCCTCATCGTCGGAGATATCGATGATGATTGGCTCCTTGGACATGGAAGAGGGCGAGGCCTTCGCATCGTGGGTGCCCTCGTCGTAGTGGTGAGTTAACTGAGCCGCTCCGGGCACCAACCTGCTGGCTCTCGAGTTGAGGTAAGCATGTGCACGCTGAGAAAACACTTCGTAGTCTTTGTCGAAGGCACCGAGGGTGGCCTCGAGAAAACGCCACAAACTGTCGTTTAAAGCAGCCAACCGCGTCGCGGCGTCGGCGCGCGAGGCGTCGATGGTGGCCTCGACGGCGAGGTGCTCCTCCAAGACCTGGGGGTCGGCATGAATGGCAGCCATCGTGATGTAACATCCCAAATTTTTAATTTGGAATGTTATACATAGATCATTCACTGCATATCATATTTTAATGCATTCTGTTTTGCGATCCTCGAAATCCTGAGCAACTCAAGGACCACGGAGAGAGTTGGGGATTTCACCGTTTTCATATTTGAATTTTCTCAAATATTGAAACAAGGATCAATTTGGTTTAATTATTTTTCTCTCCGAAAATATTTCATATTAAAAATATATGAGAGGAGATAATATGACTTCTCCAAAATAAATGGAATATTGGAGGAAAAATATTAAAATCAAATAAATATTTTATTTGGATTTTTATTGCAATTTTATTTGAATTTAGAAAAATATGCATTTTTCAAATTGCATTAGAGTCCCAAATAAATGTTTACCTTGTCCGGCAGATTTTTAGAGGACGGGGAAAATTTATTTCAGGATTTTTGGAGTCCGTTTAGTATTTCTTTTATTTGTTTTTCTGCGCGGAATTATTTAAAAAAAAAAAAACTCCGCCGGACCGAACTGGGCCGAAGCCCAGCCGGCCCAGCAGGCCGCCGCCGCCTTCCCCGCACGGGAGTCCGCCCCGCCGCCGCCGGCCGTGTCCGAGCTGACGCCGCCTCCACCCCGTCGCCCCCTCCCCAAGCCACCCCTGGCCCCCCTTAAATAGCCGCCCCCCTCTCTCTCGACCAGCCCCGCCGCCGGAGCCGCCGCCGCCGCGCCGCCGCACGCTGCTGCTGCCGCTGCCGCCGCCGCCGTCCCGCCGACCGCCGGAGGTAGCCGCCGCCGCCGTCGGTTTTCGTGAGAAAAACCGATCGGTTTTTTTGAAACCCTAGATGCGTTTTTTTTATTTTTTTTTTCGGTTCGTTCGGTTTTCCGTCGGTTTAAATTATCCAGCGGACGTTCGTCCGTACGTTCGTTTTAACGAACGGTTTTCACCGTTTAACCACAGACAGCGAACGTTCGTTCGTTAGCCTATTCGTTAGTTTTTCGTTTTCTCGGATTTTCCACGATTATTTTCGATCGCGATTTCTGATCCGATTTTCGTTTTAGTATAACTTTTCGCTCGTTTGTCGGAATCAGGCGATTCAAGCGCCTAGATCTTCGTCTCGAAGCCCTCTTTCTGTTTAATCAACTTAAACAAGTTTTTGCTACTGTAAAATTTGACTTTACTCCAGATTAGTAATCAAAGCTTGTTTCTTTCGCAGTTTTAGTTTCGTTGCTTCGTTTGAATTGATTCTTTTTACAAACCGGAGTTCTTCAGTTGAACTTTCTGGTTAAATCATCTCATTTGAGTTTTACCCGTGCATCTTCGCTTGATTGCTTATGTATGCTATTGTTTGTTTGCGATAGAGTTTCCGGAGTGCGAAGCGTGCTACTACGAGTCTCTAGGATTTGCAGATCGTCAGCAAGGCAAGTAACACATTGATCATACTTCTTCGTTACCCAGTTTTTATGCATTAGTTTCGACCCTCAAATATTGCATGATTAGGATGTGATTAACTTGTGGGTACTGGGAAGTAGATGATGAGGTAGAACCTATTGCCCTTTTAATAACAAACCCTTGGGAGTTACTTCTACGCTATGCTTATGTTGCCATGCTATGCTCGTAGACGTGGATTGGGTTTGAGTGTATCCATGACAGATGTGAGATTTTTTAATGGTTCAACTTAAGGTGGCAACTTTAATACACATCTGGGTGGATTGCTTGTTTGGGCACCTGGGGATATACCAGTGTTGTCCTAGGAGATCCCGGGGATATACCGTGTGATCCTCCTACGGTCCGCCACCCAGGCTCAAAGGGATCATAAGATTATTCATGCTAGAAACTTCCGTGTGCAGCCACAAGCTATTATGGGCTCTAGCATAGTTGAGTATGTTGCAGGACCTCTTTCAGTGGTAGGCTAGCAGATGTAGGGGAAAGTAGGTGTAACTGTCTACCCAGAGTAAAGAGTAAATGCTTCAGAAAGACTGTGTCTCGGTCATCCGTTTCTCAAACACCATGAAGTGCGAGAAATCCAACGGAGGAGATCGAGTCTTGTGGGGAAAAGTGCACAAACCTCTGCAGAGTGTACAAACTAGTCATGATTAGCCGTGCCCCCGGTTATGGACATCTTGAGTATCTCGTTCTTGGATTATCATATTGAATCCCATCACTCTAAATTAATTTGTTGGGATTAATGATTACTTTTAATTGGGATTGAGAGGGGGTTTTACCTTCTCAATGTTCAACAACCACCATGATAGTTAAATAAAATATATTCCTTTGTTGTAGGGAAAAATTGGCTTTTCGCAAAACAGTATAACCCTAGAGCTTTTCCACCAGCCAAATATGCATGTAGTATTAGCATTTATTCTGTTCATTGCTCTACTGTGTTATATTGCCAGCATATTCCATGTGCTGACCCGTTTCGGGCTGCAACGTATCATGTTGCAGACTTTTCAGACGAAGAGTAAGGTGTGCTAGGTCGTTGTCGTGCACTCAGCTATGCCGTTGGAGTTGATGGACTCACTTTATCTTCCAAGCCTTCCGCTGTTATCTTATTTAGATGGCCTTAAGCCATATTTATTGTAATCAGTTCTCTTTTGAGACATTCGATGTAATAAGTGTGTGATTGCACTCTGTTATAAATCCTTCGAGTACTGTGTGTGTCAGCATTACCGATCCAGGGATGACACTTGAACACAGAGATTCGATCCATTCGGGTCGGGTCGCTACAGAGATGGTATCAGAGCACACGCTGACTGTAGGACACGACCACTAAGAAAAGCCATAGGTCACTCTTCTCTACTCATTTCTGACTTCTCTCCATCTCCTATTCCCTAGGATGGCGGACTCAAGGAACAAGTTTACACAACCGGATGAAGACACACCTTTTGGACGACACTTGAAGGAAGTCACTAGGTACCTGAACATCGGAATACCAAGCTTCACCGGGACCTACACCGCCACTGTACTAGAAGAGGAACTCAAGTCTACACGCGATGGATACGAGGAGGAAATCGCAATACTAGTGGAAAAGAATGACGACCTGACAAGGAAGCTAGGAGTATTCATGGGAGACCCCGCGCCCAGAGAAGAAGACGACGAACCTGAGGAAATTCGATCTGAAGACTACATCATCATCGACGACACCGACTCCGACCCCGACAGTAGTGATGATGATTATGAAGACGAAGCTGGAGCGGATATCATGGAGTCTTCCACCGATCAAAATTTCTAGATGACCACCATATTATCATTAGTATTTTCCCCATGTAAATAGTAATAGTCCGAGCACTTTTGTAACGGTAGTTAGATCGATTGTATGCTCTTGCTTGAATTGAGTGGTGTGTTATGAATGTGTTTGTCTCATGTGCATATGGGTAGTGCCTTCTCACTAGACCTTACTCTATTCTAATCTCTTCCCTCTAAACCCATCAGATGCCTCCGAGACGCGACACCGGATTTGTTTTCCCACCGGAGCTCACTCAGTTGATTCAACAACAGAATACCCTGATGCAGCTACTAGTTCAGAACCAAGGCAACAACAACAACAACAACCCACCGCCACCACCACCAGTTGACAACTTAGCCCGTTTTCTGAGGTTGCAGCCGCCGGTGTTTTCCAGTAGCACCGAGCCAATAGTTGCGGATGACTGGCTACCCAGGATTGGAAGGGAGTTGACCACCGCAGGATGCACAGACGCTGAGAAGGTGCGTTTTGCCGCACATCAATTGGATGGACCCGCAGCCTCATGGTGGGAGAATTACACAGCCACATTCCCTATAGCCAATGTCACTTGGGATCAGTTTCAGCAAGCTTTCCGCACTGCACATGTCTCAGCAGGAGCTATGAGCATGAAGAAGCGTGAGTTTCGCAACTTACGCCAGGGAAACCGTACCGTGGGGCAGTACGTGGATGAGTTCAGTAAATTAGCTCGCTATGCCCCGGATGATGTGGCCACTGATGCCGCGAAGCAGGAGAAGTTTATGGAAGGGTTGAATGATGAGCTGAGTATGCAGTTGATGGTGGCAACATTCAACAACTACCAGGAGTTGGTAGACAAAGCTCTTATGATTGAAGGGAAGCAGCAGCAGATTGATAGCCGCAAGAGGAAGTATGGACAAGGGAAGTTCAACTCAGGAGCTCAGCAGAAGCCCCGGTTCACCCCGAACTCGGGAGGGCTTGTTCATAACCATGGAGGTCATAACCCAAATGGAGGAAGTTCGCACAACCATAATGGCCACAAGAATGGAAATGGAAATGGAGCAGGCAGCAATCAGAACCGCTCTAACCCAGCCACACCCGCCAAGAAGGATCAAAGCCACATTACCTGTTTCAAGTGCGGGAAGACTGGACATTATGCCAACGAATGTCCAGAATTGAAGAACGGCAATGGTAATGGAAGCGCTGGGAAGAAGCCCAATCCATTCAACCGAGGACAAGTGAACCACGTGAACATGGAGGAGGTTGAGGAGCAGCCTGATGCAGTTATCGGTAAGTTTTTGGTTAAGTCTTTTATTGCAATTGTTCTTTTCGATACTGGTGCATCGCATTCATACATATCAAGGGGATTCGTGGATAAGTATAAGTTGCCCACTAAGGTACTTAGGACACCCATGTTAGTAAGATCACCCGGTGCGGAGTATATGGCAAGACAAGGATGTTTTCAGATGCCATTGATCATTGGAAGTCATGTTTTCCCCTCAGACCTGATAATTTTGAAGTCACAAGGATTGGATGTGATACTAGGCATGGATTGGCTATCGATGTATGGAGGAAGCATCGATTGTGCGAGTAAGTCGATTTTGCTTACCACCCCGGAGGGAAAAAGGATCAAGTATGTATCTAGGCATGTGCCTAGAAGGAGCCAAGTAAATTCTCTCACGGGAGTTGTTCAGGAGGAGGTGCCTATTGTGAAGGATTACCCAGATGTATTTCCAGAGGAGTTACCAGGCATGCCGCCGGATCGAGACATTGAATTCTTGATAGAGTTGTTGCCAGGCACCGGACCAATATCAAAGAGACCATACCGGATGCCCGCAAATGATCTGGAGGAGATTAAGAAGCAGATCAAGGAATTATTGGAGAAAGGTTACATTCGACGAAGTTCATCACCGTGGGGAGCCCCAGTGCTCTTAGTTGAGAAGAAGGATGGATCCTTGAGAAGGGTTGTTGATTATCGCGCATTGAATGAAGTGACGATTAAGAACAAGTACCCACTGCCAATGATTAATGATTTGTTTGATCAGTTGCAAGGAGCTAAAGTGTTCTCCAAGATCGATCTGAGATCAGGGTATCACCAGCTGAAGATCCGAGAACAGGATATACCTAAGACAGCCTTCACCACCCGGTATGGGCTATATGAGTACACAGTTATGTCATTTGGATTGACTAATGCCCCTGCCTATTTCATGAGTATGATGAACATGGTGTTCATGGAGTTCTTGGATAAGTTTGTCGTGGTGTTCATTGATGATATCTTGGTATACTCAAAGAATGAAGAGGAGCACAAGGAGCATCTGCGTTTAGTTCTCGAGAAGCTCAGGGAACATCAGTTGTATGCCAAGTTCAGCAAATGTGAGTTTTGGTTGAAGGAAGTTGGATTTCTTGGACATGTTATATCGGGTGAAGGTATATCAGTAGACCCCACTAAGGTTCAGTCTGTCACTGAGTGGTTGGCACCCACCTCAGTGGGGGAGATCCGCAGTTTTCTTGGACTTGCAGGATATTATCGGAGATTTATCGAGAATTTTTCTAAGATTGCGAAGCCTATGACGGAGTTACTGAAGAAGGACACTAAGTTCAAATGGACAGATGAATGTGAGGCAAGTTTTCAGGAATTGAAGAAACGTTTGGTTACAGCCCCAGTTCTGATTCTGCCAGATATACGCAAGGATTTCCAAGTGTATTGCGACGCTTCTCGCTTAGGACTGGGAGGAGTACTTATGCAGGAAGGAAGAGTTGTTTCATATGCCTCACGTCAGCTTCGGCCGTATGAGTTGTATTATGCCACGCATGACTTGGAGTTAGCAGCTGTAGTTCATGCACTTAAGACTTGGAGACATTTTCTTATTGGGAACCGTTGTGATGTGTACACGGATCACAAGAGCTTGAAGTATATTTTCACTCAGAAGGAGCTGAACCTCAGGCAGAGGAGATGGTTGGAACTTATAAAGGATTATGATATGAAGTTGCATTATCATCCAGGAAAGGCCAATGTCGTAGCAGACGCTTTGAGCCGGAAGAGTTATGTCAATACCCTCAAAAGCGGAGGTTTACCAAAGGGGTTATCCGAAGATCTCAGGGAGTTTCGTTTGGGGATAGTCCCTAGAGGTTTTGTCGCAGTTATGGAAGTTCAGTCAACATTATTGGGAAGGATTCGAGAAGCTCAGAAAGATGACAAAGAAATTGCCGAGATAAAGGATAGAATGCGCAAAGGAAAAGCCAAAGGTTTTCGTGAAGATGAGCACGACACCTTATGGTTTGGGGACCGTGTGTATGTACCCGATAATGCCGAGATTAGGAAGTTGATACTACAGGAGGCTCATGACTCGCCATACTCGATACACCCCGGAAACACCAAGATGTATTTGGACTTAAAAGAGCGTTTCTGGTGGACGGGTATGAAGAGGGATATTGCTGAGTATGTAGCCGTATGTGATGTATGTCAGAGAGTGAAGGCAGAGCATCAGAAGCCCGCAGGATTGCTACAGCCTATGCCAATACCCGAATGGAAGTGGGATAAACTTGGCATGGATTTCATCACCGGATTACCCAGGACCCGATCAGGATATGATTCTATCTGGGTAGTAGTGGATCGTTTGACCAAAGTAGCTCACTTTATTCCAGTGAAAACCACATATACGAGTGCGAAGTTGGCCAAGATATATATGACCAGGATCGTATGTCTGCACGGAGTTCCGAGGACCATCGTATCAGATAGAGGAACCCAGTTTACTTCAAAGTTTTGGCGCCAACTACACCAGACATTGGGAACCAGGCTAGAGTTTAGTACAGCTTTTCATCCGCAGACAGATGGACAGACCGAGAGAGTCAATCAGATCCTGGAGGACATGTTAAGAGCTTGTGCGCTAGATTATGGATCTAGTTGGGATGACAATCTGCCCTACGCGGAGTTCTCATACAACAACAGCTACCAAGCCAGTTTGAAGATGGCACCTTTCGAGGCTTTGTATGGAAGGAGGCGCAGAACACCGTTGATGTGGGATGAAGTTGGAGACCGTCAGTTGTTTGGACCGGATTTGATTAAGGAATCCGAAGAGAAGGTTAAGCTGATTCGAGATAGACTGAAAGTAGCCCAGTCCAGACAGAAGAGTTATGCCGATCCAAAACGCAAGGAGGTAACCTATGAAGTCGGAGACAGAGCATATCTACGAGTATCACCCTTACGAGGAGTGAAACGTTTTGGAATTAAAGGAAAGTTAGCCCCGAGGTTTGTAGGACCATACCGAGTATCGGAACGTATGGGTGAAGTTGCCTACAAGTTGGAATTGCCCGAAGGACTGTCAGGAGTTCATGATGTGTTTCACGTTTCCCAGTTAAAGAAGTGCCATGCGGAGATGGCTGATATTTCTCTAAGAGATACAGTGCCCCTAGAAGCAATTCAATTGGATAGTGATCTAACCTACGAGGAGAAACCCGTCAAGATTCTCGAGTTTGCCAGCCGAGTTACACGCAACAAAGTTATCAAGTTTTGCAAAGTTCAGTGGAGTCATCATACCGAGGAGGAAGCTACCTGGGAGCGCGAAGAAGACCTCCGGAAGGACCACCCGCATCTGTTTCCTAGCCAACCCAAATCTCGAGGGCGAGATTCATCTTAAGGAGGGTAGGTTTGTAACATCCCAAATTTTTAATTTGGAATGTTATACATAGATCATTCACTGCATATCATATTTTAATGCATTCTGTTTTGCGATCCTCGAAATCCTGAGCAACTCAAGGACCACGGAGAGAGTTGGGGATTTCACCGTTTTCATATTTGAATTTTCTCAAATATTGAAACAAGGATCAATTTGGTTTAATTATTTTTCTCTCCGAAAATATTTCATATTAAAAAAATATGAGAGGAGATAATATGACTTCTCCAAAATAAATGGAATATTGGAGGAAAAATATTAAAATCAAATAAATATTTTATTTGGATTTTTATTGCAATTTTATTTGAATTTAGAAAAATATGCATTTTTCAAAATTGCATTAGAGTCCCAAATAAATGTTTACCTTGTCCGGGAGATTTTTAGAGGACGGGGAAAATTTATTTCAGGATTTTTGGAGTCCGTTTAGTATTTCTTTTATTTGTTTTTCTGCGCGGAATTATGTAAAAAATAAAAAAAACTCCGCCGGACCGAACTGGGCCGAAGCCCAGCCGGCCCAGCAGGCCGCCGCCGCCTTCCCTGCACGGGAGTCCGCCCCACCGCCGCCGGCCGTGTCCGAGCCGACGCCGCCTCCACCCCGTCGCCCCCTCCCCAAGCCACCCCCGGCCCCCCTTAAATAGCCGCCCCCCCTCTCTCTCGACCAGCCCCGCCGCCGGAGCCGCCGCCGCACGCTGCTGCTGCCGCTGCCGCCGCTCGCCGCCGCCGCCGTCCCGCCGACCGCTGGAGGTAGCCGCCGCCGCCGTCGGTTTTCGTGAGAAAAACCGATCGGTTTTTTTGAAACCCTAGATGCGTTTTTTTTAAAAAAAAATCGGTTCGTTCGGTTTTCCGTCGGTTTAAATTATCCAGCGGACGTTCGTCCGTACGTTCGTTTTAACGAACGGTTTTCACCGTTTAACCACAGACAGCGAACATTCGTTCGTTAGCCTGTTCGTTAGTTTTTCGTTTTCTCGGATTTTCCGCGATTATTTTCGATCGCGATTTCTGATCCGATTTTCGTTTTAGTATAACTTTTTGCTCGTTTGTCGGAATCAGGCGATTCAAGCGCCTAGATCTTCGTCTCGAAGCCCTCTTTCTGTTTAATCAACTTAAACAAGTTTTTGCTACTGTAAAATTTGACTTTACTCCAGATTAGTAATCAAAGCTTGTTTCTTTCGCAGTTTGAGTTTCGTTGCTTCGTTTGAATTGATTCTTTTTACAAACCGGAGTTCTTCAGTTGAACTTTCTGGTTAAATCATCTCATTTGAGTTTTACCCGTGCATCTTCGCTTGATTGCTTATGTATGCTATTGTTTGTTTGCGATAGAGTTTCCGGAGTGCGAAGCGTGCTACTACGAGTCTCTAGGATTTGCAGATCGTCAGCAAGGCAAGTAACACATTGATCATACTTCTTCGTTACCCAGTTTTTATGCATTAGTTTCGACCCTCAAATATTGCATGATTAGGATGTGATTAACTTGTGGGTACTGGGAAGTAGATGATGAGGTAGAACCTATTGCCCTTTTAATAACAAACCCTTGGGAGTTACTTCTACGCTATGCTTATGTTGCCATGCTATGCTCGTAGACGTGGATTGGGTTTGAGTGTATCCATGACAGATGTGAGATTTTTTAATGGTTCAACTTAAGGTGGCAACTTTAATACACATCTGGGTGGATTGCTTGTTTGGGCACCTGGGGATATACCAGTGTTGTCCTAGGAGATCCCGGGGATATACCGTGTGATCCTCCTACGGTCCGCCACCCAGGCTCAAAGGGATCATAAGATTATTCATGCTAGAAACTTCCGTGTGCAGCCACAAGCTATTATGGGCTCTAGCATAGTTGAGTATGTTGCAGGACCTCTTTCAGTGGTAGGCTAGCAGATGTAGGGGAAAGTAGGTGTAACTGTCTACCCAGAGTAAAGAGTAAATGCTTCAGAAAGACTGTGTCTCGGTCATCCGTTTCTCAAACACCATGAAGTGCGAGAAATCCAACGGAGGAGATCGAGTCTTGTGGGGAAAAGTGCACAAACCTCTGCAGAGTGTACAAACTAGTCATGATTAGCCGTGCCCCCGGTTATGGACATCTTGAGTATCTCGTTCTTGGATTATCATATTGAATCCCATCACTCTAAATTAATTTGTTGGGATTAATGATTACTTTTAATTGGGATTGAGAGGGGGTTTTACCTTCTCAATGTTCAACAACCACCATGATAGTTAAATAAAATATATTCCTTTGTTGTAGGGAAAAATTGGCTTTTCGCAAAACAGTATAACCCTAGAGCTTTTCCACCAGCCAAATATGCATGTAGTATTAGCATTTATTCTGTTCATTGCTCTACTGTGTTATATTGCCAGCATATTCCATGTGCTGACCCGTTTCGGGCTGCAACGTATCATGTTGCAGACTTTTCAGACGAAGAGTAAGGTGTGCTAGGTCGTTGTCGTGCACTCAGCTATGCCGTTGGAGTTGATGGACTCACTTTATCTTCCAAGCCTTCCGCTGTTATCTTATTTAGATGGCCTTAAGCCATATTTATTGTAATCAGTTCTCTTTTGAGACATTCGATGTAATAAGTGTGTGATTGCTACTCTGTTATAAATCCCTCAAGTACTGTGTGTGTCAGCATTACCGATCCAGGGATGACACTTGAACACAGAGATTCGATCCATTCGGGTCGGGTCGCTACACGTGACCTCATCTGCGCGTGCGACCGCGATTTGCTTCTCCACTGCCAAATGCTCCTTGAGCTCCTGACTATACTGCGTGCACCATGGCTTAGGGCGGCGGTTATTTGGTGGAGGGGTCGGTGATTTGGGTGGAAGGTGTCGCGCCGGCGGTCGAGGCATGTCGGATGTGGAAGGAGGAGGAGGATGGGGGTTGAGTGTGGATTACCTGCCTGGATAGACGAGGCCGAGCAGCGTGAAGGAGGGTCACCGGCGAGGAGGCGGCGCTGCAAGCAAGGAGTGAAGGTTTCAACTTGGAAAGGAAGGCGGAAACAGGGGTGAAAGCACAAGTACTCCCTGGGTGGTTTTGGTAATTAATGTCAACATATCTCTTGTTGGACTAATACTTTTATCTAGTATATTTCAGATGAGTTCAACAGTGAAGTGGCGTGGACAAGAGGATGTGGAACCCCTTCAAGATGCTAAGGACAAAGGATTCGCTCAAGCTCTAAAGCTCAAGACTCTACATTTTAATTTTAGTGATCCAAGATCACATTGAGTCCATAGGAAATGCCAATACTATTAAAAGGGGATGAGGTGTTGCTTAATGGCTTGCTTGCTCAAAATGCTTAGTGATATGCTCCAAAAGCCCTCAACCACTTTCTCATATCCACATATGTCCCAAACCAAAAGTCAAACTCGGCCCCACCGATTTGATCTATCCGATGCCACCGAGTTCTTTTGACATAGCCACTGCCAGAAACCCTAATCAGTTCGGTCTCACCGATGGGATCCCGGTCTCACCGAGATGGGCTTGCAAACTCTCTGTTTCCTATTGCACTCATTTCGGTCCCACCGAAATATGCAATCGGTCCCACCGAGTTTGCTTGACCAACTCTCTGGTTAGCTTATTACCAAAATCGGTCCCACCAAGTTTGTGTAATCGGTCAAACCGAGATGAGGTTTTACCCTAACCCTAGCACATCGGTCCCACCGAGTTGATCATATCGGTCCCACCGAAAATCCTAACGTTCACATTTTGAACTAAATCGGTCTGACCGAGTTTTATGATTCGGTCCCACCGAGTTTGGTAAATTACGTGTAACGGTTAGATTTTGTGTGGAGGCTATATATACCCCTCCACCCCCTCTTCATTCATGGAGAGAGCCATCAGAATGTGCCTACACTTCCAGTATACATTTTCTGAGAGAGAACCACCTACTCATGTGTTGAGACCAAGATATTCCATTCCAACCATATGAATCTTGATCTCTAGCCTTCCCCAAGCTGCTTTCCACCCAAATCATCTTTCCACCAAATCCAAATCCGTGAGAGAGAGTTGAGTGTTGGGGAGACTATCATTTGAAGCACAAGAGCAAGGAGTTCATCATCAACACGCCCATACTATGCCCACGTGATGGTTAGTGCTATCAGGCCAGAGGCCTGCTCGGATCAAATATCCAAATCGTTAGTACCTTGGGCTTGCGGTAACGAGAAGAGACTCACGAAAGATGTGACCCTGTCGCCCCATCTCGAGGACTTGCGGCAAGGGCCATGAATGCCCGGCCACGCCTCGTATTCACCACTCGGGCACCACACAGGCACCCGTCTTCACAACACTCGCCTCTCAAGCGCACGCGGGTACCCCTCAGGGTCGACCCGCCTATCCAAGTAACAGTGTAAAGTCCAAGTATCCGTGTGTTCATAACATCTGAGGAATCCGAGGTATCACCCTCGTTGAATTCCCACTCGATGTATCCGTTAAGGTGAACTCGGAGGAATGACCCTCGATGGGTTCACACTTGATGTGTTGCACGACAGCGTCGTTACCGGAAGTGGTGAAGGAGGAATCACCCTCAATGACCACGACCAAATAGCTACTCTACAGAGTTAACATCAGAAGTGCTACAAGAGGTTTCACCCTCGGCACTCGATAGTAACGCTGCAGTGTCGTTACAACTAAGGGGGGTGATGTGCGGTGCCGGGGTCTGGTCTTCAATCCCGTTGATCGGGTCTTTTGATAATCCAGTGGGGCAGTCGGGATAAGTGGGGTCACTGATAGGTCTCTACCCAGCCTATACTAAGCAGTTTAGGATATGCAGGTAATTATCAACAACAGGTTACAATAAACAAGCTATGCATCAGAATAGGTAAAGCAGTAACAGCAGCAATTCTAATGCAAGCATGAGAAATTAGAATGGGCGATATCGGGATGATCAAAGGGGGGGCTTGCCTGGTTGCTCTGGCAAAGGCAAGGGCAAGGTTGTCAATGGTGGCGCCGGGCTCCGGAGCTGCGTCGGTACCGAGAACTACGTCGGGGTCTAACGAGAGAGAAGAGGGGGAGGAAACAGTATAAATATACAGCAAACATGAGCAACACGATGTACGACATGGCAATACGCAGTGCTAGGGGTAGTCTAACGCAGTACTACACGTATCAGACGGAGCGGGAGAATATCTGTTGATATTTCCCGGGTCTTTGGATTTATCGGACAGACGATCCGGAGAGGAAAGTTCCATGTTCGGATAGTTAGGGACGTGTGACGGACGAACGGACTGCGTATTCGGATTCGTCTCGTCGTTCTGAGCAACTTTCATGTAGAAAGTATTTTCATCTGAGCGATGGTTTATTTTATATTAAATTCTAAAGTTTTATTAACCATTTTGAATTATTTTAACTCAGAAATCGTTTACTGCATCAGCAATGATGTCATGCTGACATCAGCAGTCAACATGACAGTTGACTGGTCAATTGACCAGTGGGTCCCACTGTCAGTGACTGTTAGCCCTAACTAACAGATTAATTAGGTTAATTAGTTAATTAGGTTAAATTAAACTAGATTAATTAAGTTAATTAAGTATTTAGTTAATTATTTAATTAATATTTATTTATTTATCAAAAGACCCGATCAACGGGATTGAAGACCAAACCCCGGCACCGCACATCACCCCCCCTTAGTTGTAACGACACTGCAGCGTTACTATCGAGTGCCGAGGGTGAAACCTCTTGTAGCACTTCTGATGTTAACTCTGTAGAGTAGCTATTTGGTCGTGGTCATCGAGGGTGATTCCTCCTTCACCACTTCCGGTAACGACGCTGTCATGCAACACATCAAGTGTGAACCCATCGAGGGTCATTCCTCCGAGTTCACCTTGACGGATACATCGAGTGGGAATTCAACGAGGGTGATACCTCGGATTCCTCTGATGTTATGAACACACGGATACTTGGACTTTACACTGTTACTTGGATAGGCGGGTCGACCCTGAGGGGTACCCGCGTGCGCCTGAGAGGCGAGTGTTGTGAAGACGGGTGCCTGTGTGGTGCCCGAGTGGTGAATACGAGGCGTGGCCGGGCATTCATGGCCCTTGCCGCAAGTCCTCGAGACGGGGCGACGGGGTCACATCTTTCATGAGTCTCTGCTCGTTACCGCAAGCCCAAGGTACTAACGATTTGGATATTTGATCCGAGCAGGCCTCTAGCCTGATAGCACTAACCATCACGTGGGCATAGTATGGGCGTTCTGCATCGTTGCATCAGCCGAAAGCTTTGTCAGATGTCCAGTTCAGCACTGCGGCCGGGCCGGGCCGGCACCATCCTGAGGGATGGAGCCTGGTTCGCCCGGCACGCAACGACCCGGAGGGCTAGGGGTGATGGCCAAGACCCCCTTGCGCTTAGGATGTAGACCCACGGGGACCTCTCTGCTGAGCTCTAGGTAGGGTTGCGGTGTGTCATTTGGCCGAGGCCGAGCATGACCCGAAAAAGTGTGTCCGGCCGGAGTTAAGCGAGCGTGGTGGGTAAGTTGGTGCACCCCTGCAGGGAAGAAAACATCTATCGATAGCCGGTCCTACGGTAAAGGACACTCGGAGTTGTATCCTGATCGATACAGCTAGAACTTGAGATGAGACCTGGATATGAGGCGCTGGGATTGCTTCTCGCAGGGAGTCGAGAAGGGATCTCAGGTCGAGGTTGATGACTGTATGGCTCTGGGATTGCTTTCACGCAGGGAGTCGAGAAAGGATCTCTGGGTGAGGTTGATATCATTACTACTACATTACATTGATCTGTTCTGCTCTCTTCTATTGCTGCAAGACCGCTGAAGATGCTAGTCTTCGATAGGACTAGGCCTTCCCTTTACTCTGGCATTTCTGCAGCCCAGTCCACATATACAGCCTTCCTTTGATAATGTTGCATATGTAGTGTAGATCCTTGCTTGCTGAGTACTTCTGAGTACTCACGGTTGCTTTGTTTTCCTTTTCTCCCCATATCAGTTTGTCGTGACCAAGATGACGGAGCCCCTGAGACAGCTGTCCCCGCCGACGATCGCTACTACTACCCCGAGGGTGGATACTACTACGAGTTGACTGACGACCAGGAGTAGGATCGGAGGGTCCCAGGCAGGAGGCCTGCGCCTTTCGATCATAGTGTTTTATTTTGCCCCGCCTTTCTATAGGCCTTTCTGTTTCTCTTTTAATATCTATACTCAGATATCTGATGCTTCCGCTGACGCTTGTACGCAAGCTTATGTATTCGAGCCCTCGAGGCCCCTGGCTTGTAATATAAAGCTTGTATGACTTTATTTATGTTTTAGAGTTGTGTTGTGATATCTTCTCGTGAGTCCTTAGGCTTGATCATGTGTATTTGCGTGTATGATTAGTGCACGATTGGGCCGGGGGCGTCACAAGTTGGTATCAGAGCCGACTGCCTGTAGGAACCCCCCTTCCCAACTCCTTGGCCGAAGTTGAGTCTAGTGGTCCAAAACCGTTTTACTAACTTGGCTGTGTGGCTTACGGGCCCATGTCGCCAAATGGGTGGTATTAGTATCTTTTATTCCTCGACTATACTCTGGGACTCTGATCTCTCTTCTATTCGGGTTAAAATTTTACTAACTCCAACATTAGGTTCTCGTGATCACATCCATCCGGTGTTCTGAAATATTCCCCCCTTACTTCAAGATTGTGGGCCAGGTTCTGCTTGTAGGATCCTTTTATCGAGGGCACCCTGTGTTGTCACTTGCAGATCCCTCGCCCCGGCAGTTTTCTCCGACGTGTTGTAGCCTTTGCTATGTCATGTTGTTGTATTCCTCACCGCGTGCCTGCGCGCCGCCTAGTTTGTCTAACTGCGATCGTTCCCGTGCGCGTACTATCCGTTTGAATCCAACTCTGTGCATGGATTGGTATGTCTTTGACGACTACTATTATATATCTAATGCCTATCCTGTTCTTCCCGTGTTACATCATGAATAACTCCATTCACATGCAGTTTTTCTTGCTAAACTGCCCCTATTGATTTGGCAGGATGGCTGACGATCCTCCACCTCCACCCTATATTGCCGCAATGATGCAGCAGTTTATGACCGGACTAATGGCTCAATTTCCAAACCAGAATGCTCAGCAACAGAATGCTCCAATAAATCTGGCAGAATTCGTGCGCCTCAACCCGTCTGTTTTCCGCAACTCCACCAATCCTATGGATGCTGATGATTGGCTTCGAGACATCCTGTTTGAGATGGAATCAGCTAATGTTGCTCCTGGCAGTTACATCACCTTTGCGACATTCCACCTGAAGGGCCCAGCTGCTCAATGGTTGGAAAGCCACAAGGGTATGTTGCCTACTGAAACTGTAACCACTTGGCAGGAATTTCAGTCAGCTTTTCATGCACGGTACATTCCTCAAGGTCTGATGGACCAGAAGAAGCAGGAGTTCCGCAAACTCTCTCAGGGTATAATGACTGTGGATGAATATCAGAGGAAATTTCTCGAATTGTCCCGCTATGCTGAAGATGACGTCTGCACTGACGCCCGCAAGCAGGATAAATTCCGTGAAGGACTGCGTACTGACATAAACCTTGCACTTGCAGTACATGATTGCACAGACTTCGCAACGCTTGTCAGCAAATCTTTCCAAGTTGAAAAAGCTATGACTAAATGCCAGGAGTCGCTCAAGCGCACTCATGAAGCTGGCTCATCCTCGGGTCAGCCTGTTCAGAAGCGTCGAGTGTGGATCCCGCACAATGTACATCATCGACCTGCCCCTGCACCGAGACTGTCATATGTTGTACCTCGTCTGCCTCCGCCACCAAGACAGCTAACGATTCAGGGTGGACAACCCAATGTTAAAGCTCCTCCCCATAATGATGGTTTATGCCACAAGTGTGGACAGCCAGGGCATCGTGCTTTCAACTGTCCTCAGGGTCAGCCGCAAAATTCATCACGTTGTTCTGTTGACCGAAAAAGGGGCCGACGAAACCTTCCTAGTAGAAATCGTAATGCCAGACCACCGGCTAGTCAGCTTGTTCATGTTAACCATGTCAAGACTGAAGCAGCTCGACAGGACACCAACTTTGTGATGGGCACCCTTCTAGTGAATTCAACCCCAGCTTCTGTACTCTTTGATTCTTGAGCATCGCACTCCTTCATGTCCGAAAGTTTTGCACGAAGTCATGATATCCCTTTCGAGAAGATGTCCACCCCATTGGTAATTCAGTCACCCAGGGCTAATTGGCAAACTGCCAGGGTAAGCCACGGTAATCACATTGTGATTGGAGGATTGATGTTCCCCGTTTCACTCATTGCTCTCAAAACCTCCAACATAGACATTATTCTGGGTATGGACTGGTTGAAGCCCAATAAAGCTTTGATTGACTGTGCCACTGAATCAGTCCGGCTCACTCACCCTTCTGGCCAGACAGTCAAATACTCAGCCCGAATAGCTCAGGATGCTGAGACTCAAATATATGTTCTGAATGCAATGAATGCCTCACCTCTTGAAGGCATCGAGAACATTCCAGTTGTTCGTGATTTTCAAGATGTGTTTCCAGAAGAACTTCCAGGAATACCCCCTGCTAGAGCTGTCGAGTTTGTCATCGACTTGAAGCCAGGCACGACCCCTATTGTGAAGCGTCCTTATAAGATGCCTCCGCACCACCTTCTTGAACTTAAGGAGGAAATCGACACGTCACTTAAGAAGGGTTTCATCCGCCCCAGTTCCTGTGCTTGGGGAGCACCTTCACTCTTCGTTAAGAAGAAGGATGGAACTAACCGATTGGTTCAGGATTATCGGCCCATTAACCAAGCCACAATTCAGAATAAATATCCGCTTCCTCGGATCAATGATTTGTATGATCAACTTGCTGGATCATCGGTATTCTCTAAACTTGATTTGAGGTTGGGTTATCATCAGATCCGTGTTCGTGAAGAGGATATTCCCAAGACTGCATTTGTTACTCGCTATGGCTCCTACGAGTACACGGTCATGTCCTTCGGCTTAACCAATGCTCCAGCCACATTCTCCCGTCTGATGAATTATATCTTCATGGATTACCTCGACAAGTTCGTCGTGGTTTATCTAGATGATATTCTGGTTTATTTGAAGAATAAAGAAGAACATGCTGAACACCTCCGTCTAGTACTGGAAAGGCTCCGAGAACACCAGTTGTATGCCAAGTATTCCAAATGTGAATTCTGGCTTTCTGAAGTAACTTACCATGGTCATGTGATTTCCAAGGATGGAATTGCTGTTAACCCGGAACGAGTTCAGGCTATTCTTGACTGGACTCCTCTGAAGAACGTCAAGCAAGTGAGAAGTTTTCTTGGCCTTGCAAGCTATTGTCGTCGGTTTGTTGAGAATTTTTCCAAGATTGCTAAGCCTTTGACTGATCTGCTTCACAAGGGCGTTAAGTTTGAATGGACAGACAAATGTCAAGAAAGTTTTCAAACACTCAAAGACAAGCTGACATTTACCCCAGTACTTGCTCCACCAGATTCTCGCAAAGATTTTGTGATCTATTGTGACGCATCCCGTGAAGGATTAGGCTGTGTCCTAATGCAAGAGCGTAAAGTGATTGCCTATGGCTCTCGTAAGTTGCGCCCACATGAAGAGAATTATCCGGTACATGATCTAGAACTAGCTGCTGTGATCTATGCATTGCAGTTGTGGCGACATTACCTTCTCGGTAATCGTTGCGAGATATACACGGATCATAAAAGTCTGAAGTACTTGTTCACTCAGCCATCTCTAAACCTCCGTCAGCAAATATGGATGGAGGCCATTGCGGACTATGATTTGGGTATTTCCTATACCCCTGGAAAGGCTAACGTGATGGCTGATGCCTTAAGCCGCAAGTCCTACTGCGACAACCTCATGGTTAGGCGAGCTCAACCTCGTCTTTTTGAAGAACTGTGCAAGCTGAATCTGCGTATTGTTCCACAGGGATCTCTTAATAACCTTGTGATACAACCAGATCTCGAGAAAGCTGTTAAGAATGCACAAGCTAAAGATGCTGAAATTGATTTGATGAAGAAAAATCTTCACCTTGAAAAGTACAGGGATTTCTCGCTGTCTGAAGATGGAACCTTGTATTTCAGAAACCGCATTGTCGTACCTCGCTTCGAGCTTATGACTGACAAAGTCATGAAGGAGGCACATGATACCCCGTTGTCTATTCATCCGGGTAGCACCAAGATGTATCGTGATCTCCGTCAAAGGTACTGGTGGTCTAGAATGAAGCAGGACATTGCTCACTATGTTGTTGAATGTGATGTGTGTCGTCGCGTTAAAGCAGAACATCAGAAGCCTGCTGGAATTCTGCAACCGTTACCTATTCCTTTATGGAAATGGGATAAGGTTCAGATGGATTTCATTACAGGACTTCCCAGGTCACAGAAGGGTCACGATGCTATTCTTGTCGTCGTCGACCAACTTTCTAAAGTTGCACACTTTCTGCCTGTCAAAGAGACGATCACTGCTAGTCAGTTAGCAGAGTTATATATCTCCAGAATTGTTTCACTCCACGGTATTCCGAAGGAGATCAGTTCGGACCGTGGCGGTCTTTTCACCTCAAAGTTCTGGGAAAGTTTCCAAGAAGCTATGGGAACTCATATTACCTGGAGTTCAGCTTATCATCCACAATCCCAAGGCCAAGTCGAGCGAGTCAATCAAGTGCTTGAAGACATGCTACGAGCTTGTGTTATTTATTTCGGCAAGAAGTGGGAAGAATCTCTCCCGTATGCCGAGTTCTCTTATAACAACAGCTATCAAGCCAGCTTGAAAATGGCTCCCTTCGAAGTTCTATATGGACGTAAGTGTTGAACCCCTCTAAATTGGTCAGAAACTGGGGAACGACCGCTCGTGGGTCCGGATATTATTCAACACGTCAAAGAACAAGTCTGTATCGTTCGAGAAAACCTCAAGGCGGCTCAGGACCGCCAGAAGAGCAACTATGATCGCAAACGATGGGGTTTGACTTATCAACCCGGTGATCAAGCTTATCTACGTGTCACCCCTATGAAGGGCACCCAACGTTTTGGAATCAAGGGAAAGCTAGCTCCGCGCTACATTGGTCCTTTCCACATAATTGCTAGACGTGGTCAGGTAGCATATAAATTGGAGTTGCCGCCGCAATTCTCTCATATCCACGACGTCTTCCATGTGTCGCAACTTTGTCGTTGCTTCAAGGAATCTCCGCACCGCGCAGTGGATCACGAGATGCTCGAATTGCAAGATGATCTATCTTATAAGGAGCATCCGATCCGCATTCTCGATGAAGCTGAACGTCGGACCCGTCAGAAGGTTACCAAGTTCCTCAAGGTGCAGTGGTCCAATCATACTGAAGATGAAGCCACTTGGGAACGCGAGGATAATCTTCGTTCGGAATACCCCGAACTTTTCCCTTCTACCTCTTAATTCTCGGGACGAGAATTCTTGTTAGAGGAGGAGACTTGTAACACCCCCAGTGGTTAACTACAGTAATCCCCTTTTGATTATGCAGTAGCAGCAGCAATTCTAATGCAAGCATGAGAAATTAGAATGGGCGATATCGGGATGATCAAAGGGGGGGGGGGGCTTGCCTGGTTGCTCTGGCAAAGGCAAGGGCAAGGTTGTAAATGGTGGCGCCGGGCTCCGGAGCTGCGTCGGTACCGAGAACTGCGTCGGGGTCTAACGAGAGAGAAGACGGGGAGGAAACAGTATAAATATATAGCAAACATGAGCAACACGATGTACGACATGGCAATACGCAGTGCTAGGGGTAGTCTAACGCAGTACTACACGTATCAGACGGAGCGGGAGAATATCTGTTGATATTTCCCGGGTCTTTGGATTTATCGGACAGACGATCCGGAGAGGAAAGTTCCATGTTCGGATAGTTAGGGACGTGTGACGGACGAACGAACTGCGTATTCGGATTCGTCTCGTCATTCTGAGCAACTTTCATGTAGAAAGTATTTTCATCTGAGCTACGGTTTATTTTATATTAAATTCTGAAGTTTTATTAACCAATTTGAATTATTTTAACTCAGAAATCATTTACTGCATCAGCATTGATGTCATGCTGACATCAGCAGTCAACATGACAGTTGACTGGTCAATTGACCAGTGGGTCCCACTGTCAGTGACTGTTAGCCCTAACTAACAGATTAATTAGGTTAATTAGTTAATTAGGTTAAATTAAACTAGATTAATTAAGTTAATTAATTATTTAGTTAATTAGTTAATTAATATTTATTTTTATTCCTTTTTCTTTTTAAACCTTTTTTTAATTAACGTTCTGGGGCTGTGGGCCCCTGCTGTCGGTGGCACAGAGGCCAACGGGCGTGAGGGCGACGGGCGCGTGGGTGCGGGCGCAGCCACGAGCGCCCGATGGGGGCGAGCCCGAGCGCTGGCCAGCGGCACTCGGCCAGCAGAGGCCATGGCCGGGGTGGCACCGGTGCGTGGGGCAGCAGCGGGCTGTGGAGGTGGGCGCGGGGAGCGGTGGCCGGGCAAGGCGAGCAGCGGCGGCCTTCGGCGTCAGCAGCAGTGCGGGACGGGGCAGCGGGCGGGGCCGGCGCGGGCGAGCGCGCGTGGCAGGGGCGATAGCGGACGCGCGTGGCGGCGAGTGGAGTGGGAGAGCACGGCGGGCGAGGCCGCCGTGGGCGGACAGCGCGAGGGGGGCGTGCAAGGCACGGCAGGCCGGAGCTGTGGGGACGGGCCAGGAGGCGGCGGCCGGCAAGCAGATACGGGGGAGAGGGAGGCAGAGGCCGGGGCCTCACTTGTGGTGCAGGGGAACAGGGTGGCGAGGCTCGAAGGCGTCCGGCGAGGGAGAGAGGGGACAGGACGGTCCGGCGAGGTAGCTTCGCGGAGGAGGACGGAGACGGCTGATGGCGCGGTGGCTCCGGGCGACGCGAGGCGTCCTGGTCGCGCGTCGGGGAGGGGACGAGGAGGCGCGACGGGCGAGGCGAGGAGAAGGCGGTGACGGAGCGGGGCGGCGTCGGGGACGGGCGCCGACGTCAGGGTCGCGGGGCCGTTGCCCTCCTCCTCGATCCAGATGGGGAAGGGGGAGGGAGGAGAGATCGAGGGAGAGTGGGGGGGTTGTGGGGATCGGCTAGGGTTTCGGTTGGGTCGGCTGTGGCCATATAGGCCTGGGGGCAAGCGGGGGAGTGGGCCGGCCGACTGGCGGTCCAGCTGGGGCCACGGCCCAGTGGAGGGGGGGGGGTTATGTTTTCTTTTTATTTTTGGCTTTATTTCTTTTTCTTATTTTCTTTTCTCTCATTTTCTGTTTTACCTTTTATTTTTATTTCAAAACACTTTTGTAAAATATGGAACTTGCCCAAATATTCGCAGTGCAATATTAGACATTGTTAGAAAATGTTTTGGAGTAAAAATGATTTTATCTTTATTTTATTTAATTGAAAAAGGGTTAAATAACTCTGTTTTGTGGTTGTTAGAGTCACATAATTTATCTAGTATATGTTGAATATAATTTTAGAATTGTCTCTGGATTATTTACAATATTATGAACAATTTAGTTTTTAATTTTGAATAATTTTTATTTTCACTTTCAGTTTGAATTTCCAATTGAGTTTGAATTTGAAATGAGATATGATACAAATGATATTTAAGCACTGTTGATCCTGGTGACATGGCATAATCAAAAGGGGATTACTGTAGTTAACCACTGGGGGTGTTACAAGTTGCTTGCCGAGGATAAGTACCAAGTGGTCGGCTTCGACCTCGAGTACACCATCTGTCGTGCCGTGCACGATCAGAAGGTTGCCATCGCCCAGTTGTGCGTGTGACATGACGTCCTCGTCTACCACTACCACCTGGCCACAAGGCCTTGCGAGCATTTCTCCAGGTTTGTCAACAGCTCCGACTACAGTTTCGCTACGGTGGACACGACCAACGATTTAAAAGCGCTCAAGGTTTCGGGCTTGAAATGCCAGAATCTTGTCAACATCCAGGACCACTACAAGGTCTGGGGTAGCGACAACAACAAACAAAACTCCCTGGTTGACCTCGCCTTGGCCATCATCGACCCCTACTACATGAAGATAAAGGATGAGAGCAAGAAGGACAAGAACGCCTGGCACAGTGTCTGGCATGAGAGACTGGATGAACAACACGTCAAGTACGCGTACACAAGCTATGAGATGTACATGCGGATCGTTGACATGAGGGAGTGTCTTCTTCCTGCCCCAGACGAGGGATCGAGCCACAGAGCAGTGGCGAGAGCGTCACAAGAAGTAGATGACTAGACGATCGTTTCTAGTTTAGAATGCATACAATTGTTTATTGAGGTGTGTGCGAATGATCTGTATAGTCACTTATGTAATTGGATGTTTATCTTAGTTATATATATATATATGTGTGTGTGTGTGTGTGTGTGTGTGTGTTATTCTTCTATAGACAGAGCAAATCACACGGCTTATTAGCAGCAATCGTCTGTGTTATTATTGGTCTTCGCACACATTTCTGATTACGGACCTGTTTGCCGCGTATCACACACATCTTGTTCAGTTGAACCGTTTCTATTGTGTTGCCTAATCACACACAGTTCATCCTAGTGAACTGTATGTCGTATATCGCACACACCCTCATCTGGCTGCCCATTTCTGTTGTTCTGCACCATCGCAAATAGTTCTTCTGGATTAACCGTTTGCCACTCATCCAAGGGAGGGAAGCTTTGATAACCCACAAGTATAGGGGATCGCAACAGTTTTTGAGGGTAGAGTATTCAACCCAAATTTATTGATTCGACACAAGGGGAGCCAAAGAATATTTGCAAGTATTAGCAGCTGAGTTGTCAATTCAACCACACCTAGAGATTAATTATCTGCAACAAAGTAATCAGTAGCAAAGTAGTATGGTAGTTTTGATAGTAGTTGCAATAGCAATAGTAACGGTAACAGTAATAGCAATGATTTTGTAGCAAGTGCAAGAGTAACAATAGCAGTGGTAACTTAGCAAGAACAATATGAGAGAAATTCGTAGGCATTGGATTGGTGAATTCGTTGGATGATATTCATCATATAACAGTCATAACCTAGGGCGATACAGCAGTAGCTCCAATTCATAAATATAATGTAGGCATGTATTCCATAAATTGTCATACGTGCTTATGGAAAGAACTTGCATGACATCTTTTGTCCTACCCTCCCGTGGCAGTGGGGTCCTATTGGAAACTAAGGAATATTAAGGCCTCCTTTTAATAGAGAACCGGAACAAAGCATTAACACATAGTGAATACATGAACTCCTCAAACTACGGTTATCACCGGGAAGTGTCCCGACTATTGTCACTCCGGGGTTGCCGGATCATAACACGTAGTAGGTGACTATAACTTGCAAGATCGGATCTAGAACATAGATATAATGGTGATAACATAAATGGTTCAGATCTGAAATCATGGCACCCGGGCCCAAAGTGACAAGCATTAAGCATGGCAAAGTCATAGCAACATCAATCTCAGAACATAATGGATACTAGGGATCAAGCCCTAACAAAACTAACTCGATTACATGATGAATCTCATCCAACTCCTCATCGACCAGCGAGCCTACGAAGGAATTACTCACTCCCGGTGGGGAGCATCATGGAATTGGCGATGGAGAAGGGTTGGTGATGACGAAGATCGAAGATCCCCCTCTCCGGAGCCCCAAACGGACTCCAGATCTGGCCTTCCGATGAAGAACAAGAGGTGGCGGCGGCTCCGTCTCGTGAAACGCGATAATTCTTTCTCCCTGATTTTTTCTCCAAAAATATGACTTTATAGCATCAGGGTTGGAGTCTGCGGGGCCACCAGGTGTGGACAACCCACCTGGGCGCGCCTGGAGGGGGGCGTGCCCTGGTGGGTTGTGCCCACCCAAGTGCCCCCCTCCTGTGGTTCTTGGCTCCAGAAATTCTCTTTTATTATATAAAAAATCCTCGTGAAGTTCCGTTCCAACCCGAGAACTTTTATTTCTGCACAAAAACAACACCATGGTAGTTCTGCTAAAAACAGCGTCAGTCCGGGTTAGTTTCATTCAAATCGTGCAAATTAGAGTCCAAAACAAGAGGAAAAGCGTTAGGAAAAGTAGATACGACGGAGACGTATCAACTCCTCCAAGCTTAAACCTTTGCTTGTCCTCAAGCAATTCAGTTGATAAACTGAAAGTGAAAAAGAAAAACTTTTACGAACTCTTTTGGTCTTGTTTACATAAATAAGCTTAAGTAGCACCCAGGTTTTCAACAAAGGTTATAACTAACCATGTCGACAATAACTCTTAAAAATTATATTAACTCATAACAATGGCATAATCAACTAGCGAGCAATAATAAGATATCTCAAACAACAACACTTTGTCAAAGCAACCATGATATAATATGACAATAGTGGTATCTCGCTAGCCCTTTCTGAGACCGCAAAACATAAATGCAGAGCACCTCCAAATTCGGAGCAGCGACTAAACATTGTAATTCATGGTAGAAAAGATCCAGTCATGATGCACCCAACATTAGCTACACACAATGCATGAGGATGATAATAGTGCTCTCAGGTTCTGGCGCTTATTTGAGAAGGTGATGACACAACATAAAAGTAAATAGATAGTCCCTTCGTAGAGGGAAGAAGTGATTTGCAGAGGTGTCAGAGCTCAAGTTTTAAAATAGAGGTAAATGAAATTTTGAGAAATGCACCCTTCTTATTTACTTCGCGACCATTAGTTATCGGTATCTTCCATGCTAAACACATTAGTGGCGGTTCCCCAAGCGATAAAAGTAAAGGTTTACTCCCCCTCACCAACAATCACACTCCATGGCTTGTCCGAAACAACGGGTGCCGTCCATACCAACAACATTCCTGGGGGAATTTTGTTTAATTATTTGCAATTCGAATTCGGGACTGGGAATCCCTATTACCGCCCCTCTCGTGCAAGGACGAGTGAATAAACACTCATCATGAGAATAACTCGCTTAGCTTGGAAGATACTGACTACCTCCTGTTGCTCTATGAACAATCCAGGCACATAAAAAGGATATTTATTTGAAGTTTTTAGAGGTGGCACACGCAAATTTACTTAGGACGGCAGGGTAATACCGCATATAGGTAGGTATGGTGGACTCATCTGGAATAACTTGGGTTTCAGGGTTTTGATGCACAAGCATAATTCCCACTTAGTATAGGCGAAGGCTAGCAATTAGGTTGAGAAGCGGCCAGCTAGAGAGCGAAAACAGTCATGAACATGCATTATGCATAAGTAACATTGGATACTAGCATGAGTAGGATATGAACACCATGAGCATAAATATCATAGAGGCTATGTTGGTTTTGATTCAACTACATGCATGAACATGTGCCAAGTCAAGCCACTCGAACATTCAGAGGAGGATACCATATCATCATACTACATCACAATTATTTTAACGCAATGTTGACATCCAAGATAAAACATTATCCACTCCTAGCTACTTAAGCATGACATGAGAAACTATAATCTCTAAGGGTCATTGCAAACATGTTTGATCATAATGAGCTGAATCATAGATACTAGGTTAAACATATTTACAAAAACAGAACAAGTTGAGTTCATACCCGTTTCTCTCTGCCACGGCCAGTTCATCAAATATCATCATTATTGCCTTTCACTTGCACGACCGAACGATATGAAAATAATAATAGTGCAAGAGTGCCGTGGACTAAGCTGGAATCTGCAAACATTTTATTCAAAAAGAAGAAAACACGGTAATATGGGCTCTCTGTTAGATCAACAACAATGCATATGAGAGCCACTCAACATTTTCATCATGGTCTTCTCCTCGGTATGACTCAATAAGAGTAAATTCAGAGAAACACACTAAAATATTTTTGGAGTTTTTGGTTTTATTAAAGAAAGCAAATTTAAGAAAGGAAAAAAAACAAAAACGAGAAAAACTATTTACACGGGAGAGCTCCCAACAAGCAAAAGAAGAACAAGGAAATCTTTTTGGGCTTTCTTTTTAAATACTACAACTAATTATGCTAGAAAGAAAAAATAAAAAAGAAGCAGGAAATATTTTTGTATTTTCTCAAAGTTTTTTAAACACACAAGAAGAAGGCGAGAAAATAAATCTAGCATGAATAATACAATGAAAAAGTGTGGACACTGACAACTGGAATGAAAAGTGTGAACATGAAAGTAATGTCGGTGGAAATACGTACTCCCCCAAGCTTAGGCTTTTGGCCTAACTAGGTAATCTCCATCAGTAGCCTGCATAATGGTCGGAGTGATAGCTCACGGAGGCTCTAGGTGCAGATGTCTCAGCCCGTCGTGCAGCCACAACTGCCGCGTTATGTGCTCGGGCCTCGCTCTCAAGAACATAATATCTTCCCTTGCTAAGAACATCAAAGAGAGCAGGTGCGGGCAAAAAGGTGTCCACAACAGAACTTTTATTAAACAACAGGTTATAAGTAAAATTATGGGGTTCACCACTAAGGATCTTATGCTGTTTCATAGCATTGAAGTCAAGGTATTGCGTGGGTAAGATGGGGTCATAAGGCCAAGGTGAAACACCTAGCTCTCTTGCTAAGCGTATGGCGTAAATCCCACCATAAAAATATCCACTACCAGCGTTGTGTTGCAATCTACGTGCCACTATCGCTCCAAGGTTATAACTTTTGTCACCGGTGAGAGCGATATGGATAAGGCTCAAGTCTGGAGCACAAAGTGTACTACAATCCTGTTTGCCTACAATGCATTTTCCATTAAATAGTGCAAAGTATTGGATTGAGGGAAAATGAATGCTCTTTATTCTACCTTGAGTCACTCCTCTAGTCTCACCATAGCAAAGGCTAGTCAAGAATATCTCGAACTCCGACCTTGGTGGCTCATCCAATGAACCCCAAAATGGAATTTTGCAGTGATTAGAAAATGTCTCAGAGGTATAGTAAATGAATTGTCATATAGTTTAAATGATACTCTGGACTCACGAGGATAAAATTTAAATTCTTTGGTAAATGATTCAGTGAGGCTGAGGTGTTGGTTGCACTTATCTGCAATGTAGGGACCGAGCTCGGAATTGTGAACATATTGCTCAAATTCTTCTTTAATGCCCACACGCGCCATATAATCGTTGCATGGCCATAAACATGATTTGGTAGCGGCATCTCGAATGGAATTTTCACTTGATTCAACATAGGACCGACGAACGGAGCTGCTACTAGAAGATGCCTCCGAGGACCTCCGCCTCGAAGAACTCCTTCCAAAGAGGTTCATCATATTCACGTACAATTTTCTGAAAAATTTTGTGTCACGAATTTTTTGTCAACAAAACCTTATAAGAATGATAGCAACTACTCATAGGGATGCATAGATGCCATATCGAGCATTCAAACTACTTAGAACTCTAAGAATTCAACATGCAAGCTCATCTACAGCAGTACCAAGAGCAACTAATTATTCTAAATATAAACCACTAAAGCAAAAACTAATTGGACCAATGGAGGAGGCACATACCAAGCAACAATCCCCAAAAACAGTTTCGGAAATGGAACTTCGAGCAAAGAGATCAAAATCCACGGGTTTGAGAGTAAGAACACGAGAGAGAGAGAGAGAGCAATGGTGATTTTTTTCTGGAGGTAGGTGATGATATGGAGTAAAGGGATAAGTGAGTGGGCCCACGTGGGGACCACAACCCACTAGGGCGCGCCTGGGGGTGCTGGCACGCCCAGGTGGGTTGTGCCCACCTGGAGCACCTCCCTCTGATGTTATTTGCACTAAATATTCTTAAATATTCAGAAAAAATCGTAATAAATTTTCAGAGCATTCTGAGAACTTTTATTTTTGGGTCATTTTTTATTGCACAAAAAACTCAGAAAACAGGCAAGGCATGGCATTTTATTTTATTTAACTTATAAAAACAAAAAACAAAAGGTAGGGATAGAAGGTAGTGCTCACTAAATTCATCAACTTCATACCTCTAAAAAATGATTCATTAATAAGGTTGATCAAGTCTTATTAACAACCACTTCCGATTAGCATGAAACTGAAGAACTTTCGTAAAACACTAAGTTACCTCAATGGAGATATGAATGTCCCCAACAATAAGCATTTCATATTTCTTTTTAACAGTAGGTAGGGGTAGTTGAAAACTTCCAATAGTGATTGTCGGAGATTTTTCAATAACATTAATACCATTCACTTGGAATTGTTTCTTCGGAAAGTGCACCGTATGCTCATTACCATTGATATGAAAAGTGACCTTGCTTTTATTGCAATCAATAACAGCCCCTGTAGTATTCAAGAAGGGTCTACCGAGGATAATCGACATGTTGTCGTCCTCGGGCATCTCAAGTATAACAAAGTCAGTTAAGATAGTAACATTAGCAACGACAACGGGCACATCCTCACAAATACCGATAGGTATGGCAGTTGATTTATCAGCCATTTGCAAAGATATTTTAGTAGGTGTGAGTCTATTCAAATCAAGTCTTTTATATAAAGAGAAAGGCATAACACTAACACCAGCTCCTAAATCACATAAAGCAGTTTTCACATAATTTCTTTTGATGGAGCAAGGTATAGTTGGTATTCCCGGATCTCCAAGTTTTTTAGGTACTCCATCCTTAAAAGTATAATTAGCAAGCATGGTGGAGATTTCAGCTTCCGGTATTTTTCTCTTATTGGTGATGATGTCTTTCATGTACTTTGCATAAGGAGGCATTTTTAAGATATCAGTCAAGCGAGTACGCAAAAAGACTGGCCTCAGCATTTCAGCAAAGCGTTCAAATTCTTCATCATCTTTGTTTTTGGTTGACTTAGGTGGAAAGGGCATAGGTTTTTGAACCCACGGTTCTCTTTCCTTACATGTTTTCTAGCAACAAAGTCTCTTTTATCATATCTTTTATTCTTGGTTTGTGGGTTATCAAGATCAGCTGCTGGTTCTACCTCAACATCATTATCTGGTTCTTTATTATTTATTTGAGTGTCTTCATGAACCTCATCATTGTCTTTTTCATTATCAGAGGGTGAGTGTTCATTACCAGATTGAGTTTCAGCATCAGAGATAGAGACTTCCTTATCATTATCAGGAGGTTTTTCAACTTCAGGTTCACTAGAGGCATGCAAAGTCCTATCATTTTTCTTTTTCTTTTTCTTTTTAGAAGGACTAGGTACATCAGTGTCAGCTCTTTGAGAGTCTTGTTCAATTCTTTTTGGGTGTCCCTCAGGATAAAGTGGTTCCTGAGTCATTCTACCTCCTCTAGTCATTACCCTAACAGCATGATCATTGATATTATTATTCATTTCATCAAGCAACTCTCTTTGAGATTTAGCAACTTGTTCTAATTGAGTTTGAACCATAGAAGCATGATTTCCCACACCTCTAACATCATTTGAGATTCTAAATAACAAGTCACTTAAGCGAGCAATCATATCAGAATTGTATTTCAATTGTTTCATAACATTTGCATTGAAGTGATCTTGCTTTCTAATGTAATTATCAAACTCATAAAGGCATTGACTAGGATGTTTATTGTAAGGAATACCACCTTCATCGAACTTTAGTAAAGAATTTACCTCTACCACCTTAGGTGGTGGTGGTGTTTCAAGCCCATGTATTTCTTCGATAGGTGGTAAATTTTTAACATCCTCTGCTTTAATACCTTTTTCCTTCATGGATTTCTTTGCCTCTTGCATATCTTCAGGACTGAGATATAAGATACTCCTCTTCTTTGGAGTAGGTTTAAGTGGTGGTTCAGGAAGGATCCAATCATCATAATTTTTCAATATGTTATTCAATAATTCTTCAGCTTGTTCAATAGTTCGCTCCCTGAAAACACAACCAGCACAACTATCTAGGAAATCCCTAGAAGCATCGGTTAGTCCATTATAGAAGATATCAAGTATTTCATTTTTCTTAAGAGGATGATTAGGCAAAGCATTAAGAAATTGGAGAAGCCTCCCCCAAGCTTGTGGGAGACTCTCTTCTTCAATTTGCGCAAAGTTAAATATTTCATGTGTGGCAGCTTGTTTCTTATGAGCAGGAAAATATTTTTCAGAGAAGTAATAAATCATATCCTGGGGACTACGCACACAACCAGGAGCAAGAGTATTGTACCAAGCTTTAGCATCACCCTTTAATGAGGACGGAAATAATTTGAGAATATAATAATAGCAAATCTTCTCATCAGGAGCAAAAAGGGTGGCTATATCATTCAACTTAGTAAGATGTGCTACAACAGTTTCAGTTTCATAACCATGGAAAGGATCAGATTGAACCAAAGTAATCAACTCTGGGTCGACAGAGAATTCATAATCCTTATCATCAACAAAGATAGGTGAAGTAGCAAACTTAGGACCACATTTCATTCTAGCATTCAAAGTCTTTTCTTTATACTTGCATAATAATTTTTCCAGATCATCTCTATCCTTACAAGTAAGAATGTCTCTAGTTGTCTCCTCATCCATAACATAACCTTCCGGTACCTTTGGCAATTCGTATCTAGGAGAACTAGGTCTAATAGGTGTTTCAAGATTTTCAGTTTCAAGCTCTTCATCAGTTTCAACAATTTCATCAGTTTCAACATTCTCAAAAGCTTTAGTTCTAGCAAGTTGTTCATCAAGAAATTCACCTAGTGGCACATTATCATCAAGCAAGGTACTAGCATCATTATGAGTAGCATTCATAGCAGAAGTAGCTTCATCAATAACTTGCGACATATCAGAATTGATAGCATGTGGTGGTGTTGCAAGTCTACTTATAACAGAAGGTGAATCTAAAGCGGAGCTGGATGGCAGTTCCTTACCTCCCCTCGTCTTAGAGGGAAAAATCTTAGTCTTAGCATCCTTCAGATTCTTCATAGTGATAATTTGATAATAATCCCAAGTGACTCAACAAATATAGCTATGCTCCTCGGCAACGGCGCCAGAAAAAGGTCTTGATAACCCACAAGTATAGGGGATCGCAACAATTTTCGAGGGTAGAGTATTCAACCCAAATTTATTGATTCGACACAAGGGGAGCCAAAGAATATTTGCAAGTATTAGCAGCTGAGTTGTCAGTTCAACCACACCTGGAGATTAATTATCTACAGCAAACTAATCAGTAGCAAAGTAGTATGGTAGTTTTGATAGTAGTAGCAACAACAATAGTAACGGTAACAGTAATAGCAATGATTTTGTAGCAAGTGCAAGAGTAACAATAGCAGTGGTAACTTAGCAAGAACAATATGAGAGAAATTCGTAGGCATTAGATCGGTGAATTCGTTGGATGATATTCATCATATAATAGTCATAACCTAGGGCGATACAACACTAGCTCCAGTTCATAAATATAATGTAGGCATGTATTACGTAAATTGTCATACGTGGTTATGGAAAGAACTTGCATGACATCTTTTGTCCTACCCTCCCGTGGCAGTGGGGTCCTATTGGAAACTAAGAAATATTAAGGCCTCCTTTTAATAGAGAACCGGAACAAAGCATTAACACATAGTGAATACATGAACTCCTCAAACTACGGTCATCACCGGGAAGTGTCCCGACTATTATCACTCCGGGTTGCCGGATCATAACACGTAGTAGGTGACTATAACTTGCAAGATCGGATCTAGAACATAGATATAATGGTGATAACATAAATGGTTCAGATCTGAAATCATGGCACCCGAGCCCAAAGTGACAAGCATTAAGCATGACAAAGTCATAGCAACATCAATCTCAGAACATAATGGGTACTAGGGATCAAGCCCTAACAAAACTAACTCGATTACATGATGAATCTCATCCAACTCCTCACCGACCAGCGAGCCTACGAAGGAATTACTCACTCCCGGTGGGGAGCATCATGGAATTGGCGATGGAGAAGGGTTGGTGATGACGAAGATCGAAGATCCCCCTCTCCGGAGCCCCAAACGGACTCCAGATCTGGCCTCCCGATGAAGAACAGGAGGTGGCGGCGACTCCGTCTCGTGAAACGCGATAATTATTTCTCCCTAATTTTTTCTCCGAAAATATGACTTTATAGCATCAGGGTTGGAGTCTGCGGGGCCACCAGGTGGGGACAATCCACCTGGGCGCGCCTGGAGGGGGGCGCGCTCTGGTGGGTTGTGCCCACCCAGGTGCCCCCCTCCTGTGGTTCTTGGCTCCAGAAATTCTCTTTTATTATATAAAAAAGCCTCGCGAAGTTTTGTTCCAATCCAAGAACTTTTATTTCTGCACAAAAACAACACCATGGTAGTTCTGCTGAAAACAGCGTCAGTTCAGGTTAGTTTCATTCAAATCATGCAAATTAGAGTCCAAAACAAGAGGAAAAGCGTTAGGAAAAGTAGATACGACGAAGATGTATCAAGCTTCTACATTCGCGAGGGACGTGGCATTGACCATTGGGCGGCAACAGTCGGTCATCCAGGTGCGCAATAAAGGATGCAAAGAGGGATACTACAGCAGCAAGGACCAGCTTCCCTACCGATAGTTCATCTAACAGAACTCCCAAGTTAACTGTGCTGAGACTGGAGTAGTCATCAGATGGGTGACCAGATGGGAAGTGGGCTCGATGTTAAATTAACTGATTTGATGGATCACTGTGAACATTTAATTGCGTTGAATGTATATAGTGCTCCATCATATTAGTTGAATTAACCTCGAGGTCCTTATTTTGTAATTTTTGACATTTTTTGTTTTTTGAACACATGTTGATTGGCTTGAAGAAGGTCTATCTCATTACTTTTTGATAATTTTTGTTTTTTGAACACATGTTGATTGGCTTGAATGAAGGTTTATCCCGTTACTTTACGACATGTTTCCAAACACATGGACCTTGAGGTTAATTCAACTAATAGGACAAAGCACTATATGCATTCAACGCAATTAAATGTTTTCCAAAAAAAGTGATATGATTTCTATGAAACTTATAAGTCATGTATGTCGAATTAACCTATGTGTACTTGTTCTCAAATTAACCTCCGGGCCTTGCAGGAGTGCTGCAATGTGTCAGCGTCAATTGCAAGATGAGCCATTTTTCAACACATGTTAATTTAAGGTCTATCGCGTTACTTTACGACATGTTTCAAAAAAAAAGTGATATGACTTCTGTCAACTTATAAGTCATGTATGTCAAATTAACGTCTCGGTGGTGTACACCAACAACCCGGTCTGGGTGGAGCACTCCATCCTCATCATGGAGCTGTTGCTTGCTGAGGAGAAGTACAAGGTGGTTAGGTTCGACCTCGAGTACACCGCGCTCGTGCCGGGTCTCGTCCCAAGGTCGCCGTCGCCTAGATGTGCGTGCGCGATCACGTCCTCGTCTACCACTACTGCCTGGCCACAAGGCCTTGCGAGCATTTCGCCAGGTTTGTCAACAGCCCCCACTACATGTTCACTACGGTGGACATCACCAACGATATAAAGGTGCTCAAGAATTCGGGCATCGCCTGCCAGAATCTTGTCAACATCTAGGGCCAATACAAGATCTAGGGCAGCAACGGGCATGAGAAGGACTCACTGGTTCACCTCACCGAGGCCATCATCAATCCCTACTACAGAGACATGAAGGATTCCTGCAACAAGGACAAGCGTGCCTGGCACTCGGCCTGGATGGAGAAACTCGACAAAGCTCACGTCGTGTACGCGGCCAAGGAGGCGTACACGAGCTACGACATGTACAGGCGGATCGTTGACATGAGGAAGTGCCTCCTTCCCCAAAACGGCCAGGGATCCATCTGGAAGCAGAGCAATGGCAAGCGTCGTCACAACAAGAAGTAGATGATTAGATGCTCGTTTCTCCTAGTTTAGTATGCATGTAATTGCTTACTTTGGTGTGTGGAAATGTTATGTATGTAGTCACTTGTGTAATTGTATGCTTAATTTGGTTTTGCAATGCTGTCTTTTTAAGTATATATGTTGATGCTCTGTAGACAGAGCAAATCACATCGCACACGGACTAAACAATGCAACCCGTCGGTGATGATTTCATCAATCACTGACAATTGTATACCAACAATCGTTTGCTCGCAACACACATGGTTTGTTAACAGGAATCGTCTGTGTTGTTATCGGTCTTCCAACACGTTTCCGATTACAGACCTGTTTGCCACGTATCAGACACATCTTGTTAAGTTGAACCGTTTATGTTCTCTTGGCTCAACGCAAACAGTTCATCCGAGTGAACTGTATGCCGTATATCGCACACACCTTCATCTGGTTGCCCATTTCTGTTGTTCCGCCTCATCACAAATAGTTCATCCGAGTGAACTGTATGCCGTATATCGCACACGCCTTCATCTGGCTGCCCGTTTCTTTTGTTCTGCCTCATCGCAAATAGTTCATTGAACTGAACCGTACGCCCCTCATCGCACGCGCAACTAAAATCTGAACCGTGTTTGATGTATCTTTCATCACAAATGTTTTGCATCTTTTTGACGGTTATTTTACATCACCGTTTGCGATTAATGCATCGCACACAGTTTCGTCAAAGGGTCTCTGATCGTAGTGTCGCGTTAGCAGCATCCTGCAGTAGTGTCCTAAGGCCTTGGTCAAGTGGGTTCCCAAGACTACATCAAGTTCTACTTCATCAAGTACAACTACAACTCCAAGGATTCCCATCAAGTTGATGTGGATCCCAAAGAAGAAGAACTAGAGAGTTCTTGACGGTGACTCCGCCAACATACTTCACTCATATGCATTTTGGCAAGGACAAGTGCAACCCACTTCCATATCTTGCACTAGTTCAAGGAGTCACAAACCCTCTTGTTGGTAAGACAAAGGACAAGGTAACCTAATGCTTTCATGGACGTCATCATATGTGTGTTTCACTCTATGTCTACGGATATCCTTGTGTGTTCCTTGTGGGACTAACCCATGTAGGTATTGAAAGTGCAACTCACTCCAATGGATTGCTCCAAATGATCTACATCAACATTGAGCATCCACATCTTCAACACCTACATGAAGTCATCATCGACAAAACCCAAGGTTAGTTCATCCCTCTAAGGGGGGATATCACATCTAGGGGGAGCTTTGCTCTAAGAATTGAGCTAAAGCAACTCTAATGATGTGAACACAACAATGCTTTATGTAAAAGTGGTAACCCCACTTGTGCTTAAATGATGAGTATGACCTATGATCAAATGTTCTCATTTGACTCCTAAGTCAATATACTCATATATAGATGACCTAGTCATCGCCAATTGCTTGATAAATGCTAGAGTGATTGTGCATGCTTTGCCACATGTTTTATTTGCCATCTTATTGTGTGAGCATGTTGGTTGCATAATTTTCTCCATTTGAGGACATCCATTTTTTGCTTTGATTGTTTGGTTTTTCTTTTTGCCAAATGGATGGACAAGAATGCCTAAGTACTCCCTCTAGCTATCTATGCTTTTTCTTGTGTCAAACTCTATTCATGCTACATCACAAAGTTTGAACAAGTCGAATTCGGACCCTCCGGGTGAGGAGCACTCGGAGCCACCGATCCGTCAAGGGCTTAACTTCCAAAACATCTTAATGCCTTTCGGTCAGACCAACTCACTTCTACTCGGTCTCACCGAACTCATTAAGTTGATCTAGGTTTTTATCTCGTTGCAACCGATTAGAACCATTCGGTCACACCGAGTTGCAGCAACTGCTAGCAGTTTTGCATCTCGGTGCCACCGAGTAGTTCTACTCGGTCACACCGACAACGCCTGGGTATTTATACTCTGCGTACCCGTATGGTTGAAAACCACTTCAACCGCACGAGCCCGCGCCCCAGCACTGCCACCCTTGGTCTTCGGATCGTCACCGTCGTCGCCAGTGACCTCCTGCCACTGCTCTCCGCCGCCGTCAACAGAATCCTCACCGCCGTTGCCGCCGTAGTAAGTCCGTCGCCAAGTTAGGGTACGGATTTGACCCCTTTGTGCTTTCCTTAACTCCGATTCTTACACAAAGTATAATGCCTATGTTCTTCCCACGCATGAGATTGATCTATCCACTAAAAGAACTCCTTAGAATAGATTTGATGCAAAAACTTAGGGTTAGGTTTCTGCCGAACTCATCTCGAACCGGCCGATCTGAGGATCTCGGTCACACTGATTGGCCCTGGCCATTGCACAAGTACAACTCGGTCTGACCGAAGTGTACTAATCGGTGTGACCGAAATCACTTTCTCTGAAACCCTAGCATCTCGGAGTCACCGAACTGCATTTTGGTCTGACCGAAACTGTGTCTTTAGACTCTGTTAGTGCTTCGGTGTCACCGAGTTTGTCAAATCGGTAGCTCCGAAATGCTTTCTGCAGAAAACTAAAATTAAGTTTTTGTCTCAATATTTTTGCAAAACAAGCTGTGCTTTGTGATGCTCATCTACTCTATCTACACCCAACTATTCATAGGGTCAGTTTCAGCCATGTTAGAGGGCAGTGATAGCCAGAACAAGTCTGAAGTGCAGGTCAACCTCAGTGAGGGCACTAGTCCCTCAAGCAGCTATGATGAGGGGAGCAGAAGCACTCCCAACAATTTGCCAAAGGTAGCAACCAGGACAAGGAAGAAGAGAACATCTGAATCTGAGGATGAGGACTTTGTCATTGAGGAGGAGGTGACCTCCAAGAAGAAAGTACTCAAGAAAGAGTATGCTGCTGCTGCTGCCACAAAGCCTGGAATGCAGAAGAAAGCTCCTGCTAAGAGAGCTCCAATGTCAAAAGCCAGAGCCTCAACTCAAGAAACTACTGTTGTAGCAAGTGGTGCTGGAAAAGAGAAGAAAGAAAGGAAAAGAGGAAGATGGTGCAAACTTGTAGATCCAATGGCTGAGTTTGAAAAGCACTCTTCTGATGAAGAAGATGAGGAGGAAGAGCTAGCTGCACCTGTCGGATTCGGGGCTCCGCAGATCCAAGAAAGATTCGAACCCTGGGGTGCGTGCGAAGAACTCGATCTCCCCAGTTTGCCAACCTGTCGATCTCACGGCCTAGCTCGATGAACTGGAAGGAAAAGGGACATGACAGTTTACCCAGGTTCAGGCCACCTTGCGGTGTAATACCCTACTCCTGCTTTGTGGTGGATTGGCCTCGCGATGGGCCGAGGATGAACTAGTACAGGGGAAGAACTACCTCAGGACGTATGTTCTTGTGTGGGTGTGAGCTGGTGAGGGTTCGGATGGCTCGATCCCCCCTCCATGGTGGTGGCTAGGCTATATTTATAGTGCCCTTGGTCCTCTTCCCCCAAAATAGAGGCGGGAAGGGATCCCACAACGGCCAAGTTTGAAGGGAGACAAATAGTACATCTTATCCTGACGAAAGGTGGTCTTCGCCTGCAAAGCTTCTGGTCGTGATGTCGTGGTGGGCTCGGCGATGACCTCCGTCCTGCCGTCCTGGCGGTCCTGGTCTTGTAGCACGGGAATGGAAACCTTTGGCTGATTCCTCGGGACTCTGCGCCTGCGCTTGCCCCCTTAGCACCAAAGAGGAAACCTGTTGTACTGCGCCCGCTAGCGCCCGCCTGGCCTTGGTCGTCATGGCTTGCGTCAACTTAAGCTCATGAGGTGAGCGCCCGCATAGAAATCTCCGCTCCTCAGGAGCCTGCCTTGGGAGGCCGCTCCCTCTGGAGGTCTTGGCGTCGTCCGCCTCGCGAGGCTTGGCCCCTCGCGAGGGTCTTGCTTGGTCGATGCTGAAGATGGGCCGTACCAGGCCGTTGATGGAGCCACGTCGTGGGCCGCAGGCAGGCAAGTCTGGGTACCCTGGTTCCCAGAACGCCGACAGTAGCCCCCGTGCCCAAGGCGCGCTCGGACTTGGCTTCAAGGTGAAGCCAAAGGGCAAGGGCGAAGCACCGCGGGCCCCAATCGCTTACGGACTGAGCCGACGCATGGCGCTTGATGGGATGTGGGCGTCTCCACTTCCCCACGCAGTCTCAGTAACCGTTCGACTTGACAACAGCCTGCTGCATGCAAAAAAGATCGTCATTACCGGGGATCATGGAGGCCGGCGGTTGGCCTCCCTCTGGCTATAAATGGGGGGGCGGAGCCCCCTGCTCATCTCCGTCTTCCCGCTGCTTGCTCCTTCTCCTTCCTTCCTGTCTTACCGTCTCATCGAAGCACCCATGGCGCCGGTGAGGAGGTTTTCCGCAACGGAGAAAGGGAAGGCTCCTCGGGTGGAACTCGGGCCACTCCCGCCGAAGAAGAGGCTCGGCTGCTCCCGCGACATCGCCGAGGGGCCCGAGGTGACACGACCTTGGCACGAGCGGCCTCCGCCGGGCTTCCCAATCCCTATGTACGCCCGCGGGTGGAGCCCCGTGCACAGGGGCAGCGCTCAGAGCCGCGAGGGTCAAGGTCGCGGAGGAGGACAGGCGGTGCCTGCATGGCCACCCGGCTCGCGAACTCATGTCGAAGGCTCGGCGCACGAGTTCATGGTGTGGGTGGTGATGCTGCCACGCACGTGGATCCGGCTCCCGTGGTTCTTTGCAGAGGAGATACCTCCGAGGGGGCCCGTATAGCTATGGCTGCAACACGCCGGGCGCTGTAGCCAAGCCTTTGAAGCGGAGGTCGAGGTCGTACGCTCCAGTGACGTCTTCATGACTCGAGGATGGGGCGAGATCGCCCGTGCCTGCCGCCCGGAAGGAGCCCTCGCCATCCACTTCGAATACGACGGAGCTTCGACGCTCCTCTTCAAGGTTTTTGGCGAGGACGATCGGCGCCTGGAATGCTACCCCGAGGGAGGCGGTCAAGGCGATGCAGCCACTGGCATTGAACTTGCCCTTGGCCTAGCCAGCAGCTCCTCTGACAGCAGCGGCGACTCTCCAGAATCCAGCGACGATGACAGCTACGAGCTACCGAGCCACCGCACCCGGAGCACAGCAGCAACATCGTCTCGGCGCCGTCGGGCATGTCGCTGAGGCCGGGGTTCTTCAGGGTCCCTTTCTTTTGCTTTTCCTGCACAAAGCCGTGACGAGCCCCACGGGGGTATGTAAGAGTTGTAATGCTTTTGCCTTAATGCTATTATTCCTGGCTCGGTGTTGTGATCGCATATCTCGCCTCGGCACGGTGCTCCTTTTCGTTCTCGCGGTAGCTTAGTGCTCTACGCCGACAGGTCCCAGTCCCCATGCAGGCTTCAGCCGTCGCTGGTATGCCAGGTCGCGATGCCGTGGTCAAGGCCAGGAGGTGAGCGGCCCGAGGTCTGGTAAGAGCTCCTGAGGCGCGATGCTCAGGGGGTCCCCTTTAGCACGCAAGCGGCTCCCTGAAGGTCGAAAGGGAAACATCCTTGCCCGAGCGAGATCATGAGAGTCAAAATACTGAATCGTGAGGTTTACACCGGCGTGTACAGGGTGACTTATCTTGGCAAGCCTGCGGCAATTCCTTTGTGCGACGCCTGGCTGTGTCCTGGGGGTGGTGGTGCCTCCTGGCAGGGCTCACGCCGATCCCCTCTCCCTCGCTCATCTGGATGCTCTACGTCCTTGGGTCCTGGCCCTCGAGCAAGGCTCAGCCGCCGCTGGTATGCCAGGTCACGGTGCCGTGGTCAAGGCCAGGGGGTGAGGGCTCGAGAGCCAGTACGAGTCCCTGAGGCGTGATGCTCAGGGGCCCCCCTTTAACGTGCAAGCGAATTGCATGGAAAGGGAGTGGCTAGCGGGGCCGCTTGTAGTCCCGACTCCGGAGGTCCCTGTGAGTTAGTCGGAGAAAGAGAACATAGCACATAGCCGCGCTTGCTGTCCTGCCATTGATCCTTCCGCAAGAAGGCGAAGGCACTGAGGACCTGGTGAGGTGACGTGCGCGGGGCGGGCCGCGAGCCAGAGCTCGATCTCTCAGGTTTATCAGCGCTGCAGGGACGGACCCGAGCACATGCGCCGTGCCAGCACCCGTTGCGGGATTAGCAAGAGGCTGGCTGGCAACGCGCGGAGGCCGCGAGAGGTGGTTCCATGGATAACGAGAAAACAAAGGTAACGTCAATAACCATGATAGCGCAGGTAAGCATACTAGTTCGGGGTACATGAAATAAAACGGTGCGGCCGTGGGCCTGGCCCTGGTAGCCTGGGGATAATGCAGCCCGAGGGGCGCCCTTAATTGAACAAACCAAAAAGTCACCTGGCACCGTTGGTGAAGAAGTGTCGGAGTAGCTGAAGACGCGAGCCGCAGAAGTCGCTTCTCATGAGGCGTCCGGCTCCTGAACCTCGCGAGGCTCCGGAGGCCCGGGGGGCTCGCGAGGGTCCGTCACCTCCTCCATTTGGACCACCTTGCGCCTGACCTCGTGAGCCTCCAGGACGACCCGCATGCGGTGCTGGTGCGCCGCCGCCATGTTCAGCAAGCCGAAAGGCATGCGAACGTAGCTGTGAGGAGGGCCCTCACACCGGCCGACGCGGGACGGCCAGAAGAGCTCCTGAGACATGGCTCTATTGAGCCCTGGGACGTTGACACAGACGCGCAGCTTGCTGCCCTCATCAGGGAAGGGAGCTACACCGGGTGGAGCGGGGCGACGCTCGCCTCGCATGGCCCTCGCCTCCTGAAGCTCCCCGATCGCCTTGGTAACAAACTCCTGAGCGCCTGGCGCCTCGCGCCCTGTGCTCTTCTCGCGGAAGCGCGCGTCGAAGCACGCCTCCAGATGGTGCCCGAACGCATCCCTCGTGATGCTGGCCAGGTCTGAGGCCCTCCAGAGGAGAGCCCTCGAGCCCAACCTGAGAGGGGCGCCGGGCACGCCTTCCTATGCGAGAGGGGAAGGCACCCCATCTGTGGGCGCGAGGCCTGAGGCGCGATCGTCGGACGCCCCATCCTCCTGAGATCCTCGGCGGAGCAGCTGCTTCTTCTTCTTGGGGGTGACCTCAGGGGGGTAGGCGACGCCTTCGTCATCTGGGTTCTCGACCGCTGTAGCCTGGTAGGCGCGCTCGAGGGAGCACACCGCATCCTTCTCGTCGCAGGCGACCGTGATGATGCCGCCACTTCCTGGCATCTTGAGGACATTTTAGCCGTGGTGAGTCACGGCCATGAACTTGGCCAGGGCTGGATATTCGAGGATGGCGTTGTACGGGAGGCGAATGTGGGCGACGTCGAAGTCGATGAGCTCAGTGTGGTAGTTGTCGCGCTTGCCCAAGGTGACAGGGAGGCGGATCTGCCCGATGGGGATGGTGGAGCCATCGGTCACCCCCGAGAAAGGCTTGGTAGGCTGAAGCTGGTCGTACGGCACCTGGAGCGTGTCGAACGCCTCGACGAAGAGGACATTGAGCCCCGCACCGCCATCGATGAGTGTCTTGGTGACGAGGACGTTGCTGATGGTGGGCGAGCAGAGCATCGGGAGCGCGCCGGCAGTGGCCGCGCACTTGAGCTGGTCTGTAGAGTTGAAGGTGATAGCGTACTTGGACCACCTGAGTGGACGCGACGCCTCGAGCTTGGGGAGGGCCGCGTTCACCTCGCGAGCGAACTGCTTGAAGATGCGATGGGAAGCGGGGCCTGAGCACCGCCTAGGATGCAAGCAATGGCACGAGGCTCTTGGAAGCCCCCGGCCCCATCATCTTGGTGGTGGTCGTCGTTCCTCCTTGGCGGTGGTGGCAGCGGAGGAAGGCCTGCATTGCCTTGAGGACGGTCCTCACGAGGCTGATCCCTCTAGGGGCCCTCGCGAGGCTGGCCCTACCAGCGATCCTCACGAGGCTGGTCGCGCCAGTCCTGGCGGGGGTCGCGGTTGTCCCAGCGTCCCCCACCTCGGCCTCCTCCACGGCCGTAGCCGCAGTCGTTGCGCTCAGGGTAGCAGCCAAGGCGCCCATCCCGGATGGCCCTGAGCTCTCGGCAGTCGTTTGTGTTGTGGCTGTGCATGTTGTGGAAGACGCAGAATGGGCGGCTGCCCTTAGAAGACTCGGGGTGGTCGCAACCGCGCTTCATCTCTGGTTCGGCCGCAAGCACGGCCAGGCCTTTGCGCTTCACGTCCTTGGCCTTGGCTTTCTTGTCCTCTAGATCGGCCTCTGGGAGCTCAAGGAGGGAGAGGCGACCTTCCTCAGCCCTCACGCATCTGGTTGCCATGTTGAACATCTCCAGAGCCGAGCACAGGTCCTCGTGTATGGCAAGCTCCTCCTTCATCTTGACATCCCGGACGCCATCAGTGAACGCCGAAATGATGGCCTCATCCGACACCTTGGGCATCTTGAGGCAAACGTTGGTGAAGCGCTGGATGTATTTGTGCAAGGTCTCCCCTGGCTGCTGCTTGATGCGCCGCAGGTCACCCGCAGCCGGGGCGCGGTCGCGAGTGCCCTGGAAGTTGGCGATGAAACGCTCTCGCATTTCATCCCAGGAGGAGATAGATCCCGTGGGGAGGTTCAGGAGCCATGAGCGCGCGCCATCCTTGAGGGCCATGGGAAACCAGTTCGCCATGACCTTCTCGTCGCCGTTGGCCGCCTCGATGCTCAGCTCGTAGAGCTGGAGGAACTCGGCAGGGTCGGGGGTGCCGTCATAGCGTGGAGGCAGGTCTGGCTTGAACTTCCCAGGCCAGACGACGCGGCGCAGCTCCGGGGTGAACGCACGGCAGCCCGCTGCGCTCACGGGAGCCCGCCGTAGAGGGGGAGCCTGGTCTTGGCGCTCGCGCACCGCCGCCTCGGGCAGCACGCGATCTTGACGTGGCGGCGCTGGGAGCGCGCGCGCCTCTCCTTGGGGCCGCTGCACCACTTGACAGCTTTCTTCGTCGCATGCCGGTGCCCTGCGCGGCAGGTCGCGCCAAGGAGCCTCACGCCTTGGCTCGAGGGCGGCATCTTGCGTGGGAGGTGGAGGAGGCACACCGTGGGCCACGTCGCCCGCAAGAGGTGGCGGGGGAGGCAGCGAGCGAGACGGTGCAGGGGTTTCTCCAGCGGCGCTGACAAGCTCGGTGATGCGGTCCAGCCAGTCCTCGTAGAGGTCGTCGGTCGGGCGATAGCGCAGGAGCTCGCGTGCCATGAGCAACGCAGCCTGCGCGTTCGCCGGCCCGTGACGGGTATGGGAGGACGAAGTAGCCGCCGGAGTCAGCGACGGGGTGGCGGTGCGTCCGGCACGCCGCACAGAGGGCTGCAGCGACGAAGCCTGCTGCTCATGGGCCACGGGGCCGGTGGCAGCGTTTGTCGCAGGCGATGGGGAATGGCGGGGGGCGCCGTGGCCTGCAGGCGCTGTCTGGGCAACACGGGCGGCGAGGGCAGCCCGGCGCTCAGCTCGAACTCGACGAGCGTCAGCCATGAGAGCGGCGGAACGGTGGCGAATCGACCGACAGAAGAGCGGCTCCGACGCACCCCTACCTGGCGCGCCAAATGTCGGATTCGGGGCTCCGCAAACCCAAGAAAGATTCGAACTCTGGGGTGCGTGCGAAGAACTCGATCTCCCCAGTCTGCCAACCCGTCGATCTCACGGCCTAGCTCAATGAACCGGAAGGAAAAGGGACACGGCAGTTTACCCAGGTTCGGGCCACCTTGCGGTGTAATACCCTACTCCTGCTTTGTGGTGGATTGGCCTCGCGATGGGCCGAGGATGAACTAGTACAGGGGAAGAACTACCTCAGGAGGTCTGTTCTTGTGTGGGTGTGAGCTGGTGAGGGTTCGGATGGCTCGATCCCCCCTCCATGGTGGTGGCTAGGCTATATTTATAGTGGCCTTGGTCCTCTTCCCCCAAAATAGAGGCGGGAAGGGATCCCATAATGGCCAAGTTTGAAGGGAGACAAATAGTACATCTTATCCTGATGAAAGGTGGTCTTCGCCTACAAAGCTTCTGGTCGTGACGTCGTGGTGGGCTCGGCGATGACCTCCGTCCTGCCGTCCTGGCGGTCCTGGTCTTGTAGCACGGGAATGGAAACCTTTGGCTGATTCCTCGGGACTCTGCGCCTGCGCTTGCCCCCTTAGCACCAAAGAGGAAACCTGCTATACTGCGCCTGCTGGTGCCCGCCTGGCCTTGGTCGTCATGGCTTGCGTCACCTTAAGCTCATGAGGTGAGCGCCCGCATAGAAATCTCCGCTCCTCAGGAGCCTGCCTTGGGAGGCGGCTCCCTCTGGAGGTCTTGGCGTCGTCTGCCTCGCTAGGCTTGGCCCCTCGCGAGGGTCTTGCTTGGTCGATGCTGAAGATGGGCCGTACCAGGCCGTTGATGGAGCCACGCCGTGGGCCGCATGCAGGCAAGTCTGGGTACCCTCGCTCCCAGAACGCCGACAACACCTCCTGCAAAAACTCAGAAGCTTATGGGGAATGCCATAAGGACTGGGGCTGCTCCATTAAGCCCAAGTCTGTCCCCAAGCCTTCAGCTCAAGCTTAAGCCTCCAAGTCTACTGCACCAAAGAGATCAACAAGAAACATCCCTGCTGCTGAAAAGAATAAGGCCCCAGTGCCTGAAGCTCAAGAAGATGAAGAGCCACTAGTGCTCAGAAAGCTGAAGCCCAAGATTCCAGATCATAGTGATGATCATCCTGTGGCAGAAAATATGAAGCTAAGAAAGGATGCAGGTCTGAGACTTTGGAGATAGACTGATCCCTATGCCACCAGAAAGAGAACTGCTGTAGACTACCGCTTTCACACAAAGGAATAGCAGGATTTCTATGAGACTGTCCTTTTGGACAAGAAGTCCATAATATGTGACATGAAATGGGTTGACTGGAAATACATTGATGACAATGAGGACTATTTTCCAAGTGTGCATGAGAGCTTCAGAATGAATGGTGTGGACAAGTTTGTTGGTCAGAAGTTGACTAAGTGGAATGATGAGATGATCATGCAATTCTACTCCACTGCTCACTTCTATCCTGATGGAAAGATTGACTGGATGACAGAGGGAACAAGATATCAATCAACTATCTCAGAATGGGCCAAGCTGATCAATGCCCCAGATGAAGAGGAGAATGACATTGATGTGTATGCTAAGCCTAGGAAGGATCACAACTCCATGGCTAACATGTACAAGACTATTCCTGATGATGCCCTGGAGACTCACAAGTTTGGATCTATCTACTTCTTGCTTGCTAGCCTAACCACCATCAACACTATATTGAGGCACGCTCTTTTGCCCAAGTCAGGAGATCATAGAATGATCCGTGGTTACTCAATCAACTTGCTTCACTTATTTGATGTGCCACCGAAATTTAAGGTGATGACCTTGATTGTTGAGACTGTGAAGAGAACAACTGTTGATCAAAAGAGATCTTGTGGATAGGCCCCTCACATTCAAATGTTGATCAATTCCAAGATGGGAACTGGGACATATCTTCTTGATAAAGAGCATCTTCCCCTAAGGACAGACTTTGAGGACAATGAGGTTGTCATGGATCCTTCCCATCCTACTTGTGCAGAAGCCCAGGAGAAGAGAGAGAAAGCAAAGGCTGCAAAAGCAGCAAAGGCAGCCAGTGCACCAGATGCCTCCACAATGATGCTCAAGACCAAGCAAGATCAACTCAGTTATCTGCTTGAGGCTACAATGAGAATTGAGAAGGGCTTGGCCACCCTGACTCAAAATCAGGAAAGTCTTGAGAGGATCATTGAGACTAAATTCCATGACCTAGATGTGAAGGTCACTGAGATACAGGCCACTGTGGAAAAGCTCCAAGAAGAAGCTAGGGACAGGGAGGATAGACCAACTACAGATACTTTCCAAAGAGTGCCAAGGGCACAAAGGTCATCAGCAGTGCCAGTTGTCAGAGACTCCAGGACAACTATTTCAGCACCTGCAGCAACTGCCACGGTTGTACCTCCAGTGTCAACCCCTCCAGCTCCACAGACTTCCTCAGAAGCTTTTGCAGATGCCCTCCTCTCCACGCCATCTACGCACACCGGAGCGACAAGCCAGAAGACCCCTTCAGCAGCTCCCGGAGATCGTGCCTAGAGTGTCGTATAGCACTATATGTTTTCAAACTTTTGGGTAACTTGTTGCCAAAGGGGGAGAAAGTGTATAGATCTTAGGCTTCGAGAGAGAGAGAGAGAGAGAGTGTGTGTTGGTTTTATTTGCTTCTCTTGCTACTTTGCTCGTTTGGTTGTTTGATTCCCATGCAACTATTTGTGCTATGCTTGTGAGATACTTATGTGATCATGTGTTTGATCATACTATGTTTAATGTGTGGTTGCTTGCTTATATCCATAAATTTGTGTATGATCAATCACTTGTATCGTTGGTGATGAGTGCATGTTATTTAAATCTTATCATTTTGATCGCTCCACCAAGATGTATGTGACATGGAAGAGTGACCCATGATCCTAATCGATTGTGCATTTGCATTCAAAAGCAAATTTTAAATAATGCACAAATTTAGGGGGAGCTCTTGCTTATCACATACTTCTCAAAGCGACGATGTATTTCATTCATATTATCATTTGCCAAAGCTTTGATCTATATGTTGTCATCAATTACCAAAAAGGGGGAGATTGAAAGTGCAACTAATCCCTGGGTGGTTTTAGTAATTCATAACAACATATAGCTCATTGAACTAATATCCATTCAAGTTTAATATTTCAGAAAGTTCAATGATTGGCATGGCATGGACTAGAGATGTGGACCCCTCAAAATGCTAAAGACACATATTGGCAAAAGCTCAAGACTCTTCATTTCTATTTTACAAGATCACATTGAGTCCATAGGAAAGCCAATACTATTAAAAGGGGATGAGGTGTTGCTTAATGGTCTACTTGCTCAAAGTGCTCGGTGATATTACTCCAAAAACCCTCAGCCACTTTCTCATTTCCACATTTTTCCAAAACTCAAAGTCAAACTCGGCCCCACCGAACCATTCTATCCGGTGCCACCGAGTTCAGTTGACATAGCCACTGCCAGAAACCCTAGACGATTCGGTCACACTGATACGGATCTCGGTCTCACCGAGATGGCCCTGCAAACTCTCTGTTTCCCTTTGTAACATTTCGGTCTCACCGAAATGAGTGATCGGTCACACCGAGTTTGCTTGACCAACTCTCTGTTTGCTCTTTGCTGAAATCGGTCTCACCGAGTTCATGCAATCGGCTTCACCGACATGAGGTTTTGCCCTAATCCCTAGCACATCGGTCCCACCGAATTGTTCTACTCGGTCCCACCGAGATTCCTAACATTCACATTTCGAACTAAATCGGTATCACCGAGTTCTTCTATTCAGTCTGACCGAGTTGGGTCAAATGTGTGTAACGGTTGGATTTTGTGTGGAGGCTATATATACCCCTCCACCTCTTCTCCATTTGAGAGAGAGCCATCAGAATGTGCCTACACTTCCACTAATCATTTTCTGAGAGAGAACCACCTACTCATGTGTTGAGACCAAGACATTCCAATCCTACCACTAGAATCTTGATCTCTAGCCTTCCCCAAGTTGCTTTCCACTCAAATCATCTTTCCACCATAGCCAAATCTGTGAGAGAGAGTTGAGTGTTGGGGAGACTATCATTTGAAGCACAAGAGCAAGGAGTTCATCATCAACACACCATCTATTACCTTTTGGAGAGTGGTGTCTCCTAGATTGGTTAGGTGTCGCTTGGGAGCCTTCGACAAGATTGTGGAGTTGAACCAAGAAGTTTGTAAGGGCAAGGAGATCGCCTACTTCGTGAAGATCTACCCAAGTCAGGCAAGTCCTTCGTGGGTGATGGCCATGGTGGGATAGACAAGGTTGCTTCTTCGTGGACCCTTCGTGAGTGGAGCCCTCCGTGGACTCGCGCAACCGTTACCCTTCGTGGGTTGAAGTCTCCATCAACGTGGACGTACGATAGCACCACCTATTGGAACCACGCCAAAAATCTCCGTGTCTACATTGCGTTTGCCTTCTCCAAACCCTTCCCTTTACCTTCATATGCAATGTTTTACTTTCTGCTGCTACACTCTTAGAATTGCATGTGTAGGTTGATTGCTTGACTTGTGCTAGTTGCTAAAATCTGCCAACAATTAAAATTGGGAAAATGTTAGATTTTTATTTGGTCAAGTAGTCTAATCACCCCCCCTCTAGACATACTTTTGATCCTACAAGTGGTATCAGAGCTTTGGTCTCCATTTTCCTTGATTTCCATAGCATTGGTGATCATAGTCTTGGTTTCACAACCTAGGAGAGTATGGCGTCTAGTGAGGGAAATTATCACCATAGAGGTCCTTACTTTGATGGTACTAATTTTGCTAGTTGGAAGAATAAAATGAAAATGCATATTCTTGGTCATAACCCCGCCGTTTGGGCTATTGTGCGTATTGGCTTGCAAGGTGAATACTTCGAGGATGGAAGAGAACCGGATCGTGAAGCATCCGTGGAAGAGTTTAAGATGTTGCAATACAACGCTCAAGCTTGCGATATTCTCTTCAACGGATTGTGCCCCGGAGAATTCAACAAAATCAGCCGCCTTGAGAATGCAAAGGAAATTTCGGATACTTTGGTTGATATGCATGAAGGTACCGAGTCCATCAAGGAATCCAAATTGGATGTGCTTCAAAGTCAACTTGACAAGCTCAAAATGAAGGATGGTGAAGGAGTCGCTGAGATGTACTCTAGACTTGCTCTCATCACAAATGAGATTGTCGACTTAGGAAGTGAAGAGATGACCGACAAATTCATCATCAAGAAGATCCTAAGAGCCTTGGATGGAAAATATAATACCGTGTGCACCTGGATCCAAATGATGCCCAATTACAAAGATCTCAAGCCAATGGAAGTCATTGGTAGAATTCTTGCTCATGAGTGATGTCTACTACGCAACCTTTCTCCTTGTAGACATTGTTTGGCCTCCAAGTGCAGAGTTTTGTAGGACAGTAGCAAATTTCCCTCAAGTGGATGACCTAAGGTTTATCAATCAGTGAGAGGCGTAGGATGAAGATGGTCTCTCTCAAACAACCCTGCAACCAAATAACAAAGAGTCTCTTGTGTCCCCAACACACCCAATACAATGGTAAATTGTATAGGTGCACTAGTTCGGCGAAGAGATGGTGATACAAGTGTAATATGGATAGTAGATATAGGTTTTTGTAATCTGAAAATATAAAAACAGCAAGGTAACTAGTAACAAAAGTGAGCAAAAACGGTATTGCAATGCTTGAAAACAAGGCCTAGGGTTCATACTTTCACTAGTGCAAGTTCTCTCAACAATGATAACATAATTGGATCATATAACAATCCCTCAATGTGCAACAAAGAATAACTCCAAAGTTCTATCGGAGAACGTAGGACGAAAACATGCATCAACCCCTATGCCTAGATTACCCCAATGTCACCTCGGGAATCCGCGAGTTGAGTGCCAAAACATACATCAAGTGAATCAATAGAACATCCCATTGTCACCACAGATATCCCATCGCAAGACATACATCAAGTGTTCTCAAATCCAATACTCAATCCAACATAACGAAACCTCAAAGAGCAAGACTCAATTCATCACAAGAAGGTAGAGGGGGAGAAACACCATATGATTCAACTATAGTAACAAAGCTCGTTATACATCAAGATCGTGCCACATCAAGAACATGAGAGAGAGAGAGAGATCAAACACATAGCTACTGGTACATACCCTCAGCCCCGAGGGTGAACTACTCCCTCCTCGTCATGGAGACCACCGGGATGATGAATATGGCCACCGGTGATGGTTTCCCCCTCCGGCAGGGTGCCGGAACGGGCTCCCGATTGGTTTTTCGTGGTTACAGAGGCTTGCGGCGGCTGAACTCCCGATCTAGGTTTATTTCTGGAGTTTTCTCTATTTATAGGAGTTTTTGGCTTCGGGGACAAGTCAAGGGGGCCCATGAGGCGGCGGCAAGGCAGGGGGGCGCGCCCTAGGGGGGGCGCCCCCCACCCTTGTGGTTGCCTCGGGACACCTCTCTGGTATCTTTTCACTCTAGTATTTTTTATATTTTCCAAAAATATTCTCCGTAAATTTTCAGCTCATTCCGAGAACTTTTATTTCTGCACAAAAAACGACACCACGGTAGTTCTGCTGAAAACAGCGTCAGTCCGGGTTAGTTCTAATAAAATCATACCAAAACCATATAAAATTGTTGTAAACATGACATGAATACTTCATAAATTATAGATACGTTGGAGACGTATCAGCATCCCCAAGCTTAATTCCTGCTCGTCCTCGAGTAGGTAAATGATAAAAGAAATAATTTATGAAGTGTGAATGCTAGCAAGTGCACAAGTTTGATCAATAATAATTTCAACCACTTTTTCTAGCATCATTATATCTCATAACAGTAGCTCATATCATAAAACTTCTCATGATCAAGTAGCAATCTATTCACATGTTAAAGCATAGACCATAAACTTTCTTGAAAACTAACAAATTATGTTCTCAATCATCAAACAATTGCAATTCATCTAATTTTCAAGAAGGGTCTATGTAAGAGCTTTGATTTAGCAAATTCCACATACTCAACTATCATATAGTCTTCCATGATTGCTACCACTCAAAGCATATTTTTAGAACAAATAGCATTCATCGAACATGGAGAAAGATAGGGGCTTAGTGTTTCGCCTCCCAACTTATTTATCATATAGATAATTGTCAACAATAATAATTCATGATCAAATATATTTGAATGGCCATATATGCTTGGATCTTTCCCCACCACATGGTACTTGCCAACTAGAGAATAATTGAGGTTGAAATGAGAAGGAATACTATTGACTCTTGCATAAAAGTAAAAGATACGACCTTCGCAGAGGGAAGCAGAGGTCGTCATGCCCTTTTTATTTTTGGATGTGCAAACCCTTAATGCAAAGGAACGTCACGTTGTATTGCCCTTTGTGATAGCAACCTTTATTATGCAGACCGTCGCTTTTATTTCTTTACCATCACAAGTTCGTACAATGCTTATTTTCCCTTACAATAAAAGATCATACATATTTAGGATCAATTTTTATTGCTTTTTGCACCGATGACAACTTACTTGAAGGATCTTATTCAATCCATAGGTAGATATGGTGGACGCTCATGGCAAGAAACTGGGTTTACGGATTTTGGATGCACAAGCAGTATTCCCGCTTAGTACAGAAATTTTGGCTAGCAAAAGATTCTAAAAAAAAGCAAGCACCACATATTGGAGGATCCATAAAAATATAACTTCTATACAAATATACCCAAGCATAACTCATTACGTTGTCTTCCTTGTCCAACTTCAGCTAATTTGCTCAAGTTTGAAAATAATTAATGGGGCTCACAATCATAGAAGATGTCCAAGATAGTATATTTATATGTGAAATCTCTCTTCCTTCAATATTATTTCATGAATTGTTCAAGTGACCAATACTATGTTTGCTAACTTTCAATAAATTTACCACCTCCACTTCTTATATGTGAAGTCATTAGTCCCCATGGGATAAGCATATGAAACATATATAATTTCAGATTTATGATATTCAATTCATTCAACCATTTACTCATAGGGTATAAGTGAAGCACACGAATAAATGGCAAACTACTCCAAAAAGATATAAGTGAAGATCAATGAGTAGTCAAATAATTAAGTAGCTATGTGAAGACTCTCTCTCAAAAATAATAATTTAGATCTTAAGTATTTTATTCAAATAGCAAGAAAAATAAAATAAAATGACATTCTAAGGATAGCACATATCATGTGAAGAAGCAAAAACTTAGGCTCAACCAAAACTGACCGATCATTGTTGAAGAAGAAAGGTGGGATGCCAACCGGGGCTTCCCCAAGCTTAGATGCTTGAGACTTCTTGAAATATTAACTAGTGATGCCTTGGGTATCCCCAAGCTTGAGCTTTTGTGTCTCTTTAGTTCCTTTTATATCACAGTTTCCCTAAATCTTAAAAACTTCATCCACACAAAACTCAACAAGAACTCGTGAGAAAAGTTAGTATAAATCAAATGCAAAACCTTATCATTCTCTACTGTAGCAAATCACTAAAATTATTATTTAACATTGCATACTAAATTCCTCTGCATAATTAATACTCATATCCTCAAATAGAATCATTAAACAAGCAAACATATGCAAACATAACACCAATCTGTCTAAACAGGACAGTCTGTAAAGAGTGCAATTATCCTCATACTTACCGAACTCCAAAAATTCTGAAAAATTACCACACTGTAGAAAATTTGTTGTTACCAATTTTTTAAAAATTTCAATATTTTATCACATTCTGAATTTCCAGAAGAATAAATACAATGATAGAAAACTTTCTGTTTTCAAAACAGCAACATATAGACTTGCAAAATAGGCATGGTAAAGGCTATACTTGACACTTTTATTGAAATAAAAGCTACAAAACATTACTATAAATAACAGCAAGAAAATCCTAATAAAATAAAATGACGCTCCAAGCAAAACTCATATCATGTGATGAATAAAAATATAGCTCCAAGTAAGGTTACCGATAATGTTGAAGACGAAAGAGGGGATGCCTTCCGGGGCATCCCCAAGCTTAGTTGCTTGGATCTTCCTTGAATATTACCTTGGGGTGCCTTGGGCATCCCCAATCTTAGGGTCTTGTCACTCCTTATTCTCCTCATATCGATATCTCACCCAAAACTTGAAAACTTCAATCACACAAAACTTAACGGAACTTCCTGAGATGGGTTAGTATGATAAAACAAATCATTCACTTTTAGGTACTGTCAAGACAAGATTAAAAATTTTTATCACATGATGACTACTGTACACTATCATTTCTACAACTTATATTGAGGAATATAAGCCATAGAAACTAGAAAACAAGCAAACTATGCATCGAAAACAGAATCTGTCAAAAACAGAACAGTCTGTAAAGATCTGAATTATGCTCATACTTGTGTTAATCTAACAATTCTGAAAAATTAGGACAACGTAGAAAATTTGTATATAAATATTATGTAAAAAAATCAGAGTTTTTACACAATCCAGTAAAATATAGGAATTTCTGTACTGGAAGCATAAGTTTCTGTTTTTGCACAGAATCAAATCAACTATCAACCACACTATCCCAAAGGCTTTACTTGGCACTTTATTAAAAAAAACTATAAAACATGATTAGTACAGTAGCTTAATCATGTGAACACATAAAAACAGTAGGGGTAAATATTGGGTTGTCTGCCAACAAGCGCTTTTCTTTAATGCCTTTTTAGCTAGGCATGATGATTTCAATGATGCTCACATAAAAGATAAGAATTGAAACATAATGGGAGCATCATGAAGCATATGACTAGCACATTTAAGTCTAACAGACTTCCTATGCATAGGGATTTTGTGGGCAAATAATTTATGGGAGCAAAAATCAACTAGCATAGGAAAGCAAAACAAGCAAAACTTCAAGATTTTTAACACATAGAGAGGAAACTTGATATTATTGCAATATGTAAAAGCATATGTTCCTCTCTCATAATAATTTTTGGTAGCATCATGAATGAATTCAACAATATAACTATCACATAAAGCATTCTTTTCATGATCCACAAGCATAGAAATTTTACTACTCTCCACATAAGCAAATTTCTTCTCATTCATAATAGTGGGAGCAAACTCAACAAAATAACTATCATATGAGGCATAATCCAATTGAAAATCAAAATCATGATGACAAGTTTCATGGTTATCATTATTCTTTATAACATACATGTCATCACAATAATCATCATAGATAGCAACTTTGTTCTCATAATCAATTGGAACCTCTTCCAAAATAGTGGATTCATCACTAAATAAAGTCATGACCTCTCCAAATCCACTTTTATCAATATTGTGAAAAAATTCAACACCCTTCAAAATAGTGGGATCATGAACTAGAGTTGACACTCTTCCAAACCTACTTTCATCAATATAATCATCATAAATAGGAGGCATGCTATCATCATAATAAATTTGCTCATCAAAACTTGGGGGACAAAAAATATCATCTTCATCAAATATAGCATCCCCAAGCTTATGGCTTTGCATATCATTAGCATCATGGATATTCAAAGAATTCATACCAACAATATTGCAATCATGCTCATCATTCATAGATTTATGCCAAACATTTTATTGACTTCTTCTTCTTCTAACACTTGAGCACAATTTTCCTTTCCATCATTTTCACGAAAGACATTATAAAGATGAAGCATGTGAGGCAACCTCAATTCCATTTTTTTGTAGTTTTCTTTTATAGACTAAACTAGTGATAAAACAAGAAACTAAAAGATTCAATTGCAAGATCTAAAGATATACCTTCAAGCACTCACCTCCCCGGCAACGGCGCCAGAAAAGAGCTTGATGTCTACTACGCAACCTTTCTCCTTGTAGACGTTGTTGGGCCTCCAAGTGCAGAGTTTTGTAGGACAGTAGCAAATTTCCCTCACGTGGATGACCTAAGGTTTATCAATCCATGGGAGGCGTAGGATGAAGATGGTCTCTCTCAAACAACCCTGCAACCAAATAATAAAGAGTCTCTTGTGTCCCCAACACACCCAATACAATGGTAAATTGTATAGGTGCACTAGTTCGGCGAAGAGATGGTGATACAAGTGTAATATGGATAGTAGATATAGGTTTTTGTAATCTGAAAATATAAAAACAGCAAGGTAACTAGTAACAAAAGTGAGCAAAAACGGTATTGCAATGCTTGAAAACAAGGCCTAGGGTTCATAGTTTCACTTGTGGAAGTTCTCTCAACAATGATAACATAATCGGATCATATAACAATCCCTCAACGTGCAACAAAGAATCACTCCAAAGTTTCTATCGGAGAACATAGGATGAAAACGTGCATCAACCCCTATGCATAGATTACCCCAATGTCACCTCGGGAATCTGCGAGTTGAGTGCCAAAACATACATCAAGTGAATCAATAGAACATCCCATTGTCACCACAGATATCCCATCGCAAGACATACATCAAGTGTTCTCAAATCCAATACTCAATCCAACATAGCGAAACCTCAAAGAGCAAGACTCAATTCATCACAAGAAGGTAGAGGGGGAGAAACACCATATGATTCAACTATAGTAACAAAGCTCGCGGTACATCAAGATCGTGCCACATCAAGAACACGAGAGAGAGAGATTAAACACATAGCTACTGGTACATACCCTCAGCCCCGAGGGTGAACTACTCCCTCCTAGTCATGGAGACCGCCGGGATGATGAAGATGGCCACCGATGAAGGTTTCCCCCTCCGGCAGGGTGCCGGAACGGGCTCCCGATTGGTTTTTCGTGGCTACAGAGGCTTGCGGCGGCGGAACTCCCGATCTAGGTTTATTTCTGGAGTTTTCTCTATTTATAGGAGTTTTTGGCGTCGGGGACAAGTCAAGGGGGTCCACGAGGTGGCGGCGGCAAGGCAGGGGGGCGCGCCCTGGGGGGGCGCCCCCCACCTTTGTGGTTGCCTCGAGACCCCTCTCTGCTATCTTTTCGCTCCAGTATTTTTTATATTTTCCAAAAATATTCTCCGTAAATTTTTAGCTCATTCCGAGAAATTTTATTTCTGCACAAAAAATGACACCACGGTAGTTCTGCTGAAAACAGCGTCAGTCCGGGTTAGTTCTAATAAAATCATACCAAAACCATATAAAATTGTTGTAAACATGGCATGAATACTTCATAAATTATAGATACGTTGGAGACTTATCCATGAGATGTCACTTAAGGATAAAGAAGAGCTCCACAACAAGTCAAGTGGTGCTTACAAAGCTTCATGTGATGCTCCTACAATATCAAGTGAGAAACAAGTCTTCAATGAAGAATTGAGCTTAATGGTGAAGAACTTCAACAAATTCTACAAGAATAGAAGCAAAGAGAGAAGTTCCAAGTCAAGGTCCTACAATGACAAAAGATCTTCTAGTCGTGATCGCAATTGATACAATTGTGGAAGACCCGGACACTACTCCAATGAGTGTACGGCTCCCTACAAGAGAAGAGAAGATTCACCTAAGAGGAGAAGTAAAAGAGATGAATCACCACCAAGAGAGAGAAGGAGTAGAGATGATCGTTATGAACGAAGACCCTCTCGTAGAAGCAAGGATTCGGAAAGGAAGGACAAGTCATCAAAGAGCTACACAAGACGAAGACATCAAGCTCATGTTGGTGAATGGGTATCCGGTTCCGACTCCGACAACTATTCCGAGAAAAGTTATCACTCCGACTCCGAATATACTCAAGATGAAGGTGTTGCCGGTCTTGCACTTGTGTCATACAACTCCTACGACATATTTGACTCACCAAATGAAGGAATTGGAAGATGCTTCATGGCTAAAGGCCCTAAGGTATCACACCCCGAGTATGTTGATTTCAATAGTGATGAAGATGATTTGCTAGGTGATGATGATTTACTTGTTGACAACACTAGTGATGAAAAATATGATAAAATTGCTATTAATCATGCTAATCAAGATGAAACGAATGACAATGATAAGAAGGAGATTGAGCGTCTAACTAAAGAACTAAACACTCTTAAGTTAGCTCATGAAACAACTCTAGAGGATCATAGAGAGCTTCTAAGGACTCATGAGAAGCTACGCTTCGAGAAGCTAAATTTAGAGCAAGAGCATGGGTTCTTAAAAGCAATCAATGATGATCTTCAAAAGAAGAGTTCTTCTTACATTGCCAAGCATTTACTCTTGTCTACTTATATGCCACAAGTAAAATCTAGCAATAAGAGCAAGAAAGATTCTTCTTCTAGTAGTAACAATAATCATGTTAAATCCAATATTGTTGCTTCTAGTAGTTCTCTTGATTCCACTAGTGATTCTCTTAGCCAAGTTACACTTGAGCAAGAAAATAGCTTATTGAAGGGAATTATAGAGAAAGGTGTTTACAAGAGCCTTGCCGGAAGTAAGCAATTTGAGGAAATTGTACGCAAGCTAGGAAGGCACCGGAAGAATCAAGGTGTTGGTTTTGAACGAAAGTTCAATGCCAATGGAGTTGAGTGGGAAGAAGATCAATACCCCAAGACTAAGTTTGTTCCTCAACAAGAGAAGTATGACCCCACTTCTTTCAAGGGAACACAAGCTCAAGATGATCTTCCACCACAAGACCACAAGATGAAAGGCAAGGACAAGCTTCAAGAAGAGATTGATTCATTTGAAGAAGCTCCTAAGGCCTTGGTCAAGTGGGTTCCCAAGACTACATCAAGTTCTACTTCATCAAGTACAACTACAACTCCAAGGATTCCCATCAAGTTGATGTGGATCCCAAAGAAGACGAAGTAGAGAGTTCTTGAGGGTGACTCCGCCAATATACTTCACTCATATTCATTTTGGCAAGGACAAGTGCAACCCACTTCCATATCTTGCACTAGTTCAAGGAGTCACAAACTCTCTTGTTGGTAAGACGAAGGACAAGGTAACCTAATGCTTTCATGGACATCATCATATGTGTGTTTCACTCTATGTCTACGGATATCCTTGTGTGTTCCTTGTGGGACTAACCCATGTAGGTATTGAAAGTGCAACTCACTCCAATGGATTGCTCCAAATGATCTACATCAACATTGAGCATCCACATCTTCAACACCTACATGAAGTCATCATCGACAAAACCCAAGGTTAGTTCATCACTCTAAGGGGGGATATCACATCTAGGGGGAGCTTTGCTCTAAGAATTGAGCTAAAGCAACTCTAATGATGTGAACACAACAATGCTTTATGTAAAAGTGGTAACCCCACTTGTGCTTAAACGATGAGTATGACCTATGATCAAATGTTCTCATTTGACTCCTAAGTCAATATACTCATATATAGATGACCTAGTCATCGCCAATTGCTTGATAGATGCTAGAGTGATTGTGCATGCTTTGCCACATGTTTTATTTGCCATCTTATTGTGTGAGCATGTTGGTTGCATAATTTTCTCCATTCGAGGACATCCATTTGTTGCTTTGATTATTTGGTTAATCTCTACTATTGTCCGAGCATCACAGACCTGATGGTTTTTAATATATGGAAAGACACAGCTTCATTAGTTGTACTAAACAGATCTCCCAATGGTTAACTGAAAAGAGAAAACAATGACTCATATTTCTCCTTCAGATATCTGAATAACTGATGAACATTCAACAAAAGAAAAAAGTTGGTTTTCTCATTTTTATAATTTTAATATGAGGTCTTAAACAATGTAAAGATAAATAAGAAATAAGCATTATTATGAGCCAGATTAAAGTTTCAGGTTGCATTGAGCATTTGAGCAATGCATATTTTGTTGATGATTTTGCTTTGCCTCTATCTAGGACGTGCAATAAGGCTTGGTTTATCTAAAATGTATCTTTTGCAATGTGTCACTACTTAACTTTCCACAAAGAACATATTTTCCATATTGCAAGGCTAAAATTTCTTAGTAGATTTATTTTCAAGGGAATTGAATCCAAGAGAATGTTCCCAGGCTTCAATTTAAATCTGGCTTAGTTTCTGATGATGAAACTTTACATCGGTTCATGCTACGCGCAGATATTTTTTATGTCAAGAACGTGTGGGATCGCAACGGAGGAGCCCACAAGGACATCAACCAAGACATGCTTCATGAAGGCACAAGCTCATGCCACAACATCTCATTCTGTGTAATGGAGGGAGTGTAGCAAGGAGAAGAGCTTAATCGATGTGGTGTACCAAGAAGAAGTCATACCAAATAGAAGCAATTCCACCACTCATTCTGATAGAGGCAAAGGTGTTCCATCTTTCGATGAGATGGTGGCTATCGTTTTTGGTGGATTACACTTTGACGATCCGACTACGAACGTGCGAGGACGTCGCGCCTAAGCAATAGCTAAACCAACTCCGAGAGATTATTGACCACGCCGGAGCACGATCAACCTGACCACGAGGGTCTATTTCTTACAGGCAAATGAAGAATAAGCAAGAAACTAAGGTTGCAATCAGGATATTGCGAATATAAGATGAAAGCTTTATTGATGAAAGTGGGGTTCTGTGACGTCTTAGTCTGATCATTGAATATAAATGAAGTACGCGAGTTGCAGCTATGGCAAACTTGAATCTAAACAAAACCAATGTCTAAACGATGCCCTAAGGGTTGTATATATGGAGGAATAGGGGGGATTTCGTGACCCCTTAGAGGAGGGGTCCGAAACCAACCCTAACTTTGTTCCCCACACATACGGACTCTAAAAATATCCTATACTAAAATATTTCGAAATTACATGGGCTTGGCCCAATAATAAGGTGACGCAGCACCTATAATAGCCTCTGGATGAAATTTATGATGTAGCATCTTGTATAATTTGTCCAAGCCTTCATGCACTCATTATAGTGGCTTCAAAGCCCTGAAATCATCACTTGAAACTCCGTCCTTGTTCCCCTTGCGCACGCCATCATCTCCATGCTTGATCTTGCTCCAATGTTCATCCTTCTTGTCCAAGCTAGGCCCTTCATTTGTAAGCAAAACAAATGTATCCAATTTAGGCAGCATCATATTCTCATAAACATTAGAATCGTTACCAAGAAATGAAAGTACCTGATAATTTAATTGGTGTGCGCGAGCTCTAGTAATTGATCCAGTATCTATAGCAGCATGGGTTGTGGATGTAACAATGGTATTGATGTCATCATCATCCTCCCCTTCTTGAATTGAAGTCGTCCTTGACAGAAGCTCATCTTCCTCTCCCAAATAAGCTCCAAATTTGCAATGTTAAATGTGGGGCTAACCCCAAAATCTGCAGGCAGCTCAAGTTTATATGCATTATCATTTATTTTCTCTAACACCTTAAAAGTACCATCAACATGTGGCATTAGCTTTGACTTTCACAAATCAGGAAACATATCCTTACGCAAATGTAACCAAACATGATCTCCAGGTGCAAAGACAACAAATTTTCTACCTTACCTCTAGCAAGTTTATATTTAGCACTCATGCGCTCAATATTCTCCTTATGCGTTCAATATTCTCCTTAGTTAACTCATGCATTTTTAAGATCAATTCAGCATGTTGTTTAGCATCAAAATTTACCTTCTTCGAAGATGGAAGAGGCAACAAATCAATGGGTGCACGAGGTAAAAAACCATACACAATTTCAAAAGGGCACATCTTAGTAGTAGAATGCAGCGAATGATTATAAGCAAATTCAATATGAGGCAAGCATTCTTCCCACATTTTCAAGTTATTCTTCAAAATAGCCCTAAGCATAGTAGACAATGTTCTATTGACTACTTCAGTTTGTCCATCAGTTTGGGGGTGACATGTAGTACTGAAAAGTAGTTTCGTCCCCAACTTAGCCCATAAACATCTTCAAAAGTGGCTAAGAAACTTAGTATCAAGATCTGAAATAATAGTATTTGGCACACCATGCAAGCGAATAATTCCACGAAAGAACAAATCAGCAACATTAGCAGCATCATCGCTTTTATGACATGGTATAAAATGTGCCATTTTCGAGAATCTATCCATGACAACAAATATGCCATCCCTCCCCTTCTTTGTTCGAGGTAAACCTAAAACAAAGTCCATAGATATATCCTCCCAAGGAACACTAGGTACAGGCAAAGGCATATATAAACCATGAGGATTGAGTCGTGACTTAGCTTTTTGACATTAGTCCAGCGAGCAACAAAATGTTCAACATCCAATCTCATCTTTGGTAAAAATAAATGTGTAGCTAGTACGTCCTTCGTCTTCTTCACTCCAAAGTGTCCCATTAATCCTCCTTCATGCGCCTCCTGCAACAACAAAAGACGAACGGAGCTAGCTGGAATGCATAGCTTGTTAATACGAAACACAAATCCATCATTAACAACGAACTTGTTCCATGTTCTCCCTTCTTTACAATTCTTTAATACATCTTTAAATTCAGCATCATGCACATATTGATGTTTGATGGTCTCCAAACCAAATATTTTAAAGTCAAGTTGTGAAAGCATAGTATAGTGATGAGATAGTGCATCAGCAATAACATTTTCTTTACCCTTCTTGTGTTTTATGACATAAGAGAAAGTCTCAATGAAATCAACCCATTTAGCATGTCTACAGTTTAGTTTTGCTCGACTTTTAATATGTTTCAAAGATTTATCATCAGAATGAATAACAAATTCTTTGTGCCATAAATAATGTTGCCAAGTTTCTAAAGTCCGAACAAGAGCATATAATTCCTTATCATAAGTAGAATAGTTCAGACTAGGCCCACTCAATTTTTCAGAAAAGTATGCAATAGGTTTACCATCTTGTAATAACACACACCTCCTAATCCAATTCCACTAGCATAACATTCAAGCTCAAAAGACTTATTAAAATCAGGAAGTTGGAGTAAAGGAGCATGTGTTAACTTATCTTTCAATAGCGTGAAGGCTTCTTCCTCTGCGGTACCCCAAAAAAAGGCACATCCTTCTTCGTAAGCTCATTGAGAGGTGTAGCAATGGTGCTGAAATCTCTCACAAAATGCCTATAGAAACCAGCGAGTTCAAGAAAACTCCTCACTTGTGTGACGATTTTGGGCTGCGGCCAACTCTCAATAGCATCAATCTTGGCTTTATCAACATCAATTCCCTGTGGAGTAACAACATAGCCAAGAAAAGACACTCGGTCGATGCAAAAGGTGCACTTCCAAAGATTACCAAACAAACGTGCATCATGTAGAGCAATAAAAATAGCACGTAAATGTTCCAAATGTTCCTCCAAAGGTCTACTATAAATCAGTATATCATCAAAGTAAATTACCACAAATCGTCCCATGAAAGCACGTAAAACTTCGTTCATTAATCTCATGAAAGTACTAGGTGCATTCGTTAACCCAAAAGGCATGACTAACCACTCATATAATCCAAACTTAGGTTTTAATGTTGTTTTCCATTCATCTCCCAATTTCATACGAATTTGATGGCATCCACAGCGCAAATCAACTTTGGAGAATATTGTAGAGCCACTCAATTCATCAAGCATATCATCTAGCCTAGGAATAGGATGACGATAACGAATAGTAATATTATTAATGCCTCTAGAATCAACACACATATGTGATGTATCATCCTTTTTTGGCACTAGTATAATAGGAACATCACAAGGACTAAGAGATTCGCGTATATAACCTTTGTCGAGTAGCTCCTGTACTTGACACATAATCTCCTTCGTCTCCTCTAGATTGGTACGGTATGGCGCATGGTTTGGCAGCGAAGCACCGGGAATTAAATCAATCTAATGCTCAATCCCTTGAATAGGTGGTAATCCTGGTGGCATGTCTTGTGGAAAGACGTCAGCGAACTCCTGCAAGATGTTAGTGATAGAAGGAGGCAAAGAGGGTGGCACGTCCTCGAATGGAAATAATGCCTCTTTGCAAAAAAAGCATAGCAAACAGATTTGCTAAAATCTAGATCAACAATATCATATTTGGTGGCAAGTAAACATCAACTTTACAATTTAATTTCAAAAGCAACACTAGATGGTTTATTATTAGGCTTCATTTGTTGCTCAAATTCTTTTGGCACAATCTGATTTTCACTCTTATTTTGCTCCTGTTTTACTTTACTAGCTCTATTAATACCATCTTTCAAAATGGAATCAGGAGACATAGGATGCAAAGTAATATGTGTATCCTTATGAACAAGAGTATATTGATTGTTTCTACCATGGTGTACAGAACTTTTATCAAATTGGCATGGTCTACCAAGTAATAAGGAACATGCTTGCATGGGTACCACATCACAATCAACATAATCAGCATATGTAACTATACTAAAATGCACACGGACAGTACATGCTACCTTAACCTTGCCGTTGTTGTTGAACCATTGGATGTAGTAAGGATGCGGATGTGGTCTTGTGGTGAGAGACAACTTCTCCACCATCTCCATGCTAGCCAAGTTGTTGCAGCTCCCTCCATCTATCATGACATGAACAGAACGTTCCTTCACAACTCCCTTTTGTATGGAACAAATTGTGCCTCTGATTTTGCTCAGCTTGTGTGACCTGCACACTCAAAACACGTTGAGCAACTAAACTTTCATACCTGTCAGCGTCTTCAGTAGCCATGTATTGCGTCTCTTGTTCAGAATCATCTACACCATGTTCTTCACTTGTAATAAGAGCCAAAGTCTCCTCATCATAGTCACTAGCGGACTCATACCCACCATCCTTAGTAGCAATCATCACACGCTTAGATGGGCATTCTCTCGCATAATGATCTCCACCCTTGCAATGACGACAAATAATATCATGTGTTTGCCCTGTTGATGCCATGTATGAAGAAGAGCTATATGCAGGCCCGGAAGGTGTGCTCTTGGCAGATAGTGGTGGTTGTATCTGCTTTCTTGTATCATGGTTGCAGGTGGCAGCTGACGGAGGTACCATTACAATAGAATGTGGGGAAGTAGAGGATGCACGTGGTGTCCATGATGATGATCGACATGCAGAAAAGTTAGTTCGCGTCAATGCCTGTCAATCCTGCACTTCACGTTCAGCTTTGCAAGCAAGATGGAATAAACGAGTGATATTGTTATATTCCTTATACTCTAAGATGGTCTGAATCTCTCTATTTAACCCACCCATGAAACATGCAAGCATAGCTTCATTATCCTCGACAATACCACATCTAATCATGCCAGTTTGTAATTCCTGATAAGATTCTTCTACAAAAAAAATTCTTTGTCTTAAACGCTGCAATTTTTTAAGTAAGTCACGGCGATAATATGGTGGAACCCAACGAGTACGCATAACATTTTTCAAAGCAGCCCAATTAGTGGGAATATTATCATGATATAATCTGCAATGTTCAGACCACCCACACAAGCAAAACTAGTGAAAGCACAAACAACAACAGCAACACGTCTCTCCTCGGGATATTGTAAACATAAAACGTTATTCAGTTTCTAACTCCCAAGTAAGATATATATCAGGAACATATCTACCTTCAAATGGTGGAATATTCAATTTTAGTTTAGGAAGATGGTCATGATCTTGTACCTGAGGTGGGGGTGCAGCCCTACCGTTGCGATTATTTGCATGTGGACGACCTGGTGGTGGTGCTGGTGGTTGCACGTAGTTCTGATTTTGATCCACCTCATCCTTGTAATCGCCCTCGTAATCGTCCTCCTCCTTGGCAGCAGTAGGAGCAGGATCCAAAGAAGCATCAACAGTAGGTGCAGCGGCACAAGAAGTTTGGTCGAGCTCAAGAGGAACACGCTTCGCTTGTCCTGCTGGATCGTGACATGGAGGTGGTTGTTGATGTTGTTGCAACGGTGCAACAGAGGCAGTAGGTGGTGGTAGACGTGCGAGCACTTCAGGGAACTTGGCATCCAACTTGGTGTCAATTGTCTTCTCAGTGTCATCTATCCTCTCTAGTACCTTGCCAAAGCTGCTCATCACGTCTTCCACCTGTTGACCCAACATGTGCTGGAATTTATCATGGAGCTCCTTGTTCGTCATGTTCTCCCAGTCAAGCTCGTCGGCTTGTGATCCTGTCATGGTTAGCAGCAATAGAAACACACAAATATGATCCTATAGACTACTAGAAAGTGGTGGTGGTGTGGTGGAGAATCACAAATCCGTCAAGCGAATCTCAAATTCTTACCAGTTCTTACCAAGCAGCAGGTGGTGATCGGCGACCGTTGTAGTCAAAACACCTCAAAGCTTGGATAGAGCGATTGCCAGGAGGAGTCACACGCACGACGTAGATATATGTGGAGCTGAGATGGCTTATAATATGGTAGCAAAAAGGTCAGCAATAAGCAATTCAGAGATACAAAGTTGAATAAACGCTCAACGACGGTATTGTGCTGGTCCTAGGCCAGAGCGTGCTAGAGATGTGAGCCTAGAGCACTAACAAAATCACGGCGCTGCACGTAAACAAGGGAGGAGCACCCACTGAGTCTCTTTTCCCCCTTTTTCACTTTTTTTGCACTTTTTTCCTCTCTTTTTTGCTCCACAATCATATTTTTTCGAAAAAGTCTACAAATGGTCTAAAAACTGCCTAGCTAGAATTTTCTAGACTTAGTTTTTCTTTTAAACTGGAACTATTTTTCTACTGCGGGTGGCACGGAAGTTGGGGAGCCTGACTTGTTCACAACTCGTACTAGTACATGATCTGGAAATCAACAACAGAGAAGTAAATACTGGACTCGGAATAGGATTGGTGGCGGAGAGGAATCTGGTGGAACTCGGACTGGTGGCGGGTATATGTAGTGGCGGTGGAACACAGACTGGTGGTGAATTTGTGATGGAGGTAGACTCGTGTTGTTGCGATGGCAGCGGATATGTCATGGCGTATAGGGACTCGGATTGGCACGATGGCGGCGGTATGTGGTGGTGTATATGGTAGTGGTGATGACGATGGTGCGCAAGCGTCGTGACAACCTGTGAACAGAACTCGAAACTCTAAGGGACTAAATGCTAAGACCAGCAACTTGACACGATGATGCAACCACAAATTCAACAAAGCAAAACACTGAAAAGATTATGCAATGGCTCAAACTGGTTCGGATATGATGAACTAACCCTATTTTTTTGGCTTTTTCGTGGACTATAGGTATGAAGATTAGAAACAATCTAGACTACGAAAACTAGTAAAATCTGACCGAGCAACCTGGATATCTAATACCACTTTATAGAGGCAAAGGTGTCTTGTCTTTCGATGAGGTGGTGGCTATCGTTTTTGGTGGAGTAGACTTTGACGATCCGACTACGAACGTGCGAGGACGTTGTTGACACCAGATTTTGGCATGGCATAAAACCCAATTAAGATTGCTTCGTATGGAAAAGGTTTCAGCGTGAAAGATCTTCATCTCGTCGAAACAGACGATTTTGATATAAAAATCATCCCCATCCGAGGTCGTATGTGAATTCTACAACCAAAATCATGCATTGTAGCAATGTTTGGCTGGATCATCCGGCCGGGGTCCAGATCATCCGGACGGAGGCCGAACGAAAGACCCAAACAACAAAAGCATAATGGCGAAGCCGGATGATCTAGGAGTAGACCCGGATGATCTGGGTGGATGCCGGACGATCCGGGCAAAGTCCGGACATCTGGACAACTTTTTTTCTGTTGGAGACTTTAGAAAACAGCAAGAAACCCCCACAAGATGGCCTTAGATCGAAAAGTGTTCAACAACAAAGTTGTGCGTCTCGTCCAAACATTTTGATATAAAAATCGTCTTAATCCGAGTTCATATGCAAAAGTTACACCTTGATTAGTAAACTGTTGTTCGAAAATTGGGCTTGGTCGGATCATCCGGGCCTTCAGCCGGACATCCGGGGCGGTGGTCGTGAATAGTCTGTGTTTTGTTAGGTTTTGATGATTTGGACGACAAGGCAAGTCCTTTTCTAGTACGGGAAGTCCATCTGCCTCTTATATAGATAGGAGGTGACGGCCGATTGAACAACACACAATCGATCTATCATCTACCACTTTTACCTTTACTTTTATCTCTCTCCCTTGTTCTTCTTCTTTCTTGTTCTTCGTTCGTTCTTCTTTTTCAGGGCGGCGAACCTCGAGGCCCTAGGGGCGATCAGGTCAACCTAGGGCAGCCCATGGCCGTCGCGCGCCCTGACGGGGTCCCTCCTAGGCGTGTGGGGTTTCGGGTCTACAAAAGCGCCCGCCGGATTGCTTGTGTACCGCGCTTTCGGACGGGTCTCCTTCAACGTGAGCTGCGGTGCATCACCCCCGGCATCGAGGGTACATGGTGATGTGTTCGTGTGCAAACACACTTTTTGGCGACTCCGCTGGGGACAAAGCTTTGAACGGTCTCCAGCCCGTTTTTGCTACAAAGATATCGTCATCTAGGGTTTGCAATCTACAAAGGTAATATGAATACCCAGTTCACTTATGTAGATGCAAATAATGCATATGTTGTTGCTAGATCATCTAATGAGCATAATGTATCGGCTAGCCCTAGCTTTATCAATCATGCATCTAATTATGTGCAAGAGCCGATGCAACAAAATCTCCATGCTTCTACCTCATAAAATTTTAGCAACATGCAACATATGTATTCCAACTCCCATGCATCGACATCCCCACAAATTCATATGCCGATGAACAACATGATGAGTTTGGTTAATCAAGTTGAAACACCCCATGTAGGAACTTTCAATGGCATGCAACATAGTGTTTCACCTTTTTATTCGTCGATGACTAACTTGCAACATGTTAATCCCAACATGCCAATGAATAGGGGAATTGGCCATGCTACTACTAGTTATTCGGCCAATTACCCTCAAACATCATATGCTACACCTCATGCTACTAATTTTTCGGCGTCGTACGCAATTGTAGATGTTCATAATTCGGCTCCACACCTTCATGCTCATGGCCGAATAAGTGAAAATTCTACTAGAACATAATTCGGCTCCACACCTTCATGTTCGGATATGATGTAACATATAATGTTGCCCCCGCACAATTTCAGAATTTTGGCAACATATCATTGTCGAAAGCATTTAAAAGTATTGGGGGGCAATTCGATGAAGATTGGGCTGAAATTGGGCGAAAAAAGCTTAAAGATAGCCTAGCTACAATGTTTGCTGAGTTTAGACAAGAACAAGTAGCCTTGAAAATCAAAGAAAGGAAGAGTGGTGATTCGGATAACAAAGTTAATCCAATTATTAAAAAGGTTGAATCAAAGATTACATGTGCCGAGTCAATTAAAGAAAAATAAGTCTTGCTAATTAGAGGAACCAATGGAAAGAATAAAAATTCGGATAACAAACATAATTTAGTTATTGAAACGGCCGAATCAAATAGTACATGTGCCGAATTTATTATGTTAAAGGAAGATGATAAGGCATTGGAGAGTTATCCAAAAGTGGAGCAAGCTATTGTTCATATCACATAAGCATGCTCTCCCAACATATTTGAAGAGCTATGTCTAGCAAGTGATTTACTGATTTTCCAATTTGGTCGCAACTTTGTTGATACATCTATTAGAAAAATTCTCATAAGCAATCTTGAAAGACAAATGAAGAAGGGTAATTTATTTGTTAACAATAAAATCATTGCAAATCATATCGGTCAACACATTATGCCATTTAAAGAGACCGATAGTAACTTATTATTGCAGCCAAAGCTTTCTACGTTGCTTTACTTAAAACTTATATCTAATTGAGTAGCTTTGCTTGTTTCATACTTGGCGTACACTTGGTCTCCACTGAGACACATGTGTTCTAACTATTTTTGTTTCAGAAATTTAAAGCCAAGATTAAATTCTTTTGAGAAAGTCGGTGCTAATATAATATCTTATCCAAAGACATCGAAGATAGACTACAAAACACAATGCATAGCCGAATGAGGATATTCTAAACCATTCATTTGCTTACCTCGAAAGCCGTTCTCACATCAAGATCGGCTAGAAAACGAGAAGCATACCTTCAATTCAAGCATGTGTGACCAAATATTTGATTTGTTGCTGAAAAATAATTACATTAGAGTTCTTGATCACCATGTCAAGCCATCAATCCAAGGATGAATGTATTGTAAGTTGCATAATTCGTCCAAGCATAATTTTGAGGATTGCAACATGTTTCGTCAAATAGTTAAATCGGCCATTGATAAAGGATGATTAAAATTTGTTGAAACACCAAGGGATGACCAGTCTATTCTGATTGGTCCTAATGGCAAATGGTTTTTGCATCGGCTGCTTCAAGCCGATCCATTTAAACACGAGAAGGTAAAAACTGCGGATAATAGGATCAAGCTTTCAAGTAAGAAAGTTGTTCAAGAGCACAATGATAATATTCTTGAGGGCAAAAATCCCATCAAGGTTGCAATGAAGATGCTAAGTACTGGGGGCAACAAGAAAACCCAAAGATCGATGCAAGCACAACCAAAGAAAGCAAAGTCCAAGGTAAGCACAAAGGAAAAAAAAGCCGAAAGTCACTTTCGCGCAGCTTTTGGAAAAATAGCAAAAGAAGAGTGAAGAGAAAAGTGCTTACGGCCGAGTAATTCAAAAGCATCAAGATCACCCCCTAGGCGCAAATTTGAGGATCGGTATTGGCAAAGTGAGAATTTCAATGCAACATATTCATATCCTTATTTTGGGGCGCCAATGCCAATGCCAATGTCGTGGATACCTCCCTATGATCACGTAAATCCGTATCTATCATGAGACAAGCATGATACAAGGGCACATTCTCCATCCTATTATAAACCATCTCACCATTATTATGCAGCTCCAAGAAGATCAACGTTCAGTGAGCAGTCATATGTTCAAGACCGTTTCAATAAAAAAGAATTGGTCTGGAGCTCAAGAAAGAAGAAAGAGGTGGTCAAACAAGTATATCGAGTCAAAAAAGATGATCGCAAGAGTGCCAATTCAGATTTGACCTTAAAGGATAAACAGCTAATTAAAGTGTTGACATTGGCTACAAAAGGCAATGAGATAAAGCAATCAATTTTTGAGAATCAAAGTGCAAAATCCGAAGAGAAGAAGTTGAAAGTGCACAAGGTAAAACAAGAATTGTCATTACTTCAAACAAAATCACAGCCGGGGCACCCACTCGGCTTATCATATTGGCAAAAGAAGAAATTACAAAAACTCAGTGCACAAGAACTTGAAAAAGGAACATGGCATGGGTTCCCAAAGAAAGTACTCAAAATAAGAATTATGTGCAAGCTTCCATTGCAAGAAGTGTGGCAAAGGTGAAGAAGGAAAATAGTGAAAACTATGAAAGACCAAGCCGAAGGTTTCAACATCTTCGATCCACACATTCTCCACATTCTCCAACTATGCCATTGATGTCGATGCCATGGAATTCATCCTCAGGTATGATTGGTTGTCCCCCGTGGGCTTATTCCAGTCCATGGACGCAATATAACTTCTTGCATCATGTAAGGGTTTTACCACATCACCATAGATTCGATTAACTATATTTTGTTGCTAATCAAAGTGGTCGATATATAACCATCGCCCTAGGCAAAGACATGGCCGGTATATAATTATCGCCCTAAGCACATATAAATGGCTGATGGAGTGTTGACATCGTCCTTAGACCAAAGTCTTGCAAGTTATTTTTTGGCGCACAAGCTTTGCTGAAAAACAGGGGGCATGTGTTGACACTAGATTTTGGCATGGCACAAAACCAAATTAAGATGGCCTCGAATGAAAAATGTTTCAATGTGAAAGTTCTTCATCTCGTTGAAACGGATGATTTTGGTATAAAAATTGTCCCCATCCGAGGTCGTATGTGAATTCTACAGCCAAAACCGTGCGCTGTAGCAATGTTTGGCTGGATCATCCGGGCCGGGGTCCAGATCATCCGACCGGAGGCCAAATGAATGACACAAACAACAGAAGCATAAGTCAGAAGTCGGATGATCTGGGAGTAGATCAGTATGATCCGGGTGGAGGCCGGATGATCCGGGCAAAGTCCGAACATCCAAACAACTTTTTTCTGCTGCAGACTTTAGCAAACAGCCTGAGACCCCCTCAAGATGGCTTCAGATCGAAAAGTGTTCAGTAGCAAAGTTGTGCGTCTCATCAAAACGGTTGATTTTTATATAAATATCGTATTAATCCGAGTTTGTGTGCAAAAGTTACAGCCCGATTACTAAACTGCTATCACAAAATTGGGCTTGGCCGGATCATCTGGCCCTTCAGCCGGACATCCGGGCCGATGGTCGTGAATAGTCAGTGTTTTGTTAGGTTTTGATGATTTTGTCGACAAGGCAAGTACTTTTCTTGTACGGTAAGTCCATCCACCTATTATATAGATAGGAGGTGACGGCCGATTGAACAACACACAATCGATTTATCATCTACCACTTTTACCTTTTCTTTTATCTCTCTCCCTTGTTCTTCTTCTTTCTCGTTCTTCGTTCGTTCTTCTTTTGCAGGTGATGAGGACATCACTAACAAAGTTACACCCATAGCCCCTACTGCTACATATACTGGACCAATTGCTAGAGCTCGTGCACGCCAATTAAATTACCAGGTACTTCCGTTTCTTGGTAATGATTCCAATGTTCATGAGAATATGGTGCTGCCTAAATTGGATACATTTGTTTTGCTTATAAATGAAGGGCCATGCATGGACAAGTACGATGAACATTGGAGCATGATCAAGCATGGAGAAGATGGCACGCGCAAGGGGAGCAAGAACATAGTTTCTGGTGGAGTTTCCATCACTTTGGAGCCACCATGATGACATCCAAGGATATGGACGAAATATACAAGATGCCTTTCATAAATTTTGTCCATAGCTTAATATAGGTGCTGCGCCACCTTATTTTTGGGCCAGGCCCATGTAATTTCGAAATACTACTTATATGCTATTTTTTAGAGTCTTTATTGTAGGGGAAACGACTCAGGAGGTGTTTTAGTCCCACCTTGCCAAGGGTGTACGAAATCCCCTCTCTTTCCCCCTACAAATACAACCCTTAAGGCACCATTTAGACTTTGGGTTTTGTTTAGATTAAAGTTCGCCATAGCTACAACTCGCGTACTTCGTTTGTGTTCAACGACCAGACCAAGACGTCACAGAACCCCACTTTCATTAATAAAGCTTTCATCTTATATTCGCCATATCCAGATTGCAATCTCAGTTTCTTGCTTGTTCTTCATTTGCCTACAGGAAATAGACCCTCATGGTCAAGTTGATCGTGCTCCGGCGTGGTCAATAACCTTTCGGAGTTGGTTTAGCGATTGCTAAGGCGCGACGTCCTCGCATGTTCGTAGTCGGATCGTAAAAGTCGACTTCCACCAAAACGATAGCCACCATCTCATAGAAAGACAGGACACCTTTGCCTCTATCAAGTGGTATCAGATTTCCAGGTTGCTCGATGAGATTTTCTAGTTTTTTGTAGTTTAGATCGAATCTGTTCTTCATACCTACAGTCGACGAAAAAGCCAAAAAATTTATTAGGGTTAGTTCATCATATCCTAACTAGTCAGAGCCTTCGCATAATATTTTCAGTGTTTTTTCTTTGTTGAATTTGCAGTTGCATCATCGTGTCGAGTTGCTGGTCTTAGCGTCTAGTCCTTTCGAGTTTCGAGTTATGTTCACAGGTCGTCACACTGGCGCCACACCATTGTTACCACCGCTGCCACCACCATCGTCATCACCGCTGCCATATACCACCATCGTCATCACAGCTGCCATATACCACCATCGTCGTCAACACTGCCAGATACCACCATCGTCATCACTGCTACCATATACCACATATCCACCGCCATCACGCTAATCCGAGTCTACCTCCATCACAGATTCACCACCAATCCGTGTTCCACCGCCCTACATATATCTGCCACCAGTCCGAGTTCCACCAGATTCATCTCCGCCACCAGGCCTAATCCGAGTCTAGTATTTACTTCCCTGTTATTGATTTCTAGATCACGCACTAGTAGAGTTGTGACCAAGTCAGACTCCCCAACTTCTGTGCCATCCGTAGAAGAAAAATAGTTCCAAACTCAAAAAAAGTCTGGAAAACTCTGGCTAGGAAGTTTTTAGACCATTTGTAGACTTTTTTGAAAAAAAAATATTCCGGAGCAAAAAAAGAGAGGAAAAAAGTGCAAAACAAAAGAAAAAAAAGAGATTCAGCGTGTGCTCCTCCCTTGTTTACGTGCAGCGCTGTGATTTTGTTAGTGTTCTAGGCTCGCGTCTCTAGCACGGTCTAGCCTAGGACCAGTACAGTACCGTCGTTGAGCGTTTATTCAACTCTGCATCTCTGAATTGATTATTGCTGACATTTTTGCCACCATATCATAAGCCTTCCCAGCTCCACATACTCCTACTTCATGCGTTTGATACCACCTGGCAATCGCTTTATCCAAGATTTGAGAGTTTTGACTACAACCGTTGCCAATCACCGCCTGCTGCTGGGTATGAATTGGTAAGCATTTGAGATTTGCTTGACAGATTTGTGACACACCACCACCACCACTTCCTAGTAGTCTGTAGAATCATATTCTGGTATGTTTCTATTGTTGCTAACCATGATAGGATCACAAGTCGGCGAGACTGGCTAGGAGAACATGACAAACAAAGCCTTACATGATAAATTTCAGCAAATGATGAGTGGACAGGTGCAAGATGTGCTGAACATATTTGAAGAGGCCATGGAGAAGATAGATGGCATTGAGAGACGTTCGAAACAAAGCTAGATGACAAGTTTAATGAATTACTCACGCGTCTTCCACAACCTCCACCGGCTACACCTGTCGCACCTCTGCAACAATAACAACGACAACAACAACAACAAGAACAACATCAACAACAATGTTGCCTTCCAAATCAAGTGGGGTGAGCCATGCATGTTACCCTTGAGCCCGACCAAACTTCTGGTGCCGCTGCACCTACTGTGGATGCTTCTGTGGCTCCCGCTCCTGCTGCGGAAGAGGAGGAGGACGATTACAAGGATGAGGTTGACCAAAATCAAAACTACGTGCAACCACCAGCACAACCACCAGATCGTCGACATGCAAATAATCGCAATGGTAGGGCCGCACCACCTCCTCTGGTACGAGATCATGACCATCTTCCTAAACTAAAATTGAATATTCCACTATTTGAGGGTAGATTTGTTCTTGATATATATCTTACTTGGGAGTTAGCAACTGAACAAGGTTTTACATGATTACAATATCTCGAGGAGAGACGTGTTGGTGCTGCTATTTGTGCTTTCACTAGTTTTGCTTGTGCGTGGTGATCTAAACATTGCAGAACATATCATGATAATATCCCTGCTACTTGGGCTGCTTTGAAAACTGCTATACGTACTCGTGGGGTTCCACCATATTATCAACGTGAATTACTCCAAAAGTTACAGCGTTTAAGACAAGGAAAAAGTTCCGTAGAGGAATATTATCAGGAGTTACAAACTGGTATGATTAGATGTGGTATTGTTGAGGATAATGAAGCTATGCTTGCACGTTTTATGGTTGGGTTAAATAGAGGGATTCAGACCATTTTAGAGTATAAGGAGTATAACAATATCACTCGTTTATTCCATCTTGCTTGCAAAGCTGAACGTGAAGTGCATGATCGACAGGCATTGGCGCGGACTAACTTTTCTGCAGGTCAAACTTCATCATGGACACCACATGCATCCTCTACTTCCACATGTTCTACTGCACCGACACCTCCGTCAGCTGCCACCTCCAACCGTGATACAAGAAAGAAGGCACAACCACCACTATCTGCCAAGAGCACACCTTCCGGGTCTGCATAGAGCTCTTGTTCATCCATGGCATCAACAGGGCAACCACATGATATTATTTGTCGTCATTGCAAGGGTGGAGGTCATTATGTGAGAGAATGCCCATCTAAGCGTGTGATGATTGCTACTGAGGATGGTGGTTATGAGTCCTCTAGTGACTATGATGAGGAGACTTTGGCTCTTATTACAAGTGAAGAACACGGTTGAGATGATTCTGAACAAGAGACGCAATACATGGCTGCTAAAGATGCTGGCAGGTATGTAAGTTTAGTTGCTCAATGTGTTTTGAGTGTGCAGGTCACACAAGCTGAGCAAAATCAGAGGCACAATTTGTTCCATACAAAGGGAGTTGTGAAGGAACATTCTATTCGCGTCATCATAGATGGAGGGAGTTGCAACAACTTGGCTAGCATGGACATGGTGGAGAAGTTGTCTCTCGCCACAAGACCACATCCGCATCCTTACTACTTCCAATGGTTCAGCAACATCGGCAAGGTTACGGTAACACGTACTGTTCGTGTGCATTTTAGTATCGCTACATATGCTGATTATGTTGATTGTGATGTGGTACCCATGCAAGCATGTTTCTTATTAGTTGGTAGACCATGGCAATTTGATAAAAATTCTATACACCATGGTAGAAACAATTAGTGTACTCTTGTTCATAAAGATAAACATATTACTTTGCTTCCTTTGTCTCCTGATTCCATTTCGAAAGATGATATTAATAGAGCTAGTAAAGTAAAATAGGAGCAAAATAAGAGTGAAAATCAGATTGTGGCAAAAGAATTTGAGTAACAAATGGAACCTAATAATAAACCATCTAGTGTTGCTTCTGAAATTAAATTGAAAAGTGGATGTTTACTTGCCACCAAATATGATATTGATGATCTAGATTTCAGCAAATCTGTTTGCTATGCTTTCGTGTGCAAAGAGGCATTATTTTCATTTCAGGACGTGCCTTCCTCTTTGCCTCCTGCTGTCACTAACATTTTGTAGGAGTTCGCTGACGTCTTTCCACAAGACGTGCCACCAGGATTACCACCTATTCAACGGATTGAGCATCAGATTGACTTAATTCCTGGTGCTTCGCTGCCAAACCATGCGCCATACCGTACCAATCCAGAGGAGACGAAGGAGATTATGCATTAAGTACAGGAGCTGCTCGATAAAGGTTATATACGCGAATCTCTTAATCCTTGTGATGTTCCTATTATACTAGTGCCAAAATAGGATGGTACATCATGTATTTGTGTTGATTGTAGAGGTATTAATAATATTACTATTCGTTATCGTCATCCTATTCCTAGGCTTGATGATATGCTTGATGAATTGAGTGGCTCTACAATTTTCTCCAAAGTTGATTTGCGTAGTGGCTACCATCAAATTCATATGAAATTGGGAGATGAATGGAAAACAATATTTAAAACTAAGTTTGGATTATATGAGTGGTTAGTCATGCCTTTTGGGTTAACTAATGCACCTAGTACTTTCATGAGATTAACGAACGAAGTTTTACGTGCTTTCATTGGACGATTTGTGGTAGTTTACTTTGATGATATACTGATTTATAGAAGATCTTTGGAGGAACATTTGGAACATTTACGTGTTGTTTTTATTGTGCTACGTGATGCTTGTTTGTTTGGTAACCTTTGGAAGTGCACCTTTTGCACCGACCGAGTATCTTTTCTTGGCTATGTTGTTACTCCACAGGGAATTGAAGTTGATAAAGCCAAAATTGAAGCTATTGAGAGTTGTCCGCAACCCAAAACGGTCACACAAATGAGGAGTTTTCTTGGCCTCGCTAGTTTCTATAGGCGTTCTGTGAGAGATTTTAGCACCATTGCTGCACCTCTCAATGAGCTTACAAAGAAGGATGTGCTGTTTGTTTGGGGTACCACACAGGAAGAAGCCTTCACGGCATTGAAAGTTAAGTTGACACATGCTCCATTACTCCAACTTCCTGATTTTAATAAGACTTTTGAGCTTGAATGTGATGCTAGTGGAATTGGATTAGGAGGTGTGTTATTACTAGATGGTAAACCTGTTGCATACTTTTCTGAAAAATTGAGTGGGCCTAGTCTGAACTATTCTACTTATGATAAGGAATTATATGCTCTTGTTCGGACTTTAGAAACATGGCAACATTATTTATGGACCAAAGAATTTGTTATACTTTCTGATCATGAATCTTTGAAACATATTAAAAGTCAAGCAAAACTGAACCGTAGACATGCTAAATGGGTTGAATTCATTGAGACTTTCCCTTATGTCATTAAACACAAGAAGGGTAAAGAAAATGTTATTGCTGATGCATTATCTCGTCACTATACTATGCTTTCACAACTTGACTTTAAAATATTTGGTTTGGAGACCATCAAACATCAATATGTGCATGATGCTGATTTTAAAGATATAATGCAGAATTGTAAAGAAGGAAAAAATGGAAGTCCTTAATGATGGATTTGTGTTCCGTGCTAACAAGCTATGCATTCCAGCTAGCTCCATTCATCTTTTGTTGTTGCAGGAGGAGCATGGAGGAGGATTAATGGGACACTTTGGCATGAAGAAGACAGAGGACATACTTGCTACACATTTCTTTTGGCCAAAGAAGAGATGGGATGCTGAGCATTTTGTTGCTCGCTGCACCACATGCAAAAAAGCTAAGTCACAACTCAATCCTCATGGTTTATATATGCCTTTGCCTATACCAAGTGTTTCATGGGAGGATATATGTATGGACTTTATTTTAGGTTTACCTCAAACAAAGAAGGGGAGGGATAGCGTATTTATTGTCGTGGATAGATTCTCGAAAATGGGGTACACTTTATACCATCTCATAAAAGTTATGCTGCTGCTAATGTTGCTGATTTGTTCTTTCGTGAAATTATTCGCTTGCATGGTGTGCCAAATACTATTGTTTCAGATTGTGATACTAAATTTCTTATCCACTTTTGGAGATGTTTATGGGCTAAGTTGGGGACTAAACTAATGTCGGTGCGGAACGACTATCTATGGGGTGATTCAAGCCCTTCATGGTTCGGCTAGGGTATGCACAAAGCACATAGCGCACAATCAATGGATGACGCAGGGGTCTTTACCCAGGTTCGGGCCACCTTTGAGGTGTAGCACCCTACTCCTACTTTGGTGTATTGGGAATGTGGAGCACAAGTACAAGGAGCGCTTTCCCCCGGCAAGGCGCAAGGAGAAGGCAGCTACACGAGCAAGTGTGCATGGGGTTTGAATGGGTTCGAACCCTTGTAAAGGTTGCCATGGCCCTCCTTTTATAGCTCAAGGGGCTACCACAGTGGCAAAAAGGTAATTACGTAATGACTAGATAACAAACAGTGCTATCATACCTAACTCTGCTAGTTAGGACAAGAAGCATTTAATGCATCGCTAGGTGTCGCGAGGAGGAGGAGCCCCGGCAAGGACGTTGCATCGCTTGCCCAGCTAACTCCTATTATCTTGAAACGCCATTTGGACGAGTGTCGATAAATGTAATCTTTCCTCCAGCATGCTGACACGTGCCGGCAAACTCCACCTAACTGCCCGCGGGCTCGACACCTCGCCGATCAGCGACCAGCTGGTTAGTGAGATGGAGCACTGGTAGTTGGCGGGGGCTTGCTGGCCATGGGGCTTGTCAGGCCTTCGCCTTGCCGGCAAGGGTTGTTTCTGTAGTCGATCTTGAAGCTGCGTGGAGAGCTGGAGCAGTAGCAAAAATGCCTCCTCGAGCGATAGCGGCGAGGAGGACGATGGTGAAGACGACGAGGAGGAGTCCCCGAGCGTCAAGTCCAAAGACGGCGACTCAGACTCCAGCTGAACGTCGGCTTCACCATCATCTGCAGCTGAGCACCAGCAACACCACCATCTGGCCTGCTGGTAGTGCCTCGCCTAGGCGCCCATTTTGCCCTCCTTGCACTTGATGTTAACCCTGGGAAATATGGGCTAAGAAAAAACGTTATCGAGCACTTTTCAATAATATATGATATCTGTCATGCTCAAATGAATATGTACCATTTCCCCGATCCGCGTTTATCCTTGTATGATCCAAATTCGACACCCTACGCAGTCAGGATACTTGCTGGAACACATGCTTGCCATGAGCGCTTTGAAGGACTGGTCCTTAGGAGCCTGCTGGCAGTACGATATCCGGCAAAGCAACTTGCCGGTCTCAACGCAGCTATAAAAAATCTTGCCGAGCGGACTCGAGGCAGAAATAAGAGCGCGAATAAACACGACAAGATTCCTTCGCGTGCAGGTTTTTCATACATGTATAAACCCGAATCAAGGGAAAATTCCAAGATGTAATAAAGAAATTTCTAGTTGAAATTTTCAAACATAGCTTTCTTTGCTATACTTCTTGTCGTACAAAATGTGCGTCCATGCCATCTGAAATGGTACTCCATCACCCCCCCCTGAGAAATGTGCACGTGAGGAATCCTGCTATCTTTGTGAAAAAAGAAAGAAGAGAAAAGGACAGTATGGAGACCTTGACAGTTTGTTAGTCACTTCATCCAAATAAAGTGTAGCCACAACGTTATGCGTATGGATGTATAAGTAAAGATGCATAAAAGGTTGTGAAACACTTAGCTTTATTCACATATGCACAGGGTCTGCGCCCTGGCTTTGTACAAAGGGTTAAAAGTCTTTGAGACAAAGCTTGTACAAAAGGTGGTTGCCGGGGCAAGGCCCGGCAACTGCGCCTCATGGGTAGAACTTGCAAAGATGCTCGATATTCCACGAGTTCTGCACTCGGATACTATCTTCGGTCTCCAGAAGGGCTGCGCCAGGTGTGGTGAATCGCACTACCCAATAAGGGCCTTCCCACTTCGGCGTCAACTTGTTTGATCTCTTGGCGGACTGAACACGCCGAAGAACAAGGTCGCCTTCCTCAAAACTTCGGGCATGAACCTTGCGGCTATGGTAGCGGCACAAGGCTTGCTGGTAGCATGCAACTCGCACAGCCAGCCGAAGATGATCTTCCTCGAGGAGCACAACATCATCTTGCCCTAATTGCTCTTGCTCCGCTCATACGTCTCCGTCGTATCTATAATTTTTGATTGTTTCATGCCAATATTCTACAACTTTCATATACTTTTGGGAACTTTTTATACTATTTTTGGGACTAACATATTGATCCAGTGCCCAGTGCCAGTTCCTGTTTGTTGCATGTTTTTTGTTTCGTAGAATATCCATAACAAACAAAGTCCAAACGCGATAAAAACTTATGGAGATTTTTTTTGGAATATATGTGATTTTTGGGAATTGGAATCAACGCGAGACGATGCCCGAGGGGCCCACAAGCCCTGGAGGCGCGCCCCCCTCCCCAGGGCGCGGCCAGGAGGCTTGTGGCCACCCCATAAGGCGGTTGGTGCCCTTCTTCGGCCGCAAGAAAGCTAATATCTGGATAAAAATTGTGTTAAAATTTCAGCCCAATCAGAGTTACGGATCTCCGGGAATTTAAGAAACCATGAAAGGCCAGAAAAAGTCAACGCGGAAACAGAAGGAAACAGAGAGAGAGATCCAATCTCGGAGGGGCTCCCGCCCCTCCGCCGCCATGGAGGCCATGGACCAGAGGGGAAACCCTCCTCCCATCTAGGGGGGAGTTCAAGGAAGAAGAAGAAGAAGAAGGAGGAGGAGGGCTCTCTCCCCCCTCTCCCGGTGGCGCCGGAACGCCGCCGGGGCCATCATCGTGACGGCGATCTACACCAACAACCTCGCCACCGTCATCACCAACTCTCTCCCCCTCTATGCAGCGGTGTAACACCTCTTCTCCCCGCTGTAATCTCTACTTAAACATGGTGCTCAATGCTATATATTATTTCCCAATGATGTATGGCTATCCGATGATGTTTGAGTAGATCTGTTTTGTTCTATGGGTTGATTGATGATCATGATTGGTTTGAGTTGTATGTTTTATTATTGGTGTTGTACTATGGTGCTCTCCGTGTCGCGCAATCTTGAGGGATCCCCGCTGTAGGGTTTGCAATATGTTCATGATTCGCTTATGGTGGGTGGCGTGAGTGACAGAAGCACAGACTCGACTAAGTAGGTTGTTTGTGTATGGGAGTAAAGATGACTTGATACTTTAATGCTATGGTTGGGTTTTACCTTAATGATCTTTAGTAGTTGCGGATGCTTGCTAGAGTTCCAATCATAAGTGCATATGATCCAAGTAGAGAAATTATGTTAGCTTATGCCTCTCCCTCATATAAAATTGCAATAATGATTACCGGTCTAGTTATCGATTGCCTAGGGACAAATAACTTTCTTGTGACAAAAAGCTCTCTACTAAAACTAACTTAATTGTTTCTTTATCTAAACAGCCCCTAGCTTTTTATTTACGTGTTCTTTATTATCTTGCAAACCTATCCTATCACACCTACAAAGTACTTCTAGTTTCATACTTGTTCTAGGTAAAGCGAACGTTAAGCGTGCGTAGAGTTGTATCGGTGGTCGATAGAACTTGAGGGAATATTTGTTCTACCTTTAGCTTCTTGTGGGGTTCGACACTGTTATTTATCAAAAGAGGCTACAACTGATCCCCTATACTTGTGGGTTATCAAGACCTTTTTCTGGCGCCGTTGCCGGGGAGCAATAGCATGGGGTGAATATTCTCGTGTGTGCTTGTTTGCTTTATCACTAAGTAGTTTTTGTTTTCTGTTCTAAGTTGTTCTCTATCTTTAGTTATGGATATGGAACATGAAATACCAAAAACAATTAGGTGTACTTGCTACTAATGGAGATGGGGAACCTCCTAAAACCCTTGATGCTTGTTATGTGAAAAATATTGAACACTACTTTGATAATCCTAAGAAAAGCCCGTTCAACTTGATAATGGGAGACATGTTGGATCAACGTGAATACTTTAGGGATTATCGCTTGACTCAAAAAGGGAAACTGTTATGGGATCAAATTCATATGCTGCATTGGTATGGTTGGAATTTATGCTTGAGATATGATTACAATTGTTGCTCTAGGATTGTCGGCGGGATGTACCCCGGGTAGCCTCATCCGCACCCAATAACGTTTCAAGACATCGGGGCTGGCAAAGCCCCTCAAGCCAGCTAGCCACGTGGTCGGCTCCCTGGGCCGGTTAGGACCACGCAGCCGGCTTCCAGAAGACGGCGCTCTCACAGAAGACGACAGTGGGGGCGGGCCGGCTCCCAGCAGCCGCCCCTCCTCCTCATCGGAGTCTGCACTCACCCACTACGACGAGACAGGGCGTGGCTATAGTGCCGCCTGCTCCCCCGAATCCCGGAGGGGCGTGGCTATAGTGCACGCTGACCAAGCGGCCACCTACCCGCATGACGCGGGACTGTAGCCATACGACGCATGACACGGCCCTCGTCAGCAAGGACCGCGCTATAGCAAAGGGCAATCAGCATGGCCCGCAGGCGGCGGGCCCTACTTGTCGGCCGAATTCTCGGCAGCCGGCGGGTCCCTCCAGAGGCGGGCCCCAGCAGCCGGTGGAGAACACGGCGACCTTAGACACTGACGTCCGGGTCCTACACCCAGCCGTATTACCATTGTACCCCTGGGGGTCGGCCTATAAGACCCCCCCCCCCCGGGCTCACCCATGCATAGGGTTCAGCTCTCATTCCACACACCCACACCATAGCTAGGAGAAGAGGGAAAGCCCTACCCTTCTTCCTCCTCTAGCAATACAGCTCCAGGAGCAACTCTGTATACTCTTGATCATAGTCATCACAGCAGGACTAGGGGTATTATCTCTCTGGAGAGCCCCGAACCTGGGTACGTCTCGTGTGCTCCCGAGCTTGTGCTCACTCTCGCTTCCGGAACCCGACAGCGTCCTCATGGCTCCACCCATGATAAGCCACCCCTTGGCATCTGACGTGAGATTACCACGACAATTGGCGCCCATCATGGGGCCATCCACGGCGTCGGCCGGAGTTGTGTTCCGGACGGGAACCACCTTTCCCTCCGGCTAGCGCGTCGCGTCTGACCTGATCAACCAGCCTGATGCGTTCGCTTGCGCTTGCACCGGCGCATCACCCGACGCGGGGGCCATCTGCCCTGTGAGCTGCCTCATCGACCCCTTCGGGAAGCTCAGCCTCTCCGACGCGGTCGTCACCGACGAGTACCCCGGTGATGTGGTGGTCATAGACGACCCGCTCCCTCCTGTCGCTAGCAATGCCTCTGCCGGTGCGCTCGACGCTGGCGTCTTCGTGGAGGTGATGGTCACTGGCGATAGCCAGGACACTGGCGGGGCCGCTAGGGACCCATTGCGAGCAGCAATGCAGGACCTGGCTGCTCCCGTTGGTGCCGACGCCGGCCCGGCGGCGCTAGAAGAAATCCGTGTCAAGCTCCTCGACAGCGCCACCAAGATGGCGGCCATGAAGCGCCACGCTGAGGCTAACCAGCGCGAGATTGACCGCATAGTGGGCGGCACGCCGGCTGCAGGCGAGCCCAGCCAAGCCGGCGCTGTCCGGCAATGCGGCGCGGCCATCGCTAGCATGCTGGGAGTCGGACGTCCGATTTACGACACCCCAGTGCAGAACCTGCGCACCGTGCAGGCCGCGGCAGAAGAACTCGAGACCCTGGAGGGCGACGAGCGGCACAGCCAGATGGACCGCCTCCAGGAGCTCCTCAACGCTGCGAACGCGCAGCAAGATGCGTGCAACTGCGTGGTGGGGGCCGGCCAGCAGGCCGACCTCCCGGAAGGAAACCTTCCACCCCGCCGCGAGAGTGGAGCGACCTCCCAGTCCCCTAGTGGCGGCGGCCGCGGCCAGCTAAACCTGAAGCCGGCAGCTAGCCATAGCCGGCGCTCCCACGAGACGGTTGTGAACAGCCGTCAAGTTCCTCCGAGAGCGGAGGGCCGGCGCCAGCAGGATGAACGTCTGCCTTGCCCCCGCAAGGAGAGGCTGGCTTCTTCGGCGCCGGTTGACCACCCGACTTTGGGGGGCCGGCTCGGTCCCCGTGAAGCAGTCGGCGAGAATGACGCTCATCGCCGGATCGAGCAGCTAGCTCGGTCCTTGGCAATGGAGGATGAGGATATAGTTGGCCCGGCCTGCTTCGGCCCCCGCATCCGCGACGAGCCCTTCCCTAAAGGGTTCTCGCTTACTCGTGACACTCCCAAGTACAACGGCGCCGTGAAGCCGGAAGATTGGTTGACCGACTATGCCACAGCAGTCAGCATAGCGAATGGCAACAAGCGCGTTGCCGTGAGGTATGTTCTGCTCATGTTGCTGGCACGGCCCAGACATGGCTGAACAACCTCAAGGCCAACAACATCAACAGTTGGCTGGACTTCAGCGAAATCTTCATACGCAACTTCAACAGCACCTACAAGCGGCCCCCAAGCCTCACCAGCTCTCCATGTGCGTTCAGGGCCCGACCGAGTCCACCCGCGACTACCTGACGCGCTGGGCCGAGTTGCACAACTCCTGCGAGGGGGTGCACGAGGTGCAGGCCATCGAGTACTTCACCTCCGGGTGCAGAGAGGGCACCTTGCTCAAACACAAGCTTCTGTGCGACGAGCCGGCTACCTTGGACGAGCTCCTAGTTGTGGCAGACAAGTATGCCACGGCCGACTCTTCCATGAAGTCGGAGATCCAGATCGACGCGTCCAGGAAGGTGATCCCGCCGGCTTCTCCGGCGCTGGCTGGTGACTCCAACTGGCGTCAGCAGCCAAACGACAACAAGCGTAAGGTCCAGCAGCCGGCTTCTAACAGCCGGCAGGTGGCGACCATCGAGGACCAACAGCCGGCAGGTCAACCCGGCCCCAAGCGTCCGCGGGGCGGCAAGGGTGCCTGGCTGTCGGCCTTTTCCTTTGAGCAGGCCCTCGACGCTCCATGCAAGTTCCACAGCGGTGCGAAGCCGTCCAACCATACAACCCGGCAGTGCAGCTGGCTCACCCGAATCACTAAGGGTGAGGGCTTGCCGCCTCCTCCAGCCGGCCCGGCAGCTCCGGCTCCTCAGCAGCGGCCCGTCCCGTCGGCATGCTCAAAGATGAATTCCCCAACGAGAATGCCACTTACGTCGTCTTCACAAGTGAAGCCGGCGACAAGCACAGTCGGCGTCAGCAGCATCACGAGGTGAATGCTGTTATTCCTGAAGTCCCCCAATTCTTGCACTGGTCCGAGAGGCCCATCACCTGGAGCCGAGATGACCATCCGGCCATGATGCCTTCGCGGGGTGCTTATGCCATGGTGCTGGACTCCACCTTCTCAACCGAGAGGCAGGCATGCCGCTTCTCCCGAGTCCTGATAGACGGCGGCAGCAGCATCAACATCCTTTACCGTGACACCATGGAAAAGCTGGGCATCAAGGAGAAGCAGCTCCAGCCCAGCCGGACCGTGTTCCATGGCATCGTCCCTGGGCTTTCCTGCTCTCCAATCGGCAAGATCAAGATCGATGTTCTGTTCGGCGACAAGACCCACTTCTGCCGTGAGCCTATCTGGTTCGAGGTGGTCGACTTGGACAGGCCCTACCACGCGCTCTTGGGCCGGCCAGCGATGGCCAAATTCATGGCGGTTCCGCACTATGCGTACCTAAAGATAAAGATGCCGGGTTCCAAGGGCATCATCACCATTGCTGGCGACTACAAGAAGTCGCTCGTGTGCACCGCAGCCAGCTCCCGGCTAGCCGAGTCCCTCATCATCGCCGAAGAGAAGCGCCTCCTTGACCGGGCTGTGGCCATGGCCAGCGAGAAGCCGGCCATGCCGACTGACCCCAAGGTAGCTGAAGGCAAGGGCTCCTTCCAGCTGGCTAAGGAAACCAAGAAGATCATTCTTGGACCCGGCGCACCCGGAGCAGTGTGCTGTCGTGGGGTCCAACCTCGACAGCAAATAGGAAAGCGAGCTCATCGACTTCCTCCGTGAGAATCGGGATATCTTTGCGTGGTCCCCCAAGGACATGCCGGGTGTTCCGAAGGAGTTCGCCAAGCACAAGCTGCATGTACGGCCGGATGCTAAGCTGGTCAAGCAACCCCTCCGCCGCTTATCAGAAGAGAAGAGAAGGATCGTTGGTGAAGAAATCGCCCGGCTTCTGGCAGCTGGCTTCATCATGGAAGTGTTCTACCCGGACTGGCTTGCCAACCCAGTCATCGTTTTGATGAAAAATAACAAGTGGCGCATGTGTATCGACTACATGAGCCTGAACAAGGCCTGCCCCAAGGATCCGTTTGCCTTGCCCCGGATTGATCAAGAGATCGACTCCACGGCCGGCTGCAAGCTGCTGTTCTTTTTGGATGCCTACTCCGGCTACCACCAGATCAAGCTGGACCCGGCCAATCGACTGAAGACCGCCTTCATCACCCCTTTCGGCGCGTTCTACTACATCACCATGACATTCGGCTTGAGGAACGCCAGCGCTACTTTCCAACGCTGCATGCAGAAGTGCCTCCTGCTATAACTCGGCAGGAATGCCCATGTCTACGTGGACGACATAGTGGTGAAGACGGAGAAGCGCGGCACCCTTTTGGAGGATCTCAAGGAGACCTTCGCCAACCTTCGCCGTTTCCAAATCAAGCTCAACCCGAAGAAATGTGTTTTTGGGGTGCCAGCCGGCCAGCTCCTGGGCTTCCTTGTGTCTGAGCGCGGGATAGAGTGCAACCCCGTGAAGATCAAGGCCATCGAGCGGATGAAGAAACCGATCAAGCTTCGGGATGTCCAGAAGTTCACCGGGTCCTGGCATCTCCCAGCCGGTTCGTCAGCTGGCTAGGCGAGAAGGCCCTCCCTCTGTACCAATTGATGAAGAAGACCAAGTGCTTCGAGTGGACTGACCAGGCGGATGAGGCGTTCCTCCAGCTCAAGCAGATGTTGTCCACGCCGCCTATCCTGGCTGCCCCGACTGCCAAAGAACCAATGCTCCTCTACATTGCCGCCACCAACCGGGTCATCAGCATGGTGATTGTTGTCGAACGCCCAAAAGCCGGCAGGGCGCAGCCGGTCCAGAGGCCGGTCTATTACTTGAGCGAGGTGCTGTCCGCCTCCAAGCAGAACTACCCCCACTACCAGAAGATGTGCTACGGCGTATACCTCGCCGCCAAGAAGCTGAAGCCGTACTTCCAGGAGCACTCCATCACGGTCATCTGCACCACCCCTCTTGCCGAGATCATTGGCAATCGAGATGCCTCGGGCCGGGTGGCCAAGTGGGCCATCGAGCTGGCTCCCCACACCATCCACTACTAGCCCCGTACCACCATCAAGTCCCAAGCGCTGGCCGACTTCCTTGTCGACTGGGCCGAGACCCAGTACCTGCCGCCAGCGCTGGATTCCATGCATTGGCGGATGCACTTCGACGGCTCGAAGATGCGCACCGGTTTGTGAGCCGGCATCGTCCTCACCTCTCCCAAAGGCGACAAGCTGAAGTACGCGCTACAGATCCACTTCGGCGCCTCCAACAACATAGCCGATTACGAGGCACTCGTCCACGGGCTCCGGCTGGCCAAGGAGATCGGCATCCGCCGCATCCTGTGCTACGGCGACTCGGACCTTGTGGTCCAACAATCCTTTGGCGACTGGCACGCCAAGGACGCCAACATGGCCAGCTACCGCTTCCTCGTCCACCAGATCAGCGGGCACTTCGATGGGTGCGAGTTCATCCATGTGCCACGGGCCGACAATGAAGCAGCCGACGCCCTGGCACGGATTGGCTCCACCCGGCGGCTCCCTCGACTGCTTGCGCAAGCCGTCTATCCAACCTTCATCGGAATCAGAATCCATCTTCGTGCCGGCTGACCCTGGAGTAGCCGGATCTGGCTCGGGGACTTCAGCAGCCAGCCCGGGGACTTCTGCAGGTGGTCCGAGGGCTGCAGCACCTAAACTTGGCCCGGGGACTCCAACACCCGGCCCGGGGACTGCTGTAGCCGGCCCGGGGACTTCCACTACGCAACAAGGAGCGCCTGGCTCCAACCCGCCACCTCCCAACCCGGCAACCCTAACACCGGTTGCTGTCATGACAGTGGTGGAAGCCCCATCTTGGGCGCAGCCCATCCTCAACTTTCTGGTGAGCGGCGAGCTCCCACCCGACGAAGTGTCGACCCGGCAGGTGCAACGCCGGGCGGGTGCATACACGATCATCAACAAAGAGCTCGTCAGGCGCAGCGCGACCGGTGTCTTCCAGCGCTGCGTCGAGCCGGAGAATGGCATCGCCATCCTCAGGGACATCCATCAGGGTGAATGTGGCCACCATGCCGCTTCCAGAGCCCTCATTGCCAAATCTTTTCGCCATGGTTTCTTCTGGCCGACTGCTCTGGATGACGCCAAAGAGTTGGTCCAGAAGTGCAAGGGGTGCCAGTGTTTCAGCTCCAAGCAGCACCAGCCGGCCTCAGCCCTCAAGACCATTCCCATCACCTGGCCGTTTGCCGTATGGGGGTTGGACATGGTGGGCCCATTCAAGACTGCATGCGGCGGCATGACCCTTCTGCTGGTTGCCGTGGACAAGTTCACGAAGTGGATCGAGGCGAGGCCGATCAAGAAGCTGAACAGCCCCACAGCCGTCACATTCATCGCAGATATCACCGTTTGATACGGCATCCCGCACAGCATCATCACCGACAACGGCATGAACTTTGCCAAAGGCGCCTTGGCTCGTTTCTGCGCGGCACAGGGCATCCGACTGGACCTCGCGTCGGTTGCTCACCCACAGTTAAACGGCCAGGTGGAGCGAGTGAACGGCCTCATTCTATCTGACATCAAGCCACGGCTAATCGAGCCACTGGAGCGCTCAGCCGGCTACTGGCTCGAGGAGCTGCCGGCCGTCCTTTGGAGTCTCCGGACCACGGCAAACCGATCAACCGGCTTCACACCTTTCTTCCTCGTGTACGGGGCCGAGGCCATCATCCCAACGGATATCGAGTTTGACTCGCCTCGCGTCACCCTATACACGGAGGCGGAAGCAAAGGAGGCACGCGAAGACGGTGTCGATCTGCTCGAAGAGGCCCAGCTGCTAGCACTCAGCCGGTCCACCATCTACCAGCAAAGCCTTCGCCGCTACCACAGCAAGAAGATCAAGGCGCTTGCTTTCCGCGAGGGCGACCTTGTGCTCCGACTGATCCAGCGATCAGCCGGCCAGCACAAGCTCTCTGCTCCTTGGGAGGGGCCCTTCATCGTCAGCAAGGCACTGGGCAACGATTCCTACTACCTAATCGACGCACAGAAGCCCAGGGCACACAAGAGAGACATAGCCGGCCAAGAGTCGGAGCGCCCTTGGAACGCAAACCTTCTCCGCCCGTTTTACAGTTGATGCAGTGTATGTACCACGCTATCTTTTGTACTAAGTAAAGACAACAGGTACCCCGAGGCGCACTCGGGGGCTACCTTTTTATCTCTATGATAAGCTTCTCCTATGCATGAGTATTTATTCTCTCGCCCTGCCCGGGTCCGGTCAACCGGCTCGGGGGCTCGCCGACTCGGCCCAAGGCGGCATCGTCCGAAGTCGGTCCAGTAATGTGCCGACGCCACAGCCCTCTCTTCGCCCCAGCCACAGGTCGTAGCGCGACTGTCCGGCTGGCAAGAGCTAAAGGCCGAAAACGCTATCCACATGAAAAATGACTAAGGAAGAACGCGATTCGGGCCAAGCCGGCCTTCCGCCTCCCCCGTCCAGCTGCCCAGCAGCCGGCCGGCCGGCTTCTTGCTTGACTAGCATACGCTCTAAACGGCTGAAGTAATTTGCCTATTCTAAATGGCCAAGTCCCTGACCCGGCCACAGACCACAGCGCGGCTGTCTGGCTGGCAGGGCGGCAGCCAAAGGAACACTGCAAAGGAAAAAGCCAAAGAGAGCAAAGGCAAAATCGAGTTAGAACTCGGCATAACACACAAGCATGTGGGGAAAGTAAAGCCATTTACATTCCAAAAGGCCCGTGACCGACATTCATCAAAGTTTAAAGTACACCCCCAGTGGGTGGAACTGCGCATAACTAACTTTGTTCTTGAGCACAAGACAAAAAAAATGCAAACAGATAAGGGCCGCCTAGGCCGGAGGTACTGCGGGCTGCTTGGATGAGTCGGCGGTGGCTGTAGCGCCCGCTGGCGGGGCCTCCGGCTGGTTGGTTCCGGTCTGGTCAGCGGCGGCGACCGACATGGTCTCCCGCTGCTCGCCGGCTGGGGCCGGATCGGGCCAGTTCCAGCTGGTCGCTCCGTCATCTGGCGCGACACCGTCGCCTTCCTCGTCCTCGTCCTCCTCTGCGGCTTCGTCGCTGGAGGCGATCTCCTCTGCCAGGTTCTCCTCCTCGTCCGGGTTCAGCCCGAACTAGGACGGTGGTACCTCGGTGCCGTCTTCTGCCCGCTCCGGGACGAAGACGTCTCCGTTGGTGTACTCGGTGAGGGCCAATGCACGAATGGCGATCCCTTCGCGCTCCAGCTCCAACTCTGGCGTCGCTCCTGGTGGAAGGTGGCCAGTTGTGCCACGCTCACACCTGGATACCATGCCTTCACGAATTCCAGCGCCACCTTGGCACCGGCCTGTGCCGCGACACCCTTCTAGGCATCGAGACACTCCCACGCCACCTCCAGCCAATCGGCAGTTCGGTTGGGAGTCCGGGGGACCCGCACGCCCGGCCAGAGCCCTTCTAAGACCTGCGACCCGGCACACTAAAACTGGCAGAGCAGCTGACTCACCGGCTCGAGGCACAGCCGAACGCCCTGGAACTGTTCGCCCAAGTTCCGAGGCCGGTCCAGCACAATCTCCACGCCCTCCTGCCTCTGCTGCTCGCGCCGCGCCTCGATCGCCTGGCTGATGGTGCCGGTGTGGTCCGGGAAGTACTCTGCTTAAAAGAAGACAAAAGAATAAGAAGCCGGCTTCCCGCAACAGACGGCAACCAACCAACCAATCGAGAAAGAAAGAAGCTTTACCTTCGAGCAGGTCCTCAATGACCATATAGCCATCTGACAGGTACTTCTCCTTGTCGGCGCAGCCCGAGCGCTGGGACTCGAACTCGGCCTTGAGGTGCTCCTCCTCGCCCTTCAGCCGCTTGACCTCCTCCGCATGCCGGGTGGCCTGGTCGGCCAGCTCCTTCTCAAGCCGGTCGCGCTCCACGGCTGCCTGGCTGCGCTCCAGCTCCTTGGCCTGAAGATGGCCCTCGAGCTCCTGCACGCGGCCCTGCAGTTGGGAGGCGGCCTCTGCGAAAACAAAGAAGAATCGTCAAAAACAAGAAGCTGCCGGGAAGATCCGGCCCGACTGCTCAGCAGTCGGCCTGAATCTCGGGGGCTACACCCAGTGGTGCGCTTGCGCGCCCCCACTGAAAGCCAGCCTGCGTACCTCGGCTCCTCCGCAACTCGGCGGTCCGGTTGGCGAGCGTTTAGTTCTGGTAGTTGTAGGCGGCCGCACGAAGGTTGTGGTAGTCCTGCATCAAGAACGACATCTCAACATTCAGAAACATGCCTTAAAGTTCCAACCCGCCCGCTCACAAGCCATCTTGGAACTCGGGGGCTACACCCAGTGGGTGCGCTGGCGCACCCCCACTGAAGATCGCAAAAAATAAAGAAGAAAATCAAGGGCGTACGCGATCGTACGCCTGCATCTCCACCATCTCGCTCCTTGCCTTCAGGAGGGTGGCGCCGTGGGCGGCGAACTTGTCCAGGACGTCCTGCACCACGAGGTTCAGGGCGGCCGTGCCGGCTGCTGGCGTCCAGCCCGGCAGGGCGGAACTCATGGCCCCAGCGTCGGCCTCCTGCGAGCTCGCGGCCCTGGTTTCCGCCGGCCTCAGCTCGGAAGGATGCTCGCGCCTGGCGCAGGCACATGGGGGTGCGCGCCATCATGGCCTCGCTCATGTCCATCCCGGCGTTGGCCAGTGGCGTCTCCGGCCTTCTGGGATGGCCGTCATCCCGGCCACCAGCACCGGGCGCGCGCCGGGTCGCCTCCACCTCCGAGGCTACCGAGTCGGCAACCACTCGCTCCATCGCCGCCTGGTCGGCTCCGGCTGCTCCAGTCGGCGCCTGGGCCTCCACCACCGGTGGCTCCGGCTGCTCAAGGTTGGCGACCTCCGAGATCCCGCCACCAGCCGGGTCCTCCGTGGCCTTGGCATCGGCCTCCGCCTGCACCTTGGTCGCCGCCTCCGCCTGCGCCGACACCGCGGCCTCGGCCTCCGCCTGCGCTGATACGGCGGCCTGGGCATCGGTCTCCACCCGTGCCGCGGCCTCCTCCCGCTCCTCCCGCGCCTCTCGCGCATTCCTTTCCGTCGCCTCCCGGAGGGCGGCGGCTGGGTCCTCATGCCGGGCCTCCTCGGAGCCGCCTGCTGATCCGACTAGCGAGGCGGATGGAGCCCGAGATATGGAGATGGCGGCCCTACATAGCAAAACAATCAAAGATGAGAAATTTGCAAAAGGGAATAAACAATTAAGATAGTGCAACGAACGCACTTACCCGGACACCATGGGGCGCTCCTTCGGGGCCCTCCGGGTTGGCCCCTTGGTGGCGGCCGCCTTCGCGGCCTCTTGCCGCCTGGTCGCGGCCGTCTGCTTGGCCTTCTTGGGCGGCTTGTTGCCGAACAATCCCTCAGCGCGACGCTTAGCCGTGCCGGGTGCATCAGCCGGCGCTCCGTTGGACGGCCGCGCCGTCGAAGTGCCGGCGCCCGTCCTCTCGGCGCCTTCGGGGCGGCGTTGCCCTTCGCCATTTTCATCATCATCCGGCCAGGACCGGACGACGCCGTCTCCTCCTGTGTCGCCTCCTGCGGCTTCGCCTACTCCAGCGCCGCCTTCCCAGGCGGCGTCGTCCTCAACTCCGTCTTCCAATGCGGCCGCCCCTAGTTCAGGGTCGCCCACGTCGCTCTCCTCGCAGTCTGGCATCCATTGATGGCCTAGAGCCGGCGCGTTGGCTACCACCTGGCCAGGAAAGCGCTGCCCCACGGCCGGGTGTTCAGGTCTAATGAAAAGCATGGCATGAGCAAAGAAGGGAGACCAGATACTGACCGGTGGTGGCGGGTTGGATCGACTATACGACAGCTTGCCGAATGTCTAGTCGGTCTCGCTGAGCTTGCTATCGGAGAAGAAGTTGACATGGCGGACCACCTCAACCATCGGCAGCTCCTTGGTCGACATCCGGCATGGATCCCGACGACCGCTCATGTCGCAGATCCGGTGCGGCCGGGCCTGGAGAGGGGAAACCCGGCGGTAGACGAAGGCGGCCAGCAGGTCTGCCGGCTTGAGGCCCTCCGCGTCCGTCATCTCCTGGAGCCGGACCAGGATGTTCACGATGGCAACCGGCACCGGCTTCGGTTGCTGCCCCCAGCTATCACGCGGCTCGCCCGGCGGGCCGGCTGTGTAAGCCGGCAGGTTGATGTAGTCTCGAGTCGGATGGAGGTTGCGGACGTAGAAGTACGACTTCTGCCACAACTTCGCCGACTCCAGCAAGGCGATGAATAGTTATTGGGTCCCAGAGCCGCTGCGCTGCACGGCGACGCAGGATCCACACTAGGCTGGTTCGCCCTTGGCCCAGGTCCCTAGTTTCAAGTAGAAGAACCTGCCCCACAGCTCGAGGGTGGGTAGGAGGCCTAGGTAGCCTTCGTAGAAGGTTACGAAGGCGGAGAGAAGAACGACGATGTTGGGGGTGATATGATGCGGCTGGAGGCGGTAGAAGTCAAGGAAGCTGTGGAGGAAACCGCTTGCGGGCAAGCCAAACCCGCTGAGGAAGTGGCTTCGGAACACTACAAACTCACCGGCCCTCTGCGTGGGCTGGCAGGTCGGCCCGGCCCGCTGGTGACGCGTGGCATGCAAGCAACGGGCGGCTGGCGCGCTACCCGATGGCGTACCCCTGACGCCCGCCACGACGATTCAAATTCATCAGTCGGCCGGCTTCGCCTCGGCCGGCTCCCGGTGCGCGGCTTCTTCAAGCCGGACAAAACAGAGACACGGGATCTCCCGGAGGGGGAAACTACTGAGGCACTCTAGCTTCAAGCCGTGGTGCCTCACCAGCTTCGGGGACTACTGTCGGGGGGATGTACCCCGGGTAGCCTCATCTGCACCCAATAACGTTTCAAGACATCGGGGCTGGCAAAGCCCCTCAAGCCAGCTAGCCGCGTGGCCGGCTCCCTGGGCCGGTTAGGACCACGCAGCCGGCTTCCAGAAGATGACGCTCTCATAGAAGACGGCAGTGGGGGCGGGCCGGCTCCCAGCAGCCGGCCCCTCCTCCTCCTCGGAGTCTGCACTCACCCACTACGATGAGACAGGGCGTGGCTACAGTGTTGCCTGCTCCCCCAAATCCCGGAGGGGCATGGCTATAGTGCGTGCTGACCAAGCGGCCACCTACCCGCACGGCACGGGACTGTAGCCATATGACGCATGACGCGGCCCTCGTCAGCAAGGACCACGCTACACCAAAAGGCAATCAGCATGGCCCGCAGGCGGTGAGCCTACTTGTCGGCCAGATTTTCGGCAGCAGGAGGGTCCCTCCAGAGGCGGGCCCCAGCAGCTGGCTGAGAACCCGGCGACCTTAGACACTGACGTCCGGGTCCTACGCCCGGCCATATTACCATTGTACCCCTGGGGGGTCGGCCTATAAGACTCCCCGGGCTCACCCATGCAAAGGAGTCAGCTCTCATTCCACACACCCACACCATAGCTAGGAGAAGAGGGAAAGCTCTACCCTTCTTCCTCCTCTAGCAATACAGCTCCAGGAGCAACTCTGTATACTCTTGATCATAGTCATCACAGCAGGACTAGGGGTATTATCTCTCCGAAGAGCCCCGAACCTGGGTACGTCTCGTGTGCTCCCGAGCTTGTGCTCACTCTCACTTCCGAAACCCGACGGCGTCCTCATGGCTCCACCCATGATAAGCCACCCCTTGGCATCTGACGTGAGATTACCACGACAAGGATGAAGGCTCCACACCTTCCCTTTTCATGTAAATTTAATGATAATGAAACCTTGGCTTCTTATGCTAATGGTATATATGATTACTATGATGTGGAATGAATAGAAGAATTTGTTGCTTTTAAGGGTGCTTATGAAATTGAATCTTTGTTTGAAAAGTGTGAAAATTATGATGATGCTATTTACAGACCTTGCTATACTTAAATATTGCTATTAGAATTATGAATATAATGCCAATATTAATGATTTTATTGAGAAAGTCTCCGCTGTCCAAGAAGAGACTAATATTTTGCAGGAATCTGTGGAAGAAGAAATTGATGACACTGTGAGCTCATTAGATGAAAAAGATGAGGAGGCGAGCGAAGAACAAAGGAAGAAATTGATCACCCGTGCCCACCTTCTAATGAGAGTAACTCTTCAACTCATACATTGTTTAATTTCCCTTCGTGCTTACCGAAGGATGATTGCTATGATAATTGCTATGATCCCTTGGATTCATTTAAAATATCCCTTTTTGATGAAATTGATGCTTGCCAACCTTGTAGCCATGATGCCAATATGAATGATGCTTATGGAGATGAACTTGCTATAGTTCCTTATGTTAAGAATGAAATTGTTGCTATTGCACCCACGCATGATAGTCCTATTATCTTTTTGAATTCTCCCAACTACACTATACCGGAGAAGTTTGCGCTTATTAAGGATTATATTGATGGGTTGCATTTTGCCGTTACACATGATGATTTTGATAGATATAATATGCATGTGCTTGCTGCTCCTACTTGCAATTATTATGAGAGAGGAACTACATCTCCACCTCTCTATGTTTCCAATACGATAAAATTGCAAGAAACCGTTTATGCTATGTATTAGCCTTTACTTGATGTGCATGAATTGTTATTTTACGACATGCCGATGCATAGGAAGAGAGTTTGACTTCGTTATTGCATGATATATGTTGATTTGTGCTCACTACTAAATTACAAATCATTGTTAATTAAAATTGGCTTTGATATACCTTGGGATCCGGGTGGATCAATTACTTGAGCACTATATGCCTAGCTTAATGGCTTTAAAGAAAGCGCTGCCAGGGAGACAACCTGGAAGTTTTAGAGAGTCATTTATTTCTCTTGAGTGCTTTTAAAAATTTTAAAAACAAAAAAATAAAGTGGGGAACCTAAAACTTTTCAAAAAGAAAAGTGAAAGTAAGAAGGACGAGCACCGTTGAAGTGGGGGAGCTCCTTGAACTTTGTTCATGCCCATGGAAACTTTCCAAATCTTGAATTACAGAAACTTTTCAACAAAAATAATTATCCACTTGTACAAATCCATTGTATTATAAAAATAATGTGCCAAGATTTGCCTTTAGGATGATTAGATTGCTTGTTTGGTATGTGCAGTGCAAAAACAGAAACTTTGGCTGTAGTGCATGAATTTACATTTTTTACTGGAACGTCAAAAGCTTATGAAACTTTCTACAAAGTATTTATATACATTTTTTTATTTTTTCCTAATTTTTCAGAATTTTTGGAGTTACATAAATATGGTGAATGTTTAGATTACTACGGACTATCCTGTTTAAGACAGATTCTGTTTTATATGCATTGTTTTGCTAGTTTTGATGAAACTATCGATTTTATCGGTGGTATAAGCCATGGAGAAGTTATAATACAGTAGATACAATGCAAAAACAAAATATGAATGGGTTTTCAACAGTACTTAAAGTGGTGATTTGTTTTATTATACTAACGGATCTCACGAGGGTTTTGTTAAGTTTTGTGTGATTGAAGTTTTCAAGTTTTGGGTGAGATCACGATGGATGAAGGAATAAGGAGTGGCAAGAGCCTAAGCTTGGGGATGCCCGAGGAACCCCAAGATAATATTCAAGGACTCCCAAGCAACTAAGCTTGGGGATGCCCCGGAAGGCATCCCCTCTTTCTTCTAACGATCATCGGTAATTTTACTTGGAGCTATATTTTTATTCGTCACATGATATGTGCAAATTCTTGGAGCGTCTTTTGTGTTTATTTTCCATTTTTCTTTTATGCACCATGCTGGTATGAGATAGTACTTGGTTGATTTATAGAATGCTTCATGCACTTCACTTATATCTTTTGAGTATGGCTTTATAGAATGCTTCATGTGCTTCACTTATATCATTTGAAGTTTGGATTGCCTATTTCTCTACACATAAAAAACCGCCATTTGTAGAATACTCTTTTGCTTCACTTATATTTGTTAGAGTGTGGGCATATCATTTGTAGAAATAATTAAACTCTCATGCTTCGCTTATATCTATTTAGAGAGTTAACAGGAATTGGTCATTCACATGGTTAGTCATAAAATCCTACAAAAAAACTTGTAGATCACTGAATATGATATGTTTGATTCCTTGCAATAGTTTTGCGATATAAAGATGGTTATATTAGAGTCATGCTAGTGAGTAATTGTGGATTGGTAGAAATACTTGTGTTAAGGTTTGTGATTCCCGAAGCATGCACGTATGGTGAACCGTTATGTGATGAAGTCGGAGCATGATTTATTTTTTGATTGTCTTCCTTATGAGTGGCGGTCGGGGACGAGCGATGGTATTTTCCTACCAATCTATCCCCCTAGGGGCATGCGTATTAGTACTTTGCTTTGATGGCTAATAAATTTTTGCAATAAGTATGTGAGTTCTTTATGACTAATGTTGAGTCCATGGATTATACGCACTCTCACCCTTCCATCATTGCTAGCCTCTTCGGTACCGTGCATTGCCCTTTCTCACCTCGAGAGTCGGTGCAAACTTCGCCGGTGCATGCAAACCCCGTGATATGGTACGCTCAATCACACATAAGCCTCCTTATATCTTCCTCAAAACAGCCACCATACCTACCTATCATGCCATTTCCATAGCCATTCCGAGATATATTGCCATGCAACTTCCATCATCATCATATACATGACTTGAGCATTCATTGTCATATTGTTTTGCATGATCGTAAGATAGCTAGCATGATATTTTCATGGCTTTCCCGTTTTTTGATATCTTTGCTATGCTAGATCATTGCACAACCTGGTACACTACGAGAGGCATTCATATAGAGTCATACTTTGTTCTAGATATCGAGTTGTAATATTGAGTTGTAAGTAAATAAAAGTGTGATGATCATCATTATTAGAGCATTGTCCCAGTGAGGAAAGGATGATGGAGACTATGATTCCCCCACAAGTCGGGATGAGACTCCGGACAAAAAATAAAAAATAAAATAAAATAAAATAAAGAGGCAAAAAAAGAGAGAGCCCAAAAAAAGAAAGAAAAAGAGAGAAGGGGCAATGCTACTATCCTTTTACCACACTTGTGCTTCAGAGTAGCACCATGTTCTTCATATAGAGAGTCTCTTGAGTTATCACTTACATATACTAGTGGGAATTTTCATTATAGAACTTGGCTTGTATATTCCAATGATGGGCTTCCTCAAATGCCCGAGGTCTTCATGAGCAAGCAAGTTGGATGCACACCCACTTAGTTTTCAGTTTGAGCTTTCATACACTTATAGCTCTTAGTGCATCCGTTGCATGGCAATCCCTACTCCTCGCATTGACATCAATTGATGGGCATCTCCATAACCCATTGATTAGTCGCGTCGATGTGAGACTTTCTCCTTTTTTGTCTTCTCCACACAACCTCCACCATCATAATCTATTCCACCTATAGTTCTATATCCATGGCTCACGCTCATGTATTGCATGAAAGTTGAAAATGCCTGAGAACATTAAAAGTATGAAACAATTGCTTGGCTTGTCATTGGGGTTGTGCATGATGAAATACTTTGTGTGGTGAAGATGGAGCATAGCCAGGCTATATGATTTTGTAGGGATAACTTTATTTTAGCCATGTTACTTTGAGAAGACATGATTGCTTTATTAGTATGCTTGAAGTATTATTGTCTTAATGTCAAATGATAGACTATTGCTTTGAATCACTCGTGTCTTAATTTTTATGCCATGATTAGATTATATGATCAAGATTATGCTAGGTAGTATTCCACATCAAAAATTATCTTTTTATCATTTACCTACTCGAGGACGAGCAGGAATTAAGCTTGGGGATGCTGATACGTCTCCATCATATCTACAAGTTTTGATTGTTTCATGCCAATATTCTACAACTTTTATATACTTTTGGCAACTTTTATACTATTTTTGGGACTAACATATTGATCCAGTGCCCAGTGCCAGTTCCTGTTTGTTGCATGTTTTTTGTTTCGCAGAATGTCCATACCAAACAAAGTCCAAACGCGATAAAAACTTACAGAGATTTTTTTGGAATATATGTGATTTTCGGGAATTGGAATCAACGTGAGACGATGCCCGAGGGGCCCACAAGCCCTGGAGGCGCGCCCCCCTCCCCAGGGTGCGGCCAGGAGGCTTGTGGCCACCCCGTAAGGCGGTTCGTGCCCTTCTTTGGCCGCAAGAAAGCTAATATCCGGATAAAAACCGTGTTAAAATTTCAGCCCAATCAGAGTTATGGATCTCCGGGAATTTAAGAAACGGTGAAAGGCCAGAAAACGTCAACGCTGAAACAAAAGGAAACAGAGAGAGAGATCCAATATCGGAGGGGCTCCCGCCCCTCCACCGCCATGGAGGCCATGGACTAGAGGGGAAACCCTCCTCCCATCTAGTGGGGAGGTCAAGGAAGAAGAATAAGGAGGGGGGCTTTCTCCCCCTCTCTCCCGGTGGCGCCGGAACACCGCCGGGGCCATCATCGTGACGGTGATCTACATCAACAACCTCGCCGCCGTCATCACCAACTCTCTCCCCCTCTATGCAGCAGTGTAACACCTCTTCTCCCCAATGTAATCTCTACTTAAACATGGTGCTCAACGCTATATATTATTTCCAATAATGTATGGCTATCCTATGATGTTTGAGTAGATCCGTTTTATCCTATGGGTTGATTGATGATCATGATTGGTTTGAGTTGTATGTTTTATTATTGGTGATGTCCTATGGTGCTCTCCATGTCGCGCAAGCGTGAGGGATCCCCGCTGTAGGGTTTGCAATATGTTCATGATGCGCTTATGGTGGGTGGCGTGAGTGACAGAAGCACAGACCCGAGTAAGTAGGTTGTTTGCGTATGGGAGTAAAGAGGACTTGATACTTTAATGCTATGGTTGGGTTTTACCTGAATGATCTTTAGTAGTTGCGGATGCTTGCTAGAGTTCCAATCATAAGTGCATATGATCCAAGTGTTGGGGAACGTAGTAGTAAATCAAAAAATTTCCTACGTATCACCAAGATCAATCTAGGAGAAGCTTGCAACGAGAGAGAGGGAGTGCATCTTCATACCCTTGAAGATCGCTAAGCGGAAGCGTTACAAGGAACGCGGATGATGGAGTCGTACTCGCGGCGATTCAAATCGCGGAAGATTCGATCTAGCGCCGAACGGACGGCACCTCCGCGTTCAACACACGTACAGCCCGGGGACGTCTCCTCCTTCTTGATCCAGCAAGGGAAGAGGAGAAGTTGAGGGAGGGCTCCGGCAGCACGACGGCGTGGTGGTGGAGCTTGAGGTTCTCCGACAGGGCTTCGCCAAGCATTACGGAGGAGGAGGAGGTGTTGGAGAGGGGGAGGGCTGCGCCAGGGAAGGGGTGCTGCTGCCCTCCCACCCCCCCTCTATTTATAGGGAGAAGGGAAGAGGGGGCCGGCCCCCTTAGATCCCATCTAAGGGGAGTGGCGGCGGCCAGGGGGGAAACTTACCCCCAAAGCAAGGTGGGAGGCGCCCCCACCCCCTAGGGTTTCCAACCCTAGGCACCTTGGGCCCCTTGGGGGGCGCACCAGCCCACCAGGGGCTGGTTCCCTCCCTTGCTCAGCCCACTTGGCCCACCGGGGTAGGTGGCCCCACCCGGTGGACCCCCGGACACCTTCCGGTGGTCCCGGTACAATACCGATAACCCCCGAAACCATTCCGGTGACTGAAACTGGACTTCCCATATATAATTCTTCACCTCCGGACCATTTCAGAACTCCTCGTGATGTCCGGGATCTCATCTGGGACTCCAAACAACCTTCGGTAACCACATACAATTTCCCATAACAACTCTAGCGTCACCGAACCTTAAGTGTGTAGACCCTATGGGTTCGGGAACCATGCAGACATGACCGAGACATCTCTCCGGCCAATAACCAACAGCGGGATCTGGATACCCATGTTGGCTCCCACATGTTCCACGATGATCTCATCGGATGAACCACGATGTCGAGGATTCAATCAATCCCGTACGCAATTCCCTTTGTCCATCGGTATGTTACTTGCCCGAGATTCGATCGTCGGTATCCTTATACCTTGTTCAATCTTGTTACCGGCAAGTCTCTTTACTCGTTCCGTAACGCATGATCCCGTGGCTAACTCCTTAGTCACATTGAGCTCATTACGATGATGCATTACCGAGTGGGCCCAGAGATACCTCTCCGTCATACGGAGTGACAAATCCCAGTCTCGATTCGTGCCAACCCAACAGACACTTTCGGAGATACCTGTAGTGCACCTTTATAGTCACCCAGTTACGTTGTGATGTTTGATGCACCCAAAGCATTCCTACGGTATCCGGGAGTTGCACAATCTCATGGTCCAAGGAAATGATACTTAACATTAGAAAAGCTCTAGCAAACGAACTACACGATCTTGTGCTATGCTTAGGATTGGGTCTTGTCCATCACATCATTCTTCTAACTATGTGATCCCGTTATCAACGACATCCAATGTCCATGGTCAGGAAACCACAACCATCTATTGATCAACGAGCTAGTCAACTAGAGGCTCACTAGGGACATGCTGTGGTCTATGTATTCACACATGTATTACGGTTTCCGGTTAATACAATTATAGCATGAACAATAGACAATTATCATGAACAAGGAAATATAATAATAACCATTTTATTATTGCCTCTAGGGCATATTTCCAACACCAAGTAGAGAAATTATGTTAGCTTATGCCTCTCCCTCATATAAAATTGCAATAATGATTACCGGTCTAGTTATCGATTGCCTAGGGACAAATAACTTTCTTGTGACAAAAAGCTCTCTACTAAAACTAACTTAATTGTTTCTTTATCTAAACAGCCCCTAGCTTTTATTTACGTGTTCTTTATTATCTTGCAAACCTATCCTATCACACCTACAAAGTACTTCTAGTTTCATACTTATTATAGGTAAAGCGAATGTTAAGCGTGCGTAGAGTTGTATCGATGGTCGATAGAACTTGAGGGAATATTTGTTCTACCTTTAGCTCCTCGTTGGGTTCGACACTCTTACTTGTCGAAAGAGGCTACAACTGATCCCCTATACTCATGGGTTATCATCCGCCTCCACATAGGCAAGCACTCGAGGTGATCCGTATCTGAGTTCCGTGGGGAGTACTGCTTCTGCACCATAGACTAGGGAGAAGGGTGTGGCTAGTAGCTCGATTTGGTGTCGTCCTGAGTGACCAAAGATCCACCGTCAAATCATCAATCCAGCACCTTCCACACTTGTGCAGCCTGTCAAAAGTTCATGTTTTGAGGCCTCGCAACACTTCGGCATTTGTCCGCTCAGCTTGCCCATTGCTCCTTGGGTGAGCAATGAAGACAAAGCAAACCTTGCTCCCAAGGCCCTGGACGTACTGCATGAAGGTGTGGCTCATGAACTGGGTGCCGTTGTCGGTGATAATCCTGTTGGGAACCCCAAAACGGCAAACTAGCCCCTTGAAGAACTTGACGGCTGATTGTGCTGTTACCTTCCTCAACGGCTCTACTTCAGGCCACTTTGTGAACTTGTCGATGTCAACATAAAAGAACTCGAAGCCCCTGGTTGCCATCGACAAGTGGGAAGGGGCCCAAGATATCGATCCACCAGACTGAAAAAGACCAGGAGAGGGGAATACTTTGAAGGGCTTGTGCTGGCTAATGTATGTTCTTTGAATGAAACTGGCATGCTTCACATCTTGTTACTAGCCCAGTTGAATCCTGGAGGGTAGTGGGCCACAAACTGATACATACTTGATTGGTGGGCTACTTTCTCAGCTTTCTCTTGCTCATCGGGAAGCTCTCCTGTTTGGAGGAACTGGACTATATGTTGTGCCCATGCCGGAGGTTGCGGCTCGACGATAAGGACTAAAGGCATCTCTGCGGCCGCGGGAGCGCTATCCTCAACGACAAGAACCTAAGGTTCTGCGTGAGGCAGCAGCTCACCGACAAGCGCATCGCTGCTCCCGGCAACATTCTCACTTGCGGATTTACGAAGCTCTGCTGGAAAATATTTGCCAGTGTTCAACTTTCTCCTCTTTTTGACTTGCGTTTATGGAGTAATTGATGGTTGATTCAAATGGGGCACAAAAGTTCCTGGTTCCACAGGTAGCTTTTGGGCAGCACACTTTGACAGGTGATCAGCAATGTTGTTCTCCACACGGGGGATATGATCTATTTGCAACCCGTCTAAGTGCTCCTCCAATTTCCTCATTTCATCCATGTATGCTTCCATCAACGGGCTCTGATAGTCTTTGTTCACTTGTTTCACAACCAGTTGTGAATCTCTGCGAACAATCAACTTTCTAATTCCCAACTCCACCGCAATTCTGAGGCCGGCAAGGAGCCCCTCATACTCTGTGGTGTTGTTGGTTGCTTTCTCCCTGGGAAAGTGCATTTGAACCACGTACTTGAGGTGTTCTCTGGTGGGTGCGACAAGCAACACTCCAGAACCAGCGCCTTGTAGCGAGAAGGCACCGTCAAAGTACATGATCCATTCCTTCTCAGCCTCTTTGCCGGGGAGAGTTGATTCTTGAATTTCTTCATCTTGCGTTGGCGTCCATTCTGCAATGAACTCTGCCAAAGCTCTGCTATGAATAGTTGAAGTGCTTTCGAACTTGAGTGCAAAACTTGACAATTCCAAAGCCCACTCCACTATCCTGTCGGTTGCCTCTGGATTCCTCAGAATATGCTGCAACGGGAAGCGAGTGACAATAGTGATTTCATGTGCTTGGAAGTAGTGGCGCAACTTTCTCGAGGCCATAAGGAGACCGAAAAGCATCTTCTGCACACCAGAGTACCTTGATCTAGCTCCTTGCAAGAGAGAACTAACAAAGTATATTGGCCGCTGCACCACCTTCTTCTTTGTTATTATTTGTTGATCAATTTATTTAGCTTGCACCATTCTTGCTTTGCCGGTGTTGCGATCTGCCGGGGAACATTCTGCCTCATTGTGAGGTGAACTTGCCGTTGTTGTTTCTTCATCACTAGCTTCTCTCTGTGCCACTAGTGCGGCATTGACCACCTGGTTCGTTGCCGCTAGATACAGCAGCAATGGTTCCTGTGTCCTAGGCGCAACTAAGGTTGGCGCAGAGGATAGGTATCTTTTCAGATCTTGCAGCGCAGCCTCCGCTTCTGGAGTCCATTTTACTGGACCTGCCTTTTTCAATATCTTGAAAAATGGCAGGGCGCGCTCAGCGGATCTTGAAATGAACCTACTCAAAGCTGCAACACAGCCGGCAATACGTCGCACATCTTTGACAGTCTTGGGTGCTTGTATTTGCTCAATAGCCTTGATCTTCTCGGGATTCGCTTCGATTCCACGCTGAGACACAAAGAACCCGAGAAGTTTACCAGATGGAACACCAAACACACACTTCTCAGGGTTGAGCTTCATATTGATTTTGCGTAGGTTTGCAAATGTCTCTTCCAAATCTTGAATGAGGTTTGATTTTCCCTTGGTTTTGACCACTATATCATCCATGTAAGCTTCTATGTTCATGTGTAACTGTGGCTCAAAACTTATCTGGATTGCCCTTGCGAATGTTGAACCAACGCTCTTAGTCTGAAAGGCATCTGTACTAAGCAGTACATGCCACATGGAGTAATGAATGCGGTTTTCTCCTCATCCTCCTTGGCCATGAATATTTGATGATATCCAGAATATGCATCAAGGAACGAGAGCAACTCACAGCCGGCAGTAGCATCTACAATTTGATCAATGCGTGGCAAGGGGAAAGGATCCTTCGGACATGCTTTACTGAGATCTGTGTAGTCAATACAAAGTCTCCATTTCCCATTTTCCTTGTGCACAACCACTGGGTTAGCCAACCAAGTTGGGTGTAGCACTCCTCTAACCAAGCCAGCTGCTTCAAGTTTCTTGATTTCTTCTGCAATCAATTGTTGCCGTTCCAAAGCTTTCTTTCTGACCTTCTACTTGATGGGCCGAGTGTGGGGACACATAGCAAGGTGGTGCTTAATTACCTCCCTTGGAACACCGGGGATGTCAGATGGTTGCCGTGCAAACACATCCACATTCGACTGCAGGAAGGAAATGAGCGTGCTTTCCTATTTACGGTCAAGAGTGGCACTGATGGTGAAGGTACCACCAGTGCCGTCCTCCTTTGCTGGCACCTTCTTTGTTGCAGGTGGAGTAGCTTTGGACCTTTTGCCTACAGAGTTCTCTGGCAAGTCTTCAACATGTGCGCATCACTCCGAAGAGGCGCGCTTCACGGAATTCTCACTAGATGTCCTACCGGGCTTCTTGCTCTTCTTTTTCTTGGCAGGAGCAGCGGCCTTGACGGTCTTTGCTGCAACCGCATCTCTGTACAACTTGTCAACACATATGACTGCATCCTTCTTGTCATAGTTGATGGAAATGACACCCATTAGCCCTGGCATCTTCAATGTGTTGTAGGCTTAATGGGATGCCACCATGAACTTAGCCAGTGCCGGGCGACCAAGAATCCCGTTGAATGGCAAGGGGATCTTAACAACATCAAACACTATTCTCGCTGTCCTGTAGTTCAATTCCCCACCAAACTTACCGGCAGTGTGATCTTCCCCTTGGGCTAGCTCCTTCCCGGGTTAATCCCTTGGATGTCCTGGTTTTCTTGAGCTCCTCCTCATGAATCTGCAGCCTCTCGATGACTTCTGGAGAGATCAAGTTCAAGACCACCGTCAACTAACACTTTTGTGACCATGAGGTTGCGTATTGTTGGCGATACCAACAACGGCAAACAGCCGACCACGGTTGTGCGATCAGGGTGGTCCTCAACATCGAAAATGATTGGCATGTGGGACCACTTGAGGGCTTGTGAGCATCTACTACCGGCTCTGCTGCATTGACCTCACGTGCCCACTATTTAAGCTGGTAGTGAGAGGAATGCAGAGATGCACCCTCGTCAATGCACATAGCCTTTGTTGCCTTCTGGAATTCATGTTCACTAGACTCATCGTCATCTTCCTCTTCACTCTTTTCATTTGCTTCTTTCTTTTCCCTGCCCCTGGCAGGCTTCTCCTTCTGTTGATTGGCCTTTCCGCGATGCCCTCCTTGGCCGCCGCGACCCTTCTTGTCGGATCCACCTGTACCATCCTGGCCCTTCTCCTTGTCGCACTTCTCATACTCAGCCTTTTGCTTCTCAACCAGCTGTTCGACTTGTCGGCACTCTTGGAGGTCGTGACCCTTGGTACAATGAATCTTGCAGTATGGCCCGTCAGACTTGCCGGCCTTCTCGCCTGCCGCAGCTACCTGAAAATCAACGCACACGATAGCTTCCTTGTCGGAGCTCTCTGTCCTGGTTTTCTTGGTGGTGCTAGAGTTGTGTGACCCTTCTACGGCCATAATTGACTTGCCTTTGCACTTCCTATTGTGCCTCCAGCCTTTCTTCTTCGGGGTGGCAGCGTCATCGTCCTTAGAATCGACTTTGGCACCAGCATCTTCCCCAGGGAGCCTTCTCCCCTCCTCAGCACGTGCACATTTGTCCGCCAGCGTGTAGAGCTCGTTGACGGTCTTCGACAGCCGTATGTTCATCTTCTCCCGCATCTTGCGATTGCGTACGTTCGTGTGGAATGCAACAATCACAGCTACAGGGTGCACATCTGGTATGCCGTGATGCACACGGCTGAATCTTTGGATGTACTTGCGTATATCTTCTCCTTCTCTTTGTGGCATCACCTGCAAATCACTGGGCTGTCCGGGGCCTTTCTGGCCTCTAGTGAAGGCACCAACGAACTCGTTGTATAGATCTGAACATGAAGAAATGGAGTTCTCAGGTAAGTTCATCAACCAGGATCTCACATTGGGCGTGATCACCAATGGAAAATAATTGGCAAGGATCTTTTCATCCCTCCCTCGAGCAGCTTGCACAACAATCGTTTATATGCCCAGGAATTCTGCCGGGTTTAGCTTGCCATCGTACTTCTCCGGCACTTCCGGCTTGAACGCCTGGACGGCTGGCCAACAGACTTGCCACAGCTCACACATGAAAGTAGGGCACCCAACCTCATAAGGTAGGTACCCGCCAACAGCGGGCACTGGCTCATCGACGACTGGACCGTTGTGCTCGTCAGATTGGCGGTGTGCCTCCCAGTGTCGCTGAATGATGGTACGAGCATCCTCAGCCCGCCTATCCAGCAGTACTTGCCATTGGTCTTGCTGTGTTCGCGGGTCTAAGGAGGCCATCGACACATCATCAGGCTCGGCCGTTTGCTGGGTTTGCTGACCCTGCTATTGGGGTTGATGCCGTGGAGGCGACTGCACCGTTGGTGCTCCGCCTACCACACAGCCGCCAGTTTGAGCTACTGGTGCTGTTTGCGGGTGCCACGAAGGCTCCGCCAGCTGGGACTTGTTAGCCTCTGCAAATCCAATCAAACTTTGGATGGTGGCTCTCTACTCATCCATCTTGTCCACTCTTGGAGGGAAGTTCAACAGCAATTGGGCTCACGCCATCACCTCTGCCACCGTCGAAGGCATGTTAGAGTGTGAAGAACGCGATGTTGCTTGACTCCTGGCAGAGCCAGTAGGAGCGCCATTGCGATCTTGCCGCCGTACCACGGGGGTGACAATGAGTTGGCGTGGCGGAGGTGTCACCTGAAGATCTTGGACTTGATCAACAGGCGTCTTGCCGTGCGGGCGCTGCTGCGCATGATCGACAATGCCGCCCGGGTTCACGCCACGTCCATCTTGTGATGGATGCGGCGTGTGCTTCTATGTCGTCCCCCTCGTCGCCACTGTAGTCGCCACAGCGGGAGGATCTCCACTTGCGCCCGACCGAGCAGTGTTGCTCCGATGGCTGCGCTCGTCGGTGCGCTGAGGAAGCGGGAGCTGCATGCCCGTGCCGCCCACGCCGTTGTTGTTGTCTTCGCCGGAGCGTCGTGGAAGGTGACCGCCTCCAGCGCCTCCACCGTTCGCTCCCGCCGTAGTGGGCACGATGATCGCGCCGCCTGCGCCGGTCGTGTCCGCCGTGACGTTCGCACCGTCCGTGGTGGTGGCGCCGCCTACGCCACCCGCAGAAGCGTGGGAAGGAATCTTGGACGTGGAGAGCTTCGTCGCCATGGGGCCCTTCTTCTTGGGCGCCATGGATGATGAAGATGGTGATGAACTTGATGAAATCAACGCATTGTTCGTTGATTGAGGTCCACGGCACTGAGACCCCCTACCTGGAGCGCTAAAGATATCGATGTGGAACGACTATCTATGGGTGATTCAACCCCTTCGTGGTTCGGCTAGGGTATGCACAAAGCACACAGAGCACAATCAACGAATGACGCAGGGGTCTTTACCCAGGTTCGGGCCACCTTTGAGGTGTAACACCCTACTCCTGCTTTGGTGTATTGGTAATGTGGAGCACAAGCACAAGGAGCGCTTTCCCCCGGCAAGGCGCAGGGAGAAGGCAGCTACACGAGCAGGTGTGTGTGGGGTTTGAATGGGTTCAAACCCTTGTAAAGGTTGCCATGGCCCTCATTTTATAGCTCAAGGGGTTACCACAGTGGCAAAAAGGTAATTACATAATGACTAGATAACAAACAGTGCTATCATACCTAACTCTGCTAGTTAGGACAAGAAGCATTTAATGCATCACTAGGTGTCGCAGGGAGGAGGAGCCCCGGCAAGGACGTTGCACCGCTTTCCCAACTAACTCCTATTATCTTGACACGCCATTTGGATGGGTGTCGATAAAGGTAATCTTTCGTCCAACATGCTGACATGTGCCGGCAAACTCCACCTAACTGCCTACGGGCTCGACACCTCACCGATCAGTGGCCAATTGGTTAGTGAGGTGGAGCGCTGGTAGTTGGCCGAGGCTTGCTGGCCATAGGGCTTGCTGGGCCTTCGCCTTGCCGGCTCGACCTTGCCGGCAAGGGTTGTTTCTGTAGTCGATCTTGAGGCTTGTCTTGTTCTACTCCTTGGATAGCTGATCAACCTGGTCTTGAGTCTTGGTCATCTTGATGCGCTCCTTGATCTCTCAAAGAGCTGCTTCTTTAGCTCGGGGATCTTCATTGAGCTCTTGATTTGGCGGGGGAGCTGCTACTTGTCTGTGCATAGGTCAGGTATGAAACACCCATGTTTAATACACCGATAACTACTTTTTAGTACTACATGTCACCCCCAAACTGATGGACATACTGAAGTAGTCAATAGAACATTGTCTACTATGCTTAGGGCAGTTTTGTAGAATAACCTTAAAATGTGGGAAGAATGCTTGCCTCATATTGAATTTGCTTATAATCGTTCACTGCATTCTACTACTAAGATGTGCCCTTTTGAGATTATGTATGGTTTCCTACCTCATGCACCCATTGATTTGTTGCCTCTTTCATCTTCGGAGAAGGTTAATTTTGATGCTAAACAATGTGTTGAATTGATCTTAAAAATGCATGAGTTAACTAAGGAAAATATTGAGCGCATGAATGCTAAATATAAACTTGGTGGAGATAAGGGTAGAAAACGTGTTGTCTTTGCACCTGGAGATCTTGTTTGGTTACATTTGCGTAAGGATAGGTTTCTGATTTGCGCAAGTCAAAGCTAATGCCAGGTGCTGATGGTCCTTTTAAGGTATTACAGAAAATAAATGATAATGCATATAAACTTGAGCTACCTACAGATTTTGGGTTAGTCCCACTTTTAACATTGCAGATTTGAAGCCTTACTTGGGTGAGGAAGATGAGCTTCCATTGAGGACGACTTCAATTCAATAAGGGGAGGATGATGAGGACATCACTAACAAAGTTACACCCATAGCCCCTGCTGCTACATATACTAGACCAATTACTAGAGCACGCGCATGCCAATTAAATTACCAGGTACTTTTGTTTCTTGGTAATGATTCTAATGTTCATGAGAATATGATGCTGCCTAAATTGGATACATTTGTTTTGCTTATAAATGAAGGGCCATATGTCGGTGTTAAAACCGGCGGATCTTGGGTAGGGGTTCCCGAGGTGTGGATCTTGGATGAATGGGGAACAAGGGACGAAGGACACAATGTTTACCCAGGTTCGGGCCCTCTCTAAGAGGTAAAACCCTACGTCCTGCTTGATTATATTGAAGTGTAGGATGATTACAAAGTCGATCTACCACAAGATCAGATGAACTAAACCCTAGGCGAGTAGGATGATGGTTGTTGTTCTAGCCTCTACGGACTAAACCCTCTGGTTTATATAGACACCAGGGGTACTAGGGTTACATATGGTCGGTTACAACAAGGGAATAAACATGCCAAATCTTCTATCTTGACTTGGAGGACACGCCAAGGTACCAAAGATCTCCTGCCCAGATTTGAAGCCGCCTCATTGTAACACCCCAAAAATTAATCATGTTTTTATTAAGTAAAATTTGGCCAGAAATAAAATTTTGATATTATATTAAGTCCTTTATTATTTTCAGAACCATTTTCTGTTTCTGTTTTTCAAAATTCTTCCCTCCATATAGCAAGTTTTGGAAATAATGTTGTGGCTTTGGTAGTTCTCTTAAAACATTTCAATTATAGTTTAATAACAGTAAGAATTTTTTTTAGAATAAAATTTGCCTCTAAACAATTCTTTTAACAGCTATTTCAATATTTTAAATGCCTCTGTTGCACTACAACTACTTTAAATAATTCTCTCAAAATTCCACAAAAATTAAGGGAGGTCACATGATGCCTATAAATCACTTTTATGCAAAAACCCAACTTGGTCTTTTGAAATTTTTGAGTGAAACAATCTCCTTTCAATTCTGTCCATTTCTTAGGTTATAACTGCAACCCAAATTTTCCTTGCTCCATAAATTCTGAAATTTTTCCCACTTATTGTCCTTCCAATGAAAACCTTAAGTCCAGGAGATCAGCCCCTTATGCCTCTTGGAAAATCACCAAATACATTCCCCAAGTTTCTATCCAGAACTGAATTTCAGTAAAACTTGCACTGGCAAGTTTTGCATTATGTCAAAACCAACCCTACCATCCACTATATCATCTAAAGAGACACTACCCTGCCAAGTATCACTTCCAACAAAATCATCTAGATAGCTCTATCATTTTGTCAAACACATTGTGTGCATGGCAGAATTCTTCAACCCCTTTGAACTACATTGGGCACTTGATCTTCTGATCCAACCACCATGTCCAGTAGCTCCATTACAGAGTGAATCATTGTCATGCCAAAATTCCAAATTAAAATAAATTCTTTTGGCCACTGTGGCAATTCATCGAACGCCTGGAGTGCATGCACAGAGCACGAGCAGAGTGCTCGTTTGGCAGGCTCGGCCATGCCCTCGCGCCGTTTCCCTGATGCCTCCCCTGCTCACCTGAATCCTCCCCTAGATCACCTGATCACCCACGATCCCCATCGACACCTCCCCTTGGCCGCTTGCGCCGGCCACCGCCGTCCCCGGCGACCAAGACCGCCGCCCGACGAACCCAATTCCGCCACATCTCTATCGGTGTCGTCCCGTCTTAATGGCCAATGGCCGCGCCTATCCGTAGCTCGCCAGCGCCCCACCGACCTCCTACCAACCTCGCTGACCCTGGCCGCCGCCCATACCCACCTTTCCGGCGCCATCAATGGCCGTCGTTGTCGTTGCTTCGCCAGGAAGCCACGGGAACCGACGTTCCCGTGCTATATAAGGCCGTTCCCAGCTTCCCTCGATCGCTAGCACCTCGCCTCCTTCCCTCTCAGAGCCTTCCCGAAGTAGTAGAACGACCGGAGAGGTCGTCTTATCAGATTCTGGCAGCTAGTGCGGCCGCCCTCGCCTCGAAGCTCCCCACCTCTCCAGAGCTTCCCCCTCCCCGATTTCTTCACCAATAGCTCCATATCACCCCCAGGAATCCATCCCCACCCTCAATTTTGCTCGGGACAAGCCACGGGCGAAACCCCTCTTCTGCCCGACGCCGCCGTCCGCCGAAATCAGCTTCGCCGGCAACCCCGTCCACCTCAGTGACCAAGGCTAGTACCCGGGGGATCGCCTCGGTCCCCTGAGCTCATAGATGGCCTCAGCTCCTCGAATGGTGGCGCCCATCTCCGGCAATCGCCACCGATAGAGCCCTCTGTTCCGGCGAGGAGAGAGGAGGCGCGCAGCTGACTGGTCAAACCTGACCAGTGGGCCAGGCGGGCCCCACTGTCAGTGACCCAGGCCACGCCAGCGCGGTGTAAGTGGAGACGTATTTGCAGAATACGTCTTCGACGTCGCAACCACTCGCATGTCTGATTTGCTGGGTTCGGCCCAATAGCCCACGCGGCTATATCGCGCTCAGGGCGTTCTTCTGCCTTCCTCTTTTTCCTTCTTCAGTAAATTTCAAATAATTCCTTAGTGACCATTTCAAATCCAAATCCAGTGATTCAAATTTCTATAGTCTTATAAAATTATGCTCTATTTATTTAGACTAGGTGAACTTTTTCCTTATGTTTGGTATTTACTGATATATTAAATAGTCCAATTCTTTTATATTTTCCAACTTAGAAATTTCATAGTAAAATCATCTGAACTTCAAATAATCTGATTCTTTTTCTGGTATTTCTAATTTTTCATCTAGTTTATTATAGTATTTATTTCAAATTTTTCCAAACAACTTTATAGCACTATTTTTTTATTATGTGGTAATTCAAATATTTTTGAAAATAGGAAAAATGGAGGGAAGAAACTTTTCAAACTTTTGGAGTGCACCCAATATTTCTGCATGCTAAAGGCATGCATCTTGAACACTTGATATGGTGATTGCCTAGTTGTTCGGTTGCAAGAATAATTGAGCCATGCTTCTGTGAATTCAAATAAAAATTTGCATGCATATAGAGTTGGCGTGTTTCATAGTACTGTGCATCGTGTGCTTGTCATGACTAATTTGCAGGAGCATGCATAAGAGAAATGGCGTTACCGGCAGAAGGGTGATCACGTTGAAGCGTGATCATGCCTTGTTGGTTATGCATGTTGGAGCATGCAAGGGCTGTGGCCCTGTCTTGGTGTTGCTGTCGAAAGAATGCTTTGTTGGACTAACCACTGTAGGAAAACTTGAACCTCCTGAGTCGACCGTAGATCGAGTCTTGTTTCGGTAACCCCCATACTTGTTCCGTGCTGCCACAGGTCCCTGCCCCAGGTAGGGTATGGTTCAGTAAGTTGATAACCCCTTTCCATGCACACACCGTACAGAGGGCCACGATGAGGGTTTCCACGGCCGCAGACTAAATCCTGTCATCGGGTCAGGGGGCATGGGTGTTTCCAGATGTGACTGAGAGGGGGGCACCCCTTGGAATCCACGCGTATTAATAGTGATCCCATGCAGGACGTTGGTCTCTCTGTCTCAGAGTTTTTCTTGAACGATGCTTTGGGTGATTCCTGGCATCCGGACGGTTAATCTGGTGTGTGCTGGTCAGGTGTGTTTTCAACCCAAAGACCATAATGGGAATTAGTCAGCGTCACGGTACTGACTAAGGAAATCCTTTACTTGTGGGTAAAGAGTGCACCCTCTGCAGAGTTTAAACCTATTCGAATAGCCGTGTCCGCGGTTAAGGGCTACAGTCTGGGTTGGTCAAGTGTCGGTCTTCGGAGGAAAATAATTAAATATGCCTGAAATATTTTGCAGGATAATTTTTGACACCCTGATGCTACCTTGAATATTTTTTTATGCATGCTAAATATTATTATGGTTATGCATATTATTGAGGACTAACCCGTTTCTCTTATTTTGAATTTACTGAGTGTCTCAGGGGCTGGCTAGACTACCCCGGGCACTCAGCTTTATTTTCAAGACCTCTCGTGGCGTCGCCTGAGTTCTCGGATGGTCCTGTCTCGTCCGATTTCTCTTTTAGACACCCGATTGGCATTTCTCTTCAAGTCCGACCGTGGCGTCACTTGACACCCGACTGGCATTTCTCTTCAAGACCTTTTCGTGGCGTCTCTCGAGTTAACAGGCGGTCCCGCCACTGCTCTTGTGGACACCCGATTGGCATTTCGTTTATTTTGCTGAATGTCACTTGGGCTGGCTAGACTACCCGTGGCATTCATTTGCTTTATTTCTAATAAGTTTGATCATAACTAACATGCTATGTTCATGTTCATATCATTTTATCGTCATGATTTAAATTTCCGTCAGCATGAGCATATGCATATAGTTTGGCTCATCATGATCAAATATTTTTATCTGCTGCATTCGGTATATCTTTTGTTCATGATGTTTGTGAGTACATTCAAACATACTCACAGGCTTGTCCCTGGCTATTTACTTGGCCAGGTCAGAAGTTCTACGTGGAATACCACAGCGACGTCCGTGCGGAGCCTAGGATAGCAGCCATGCGGGATAGGAATTATCCGGGTTAGCTGTTCCTGTGGGAATGGAGTCCCATCGACGTTGGAGAACCACAAGTCATTTTCGTCATCCACCATCGGAATCACTGTTGTATCATTAGACCTTTATGGTCTTTTACCCAATTCTTGTAATAGCTTGGTAATCTGTAACAAGGACGTGTCCACCAGTAACAGTAATCCTGGGCTGGTGGTAACACGAGGGGTTAAATTTCTGGGATTTCGTGTTCCGGCCCCGACACTCATAGTCCGGCATTCCAACAGTTGTAGTGCGGCCCACCTATCTGGCCCATGAGAGATAAGTCAGCGGCCCAAGAACCCCCTAGTCTAGGTGTCCCTCAGTAGCCCCCGAACTAGCCTCCAACTCCAGGGTTCGTGATTGCCGGCCGCCCTGTGCGCCCCAAAGTCTTCGGCTTGCGAGGCGAGTTCTTCACCCCTTCCCTGTTCAGTTGTTTTAACAGTTCGACCGCCGATGACCCCTTAATCCATCAAGTCATTGTGGGACCCTCAGTATTAATTTCCATCAAGGGTTAAAGATAACCCTCGACTTCCATGCGCCAGTCAGGAGGCGAACAGTCCAACGCTCTTTTACAGAAACGCCCTTCTTGGACCAGAAAGCGTACCTATTTAATATGTCAGGAGCGCGGCTGGTAGTTAATCCATCCCAAAGCAAGAAGCCATGACCAAACCAAAGAAATCTTGGGATAAATGGCTAGCGCCCCAGGTTCATCCTCACGCCCTCATGGCGCTCTTCCGGGTGACTGGGCCAGCTGCTCGGTTTCACGCATCTAGTTAAGCAATCTCCAAACACAAGGATATCTTCCTGCTGCAGATCTCGTATCTATCCATGCCGGATTATCTTTTGTGAACGGCGAGGCCTTCGCGGAGAACTTCCCTGCCCCAAGCAAGGAAGAGAGGGTATGTTTCATGCCTTTTCCTCTACGAGGTCTAGGCTTCCCCAGTCACCCCTTCCTGAGGGGCTTGCTGGAATTTTATGGGATCCAGCTTCATCACCTCACCCCCGGATCCATATTCCACATCTCCGGCTTCGTTGCCCTTTGCGATATGTTCTTGGGCTATGAGGCTCATTTCGAGTTATGGAGGAAGTACTTCTGCCTCCTCCCCCGTACTCGTGGGTGGTCAATTTTTGAAGTAGGCGGAGCCGAGGTATGGCGTATAGCCGGGACGGGGTATCCTATTGGGACCCCGAAGAAGGATTCCGAAGAGTGGACCTCGGAATTGTTTTATATTGAAGATGTTCCCCTATCCGAACCAGTTCGGAGGGGTCTGCCCGAATATTCGGACGCTCCTCTAAAGAAGCGGTTCAACTGGCGGCCAAAAAGCCCTTCCCAAGAAGAAAACGCCGAGGTGCTGCACTTGGCCGCCAAGGAACGACTGCTGACCCACAACAAGTTAACCATTATTAACGTGATGGCCTCCGCCATCGCTCGATGCATACAACCTCTTCAACAAAGGATGCACCCCCTATGGTGCTATAATGGGACAAATGACGTGACCCGTTACAAGCGGCAGGGGCCAGATAACCAGGCGGCAATGGTTGCCATACTAGCCGATCTCTTCCAAGGAGAGGAAGAAGAGTTTGCCCGTCTAAGGAACAGGGACGGCTATGCGAGCTATAACCCCATAGAATGGGTAAGTTGAACTTTCGTTTCACAATCTGGACATTACATCCGTATACTGATCGGATCTACTATTTTTCCGAACAGAATTGGAGGCGCCAGATCGAGACCATCAGCTGCCCCGAGAGCCATTCCCGTGACGACGACACGGGATTTCATGATGACCCAGAGAGGTCCATTGATTTCGAGGACGGGGTCTTTTTCTAGGAAAGCCTTGACGGTTCCAAGGTGGCCCTCATAGCTGATCACCCTCGGCCCTCCCCTTTTCTGCTATAAGTAACAAGAAGGCCTCTTCCCGAACAGGGTGTTTGCCTCGCGTCACCCCGAGTATGCTGAATTTTACTCCCAAGGGTCATCGTACCACGCGCCGAACACCAACGGGAGCAGTGTCGAATACGTCAGCATCAGCCAACAACGGAGCTTCCAAGCGCAAGGTAGCCACGGGAGCTACATCGACCGCACCTTCGGACAAAAGGTAATATATTTGAGATTATAGTTAGGTCATCATTAATGTAGCCGCCGCGGGCACCCGTGACATTACTGAGACCTTTAGAAGAAGGGCACCGCCACCACCATCTGAAGACGTCCAGGAGGTGTCAGTGCGTAATCTCGGACTGGGATCCTCGGCGTGGGCCGGGGTCAATGCGAAAGATTTTGCTGTAGACCAGCCTCTAGAGGATCCTGGGGATGTCTCGGTTACCAATTCTGAAGTTGAAAGTGTGATGAATCACCGATGGTGGAGGGAATCCTTGCGTCATGTCACATTTTTCGACCAGGAATTCAATGCGTTTAATTCGGCAGACGCATACCTCGGAGCTGCCCGAACAAGTCATGCAGGTACGAGATTGGTTTTGAAAAACGAACATAAATCCTAACCCAGTAGCCCCCAAGCCTTGATTCGGGCGGGACAGCCGAGTTAAGGATATGTGCGTATATGTATTTGTGATATTTTGTAGGCATCGAGGGAGCAGAATAAGAAACTGTCCGAAGACCTCGAGCTGAACCGAACACAGTTGGCTACTGTAAAAGCCGAACTGGAGGCGGTCAAGAACTTCACCAGCGAAGCCCATGGTGAGGAAAAAGCTTTAAAATGCATGAATTATTTAGGGTACCTTGTTTATCACAGGATTCCCTTATAGCAACTGAATCCATGTGTCAACTACAAAAGGACCTAGACGCGGCCAGAGAATCTCAAAGGTACGCCGAGTCACAGCACGAAGCTGGCCGCCGATTATTGACACGAAGCCATGAGGAAAAGAACAAACTGAAGGCGGAAAACCAACAACAGGCCAAAGAAATTGAGAGTTTGAGAACTCAATTGGCTCAAGCCCTTGAGGAGAACCAAAGATTGAAAGGCGGCATGTTCGGTGAGTGATATTTCAACTTATGTGCACGTAGATATTCGTAATGCATGACTGTAAAGGATATGCCACGCCTTGTGTTAGGTCTCCTGACCGGGCGGCCCAAAGAAGAGGTCCATTCATTTGGAGGGAACCTTGTAAAGGAGTTGTCCATTATGCATGAGCGAGCTCGGAAAGCTATGAAGAGCATGGTCAAGGCGTTATGGCCGACCGAGGCACCTCCAGAAGGGATGGCCGAATTGGCCAATTGTTTCAAAGGAGCTCGGCGTCGCTTTGAGTTATGGAAGATATCGGCTTGTAGAGAAGGAGTGCACGAGGCCTAGGCAATGGTGAAGACCCGTTTTACCAAACTCGAGCCAGAGCATATGGCTCGTGTTGGGCTAGCGGGGCCGGACTGGCAAGAAATACCGCTCCGCCTGGTGTATGACCAAGTGATGCCTGCTGCTCGGTACTCCCAAGAGGACTGTGCCCTAGATAGCTTGATAGATAATATTGACAAGCAGCAGGGTGTTTGATTCTATGTATCTATGTACTGTACATCAAGCATTCTCTATCCGCACTGTAAACGCTGTCTTAACCGGCCATCGACTTCCGCCTCCCCGGCCAGTGGTCGGGGAGTGTTCCATACTATGTGACCTGAGGCAATAGAAAATCACTTCGGGTAACCAGGCAATCCGACCATTTGGTATAAACGGACAAAAGCGCGTGCGGAGAGTTATGTTATATTACTTTTTAACGTAAGAAACATCTTCTAAAGAAAATAGTTCCTCCATGGTTTCCTTTCTTCGGGTTTGTCATGTTGACCATAGACGTTGTATCCGGATACCTACAATATGCGGGTGTTAATTTATTTTGGGAACCGAACCCTAGGATTTTGGTGGTGAACACCCAATTATTTTTCACTTCCCTCGTGGCCGACCCATTATTTTCTTAAGAACGCTAGCTTTCGCTTCACCCGTCTGAGGTACGTACACGGCTGACCCGGTCGTAGAAATCATAGAGGTGCTCCCTTTACCCCCTAGCCGAACAATCGGGAACGCAGGGGGTAAGCACAGGAGCTAGGCAACCCAACTTGGCAAAAACTTAAGTCAAATTGGTGCATATAGTGGCTTGAAATGGTACTGGAAGGGTGCAAACAGGACAAAGATGAATATGTGCATGAAAAGTATATTGCTTGGCTTCTTTAAAGGAGCCCCCAGGTAGATCCGGGTAGTACATTTGAAGATGTATACTTAAAGAGCCTAACGCTGTTCGGTTTATCGGAACATAGCCCGGGAGGTGCTAACTCCCAAAAAGTAAAAAGAAAAAACTATAACAAAGAAAAGGCTAGTTAAAGTGACGACATCGTACTAGCCGTAGAAGCGCCGAAGCCGAGCTGCGTTCCATGGGTTTGGTTCGAGGCGATTGTCCGCTGGGTTGCAACGACGATATGCTCCTCCTGCTAGCACTTCATCGATTATGAACGGACCCTCCCATTTGGGCGAGAGCTTGTTCTTCTGCTTCTTAGGGAGACGGAGGATGAGTTCGCCTACGTTGTATGCCTTCGCCCAAACTTCCTTGCTCTGGTAGCATCGGGCCTACTGTTGATAGAATGTAGAGCGAGCCCGAGCTATGTCGCTCTCTCCTTCCAGGGCGTCCAGGTCATCCTGCCAATCCAACTCGGCTTCCTTTTCTTCGTACATGTGCACTCTAGGCGCGTCATGAATGAGGTCGCATGGGAGGACTACTTCTGCGTCATACACCATGAAAAAGGGTGTGTATCCTGTTGGCCGGTTGGGGGTGGTGCGCAATCCCCATAATACGGAGTCAAGCTCCTCCACCCAGTGGCAATCGGATTCCTTCAAGGAACAAACCAGACGAGGCTTTATGCCACTCATGATTAGTCCATTGGCCCGTTCGACCTATCCGTTGGTCTGTGGGTGATACACCGAAGCATAGTCGAGCTTGATGCCCATGTTAGCGCACCAGTCTTTGACTTTCTGGGCTGTAAAATTGGATCCAGTGTTCGTGATTATGCTGTGGGGAACACCGTAACAGTGCACGACGCCGGATATAAAGTTGATGACTGGTTCGGACTTTGCTGAGGTTACTGGTTTTGCCTCGGTCCATTTAGTGAATTTGTCGACCATAACCAGTAAGTATTTGTTTTTCTTGGTCCCCCCTTTAAGTGGTCCGACCATGTCCAGCCCCCAGACCGCAAAACACTACGTGATCGGTATTGTCCGGAGAGCTATGGGGGGCATGTGGCTTTGATTTGCAAAAAGATGCCATCCAACACAGTGTTTGACTAGAGTGTGTGCGTCCGCGCGAGCGGTGGGCCAGAAAAACCCAGCTTGGAAGGCCTTGCTTACCAGGGACCGAGCCGCTGCGTGGTGGCCGCCCACGCCAGCGTGTATCTCAGCCAAAAGTTGATGCCCCTCCTCTTCAGATATGCATCTCTGGAGGACTTCGGTAGTGCTTTTCTTGTACAGCTCACCCTCGTGGACCTTGTAGGCTTTAGAATGCCAAACTATGCGCCATGCCTCGGTCTGGTCATCAGGGAGCTCCTACCGTAGAAGGTAGGCAAGGAAGAGCTCAGTCCATGGTGTGATTACAGCCATGACTTCGTGATCCGAAGGTGTTTCTTCGAGCGCCGAGCCGCCGATGATGTCGTCGTCTGGCTCAATGTCTGGAGGGACAATCTGTTCGGGGCCATTGGCTGCCGCATCCTTGTCCCTGTCCTGCCACACCACGGATGGCTTGAAAAGCCATTCCAAGAAGGTGTTCTTAGGGACTGGGTCATGTTTAGCGCCCATGCGGCCGAGGACGTCCGCAGCTTGATTGCTGTCTCTAGAGACATGGTGAAATTCTAACCCTTCGAACCAAGCTGATATTTTAAGGATGACATTCTGATATGCCGCCATTTTTGTGTCTTTGGCATCAAATTTGCCGTTGACTTGGTAGATGGCGAGGTTAGAGTCTCCCCGCACCTCGAGCCATTGTACGCCCATTGACGTTACCATCCGAAGACCGTGCAACAGGGCCTCGTATTTGGCTACATTGTTAGAATTCGTGTACATAATCTGTAGGACATACTGGATATTGTCGCCCGTGGGAGATGTAAGGATCACCCCAGCCCCCAGTCCGGCTAACATCTTGGACCCGTCAAAGTACATTGTCCAATGTGGGTATGTACTATATTCACGAGGGAGCTTGGCTTCTGTCCATTGGGCCAGAAAATCGGCCAATGCCTGAGATTTAATAGCTAGGCGCGGTTTATACACAATTTCGAAGGGAAGGAGCTCTATGGCCCATTTGGCAATGCGGCCTGTGGCGTCCCTTGTGATACATAGTAGACTGGCTTCTGCACCCAGAACTTGTGGCCCTCCGCTTCTCGTTCTACCATGAGTACTGCGCTCACCACTTGATTTGTGGCCGAGATGTATAATAACATGGGTTCACCAATGCCGGGTGCTGCTAGTATAGGGTTGCCTACTAGTAGTGTTTTTATTTCCTCCAGTGCAGCGGTTGCTTCATCGGTCCACTCGAAGTTTGGTATTTTGAGCAATGTGTAGAGCGGCAGTGCCTTTTCACCAAGGCAGGAAATGAAGCGGCTCAAGCCTGCCACGCAGCCTGCCAACTTCTGGACGTGTTTAAGCTTTGTGGGTATTGCTAGCTGGGAAAGTTCAGATTTTAGCCGGATTGGCCTCTATCCCCTTGTGGGAAACAATAAATCCGAGCAGTTTTCTGGCGGGAACCCCAAAGACGCATTTGTCCAGGTTGAGCCGTATATCATAAGCCCGCAAATTTTCGAAGGTCTGGCGGAGGTCGTCCACCAACTGGCTGACGTGTTTGATTTTAATGACCACGTTGTCTACATATGCTTCGACTGTTTTGCCAGTTTGGTTTTCGAGGCATGTTTGAATCATGTGCTGATATGTGGCGCCTGCGTTCTTCAACCCCGAAGGGCATTGTGTTGAAGCAGAATGTCCCATAGGGGGTGATGAAGGTGGTTGCGGCTTGGTCGGACTCCATCTTGATTTGATGGTATCCAGAGTAGGCGTCGAGGAAGCATAGTGAGTCGTGTTCGGCGGTGGCGTCGATGATCTGGTCTATTCGGGGTAAGGGGAAGGGATCCTTAGGGCAGGCTTTATTTAGGTCTTTAAAATCGACGCATAGCCGCCATGATTTGTCCTTCTTGGGTACCATGACCAGATTTGCCAACCACTCGGGGTGTTTTATTTCTCAGATGAATCCGCTTCAAGTAATTTTGCTAATTCTTCACCCATGGCTTGACGCTTGGGTTCAGAAAATTGGCGCACCACCTGTTTAACTGGCTTGAAGCCCTTGATTATGTTCAGGCTATGCTCCGCTAGTCTTCGTGGGATTCCTGGCATATCCGAAGGGAGCCAGGAAAATATGTCCCAGTTCTTGCGCAGGAATGTCCGCAATGCTTCATCAACTGCGAGGTCCAGCTGGGCTCCAATGGACGCTGTTTTATTGGGATTCGTTGGATGTACTTGGAATTTGAATATTTCGTCAGCTGGTTTGAACGATGTGGATTTGGACCTTTTACTAAGGACCAAGTCATCCCTGTCCACCGTTGCGCGGAGTGTAGTTAATTCCTCGGCTGCGAGAGCCTCGGATAATGCTTCGAGGGCAAGCGATGCTGTTTTGCTTTTGGCTCGAAGGGCTCTATCCGGATCGCTTGCGATTGTGATCATGCCATTGGGCCCTGGCATTTTGAGTTTCATATACCCCTAATGTGGTATGGCCTGAAACCTTGAGAATGCATCACACCCCAATAGGGCGTGGTATCCGCTATGGAAGGGAAAAATGTGGAAGAGTAGTTCTTTGGACCTGTAGTTCTCGAGAGTGCCGAATACTACGTCCAGAGTGACTCGTCCGGAGCAGCGTGCCTCTTTGCCGAGGATAATTCCTCGAAAGGTAGTATAGCTCTGTTCGACGCGAGATCTATCGAACTACATTTTTTCAAGGGTATCCTCGTAAATGAGGTTTTGATCACTGCCTCCATCCATAAGCACCTTAGTTAGTCTAAAGCCATCCACTATAGGGTCGAGGAATAGTGCGGCGGGTGCTTGGACGGGGTGGGCCCTTGCTTCATCCTCTTCATCGAAGATGATTGGTGTATCCGTCCATGAATTTGCGGCTGTAACCTGGTGGACTTAGCCGAGCTCTCGAAGGGCTCTTTTCCTCTGATTGTTTGAGGAGAATGTCTCATAGATCGTCAGAACATCATTGTCATTGTATGGGGGTGTTGCTGATCGTCTACTGGGGGTGTGAGTCCGAGGATAGCTTCGCCACTCTTGGCCACCTGCCTGACCACCCAACAAGCTTGAAGCCTATGGGTTGGATTTGTGTTCAGCAAGACCGAGTGGATGGGGCATGGTTTGTCCAGTAGCTCATCCAAGACTGTTCTGGGTCCAGCAAGGGGTCTATTCTTCTTTTCGGCAGGCTCATGTACGGGCGACCACCATGGGTATATGCCTTTTGCCTAAGCTTTTCTGGGCTGTCAGCATGGATTGATTCCACACGCATTTGTTGTGCTTTCCAGGCGCTTCCCATGGCGCAATATTTGCATACCATGTCTGATAATTCGGTGAAGCTTTGCATGTGGCGATGGGCGAGGGCATTCAAGATTCCTTCCTCTCGGCAGTTAAACCAAAAGGTCGCTATTATTTCTTGGTCGCAACAATCCGTCATCCTGTCTTTGACCAGGAGGAATCTAGCCTAGTAGTGATGGACCATTTCTCCGGGCTGCTGCTTTACGTACATCAAATCCCTACGTCAGGATTTCCCGAATTACTGGGGAGTGGGTGGGAAAAAACTTTGCGTCCCAACGGGTTGCGTATCCGGAACTTTGGTGGCGGTGTCCAGCACCCCCGGAATATCCGGTACGCCAAGTTCAGAATTCGGATTGTCTGCATACTGTGGCGCAGATTCAAGGTAATATTTCAAGTCGAGGCTTGGTTCCGGGCTCTCTTCTGGGCGAATATCGGACTCCGGGCCCGAAGCCTGGGTTAGACAATCGCAAACCCGGACACAACTTGTTTTTAGCTTTGGTGACTGCGAGCCCTCGGCCAATTCCTCGATGGTGGCAACAAGGTGTGTGATGGGTGGGATGTAAATTTCCCTGTTATCGGGCTTGAGCCCGATCTGATCGTAGACCGAGGATTGGCCATCGAAGATTCCCATGGCTTGGATTCGGTCTAGCAGATCATTCAATGATGAAAGGTCTGCCGAGTCAATGCCATCCAAATAGTCGGGGCTGACCCGTAGTGAAGCCGCTCCGGGGACGTTCGAGGTTGTACCCAGGTGGTGTTCGGCCAAAACTAGCTCGGTCGAGCTGACGTGGTCGGGTTTTAAGGCCGAGCACCATATGACATTAGTCCCCGCTCGGTTTACCACTCCCGAAGTTAAATCATTGGGATCACTAAGTTTCTCAAGGGGAGCTGAAAATTTTGCTGGAGTAAGATCTCCCCAGGAGTCGGCGATGACCTCTAGGTTCCCGAACCTGATCTCCTGACCGGGGCGAAGCTTCCATCCTGGCCGAGACGATCGGTTGGATCAGCGCACAGTACGACACTGCCAAACACGAAAACCTAGCCCGGGACGAAGATATCCCCGGCATGGATGGCGTCGTTGATGAACAGGCAAGCCATTAATCCTTTCGGCAACCCAAGAACGGAACTCTCAATGAAAGCACCAATGTCTGTGTCAAAACCGGAGGATCTCGGGTAGGGGGTCCCAAACTGTGGATCTTGGATCAATGGGGAACAAGGGACGAAGGACACGATGTTTACCCAGGTTCGGGCCCTCTCTAAGAGGTAAAACCCTACGTCCTTCTTGATTATATTGAAGTGTATAGGATGATTACAGAGTCGATCTACCACGAGATCAGATGAACTAAACCCTAGGCGAGTAGGATGATGGTTGTTGTTCTAGCCTCTATGGACTAAACCCTCTGGTTTATATAGACAACAGGGGTACTAGGGTTACATATGGTCGGTTACAACAAGGGAATAAACATGCCCAATCTTCGATCTTGACTTGGAGGACACACCAAGGCACCAAAGATCTCCTACCCGGATACAAAGCCACCTCATAGTTCGGCCTTCCAGCAGTTGTAGTGCGGCCCACCTATCCGGCCCATGAGAGATAAGTCAGCGGCCCGAGAACCCCCTAGTCCAGGTCGCCCTCACCATGCATCGACAAGAATGATGAACATTGGAGCATGGTAAAGCATGGAGAAGATGGCGCACGCAAGGGGAGCAAGAACAGAGTTTCTGGTGGAGTTTCCATCACTTTGGACTCACCATGATGACATCCAAGGACATGGAAGAAATATACAAGATGGTTGATACGTCCATTTTGCATCATGTTTTCCTACTGCTATTTATAGTGTTTTTATTCAATATAACACTTTGTGGAGTAATTCTAATGCCTTTTCTCTCATAATATGCATTGTTTACACAAAGAGGGAGATTACCGGCAGCTGGAATTCTGGACCTAAAAAAGCTACGTCACACATACCTATTCTGCACATCTCCAAATGAGCTGAAATTTTATGGAGATTTATTTCGGAATATATAAAAAATATTGGAGAAAAGAAATACCGGAGGAGGCCATCCAGGTGTCCACTAGGCAGCAGGGCCCGCCTACCCCCCTGGCGCGCCCTGGTGGGTAGTGGACTGCCTGTCCCACTTCTAGTGCCCATCTTCTGGTACATAAGGCCATTTGCCCTAGAAAAAAAATTAAAGAGAGTACTTTTGGGATGGAGCATCGTCTCGAGGCGGAACCTGGGCAGGAGCACTTTTGCTCTCCGGCGGAGCGATTCCGTCGGGGATACTTCCCTCTGGGAGGGGAAAATCGAAGCCATCGTCATCACCAACGACCCTCTCATCGTGGGAGGGCTAATCTTCATAAACATCTTCAACAACACCATATCATCTCAAAACCCTAGTTCATCTCTTGTGTTCAATCTTTGTATCAAAACCTCAGATTGGTAACTGTGGGTGACTAGTAGTGTTGATTACTTCCCGTTGTTAATGCTAGATGGTTTATTTGGTGGAAGATTATATGTTCAGATCTATTATGCAATTCAATACCCCTCTGATCTTGAGCATGAATATGTTTGGTCGGTAGTTACTTTTGTTCTTGAGGACATGGGAGAAGTCTTATCGCAAGTAATCATGTGAATTTTATATTCGTTCGGTATTTTGATGATATGTATGTTGTGATTCCCTTAGTGGTGTTATGTGAACGTCGACTACATGACACTTCACCATCTTTGGGCCTAAGGGAATGCATTGTGGAGTAGTTATTAGATGATGGGTTGCTAGAGTGACAGAAGCTTAAACCCTACTTTATGCGCTATTCCGTAAACTTATGCGCTGATTTGGGTCCATATGTTTAATGCTAGGGTTAGATTTTATCTTAGTTCTTCTTTCGTAGTTGCGGATGCTTGCGACAGGGGTTAATCATAAGTGGGAGGCTTGTTCAAGTAAGAACAACACCCAAGCACCAATCCACCCACATATCATATTATCAAAGTAGCAAACGCAAATCAGACAAACATGATGAAAGTGACTAGATAAAATTCCCGTGTGTCCTTAAGAACGCTTTGCTTACTATAAGAGACCGTTCCAGCCTATCCTTTGCTACAAAAAGGATTGGACTACCTTGCTGCACTTTTGTTACCGTTACTATTACTTGCTCGTTACCAATTATCTTGCTATCAAACTATCTGTTACCGACAATTTCCGTGCCTGCAGAAAATACCTTACTAAAAACCGCGTGTCATTTCCTTCTGCACCTCATTGGGTTCGACACTCTTACTTATTGAAAGGACTACGACTGATCCCCTATACTTGTGGGTCATCAAGACTCTTTTTTGGCTCCATTGCCGAAAGTGAAGCTTCTTTGGTAAGGAAAAATTTATATTACGTGCCGAAATTTATTGTCACTTGTTACTATGGAAAACAATCCTTTAAGGGGTTTGTTCGGGGTATCTTCACCTCGACTGGAAGCACAAAGATTTGCCCCTCAACCTACTACACCTACTGAAAATATTGGTTATGAGATTCCTTCGGGTATGATAGAGAAACTGCTAGCTAATCCTTATGCAGGAGACGAAACGAAGCATGCTGATATGCACCTGATATATGTGGATGCAATTTGTGGATTGTTCAAGCTTGCAGGTTTACTCGGAGATGAAGTTAATAAGAAGGGTTTCCCGTTATCTTTGGGGGGAAAATCATTGACATGGTATAGGCTATGTGATGATATTGGAGCTTGGGACTGGAACCGATTGAAATTGGATTTCACCAAAAGTTTTATCCTATGCAAATAGTTCATCATGATCGGAATTATATATATAATTTTTGTCCTCGTGAAGGAGAAAGTATCGCTCAAGCTTGGGGCAGGCTTAAGTCAATGTTGTATTCATGCCACAATCACAAGAGAAATTATTATACAGAATTTTCATGCTCGGCTTTCTCATAATGATCAATCCATGCTCGAAACTTCTTGTACTGGTTCCTTTATGAAGAAGACTATTGAATTCAGATGGGAACTTTTGGAAAGAGTTAAACACAATTCTGAAGATTGGAAACTCGACGAAGGTATGGAGTCAGGTAGAAAACTTGAGTTTGATTGTGTTAAGACTTTTATGGATACCGATGCCTTTCATAATTTTAGCACTAAATATGGACTTGACTCTGAGATAGTAGCCTCCTTTTGTCAATCATTTGCTACTCATGTTGATCTCCCTAAGGAGAAGTGGTTTAAATATCATCCCCCTATTAAAGAAAATATTGAGGAGCTTAGTTAAGGATGAAACTGTCATTTACAATGTTGATCCAGTTGTGTCTACTGCTTATGTTGAAAAACCACCTTTACCTGTTAGGATAAAGGAACATGCTAAGGTTTCAACCGTGGTTAACAAGAGTAATATTAGAGCACCTAGACCCTCTGAACAAATTAAAGTAGAACCTAGTATTGCTATGGTTAAAGATCTCTTGGTCGATAATATTGATGGGCATGCTATTTATTTCTGTGATGAAGTTGCTAGAATTGCCAAACCTGATACTAAAGATATGTATAAACCCGTTGTTGACATGCCTGTTGTCTCAGTTAAAATAGGAGATCATTGTTATCATGGGTTATGTGATGTGGGTGCTAACGTGAGTGCTATCCCTTTTACTTTATACTAAGAAATTATGAATGATATTGCACCTGCTGAAATAGAAGACATTGATTTTACTATTAAACTTGCTAATAGAGATACTATCACACCACTTAGGATTGTTAGAGATGCGAATTCTTGTGTGGGAAAGTAAATTGTTAATGCTAAGATAGATTGCAAGAAAGAAACCGCCAGTGTTAATTTTGGTGATGTGTCTCATGAGTTTAATTTCTCTAAGTTTCATAGGCGACCTCATGATAAAGAATTGCCTAGTAAGGATGAAATAGTTGGTCTTGCTTCTATTGCCATACCTCCTACTGATCCGTTAGAACAATATTTGCTAGACCATGAAAATGATATGCACTTGCCTGAAAGAAATGAAATAGATAGGATGTTCTTTGATCAACAACCTATTCCTAAACACAATTTGCCTGTTGAAACTCTAGGAGGTCCTCCTCCACCTAAAGGTGATCTTGTGTTTGAATTAAAACAATTGCCTGATACTTTGAAATACGCTTATCTTGATGAAAAGAAGATATATCATGTTATTATTAGTGCTAACCTTACGGAGCATGAAGAAAAGAGATTATTAAAAACTCTGAGGAAGCACCGTGCTACTATTGGATATACTTTTGATGGTCTTAAGGGCATCAGTCCCACTCTCTGTCAGCACAAGATTAATATGGAGCCCGATGCCAAACCAGTTGTTGGTCATCAATGACGATTAAATCCTAAGATGAAGGAAGTGGTAAGAACTGAAATACTAAAGCTTCTGGAAGCAGGTATAATTTATCCTATAGCTGATAGTAGATGGTAAGTCTTGTTCATTGTGTCCCTAAGAAATGAGGCATTACTGTTGTTCCTAATGATAAAAATGAACTTATCCCACAAAGAATCGTGACTGCTTATAGAATGGTAATTGATTTGAGAAAATTAAATAAAGCCACTAAGAAAGATCATTACCCTTTGCTTTTTATTGATCAAATGTTAGAAAGATTATCTAAGCACACACACTTTTGCTTTCTTGATGGATATTCTGGTTTCTCTCAAATACCCGCATCACAACCTAATCAAGAGAAAACCACCTTTACTTGTCCTTTTGGAACTTATGCTTATAGACGTATGACTTTTGGTTTATGCAATGCACCTGCTACCTTTCAAAGATGTATGACTGCTATATTCTCTAACTTTTGTGAAAAGATTGTTGAGGTTTTCATGGATTATTTTTCCATTTATGGAACTTCTTTTGATGATTGCTTAAGCAACCTTGATCGAGTTTTGCAGAGATGTGAGCAAACTAATCTTGTCTTGAATTGGGAGAAGTGTCATTTTATGGTGGACGAAGGTATTGTTTTGGGGCATAAAATTTATGAACGAGGTATTGAGGTAGATAAAGATAAAGTTGATGCAATTGAGAAAATGCCATGTCCTAAAGATATTAAAGGTATAAGAAGTTTCCTTGGTCATGCTGGTTTTATAGACGGTTTATTAAAGACTTCTCTAAAATTTCTAGGCCTCTTACTAATCTCTTGCAAAAGGATGTTCTGTTTGTTTTTTATGATGATTGTGTAGAAGCCTTTGAAACACTTAAGAAAGCCTTAACTTCGCACCTATTGTTCAACCACCTGATTGGAACTTACCTTTTGAAATTATGTGTGATGCTTGTGATTATGCTGTTGGTGTTATTCTAGGACAAAGAGTTGATAAGAAATTAAATGTTATTCATTATGCTAGTAAGACTCTAGACAGTGCTCAAAGAAATTATGCTGCTACTAAGAAAGAATTTCTAGCAGTTGTGTTTGCTTGCGATAAATTCAGATCTTACATAGTTGATTCTAAAGTGATTGTTCACACCTATCATGCTGCTATTAAATACCTTATGGAAAAGAAAGATGCTAAACCTAGACTTATTAGGTGGGTTCTTCTGCTACAAGAATTTGACTTGCATATTACTGATAAGAAGGGGGCTGAGAATCCCGTAGCAGATAACTTGTCTAGGTTAGAAAATATGCTTGATGACCCACTACCTATTGATGATAGTTTCCCAGATGAACAACTAGCTGTAATAAATGCTTCTCATAATACCCCTTGGTATGCAGACAATGCTAATTATATTGTTGCTAAATTTATACCACCTAGTTTTACATACCAATAAAAGAAAAAAATTCTTCTTTGATTTGAGACATTACTTTTGGGATGACCCACATATTTATGAAGAAGGAGAAGATGGTATTATTAGATGTTGTATACATGAGCATGAACATGAACAAATCCTTCGAAAATGTCACTCTGAGGCTTATGGAGGACACCATGCGGGAGACAGAACAGCACACAAGGTATTACAATCTGGTTTTTATTGGCCTACTCTTTTCAAAGATGCTCGTAAGTTTGTCTTGTCCTGTGATGAATGTCAAAGAATAGGTAATATTGGTATACGTCAGGAAATGCCTATGAATTATTCACTTGCTATTGAACCATTTGATGTTTGGGGCTTTGATTATATGAGACTTTTTCCTTCTTCTAATGGGTATACACATATTTTGGTTGCTGTTGATTATGTCACTAAGTGGGTAGAAGCTATTCCAACTAGCAGTGCTGATCATAACACCTCCATTAAAATGCTTAAAGAAGTTATTCTCCCGAGGTTTGGAGTCCCTAGATATTTAATGACTGATGGTGGTTCACATTTTATTCATGGTGCTTTCCGTAAACTGCTTGCTAAATATGATGTCAACCATAGAATTGAATCCCCTTATCACCCTCAATCTAGTGGACAAGTTGAACTTAGCAAGAGAGAAATAAAATTAATATTGCAAAAGACTGTCAACAGATCTAGGAAAAATTGGTCTAAGAAACTTGATGATGAATTATGGGCTTATAGAACAGCTTATAAAAATCATATGGGTATGTCTCCATATAAAATGGTATACGGAAAAGCTTGTCATTTGCTTCTTGAGTTAGAATATAAAGCATATTGGCAAATTAAAGAACTCAATTATGACTTCAAACTTGCCGGTGAAAAGAGGTTATTTGATATTAGCTCATTAGATGAATGGAGAACCCAAGCCTATGAAAATGCCAAATTGTTCGAAGAAAAAGTTAAAAGATGGCATGACAAAAGAATCCAAAAGCGGGAATTCAAAGTGGGTGAGTATGTTCTATTGTACAATTCTCGGTTTAGATTTTTTGCAGGAAAACTTATCTCCAAGTGGGAAGGACCATATATCATTGAAGAAGTTTATCGCTCTGGGGTTATTAAGACCAATAATGCCGAAGGCACTAATTCAAAGGTGGTCAATGGACAAATAATTAAGCACTATATCTCAGGTACACCTATTAATGTTGAAACTAACATTGTTCAAACCATGACACCGGAGGAATACATAAAAGAGACCTTGCAGAACACTCCAGAACCTTGAAAATGAAGATGTACGTGATACGGTAAGTAAACTGACTCAAAAAAATTCCGCAAAAATATTTTCCATCAGTTTTGGAATATTAGAAAAAATAAAAAATAAGAAACACCCGAGAAGGCAACCTAGGTGCCCACTAGGCACCAGGGCGCGCCTGCCCCACCTGGCGCGCCCTGGTGGGTAGTGGGCTCCTCGGGGACCTTCCCGACTCCGTTTTCCTATAGTATACTTGTTTCCCAAGATAAAAAATCTTTATATATACCCCCAGACGATTTGACCACAGTATTGTGGAGAAATCTTCTGTTATTGTTTCGTGCTGTTTTTCTGTCAGATCTAGATCGCCATGACTTCCCCAAGCTCTTCCAAGGACAAGTTCTATGAGAAGGTCATCAACCCCTACCTACCGGAGGTGATGAAGAACCCTCAGGCCATTGAGATACGTGAGGGGGTGCTCCACATCCGGGATGTTCAAGGACCCAAGAAGACGGGAAGCGTGCATGCCAGGCTCAAGGCTGTGGAGCAGGAGATCTTCAAGTGCCAAGGGATGGTGGAGCGTGGACTCAGTGCTAATCACTCCATGATCACGGAATTCACCCGTGATCACAAGGTGGATGGCCAGTCTATGAAGGACATCGTCTTCAACTACAATGAGCAAATCAATTTTCTGCAAGGCCAAATCTATGATCTTTAAAATCAAAATTTTGAGTATGAAGCAAGGTTTAAAGGTATGAGTTTAGCTGCAAGTTTCGGGACTCAAGAGACTCGTGCATCCTCTTATGATGGTGAACCCCTGCCATGGAAGCCGGAGGACAAGCCTACAACCTCATCACCACCACCATCACCAAAGAAGGAGACTTAAGCACATGGGTATGGGCACTCCCCTTGGCTTGTGCCAAGCTTGGGGGAGATGCCCCGGTATCGTATCACCATCACTTTTATTATCTTCACCAGTTTTTAGTTCGATCCTTAGTAATTTCGTGATTTAGTTGAATAAAAGTTTAGTATGATCTATTTATGAGTGCTAGTTTCGTGATCTATCTATGTAATCGAGTTGAGAGTTATATAATAAATTTTAGTTTGAGCTTTTGCTTCTTTACTTCTATGTTTCAACCAAAATAAAGAAAATAATGGAAAAGATCATATGCTAATCTTATGGGAAGTAATCACATTACATAAGGAAAAGTATAAGTGGTAAATTTTATTGAAAGTTGACAAACATAGCATTGCTCAATGATGCAATTCATGAAAGAATTAATAAGGGAAGAGAAGATTCACATGCAAATACACTATCTTGGACATCTTTTATGATTGTGAGCCCCCATTAAATATTTTATGTCAAATTGTTGACGTTGGACAAGGAAGACAATGTAATGATTTATGTTTGTTCGTATTCACATAAAATTTATATTGTCATAGATCCTCCAACATGTGGTGATTGACCAATATCTTTGCTAGCTAAAAATCCGCACTAAGTAGAGATACTACTTGTGCATCCAAAATCTTTAAACCCACTTTCATGTCATGAGAGTCCACTATACCTACCTATGGATTGAATAAGATCCTGCAAGTAAGTTGTCATTAGTGCATAAGGCAATAAAAATTTCTTCTAAATATGTTTGATCTTTTATTGTAAAGGAAAATAAGCGTTGTACAAACTTGTGCTGTCAAAGTAATAAAAGCGACGGACTGCATTTAAAGGTTGCTATCATAAGAGGCAATATAACGTGACATTCTTTTGCATTAAGAGTTTGTGCATCCAAAACCAAAAAGCGCATGACAACCTGTGCTTCCCTCTGCGAAGGGCCTATCTTTTACTTTTATGTATTTAGTTTTATGCAAGAGTCAATAGTATTTTCCTCTATTCCTTTTTATTTTCCTCTTTTGCAAGCATCATGTGGTGGGGAAAGATCTAGGCACATATATCCAGTTGGATATGAGTGATCATGAGTTATTATTGTTGACATCACCCTTGAGGTGAATAAGTTTTGAGGCGAAGCTATAAGCCCCTATCTTTCTATGTGTCTGGCTGAAACTTTTTGCTCCATATATATGTTGTGAGTTTTAGCAATCATAGAAGACTAAATGATGGTTGAGTATGTGGTCTTGCTAAAAAGATCCGACATGAGACCCTTCCTGAAAATATGATGAATTACAATTGCATTGTTGACTGAGAACATAGTTTGTTTGTTTTCAAGAAAGCTTATGCTTTATACTTCGATGATATGATGAATTGTTACTTGCTCATAAAAAGTTTTATGATAAAGTTTATTGCTGTTATAATAATGATCATGATGCTGCTATGTCAGTATTTTGTTTTCTCGACACCTCTTTCTCTAAACATGTGGACATGATTCTCGATATCGGCTTTCGCTTGAGGACAAGCGAGGTCTAAGCTTGGGGAGTTGGTACGTCCATTTTGCATCATGTTTTCCTACTGTTATTTATAGAGTTTTTATTCAATATAACACTTTGTGCAATAATTCTAATGCCTTTTCTCTCATAATATGCAAGGTTTACACAAAAAGGGAGATTACCGGCAGCTGTAATTCTGGACCTGAAAAAGCTACGCCAGAGATACCTATTCTGCACATCTCCAAATGAGCTGAAATTTTACGGAGATTTATTTTGGAATATATAAAAAATATTGGAGAAAAGAAATACTGGAGGAGGCCCCCAGGTGCCCACTAGGCACCAGGGCGCGCCTACCCCCTGGCGTGCCCTGGTGGGTAGTGGGCTCCCTGGCCCACTTCCGGTCCCCATCTTCTGATACATAAGGCCATTTTCCCTAGAAAATTAAATAAAGGACTTTCGGGACGGAGCGCCGCCGTCTTGAGGCGGAACTTGGGCAGGAGCACTTTTGCTCTCCCGCGGAGCAATTCCGCCGGGGATACTTCCCTTCGGGAGGGGGAAATGAAAGCCATCGTCGTCACCAATGACCCTTTCATCATGCAAGGGCCAATCTTCATCAACATCTTCAACAGCACCATCTCATCTCAAAACCCTAGTTCATCTCTTGTGTTCAATCTTTGTATCAAAACCTCAGATTGGTACCTGTGGGTGACTAGTAGTGTTGATTACTTCCGGTTGTTGATGCTAGATGATTTATTTGGTGGAAGATTATATGTTCAGATCTATTATGCAATTCAATCCCCCTCTGATCTTGAGCATGAATATGTTTTGTGAGTAGTTACTTTTGTTCTTGAGGACATGGGAGAAGTCTTGTCGCAAGTAATCATGTGAATTTGATATTCGTTCGATATTTTGATGATATGTATGTTGTAATTCCCTTAGTGGTGTTATGTGAACATCGACTACATGACACTTCACCATATTTGGGCCTAAGAGAATGCATTGTGGAGTAGTTATTAGATGATGGGTTGCTAGAGTGGCTGAAGCTTAAACCCTAGTTTATGCGCTATTCTGTAAGGGGCTGATTTGGGTCCATATGTTTAATGCTATGGTTAGATTTTATCTTAATTCTTCTTTCGTAGTTGCGGATGCTTGCAAGAGGGGTTAATCATAAGTGGGAGGCGTGTTCAAGTAAGAACAGCACCGAAGCACCGATCCACCCACATATCATATTATCAAAGTAGCGAACGCAAATCAAACAAACATGATGAAAGTGACTAGATGAAATTCCCGTGTGTCCTCAAGAACGCTTTGCTTACTATAAGAGACTGTTCCAGCCCATCCTTTGCTACAAAAAGGATTGGGCTACTTTGCTGAACTTTTGTTACCATTACTATTACTTGCTCGTTACCAATTGTCCTGCTATCAAACTATATGTTACCGACAATTTCAGTGCCTGCAGAAAATACCTTACTGAAAACCGCTTGTCATTTCCTTCTGCTCCTCATTGGGTTCGACACTCTTCCTTATCGAAAGGACTACGATGGATCCCCTATACTTGTGGGTCATCGATGGCCTTCCATAAATTTCTTCTATAACTTAATATAGGTGTTGCGCCACCTTATTTTTGGGCCATGCCCATGTAATTTTGAAATACTACTTATAGGCTATTTTTTAGAGTCCGTATTGTAGGGCAAATTACTCAGGAGGTGTTTTAGTCCCACCTTGCCAAGGGGGGACGAAATCCCCTCTCTTTCCCCCTACAAATACAACCCTTAAGGCACCGTTTAGATTTTGGGTTTTGTTTAGATTAAAGTTTGCGATAGCTGCAACTCGCGTACTTCGTTTGTGTTCAACGACCAGACCAAGACGTCACATAACAAATCTATACTTTTGTTAAATCTATACTGGCATCCCTTCCAATCTTTTTTATGTGTTGCTTGGATATACCAGAGACCATCAAAAAACAAATTGCTAAATACCTCAGACATTGTCTTTGGAGAGGATCAGACATGGAAGATCATAGACCGGCAATGGTGGCTTGGAGTGTGGTTTGCGGACCAAAAAAATCAAGGGGGCTTAGGTATCTGCAATCTGAATGTTCAAAACAATGCTCTCCTTCTGAAAAATTTACATAAATTCTTCAACAGACACAACATCCCATGGGTTAACTTGATTTGGGAAACCTACTACAGTAATGGCATGCTGCCAGGCCAGACATTGGTGGGATCTTTTTGGTGGAAAGCAAATCTGAAGCTGCTTGATGCATTCAAATCAATGGCCATCTGCAATATTGGGGATGGGAAATCTGCCCTCTTTTGGACTGATCAATGGCAACCCACATGCCTGTCTCAAAGCTTCCCCCACTTGTTCTCATTCACAAATAATACATATTTATCAGTACAGGAGGCAATCAACCTGGAATATTTGGAAGATCTGTTTCACTTACCCCTATCTGTTCAAGCCTTTGAGGAATTTCAGCAGCTAGAGATCATTTGTGAGGAGGCCAAATCATCTGAGTACACAGACTGTAATGACACATGGAGCTACATATGGGAGTCCCCTGTTTTCTCCTCCTCCAAAGCATACAATTGCATGATTGGGGTCAAAATTGTGGCACCACATTTCCAGTGGGTTTGGAACACATCATGTCAACCCAAGCACAAGGTTTTCTTCTGGATGATGCTTCATGACAGAGTAAACACTAGAAATCTACTCAGAAGAAAGACTTTTTACTTGGACACTTATCTATGTGCTGTGCTGGGATGTAACCAGGAAGAGGCTGTATTTCACCTGTTTTGGGGGTGTCCTTTTTCTATTACTTGCTGGGATTTTGTCTGCCCCAACAGAAATGAAGCCATCTCAGTTCTACAAGCCATTGAAGATTTGAAACAGTATTTGGCCATGCCATTTGCTATGGATATTATTATCTTGACTGCTTGGGCCATCTGGATTACTAGGAATAATTGGATTTTCCAACAAATACCACCTTCTTTTCAGAGATGGAAAGACACATTTCACCTGGAGCTTAAGCTGTTGAAGTTCAGGATGAAGAAGAAATACTCCACTTTGTATAATGCTTGGCTGGATTCAGTCCTGTAATTTTTTTCCTTTATTTATTTTATTTTTTCTTTAGTAGCTAGTTCTTTCTTTTCTTTTTTGTTTTCTCTTTTGTTTTCTCTCTTTTTTGCTCTTTATTTTCTTTTCTTCTTTGTGCTGGCTTATCTCAAGCCTGTAAGACTCTGTGCCCTTTGTGGCTTTTATTTATAAAAATTGCAGTGGGGTTTTGCCCTACTGTGTACAGTAAAAAAAAAGACGTCACAGAACCCCACTTTCATCAATAAAGCTTTCATCTTATATTCACAATATCCATATTGCAATCTCAGTTTCATGCTTGTTCTTCGTTTGCCTGCAGGGAATAGACCCTCGTGGTCAGGTTGATCGTGCTGCGGCATGGTCAATAACCTTTCGGAGTTGGTTTAGCGATTGCTAAGGCGCGACATCTTTGCACATTCATAGTCGGATCGTAAAAGTCGACTTCCACCAAAACGATAGCCACCATCTCATCGAAAGACGGGACACCTTTGCCTCTATCAGCAGGGCGGCGAACCTCGAGGCCCTAGGGGCGATCAGTTCGACCTAGGCAGCCCATAGCCGCCCCGCGCCCTGACAGGGTCCCTCCCGGGCGTGTCGGGTTTTGGGTCTACAAAGGCGCCCACCGGATTGCTTGTTTACCGCGCTTTTGGACGGGTCTCCTTTGACGTGAGCTGCGGTGCATCACCCCCGGTGTTGAGGGTACATGGTGGCGTGTTCGTGTGCGAATAGACGTCACGCGTTAGCAATCGCTAAACCAACTCCGAGAGGTTATTGACCACTCCGGAGCACGATCAACCTGTCCACAAGGGTCTATTTCCTGCAGGCAACCGAAGAATAAGCAAGAAACTGAGGTTGCAATCTGGATATTGCGAATATAAGATGAAAGCTTTATTGATGAAAGTGGGGTTATGTGACGTGTTGGTCTAGTCGTTGAACACAAACAAAGTATGTGAGTTGTAGTTATGGCGAACTTTAATATAAACAAAACCCAAAGTCTAAACGACGCCCTAAGGGATGTATATATGGAGGAATAAGGCGAATTTCGTGACCCCTTGGACGAGGGGTCTGAAACCAACCCCAACTCTGTTTCCCCACACATGCGGACTCTAAAAATAGCCTATACTGAAGTATTTCGAAGTTACATGGGCCTGGCCCAATAATAAGGTGACGCAATACTTATAATAGCCTCTGGATGAAATTTATGATGTAACATCTTGTATATTTCGTCCAAGCCTTCGTGCACTCATTATGGTGGCTTCAAAGCCCTGAAATCATCACTTGAAACTCTGTTCTTGTTCCCCTTGTGCATGCCATCATATCCATGCTTGATCTTGCTCTAATGTTCATCCTTCTTGTCCAAAGCCAGGCCCTTCATTTGTAAGCAAAACAAATGTATCCAATTTAGACAGCATCATATTCTCATAAACATTAGAATCTTTACCAAGTAATAAAAGTACCTGATAATTTAATTGGCGTGCGCGAGCTCTAGTAATTGGTCCAGTATCTATAGCAACAGGGGTTGTGGGTGTAACAATGGTATTGATGTCCTCATCACATTCCCTTGTGGTAGGTTTTAGACCATAGACATCAGTAGATATTGCATTCTTAAACTAACATGTGTTATTACCATTTGTTTGCTTCCATTCTAATCATTGTGCTTTGGTTTATTATTTTAGTTTCTGCAGATTTAGTGTGTCTTGGCTGTAGCTAATTGATCTTTCACATGTGTTTCATTGCGTGCTACTTTTCCTTCCAAATTACCGAGTGATGGCATACCATGCACCACAAGCCATATTTTGATCAATAAACCTGGTAGGTACATAGTTATGGTGTCTACTGGCTTTTGGTTGAGTTCTTTTCTAGATGAGACGACAAGGTTGGGTGGCATATTTAATTTTGCAGAACATGAATATTGCAGTCTCATGGCGTCGTGAACTTAACTTTAGTCATGTTTCCCATGAAATTTGCATATTATAATCATATATGTCTAACACAAAGTTACTTGCTATAAGAAATGCTATAATGGTGCCTTCTTTTGCTCATACATTCTAAAACCTCGCTGAACATGGGCTTTCCTTTAGTGTTCGTTCACCTCCTTTCTACAGTGACAGTATCCTGATTTTATGAAACAAACCAATGAACATGCTGGTAATTGCATCAATAGAAATTTGGTCCTTCGGATTTCAAATGCTCATATTTAGTTGGACAACTAATAATTCAGACTATACTGCTTAGCTGTAGTATAACACCCTGACTCGAACTCTTTATTTGGTGCCAAGTAGCACGTTGATGTCGTGTTTACATGTTCCAAAATTGTAGGTGGAGTACTACTTCAGTGATGAGGATCTTCTGGTGGATATCATGCCATCAATTATCTCTCTTTGGACATCTTCCTTACTTTAGGAACTCAATTTTCTAATGGGGAACTAATGGCGGAGATCCTACGGACCTGCACCAACTGATGCTTTGGCTGGTGAACTTTGCACTTTCAAGATAGAGAGAATATGCCATTCTCCAGTTCAGCGAAAATTACCTGGCTGGGATTTGCGATCAGTAAGTCCACATGAAAAATTTATTCTGCTATTAGATTATTTACATGCTGCGATTATTGAATACAAGGTTTAGTGAGCATTTTGGCATTGTTGAATGTTATTTCTCAGAAGGTTAATTTACCTTATCTCCAATAAAGCATGGACACTGCACTTCTTTTAGTTCTCAGCGTAATTTTCTGGCGGAGAGCATCTAAATTAATAGCGATAGATAAGGCATTGTTCTCCAAAATTGATTTTCAGAACACATAGTTAAACCATAAATAACTATGTTTGGATGCAAAGTATATTTAGAATCATAGTATTAATAAAACTGTAGTTTTTAAACCTGTAGCTGTGCAATACCACCATAATTTGTGAATACCATAGTATTTTACAGTATTTACAAAACTGTGGGGCGTTTGGCGCATCTTTATTTACTGAAGTATCTCTAGTACTATTAAACAAGTAAACATGTTTATTGTTAAGTGCACCCAGTCTAGCCTACACATAACAACACGAAGGAATTGCAACATTTCGATCAGATCACTAAATTTGATCTAAGCGTCGAGGTTACACTAACCAACATCCAAAACTACGTTTAGCATTTTTCCTGGACAGACGAAAACTCTGCCATTCCCACTTCCACAATATGGGTCCCACGCCAGCACAAGCAGCAGAGATAGGAAACAAATATCTCCCCGCATCCCACCTCCAGCTGCTGCAATAGGCTCAATCATCGCACGAAAATCATGCCACACCCCTTATCCTCGCTAGCGGACGTCGCAAACGCAGGAGGGCTGGAGCTACCAATCCATCCACGAGACCAGCGAGTAGATTGGTCGCGGCCGCTTCGGCGTCGTCCGCTGCTGCACTGGAGGACGAGACGTGGATGCACATGGTGATGGACCTCTGCGCCAGGCCGGACCTGTCGACTGGGTCCGCCTCCGCCATGGCGCTCTCGTCCCGGAGCCGGATGCCGCCGCCGTGGCTACGCTGCTCGCCGAGGCCCTCGAGATCTTCCACCGCTGAGACGCCGTCAACACACCAGGGACACGGGAGGTCAACTAGCCCAGTAGAAGCCCACCTCCTAACCCTAATCGCCAGCGTGCTCTCTCTCTCTCTATCCGCTAGATTGAACAGGTCACGGGGTTGGATCGAGCGACCGCACGAGCTGCCGGCGCCGCCGCTGCGTGGAATCCAGTCACCGCAAGCCTGGATCCGAATCGCCGTCGCTGTCGCCTGGAAGGTAACCTCTTTCCTTAATCCCTGCTGTCCACGGCTCCACCCGTGCTATTGCCTCCTGCATGTTGTGCTGATCCTCTGGTGTGGTGGGCGCTGGGCACTTGCTGCTGCGTGCGTGGGTGAGAGCGAGCTGCTGTGTGCTTGCTGAGCTGGCTGCTCGCTTGCTGCTCGGCGCTGGTGGTGCGCTGGCTTGCTGCCGCTCTATAGCTTTGATGCTTTGCTTTTCTGTATAGTGTTGTTGCTTGCTGCCGTTGGTCTGCTGATGATGTTGTTGTTCATGCTAGGAAATGACAAACCAACATGGGACATGGCATCTCTGAGAGCGTACCACAAGAACTTGAAAACAGGCATGGATGCTACAAATAGATCAGTGTTTTTATCTCATCTCACCCAATCAATTATTCTTTGTCTTTATTGTATGCCATTTTATTAATTATTTGTATATATCTATTGTATCGCTGTACTGATGTTTTTAGAAATTGTCATATCTCGTGTCCCCGTATTCGTATCGCCGTGTCTCCGTCCCTGTATCGGTGCTTAACATTTATCTGAGTTGGCTCTCTACTTGCTTGGATTGGTTGTAGATCGGAGACCAACCTATTGGTTTAGATAAATGATAGGTTTTCAGGAAAGGAGTATGGAGTTGAATTTCAATTTTTATTACCACTGATCGCAATGGCAAGAGGTATGGTATTACTTGACTACACGTTATATTATGATTAGCTTGAACATCGTGTTTCAAAATATGGTGGACAATCATGCTTGATGCCAGGAGGTATGGTGTTACTTGACTACACACATTTATCTTCTGATTATCTTGAACAACATGTTTCAAAATAGATTGACATAATAACGCACTATCTCGCCCTTCTCACTAATTTTATGGGCATAGGTTATATCTATTTTGTCAGTCACCATGTTGCAGCTATTTCAAGGAATGGTGTTCTATGCTTCATGTATTGTTCTTTTTTCTGCAATACATCAAGATGACAATTCATGATGGTCCAGATTAAAAATCTTCTATTTACTAAGTTTGTGCTTACCAGGGCAATAGGTTATATGTACCACATAAAGTTTTTTATTTTTTGGTTTAACCATGGGTGAAGTCATTTCTAGAACTTTTCACCCGGGTGGTGGAATCACTACAAGAAACAAACTAAGGTTCTTATTCGTAGAAATGATATTATTGGAATGAGGGTGTATAGTAGCAAAACTCAAACTAGTTCTTTAATACTTGAGCATTTAATACAATTGTTCATCTTGAATCCAAATCTTTCTAAAGGAAGTGGTTGGCTAATTTAACCATCATGCAACCATTATTCAGGTATGTCTATATACATTTTTTTCATCAGGCTTGGAACTTTAGATCTTACAATTGAGCTTGGCCAAAGTTACTTTAATAGAATGGAGCAAATATGTGATTTAAATATACTGGAAGAACAATTCACTTTTTTCCAGGGGTTAACAACCTTTTTTTGCTGGTTGGTGTCAACATGGCTGAATATGTTCTTGGGTTGTTGCACTAGCATTTTATTTCAACTGAGATCTATAATTTCGGGTTGCTAGCTAAAGGAAGTAATTTGTAAAGTATGGTACCATGTTGTATTATATATGAATGTATTCTTGCCTGTTTTTTGTCGTTACAATTTACATACACTGGCAGTAAATACTAAAAGTATATGGTAATATGAGTCATGCTTACGAAGCGTCTTCTATTTTTGTGAACAACTATGAAAGTATTGGTATCCACCGTTGCGTGCGGACCAATGAGAAGCTTCAAACCTTTTCAGTAATGAATAAGGATAAATAGGAAGCACAAAACAAAATATTGGTGAAGACATTTCAACAGAGATGCGATAGTGTTGTACAAGTGGATTTATTGTTTGGTTTCTATATCGCCTTTCCAGTTTTTTTGCGGGAATTCGGTTTATTATTATGCATTAGCGCCTTGTAATAGAAGGTAGATCGACCAAAATAGATGAAGAGGGCGAGAGGATACGAATGTTCCTTTCTCAGTTATAACGTCCGCGGGCATTGACTGGGCTTCCCTCATTTTGTTGCGTTCGCAGCCATGTACCTCATATTCTGCCCCTCTTATCCATGCAACACACGCAATGTAATGGTCAATGAACAAGCAACAAATGGAATTAAATCGGGCATAATTCACAGCAAAGCAGTCATCGAACAACCAAAATAACAAGTTTGCATCGGCCGGACAATACTTAAGCATAAGAAAAACTAAATTAAACAGAGAAGAGTAGATAAGATCACAATTTCCTTGCTGATCCCTTGCCCTTGCGGTCGTCGGTGCTGCTTTGGCCTTCTGTGTAGGCATCATCAGCTAGAGGGTTGTCGTTGTCAAAGCAGAGGCGTTCGAGGAGATTTTCTCGGCCAGCCTCGGGCAAAAACAATCCTGCTCCTGGGTGTGCTGCTGCGCCTTCACCTTGGCTACCGCCTATGCCGTTACCACACGCTCTGACAACTCGATGATGAGCCGAAGCGCTTTGGCATTCTTGCTCTGGAGCCTCTGCCCATCCTTCTCTGTCGTTGTCACGGTGCTGCGAAGGACCGATCCGAGGAGATCCGAGGAGCGCGTCCTCGTGATCCACCGTCGCACGTGCTTGCTCGGTGCCTCGCCAATGCCTGTCCCATCACCACATTCTTCCTTGCCCATTGCCGTTCACGGCATGCGGATTGCGCCTCAGAGTCAAGCTTCCTCAGCCGCATCAGCACTGACGAGGGCAGGAGCACCCAACGGTGGCCGTCGACGCCGTCCGGAGGTGGCAACGTACCTGTAGTGGTGCGAAGCGGGTGGAGTTGTGCGCGGGACAAGAGCGGCCGACAATGTCGCCCACTGTGTTGTCGGGTGGCGGTGGCCAACACGTCATAACAAGAGCTATCCGCATGCCTCAGAGTCAAGCTTCCTCAGCCGCATCAGCACTGACGAGGGCAGGAGCACCCAACGGTGGCCGTCGACACCGTCCGAAGGTGGCAACGTACCTGTAGTGGTGCGAAGCGGGTGGAGTTGTGCGCGGGACAAGAGCGGCCGACAACGTCGCCCACTGTGTTGTCGGGTGGCGGTGGCCAACACGTCATAACAAGAGCTTCTGCTGGTATAGCCGTGATCAAAGCATGCCGGTCCTGAGATTTTGGGGGCCCGGGGCGAGACTAAAAGTCGGGGCCCTTAGTATAGACATCATAACAATAACATCGAATATACGTACATGTGTAATATTATCAAGCACTAAAAAACATCCAATACTAGTATGCATATCAAATACTTTATAAATATTATTTTAAATAATAATTCTAACATTCCTTGATGCAAAGTCACTTAATATGGGGTCATTGTCAATATCATCGAATAGTTTCTTTTCGATGCTATAATGTTGCCAAACCATATAACCTCTCTTGGGTCATTGGTGACCTCGGACAGTTCTTCAATAATTCCAACATAAAAATGCTTCTTCCGGCCAATACAATAGTCTTAGGCATAGTAAATAAGATGCGATAAGAAATGGAGATATCAGGATAACAACCAACTTCTCTTGACATGCTCGAAATCTCCATAGCAGATACTCCCTCCAGTCCTTTTTACTCTGCATATAAGAATTATCTGAAGTCAAACTTCGTAAATTTTTACCATATTTATATGAAAAAATATTAACATCTACAATGCTAAATTTATACAATATGAAAACTAAAGTCATGATGCATTTAATGTTGTTGATTTCACATTCTGGATGTCAGTGTTTTTTTCTGTAAACTTGGTCAAAAGTTACGAGGTTTGACCTCAGACAAATCCTATATGCGAACTAAAAAGGACCGGAGGGAGTATTACGGTCATCTAGCAAAGTGAATCCCCCAATTTTTAATTCAGGAATAAGATAATATACCTCAACATCACATGAGCTCTGATGATAGAAAGTTTCTGCAAATTTTGTGCACCACCCTTCAAGTTCATTATCATTCAATGACTTCATAGTTTTCGAGCTAAAAAATCCAAATATATCTTTAAACACCATGGGTTCTATAAATCTATCCTTCAAAAAGTGATCGCTATCAACCGAAACGAAAAATAATAATTAACTTGGACAAACTTCTCAGATTCTAGAATTTCTTCTCGACAATCACTTTCATCAAATTGTTTCTTCCTTGTAACATGACGTTTTACCGGAAACAAATCTACACTCATTCAGTTGTAATACCTTTGGCAATTATAAAACTAGCAGAAAACCCCTCATCTCTATTTTTCTTAAAATATTATGTTCTACCTTCTATTTTCCTTCTTTTCCTTTTATCGCTACCAGATGCATATTTTCTTCTGGACGATATGATGACACACAATGCTGAAAAAATCATTAATTGTTGAACAGTGCTGCTATGCCTGCTATGCATCTACAGAACCACAATAAGAATATATGTTATACCTCGGATGGCCGAATCAACGATGGAAGGAAACCAAAGGCGGACTACGACGGGGCCCCGGCGAATTGAAATCAGCGGCGAGCGGCTGATGATCTAAATTAGGAAGGAAATTAGGATTAGGAGAAAAGGAGAAAGGAGTGTCGACCCCGCAGTGGCGAACAAACGAAGCATTGGTGGCCGCTAGGAATCGTTGCGTCAATAAGAGATGAAATAGGAAGGGATCAATCACTCCTATTTTTACGTGAAAAAAAGGAAGGAACGGTTGCTGCCGTTGTGCCTCGGTGGCCTGCTTTTTTTTTAAGACAATCTCGCGAAGCTTTATTTAAACTGAAACAATGTTTATAGGAATGAAAGAAAGATTGCTGGTGTGTCCTAACCAAACATGGCGACCCACCCCTAAATTCAAAGCATGCTTCGCTAGATTGTGAGCCTCGAAATTCGAGCTCCTAAACTCATGAACGATGTTACAAAGGGTAAAAGAAAAACTATGCTCCATGATTTCATGTAGTATGGCTCCATAGGTTGTTGGGTTCCTTTGCTTGATGTCATCCACTACAACTTTACAGTCTGAAGCAATATGAACGTGTTGAATGTTGAGATCATCACTCCACGTCGTACGACTCCGCATCTCCAGCAGGCTCTCCCTGTGCGATGTGAAATTTGACATGCATTATGCTTATGTATGCCTGGTACCGCCGCGATCGACGCAGTGCGATGCGGAGGGCGAACTCCTCCATGTTGTCCGACTCCGCATCTCACAGCAGGCTCTTCCCGTGCGATGTGAAATTTGGCATGCATTATGCTTATATATATGCCACCGGTGATTTTTCTAAAAGCCCGTGGCAACGCACGGCCATTCTACTAGTTAAGTAGTAGAGACTAGCACATATGCCAGCTTGGGGTCTATTTCTCGCATTAAGTGGGTCGAGAGGAAACTCTCGCGTCGAGAGCTACAATGATAAGGGGTGGCCCAATCTTCTCTATGAGCTGATAGTGTTGATGATGAACTTGTTGGATAACTTGTGAGACACCCAAGAACTCTCCGGCTGTTCCCCCGTTGCCAATGCAACAGATCTTTAACCCTATGGATATTCGCAACACCACACACTTGCGCACGTAGCCGCCGACCATGAAGCGGTTCTGCAATCTCCCAATTCCCAATGGAAAGATAGATAGCACTTGACTTTCAGTAGCAAATACACCCTATCGAAACAAATTTGGTGTAGGTAAATATTCCTGATCGATGCAAAGAGGAATATGAGTACAGAGGAATGCTTAAAGCAATTCAGTCTGGTTTGAGTTTAATCAAAACATGGTCTAACCCTAAAAGCCACGACTTACAAGGGTATATGAAGACCCCTGGACATCCAACCTAGTGTTGGAGTTGAAATCAACCATATCTCTAACTTTTCTAACTTAAACGACTCTATCTGGAAAACTGGCAGAAACAACCGCCGTATTGTTTTGACGACTGCGACTCGGTCACCGTGAATCGCGGGCTGCGAGTATACAGTTTGGAAAGCACACGACTCAAGCTTTCCAAATTGTATTTACACGCCTTATTTGGAGCACGGATACAGATTCTGCACGTATATCAATTTTGGGCCTCCTAGTAGCCAATCCGAGTCTGGTTTGGATTCTCCTTCCTTTTATGTTGTGCACCTGTATCCCTCTCCTCCCTCGTGCACTTGCTGATATTAGACATCGTTAGGCGTTCTTCTTGCTGCAATTCTTCATCTCCACGTGCAAAGCTTGTCTTGTCTTCAAATTTGATCATACAAACATGCAAAGACTTAGGCAGTATAAAATTCTCATTAACACAAATGTCAGATTCAACTAAGAGTGAATTCACCTGTTGTTCTAGTAGTTTTGCACGTGCTCTTGTAATTGGTCCAATTCTGATTTCATTGGACTTGTCATGTGGAGCAACATCATCAATGGAAAAGGATGGTAAAAGGCTAGGGATGTCCCCATCATCCTCCCCCCCTTGAAAAGGTGTCGACCCCGACGCGCCAAGGTCATCTCAATTATATTGCGATAAATCAGCAACGTTGAATGTATTACTCACGCCAAATTCTTTAGTGGGAAGATCAATTTTGTATGCATTATCATTAATCTTGGCAAACACTTTATATGGTCCATCTTGGCTTCAACTTGGACTTGCGCCGTTCAGGAAATCTATCTTTGCGAAAGTGTACCCACACCATGTGGTCCGGCTATAACAACACGTCCTTTATCTTCTTAATAACATGATCAGCAGTGTACTTGCCCTTCTTTTCAATTGCTTCTTTAGTCTTCTCGTGTATCTTCCTCACAAAATCTGCCCTCTTGGATGCCTCCATGTTCACTCTTTCTTGAATTGGAAGGGGCAGCAAATAGAGTGGTGTAATGGGTTTAAAACCATAGACCACCTCAAATGGACATAACTGAGTTGTGGAATGTACCGCCCTATTATATGCAAACTCCACATGCAGCAAACACTCCTCCCATACACGCAGGTTCTTCTTTATCATGGATCGCAACAACATGGAGAGTGTGCGATTTACCACCTCCGTTTGACCATCTGTTTGGGGATGACAAGTAGTGCTGAATAGTAATTTTGTCCCCACCTTTCCCCAAAGTGTCTTCCAGAAATAGCTCATAAACTTCACGTCACGATCAGAAACAATCGTGTTTGGTACTCCATGTAAGCACGATGTCCCTGAAAAACAGATTAGCAATGTGCGACACATCGTCGCTTTTGTGGCAGGCAATAAAATGTGCCATCTTAGAAAAACGATCAACTACCACAAAAATTGAATCATGCCCTCTCCTGGTCCTAGGCAATCCTAACACAAATCCATGCTTATGTCTTCCCATGGTGTAGTAGGAGTGGGGAGAGGAGTATACAAACCGTGAGGTTTCATATTGGACTTCGCCTTATTACAAGTAATGCAACGCTTCACAAATCTGTCCACATCACGCCTCATCTTAGGCTAATAAAAATGATCAGCGAGCATAAGCAAAGTCTTCTCACGTCCAAAGTGACCCATCAAACCGCCAGCATGTGATTCCTGCAACAATAGCAAACGCACGGACGATTCTGGAACACATAGTTTGTTAGCTCTAAACAAATAGCCATCATGTATGTGATATTTTTCCCATGCTTTTACATCTGAACACAATTTATATGGTGCTGAAAAATCAGGATCAGTAGCATATAAATCACGCAAACTCTCTAAACCAGGAACTTGAACATCCAATTGTGTCAACAACATGCTTTTGCTAGAAAGAGCATCAGCAACAACATTATCTTTACCCTTTTTATATTTAATGATGTTTGGGAAGATTAAATAAATTCAACCCATTTAGCATGACATTTATTCAAATTGGATTGGCTTTTCAAATATTTCAGAGCCTCATGATCAGAATGTATGATAAATTCTTTTGGCCACAAATAATGTTGCCAAACCTCAAGCACACGAACTAGAGCATACAATTCTTTATCATAAACATGATAGTTCAATTGTGCACCATTCAGTTTTTTAGAAAAATATGTAATCGGTTTACTCTCTTGCATCAACACACCTCCAATACCAATTCCACTAGCATCACATTCAATCTCAAATTGTTTAGTGAAATCAGGAAGTACAAGCAAAGGTGCAACAGTCAATCGACGTTCCAGCTCATCAAACGCATTATCTTGGGCTGCGCCCCCACACAAATTCAACACCCTTTTTAGTAAGCTCGTTTAAATGTGCAGCAATGGTACTGAAATCTTTCACAAAACGTCTATAGAAACCAGCAAGACCGTGAAAGCTTCGTACTTGACTAACACTCAGAGGAGTAGGCCAATTTTTAATAGCTTCAATTTTGGATTCATCTATCTCAACTCCATGCTTAGAAACAACATATCCCAGAAATATGACCTTATCTTTACAAAATGTGCACTTATCAAGATTACCATATAGCTGAGCATCACGCAACACTTGCAAAACTTGTCTGTCGGTGCAACAAACACGTGTGATTATGCACAGGCGTGTGGCAGATCATACATCAAGTACCAATGCTTAACACAAAACAAGCCAGAGAAGCCACTCTTCGTGAGATAAAGGAGCGCATCAAGAAGACCAAACCAACCAGAAAGTTTCCAGAAAGGCCAGCCTTGCTGGGCAAACAGGGCCGGCGGGGTCGAGACTGCGCCTGGGACCGAGGCCAGGCCACCCTGGCAGGGTTTCCGGGGCCGCCAAGGCCAATACTAGACCCCAAATCAAGGGCCCGGCAGGCTCCGTGCCGGCAGACCTCCGCCAGGACACCACCGCTCCACCTCATCAAACACCAGTCACTAATCAGTGCGGTGTCAAGCTCTCGAGCGGCTAGGTGGATCCTGTCGTGCATGTGGCAGCCTACTGGAGAAGAGATTACCTTTAATGACACTCGTCCCAGAGGCGTGTCATGCAAATAAGAGGTAGTTAGGCAAGCGGTGGAGGAACCTTGCCGGGGCTACCTCTCCACACGACACCTATGATAGCATTTATGGCATTTTGTCCTAACTACGAGAGTTAGGTATGATAGCACTGTTAGCTATCTAATCCTCGTATAATGACTGTTTTGCCACTGTGGTCACCCCTTAAGCTATAAAAGGAGGCCTGAGGCAACCTAACAAGGGATTCGATCTTTTGATCCTCTAACACTTGTATGCGCGTAGCTGCTCTCCCCGAGGCACCCTTGCCGGGCTTGACCGCTCCGTGTCTTCGTGTTCCTACAGATCAATCCACCAAAGCAGGAGTAGGGTATTACGCTGCTCAGCGGCCCGAACCTGGGTAAAAAAGAGTCTTCCTCACCGCGCAGCCCTGCTGCCTCTGCTCTTTGTGCAATGTGATCCTTCCCCCGCCGAACCACAAAGGGGCTGCCATGCCCCATAGGTGATAGTGCTCCACCACGACATCTTTGGCGCGCCAGGTAGGGGGCATCGCTTGCGCAAATCTAAAGCAGCAGCCAGCGCGTCGATCTTCATCGTCTTCTACATCACCAATGGCTCCCAAGAAGAAGAGCGGTGCACCGGCACACCCTTTCACTTCGAAGGCCCCTTCGCCTGCGGCTGCGGGTGCCACGGGCGCCACAGCCACGACAGGCGGAGTGGGCACCGCGAGCGACGGGACCACCGCAGGCGGTGCGGCCATCGCCCCCACCGTAGTTGGAACAGGGGCTGGGGCCGCTGGAGCTGCCCAGCTCCCTCAATCATCTGGCGAGCATGGCCACGCCGGTGCTGGCTGAGGGGACGCCCAACTTCCACCTCCCCGCCACACCAGTGAGCACAACCAGCGCAGTGGTGACGCCCACTCCGACGTAAGCGAAGATAGTCTGGCCGCACCGGCCAGGGGGCTACATCAAGGCACGCACTTCGTCCCACATAGGGCGAGCGCGACATGACCCTGAGCGGCGCCGTCGACCCACAGCGACCGCGCCCGCACGACAAAGGCCCAGCTAATCAGGAGCTTGGTCGCAAAGTACAGCCTCAGCCATGCCAGACCACCCTTGTGATCGGTCCGAGGCGGCAGGAGCACAATGATGCTCCTTCTGGCTCGACCAGGAGTCGAGCAACGTCGCGCTCTACTTCCCATGCCATGCCAGGGATGGTGGTAGAAGCAATGACACGGGCTTAGTTGCTGCTGAACTTCACTCCAGCGGCGGACAAGATGGATGAGTGGAGAGGCACCATCCAAAGCCTCATCGGGTTTGCTAAAGCCAAGAAGTCGCAACCTGCGGAGCCCTCATGACACCTGCAGACGACGCCGGCAGCCCACACTGGTGGTCACGTCGAGAGGACTACACCCATGGTGTAGTCCCCTCTGCGGCAACCTTCCCAAGGACAGCCATGGTGGGCCCAGCAAGCCCAGCGTGTCGACGAGCCTGAAGAGATGTCAATGGCTTCGTCTGACCCATAGACCCAGCAAGATCAGTGTCGTGTGTTGAAGGATAGGAAGAAGGAACACACTTGTGTCACCATCGAACGGCACCGCGAGGCGCGCTGCCAGTCAAACAGGCGTAATGGCCCAGACGTTGACACCCGCGCCCAGTGTCGGGGGGTACTTGCCCTACGAAGTAGGTTGCCCCGCCTTCACTGGCGAGCTGTGGCAAGTCCACTAGCCATCGTCTCATACCTTCAAGCCTGACTTACCGGAAAAATATGACGGAAAGCTGAACCCGGCAGAGTTCTTGGGCATCTATACGATCGCCGTTCAAGCTGCCAGGGGAAGGGATGAGAAGGTGCTCGCCAACTACTTTCCGTTGGCGCTCAAGCCGAACGTAAGGTCTTGGTTGATGCACCTGCCTGAGGATTCCATTTCCTCGTGGGCAGACCTATGCAACGAGTTCGTTGGTGCCTTTACAGGCGGCCATCAAGAGCCCGGACAGCCCAGCGACCTGCAGGCCCTCTTACAGAAGGAAGGGGAGAGTCTGCATAAGTATCTGCAGAGATTCAGTCGAGTACACCGCAATATTCCAAAAATACATCCGACAGCTGTGATTGCCGCATTCCACACGAATGTACGCAATCAGAGGATGCGTGCTAAGATGAATGTTTGGTTACCAAAGACCGTCAATGAACTCTATATGTTGGCGGACAAGTGTGCTCGTGCTGAGGAAGGGATGAGGCTCCCAGGGGAGGAGGTTGGTGTCGAAGTCGATTCAGAGGAGGACGACGACGCCACTGCTCCAAGGAAGAAAAATCGAAGGCGCAACAAGAACCGCAAAGGGAAAGTAGTGATGGCCGTTGAGAGCTCCAGCGATCCTAGCAATGGCAAGAAGGCAAAGACTGAGACGCCTGGCAAGGAAGCTGCTACGTGCGCTGATTGCCGGGCGGCTGAGAAAACTGGCAAGTTCGACGGGCCGTACTACAAGATCCATCGTACTAAGAGCCACGATCTCCAAGCATGCAGGCAAGTTGAGCAGCTTGTTGAAAAACAGAAGGCTGAAAACGAGAAGCGTGATAAGGAGAAAGGCCAGGATGGCGCTGGTGGGAAAGGCCGTGGTGGCCGTGGTGGTCGCCGCGGCAAGGCCAATCGGTATAAGGAGAAGCCCTCCAGGTTCCGTGAGAAAAAGGAAGGTGAAGATGACAGTGAAGAAGAGGATGATGATGACTCCACCGAACAGGAATTTCAGAAGGCTACCGAGGCAATGTGCATTGACGGGGGCACATCTTTGCACTCCTCTCACCGCCAACTTAAACAATGGGCACGTGAGGTTAATGCGGTAGAGCCGGCAGCGAGTGCTCGGGAACCAGTCAAATGGTCTTGCACGCCCATCATCTTTGAGGCTGAGGACCACCTAGATCGCACCACTGCGGTCGGATGCTTGCCGTTGTTGGTTTCACCAACAATTCGCAACCTCAAGGTCACAAAGATGCTGGTTGACGGCGGGGCAGGATTGAATTTGATTTCCCCTGACGTGATTAAGAAACTCCAAATTCCTGACGAGGACCTCAAGAGGACTGGCACATTCCAAGGGATCAACCAAGGAAGAAGCCAACCTAAGGGAAAGATCACATTGCCGGTGATGTTTGGCTGGGAACTGAACTACATGACCGAGAAAGTTGTGTTTGATGTTGTCAAGCTTCCCTTGCCATTCAACGGGATCCTTGGCTATCCAGCTTTGGCCAAATTCATGGCGGCATTCCATTACGCATATAACACCCTGAAGATGCCAGGGCCAATGGGGGTCATCTCCATTCTGTCGGACAAGAAGGATGCAATCATATGTGTCGACAAGATGTACAGAGATGCGGTAGCAGCGGAGGCCATCGAGGCCCTAGCTCCCGCCAAGGAAGGAAAGAAGGGTAAGAAAACTAGCAAGGACACTGACAAGATCCCCGGGAAGTGCGCCTCTTTGGAGTGTGCTGCGCCCGGCAGTGACTTGCTGGAGAGTTAAGCTAGCAAGAAATCCAAGGTTGCTCCCGCTGCAACGAAGAAGGTCTTTGCGAGGCAGGACGACATTGATGGTACCATCACCATTAGTGCCACCCTTGATGACAAATAGGAAAGTGCGCTCGTTGCTTTCCTACGGGCGAATGTCGATGTGTTTGCATGGCAACCATCTGACATCCCCGGTGTTCCTAGGGAGGTAATCGAGCACCACCTTGCTGTCTGTCCTCATGCTCGTCCCGTCAAGCAGAAGGTCAGGAAGCAAGCCTTGGAACGACATCAGTTCATTACCGAGGAAATCAAGAAGCTCGAAGCAGCGGGTTTGGTCAGAGGAGTGTTGCATCTGAGATGGTTAGCAAATCCGGTAGTGGTGCGCCAGGCAAATGGGAAGTGGAGACTTTGTATTGACTTCACTGACTTGAACAAAGCATGTCAAAAGGATCTCTTCCCCTTGCCGCATATTGATCAGATCGTCGATTCCACTTCAGAATGTGATTTGCTCTCTTTCCTTGATGCATACTCTGGCTACCACCAGATCTTCATGGCCAAAGAAGATGAAGACAAAACCGCGTGTATAACCCCATGTGGCACGTACTGCTTTGTATGTATGCCTTTCGGGCTTAAAAGCGCCGGTTCTATGTTTGCAAGAGCTGTGCAGATTGGTTTTGAACCCCAGCTACACCGAAACATAGAAGCTTATATGGATGATATAGTGGTCAAGACCAAAGACAAGTCCATACTTATTAAGGATCTCGAAGAAACCTTTGCAAATCTTCGTAAGATCAACTTGAAGCTCAACCCCGAGAAGTGCGTGTTTGGCATTCAGTCTGGCAAGCTCCTCGGATTTTTTGTGTCTCAGTGAGGGATAGAAGCCAATCCCGATAGGATCAAGGTAATAGATCAGATCCAAGCACCGAAAACTGTCAAGGATGTGAGGGGTCTGGCTGGCTGCGTCGCTGCGCTAAGCAGGTTCATTTTGAAATTCGCTGAGCGCGCCTTGCCGTTCCTCAAAATCTTGAAGAAGGCACACCCAATGAATTGGACCCTGGAGGCAGAGGCCGCTCTACAGGATTTGAAAACCTACCTTTCCTCTGCACCAACTTTGGTCGCGCCTAAACCACAAGAGCCGCTGCTGTTGTACTTAGCAGCAATGAATCAAGTGGTTAGTGCTGCGTTGGTCGCGCAGAGGGGAGTTGGCAGCGAGGAAGCTGAGGCAGCAGAGTCGCCTAGTGGTGAGCCAAAATCATCTCCAGCAGGACCCGGCATTGACGGGGAAAAAGGGACACAAGCAAATGCTGATAATCAAAAGACATTAGCAAAGAAGAAAATGATGCAACGACCAGTTTAGTTTGTCAGCTCTCTCCTACAGGGGGCTAGATCAAGGTACTCTGGAGTGTAAAAGCTGATCTTTGGCCTCCTCATGGCCTCGAGGAAACTGCGCCATTACTTCCAAGCTCACGAGATCACAGTTGTCACTCGCTTCCCATTAGAGTGCATTCTGAGGAATCCAGAAGCCACCGGCAGGATAGTAGAGTGGGCACTGGAACTGTCAAGTTTCGCTTTGAAGTTTGAAAGCACGACAACTATCCAAAGCAGAGCACTGGCAGAATTCATCGCAGAGTGGACGCCAATGCCTGACAAAGAGGTGCCAGAAACAGCCCTCCCCGGTAAAGAGGCCCCCAAGGAGTGGGTTATGTACTTTGATGGTGCTTTTTCGCTGCAAGGCACCGGGGCTGGAGTGCTGCTTGTCGCATCCACCGGAGAGCACCTCAAGTATGTCATCCAGATGCACTTCCCCAGGGAGGATTCTACCAATAACATGGCAGAGTACAAGGGGCTCCTTGCCGGCCTCAGGATTGCAATAGAGTTGGGGATAAAGAAGGTAGTTATCTGTGGTGATTCTCAGGTCGTTGTGAAACAAGTGAATAAGGATTACCAGAGCCCGCTGATGGAGGCATGTGTGGAAGAAGTGAGAAAGTTGGAAGAGCACTTTGACGGGCTGCAAATGGAGCACATACCCCATGCAGAGAACAGCATTGCAGATCACCTGTCCAAGTGCACTGCTCAAAAGCTCCCTGTGGAACCAAGAACTTTTGTCCTCCATCTGACTCAACCATCAGTCTCCCCATCAGAGCTGGCTAGGAAGAGAAGAAAACTAAGCAACGACAGGTATTTCCCGACAGAGCTCGCCAAAGCTGCTGGAGAAAAAGCTGTTGGGGGGAACCTTATGTTAGTTGGTGAGCCGCATCCTACCGTGGAACCCCAAGTTCTCGCTGTTGAGGCTAGCGCTCCCACGACAGAGGAAATTCCTTTAGTCCTCGTCATCGAGCCACAGGCTCCAGCATGGGCACAACACATAGTCCAATTCTTGCAAACAGGAGAGCTTCCTAGTGACTCAGAGGAATCTGAAAAAGTGGCCCGCCAATCAAGTATGTATCAGTTTGTGGGCAACACTCTATACAGAAAGTGGCTGAATGGTGTGAAGTTAAAATGTATTAGCCGGGAAGATGGATTGGCGCTGTTGGTAGAGATACATGGAGGTGTGTGTGGCTCTCACCTAGGATCAAGAGCACTTGTCGGGAAGGCTTTTCGACAAGGATTCTATTGGGCCACCGCCCTCCGAGACACAACTGAGCTCGTCACTAAGTGTGAAGCATGCCAGTTCCATTCCAAGTACATCCATCAACCAGCTGAGGCTCTTCAAACAATCCCTTTGTCCTGGCCTTTCATGGTCTGGGGGCTCGACATCTTGGGCCCCTTTCCCCGTGCTGCCGGAGGCTTTGAATTCTTGTACGTTGCAATCGACAAGTTTACAAAGTGGCCCGAGGTAGAGCCAGTGAGGAAGGTGACTGCGCAGTCAGCTGTCAAGTTCTTTAAAGGATTGGTGTGTCGTTTTGGAGTGCCCAACAGGGTGATCACCGACAACGGCACCCAGTTCACGAGCCGCACCTTCATGCAGTACATCCAGAGCTTTGGAAGCAAGATCTCTTTTGCCTCCATTGCTCACCCGAGGAGCAATGGACAGGTTGAAAGGATGAACACTGAAGTGTTGCGCGGGCTCAAGACAAGGACCTTTGACAAACTGTGGAAATGCGGCAGACGCTGGCTTAATGAGCTGCCGGTGGTTCTTTTGTCAATCAGAACGACACCAAATCGAGCTGCTGGCTAGACTCCCTTCTCCCTAATATGTGGTGCAGAAGTAGTGCTCCCCATGGAACTCATCACCTCGAGTACTTGCCTACAATGAGATAGGGAAAGAGCAGTTGCGGCATGACGATGCCGTGCTCCTCGAGTAAGATCGTCTCCGGGCAGCTGTGCATGCTACAAGGTACCAGCAAGCCCTGCGCCGCTATCATAGCCGCAGGGTTCATGCCCGGAGCATTGAGGAAGGTGACCTTGTCCTTAGGTGTGTTTAGTCTGCCAAGGGTGCAAACAAGTTGACGCCGAAGTGGGAAGGCCCTTACTGGGTAGTACGAGTCACCAGACCTGGCGCAGTCCGTCTGGAGACCAAGGATGGCATCCCAATGCAAAACTCATGGAATATTGAGCATCTTCGCAAGTTCTACCCGTGAGGCGTGATTGCCGGGCCCTGCCCCGGCAACCTATTTTGTACAAGCATAGTCTCCAAGGCTTGTAACCCTTTGTACAAAGCCAGGCGCAGACCCTATGCATAGCCGAATAAAACCAAGTGTTTTCACAAAACTTGCATGCATGATTTCCTGTTTGCTTAAGTATGATCTTAATGTGATTACACTAGTTTTAGATAAGACGACTAATATGTCGTAAAGGGGTTCATGCTACCTTCTTCCTTTTTCTGACAATGACAGAAGGATCCCTCGAAAGCAACTTCTCCGGGAGGAGGGTGGAAGCAAGCCCGTACATTTGATCCCCGACAATCCCCCTTATCTAAAATGATAAGGAGTACAACAAAGAAAGATAAGTTTGTTTCATTTGTAACTTCCCGTCATTCCTTGTTGTGTCCACGTATGAAGAACTTTCACACAAGGAAGCCTTGCCGTGTCTACCGTTTGCACTCCTATCCTTGACTCGAGCCTACTCGACAGGATTAGTTGCAGTTGGGTTTTGAAAAGGCTAGTAAGGGACCAGCCTCTATTCGCGCTCCCAACCCATCTTGAGCTCACCAGACGAGGTTTTGTAGTAGCTGCGTTAAGGGCCGGCGAGAAGCTTTTCCGGGAACTCTACTTGCAAAAGAGTGCTGAAGGCTAGACCTTCAAAACATCTAAAAACATGTATAAGTATCCAGAAAGTTTTCTTTCAAAATTGCGTGAGACGAACAAGTACAGATCATACAAGTACCAACATGAATGAGGGATTACATAGATTTGATTCAAACTTGATGAGTGCCTACATTTCTTGACTTAAAAAGATAAGTGCTCCGTAATGCCTTTCTTGTCCCTCTCCTCTTAGGGTTTACATTGAGAAGAAAGGAGGGCAAAGGAGCGCCTGGGCAGAAGCCCAGCCTGACCCCGTCAAGACCAGAGGGACGCAACCTGACAAGATCGGGAGAGCGACCCCCGACGAGGAAGACGAGGCCAGAGATGGAGAGAGCAGCTAGGCGATGCCCTGGTCACCCCCGCCAGGACCAGAGGGACGCAACTTGGCAGGGACACCGGCAGGGAAGAAGAAGCCGGAGTCCACGAGCCTGCCGGAGTCTAGCTGGAGGTGGCGGTGACGTCCAGGCAAGCATCCCCGGCAAATTGCTTTGCCGGGGTCCAGCTGCAGATGATGGTGTTGCCGGCGCCTAGCTGACTGTGATGGTGCGGCCGATGTTCAGCCGAAGTCCGAGTTGTCATCTTCGGGCTTGACGATCGGGGGCTCGCCGTCGCCGTCTTCACCGTCTGCGTCCTCCTCGTCGCTGTCGCTCGAGGAGGACCTTTTCTCATTGCTCAATCTTTCCACACAGCACCCAAGGCGAGCACCTGAGCGCCCGAAGACGTTGATGGAGAGCAGATCAGACTCCACCAACTTGAAGTGGAGAACATGCCCCGCCGCAAGGTAGTGGGCGCGGGCGAAGGTTTTCCACCCGCGCCTGAGAAGCATGATGCGAGGCGCGGGGAACTCGACGTTCACCCACACGGCCCCATTGCAGCAGCCACTCATGTGCAACCGCAGCCCGAGCGGCTGGTCAACCTCCATCACCCTGCCAAAAGGACGAGGAAGCTGCAGGTGACTACGGGGAGGATAGTGCAGCTTGACGATGAATTCTAGCGCCGTATCCTCCCCATGGCCTTGTGTCATGGATGGAGCAGTTGGAGGAGAGATGACGAGTGCACCGCTTCATCCGCCTCAACCGCGGGCACTGCGTCGACCCCGACCATGCCCCGCAGGTCCGCCTCATGTGCTGGAGCCAGCCTCTACAGCTGCAGTTGAGGCAGAGATAGGATGTCGAGGAGAAGCTCTCGTTGCTATGGTCGAAGCACGAGCGTGACCCCTTCCTCTCGCCATGATGAGGGCAAAAGCAAGGTAGGAGAAGGATGAGAAGGTAGATGAGAATCGCCACCCTCGCGCGCCTCCTTTTATAGCGGGAGCGAGGGGAGGCTAGCTCTCCACTACTCTGGGGCAACCGCCCCGATCCCCCAATCCAGCCCTCTGCATCCCTAGATGGCGTCCTGATTCATCGACCGCCCCACTACACCAATCTGAGGCGCTGCGTATTCTGCCAAGGCACGTTCCCGCACCCTGCACGTCCATCACCAACCCCACGCAATGCATGCGGCGTGCATGGCGGAAACGACAGGCGTAGTGGGTGAACTAAAGGTAAAATGGCAGTTACCCCGACTCACGCGCGGGCGCCCTAATGGCTTCCTATGGACGTGGGCACCCTTGGTTTTTGACATTAACGACGCATGTCGTCTGAGCACCGAAGATATCATGAGGGGCCTAGGGGCTGACCCAGATCCAGATTAATGAAGAAGCAAAGAAGATCTCAAAGACACGGCCTCTATCTCGGCAGGTTCAACAAGAGCGCCTGTGCATTTGTTGGGCCTACCCCAACGATGCCCGGCGACATGTATGGACCAGGCCCGGGGGCTCCTGTCGATGCAACAAACATGTATGTTTGCCACCCTGACTTATGCATAGGCGTGTGGCAGATCATACATCAAGTACCAATGCTTAACACAAAACTAGCCAGAGAAGCCTGTCACACCCTAGCTAGTTCATGCATTAGAGTGTTGCATCATGTTTAAACTTTTCCAGAAACTTGAAATGGGGATGATAGAACCCCCAGCACCCCCCTGGAAACAACTAGGGTTTACTAAAATCTTTTTCAATGAACCTGAAATGCCCTTCTAAAATGTCCATCATTTTTGTCTTGGGTTAGAACCTCTGCCAAAACTGGTTCACATTTTTCTAGGTCATCATAAGGTCATTGAATTAAATCATATGTAACTTGCATTTGGGCATTTAAATGCTAGTAAATACTTTAAATGTCCAAATAATCCCAAACTGAAATGTTCCATGTTGGATATACTCTATACAGTGGGCATGAGCAGTTTGGTGATTTTTGAAAGTGCCTAGGTATTTTTAGAAAAGCCACAAACTTGCAGAAATATAGAAAACAGAAAATAAAAGAGAAAACAAACTTACCTGGCAAGTCACCAGCCGGCCCACCTGGCGGCCCAGCACTGTGCTGGCCCGTGCCAGCCAGCTGCTTTGTCCCCGCCAGGCAGGCAGGGAGGTGACGCCGGCGTGCGCGAGCTCGCCACGGCGCCAGCTGCTTGCCGCTGGACGCCTGGACGTCCTCCACGTCGTCGCCTCGACCCCCTGGACACCTCATTCTCCCCCCTGCATCTCTCTCTCGCCCTCTCCCCACCATGGCCGACGCAGCCGTAACCGCACCGCCGACGTAACCGCGGCCACCGTCGCCTCCTTGTCGCCCCACCCTGTCCAGCAGCTCCGCCACCGTCCTCTCCGTCGAGCAGACCGAGCCCCGAGTGCTCGTTCGCCCTGAAGCCACCGCACCGCCCTCATCTTCAACGCCCGTCGTCGGAGATCCATTCCGCCGCCCCGCTTGCTCCGGCTCGTCCCCGACCTCGCCGACTGCTCCGTCGTGACCGCCGTGAGCTCAGCTACCTCCCCATCTTTTCCGTTCTCGCTCTCGAGCCCTGCATCGACTGCATCGAGATCGGCCGCACCCGCCGCCGCCTCTGCACGTCGCCGTCGTGGCCACAACCACGTTGGCTCGATTCCGAGCACGCCATCGTCTTCGCCGCACTTGCAGGAGTCCGCAGAACCACTCCACGCACCTCGCCGTGCCCCCTAGCGACGAGCCCGAGCTTGCCCGAACTCCGGCAGCCGCACAGCTCGTCGGCGGCGTCGTTTCTGGCCACCCCAGCTCCACCCACTGCCACCACTCGACGCGGCTCACTTCCCGCATCACGTAGATGTGCTCCGCCGTCGTTTTGGTCGCCGGAGCACGAATCCCGCACTGCCCCACCGCGTCTGGCCTCGCCGGCGGCTAAACGCCGGCGGGTTTGACCCCGCTGACCCAGTTTGACCCCCCTGGGTCTATGACAGGTGGGACCCGCCTGCTAATTAACTTAGGATTAGGACTAACTAAAAATTAGTTAGACTAATGACACTGACACATGGGACCCACTGGCCAGGTTTGACCTGGACCGACCCCGTTGACTGCTGACGTCACCCTGACGCAATGCTGACGCAATAAGTATTTTTCTGGATTTATTTTTATTCAGGAAATTCCAGAAAATACTACAAACTTCAAAAATTCATAGTAATTCAACCGTAGCTCCAAATCAAACAAATTATATATGAATTTGGATCAGAAAAATCCAATCTTTCCATCTGTACTGGTTTCATGCATGTCAGAACACTTTAACCTTGCTGATTAGATGAAACAAGTTAATGCACTAATATGACCTCTTATTTTGGGTTTGCATTTGAATCCTTGATTCAAATGAACTCAAACCAACCTGTTCTAAGATGCATTAGCCAAAACACACTCATTTTGCCTTGTCATAACATGCATCATATTGTTGCATATTGCCATGTGATGATTGTGTTTCGATGTGTTCTTCGTGGTAGGTTCTGCCTCCGAGGATATTCACGAGTATCCAACTGAAGGGCAGTATTCCACTACCACTCTGTCAGGCAAGCAACCCCATTGATCATTTCGATACAAACCCATCTTCTCGCTTCTGCTCTCATTTACTGCATTAAGACAACGCGTTTCAAACTGCTGTGTGTTGCGGTAGTTGAACCCATATCCTCTGCATGACCTGTCATTGCCACAGTAACTAGATGAAACCCACTAGCATGTGTAGGAGTTGATTGAGCCATGTTTGTGTTTCCTACCATGCTATGCCTGCTATGCTTAGAGTTGTGTCAGGTCTGGCTCATCAGGGTGATGAACTAGAGTGAATGGTTGTGTCGGTAATGAGAGTGAAGTGTCGAACATGTTTTGGTAAAGGTATCGATGAGAGGCCATGTAGGAGTACATGGTGGGTTGTTTCATTGAGACCGTCCTTAAGAACTGAGATCTGTATGCGTGATTTAAGTTTCAGCTACTACCACACATTGGGATCCTTAACTGACTCTCTCGACTTATTAACCACCCCGTCCTTTGTCCAGGAGTTGCAAGTAGTTTCTGGTGTTTGTAGTTGCTGGAGGCCGTGCGCAGCGCTGACCTTAGGGGTGGGCTGTGATGCGGTAGGCACGTGGCACGGTGTACCGGGTCACCCGTTTGGTGTCTCGGGAACCCTGCACACATCGTTTGGGGCCATTGAGGACACCCCGGCCGGATTTCCTTGCGGATGGAACCCGAATAGGCGATAAACCTGGACTAGAGACTCGTGTGTTTAGTCAGGTCGTGGCCGACACCCTCGCTGGGCTTCCGCTTGAAGGTTGCCGGGTACATGTTGTGTAGCGGCGATAAGTGGTGAAAGCGTGTGTGAAGAAGTACACCCCTGCAGGGTATAGAACTATTCGAATAGCCGCGTCCACGGTAAAGGACTACTTGGTCACTTATGCAGTTCATAGACAAGTTAATGGTTACTACTAAAAGACTCAAGATAAGTGTGAGTACCGCGGATGGCCCTCTCGTAGGATTACGAGGGAGGATCCACGGTGGAGTATTGTGATGGTGTTTAGTGGACTCGTGTGCGAAAACTATTTTTCCCAAGTGGTGTCTCGTAGGATAGTGTAGCCAAGAGTCAAAGCTGGCTTGCTGCAATAACTCCACCACCCTTCTTGAGAATGTGCATGTATATTAGGATCTGTTGTAAGACTTGCTGAGTACCTTTGTACTCATGTTGCTTTAATAATTGTTGCAGACGAGAACACCGCCCCCTCCGATGGGTTCTATGTAGATCTCGACGTTGACGAGTGACTTGCCACCCAGGTGGTGACCTGAGCTTGTGAAGGGCCTATGTAGATAGACAGGCTTCGTCAAGCCTTCTTTCTTTCTAGTGTCTATACTCAGACTAGTTGCTTCCGCATGTGCTTGTATGTTTGTATGACTTGAGTGTCGGGTCGTGTGACCCCTATCTGTATGAACATGTTATGTATGGCTCCCCGGAGCCTTTAAATAAAGTACTTTGAGTTGTAGAGTTTTGTTGTGATGCCATGTTGTATTTACACATATCGAGCATATTGTGTGTATGATTGAAATGCTTGGTATGTGTGGGATCCGACTATCTAGTTGTTTATCCTTGGTAGCCTCTCTTATGGGGAAATGTAGTCTGGTGTCTCCACTGAGCCTTGGTAGTCCGCTACAGCCCGGTTTACCGGAGTCCTGCTAGCCCAGCACTACTGCTCCGGAACACTTAGACTGGCCGGCATGTGTTTCACTTCGTTCCTGTGTCTGTCCCTTCGGGGAAATGTCACGCGGTGATATCCGGAGTCCTGTCTAGCCTGCTACAACCCGGTTTTCCGGAGTCCTGTTAGCCCAGTGCTACAGCCCGGATTCACACGCTGCTGACCGACATGCTCGATGTTGATTCATGTATGCCTGTCCCCGTAAGTTAGCGCCGCTTTGGGTTCATGACTAGCCATGTCGGCCCGGGTTCTCTGTCATATGGATGCTAGCAACACTATCATATACGTGAGCCAAAAGGCGCAAACGGTCCCGGGCCATGGTAAGGCGACACCCGTGGGAATACCGTGCGTGAGGCCGCAAAGTGATATGAGGTGTTACAGGCTAGATCGGTGTGACTTAGAAACCAGAAAGTTTCCAGAAAGGCCTCCCTTGCCGGGCAAATAGGGCCGGCGGGGTCGAGACTGCACCTGGGACCAAGGCCAGGCCACCTAGGCAGGGTTTCCGGGGCCGCCAAGGCCAAGACTAGACCCCAAATCAAGGGCCCGGCACGCTCCATGCCGGCAGACCCCCACCAGGACGCCACTGCTCCACCTCATCAAAGACCATTCACTAATCAGTGCGGTGTGAAGCTCTCAAGCGGCTAGGTGGATCCTGTCGTGCATGTGGCAGCCTGCTGGAGAAAAGATTACCTTTGATGACACCCATCCCAGAGGCATGTCATGCAAATAAGAGGTAGTTAGGCAAGCGGTGGAGGAACTTTGCCAGGGCTACCTCTCCACACGACACCTATGATAGCATTTATGGCATTTTGTCCTAACTGCTAGAGTTAGGTATGATAGCACTGTTAGTTATCTAATCCTCGTATAATGACTATTTTGCCACTGTGGTCGCCCCTTAAGCTATAAAAGGAGGCCAGAGGCAACCTAACAAGGGATTCGATCTTTTGATCCTCTAGCACTTGTATGCGCGTAGCTGCTCTCCCCGAGGGACCCTTGCCGGGCTTGAGCGCTCTGTGTCTTCGTGTTCCTACAGATCAATCCACGAAAGTAGGAGTAGGGTATTACGCTGCTTAGCGGCCCGAACCTGGGTAAAAAAGAGTCTTCCTCACCGCGCTGCCCTGCCGCCCTCTGCTCTTTGTGCAATGTGATCCTTCCCCCGCCGAACCACAAAGGGGCTGCCCTGCCCCATAGGTGATCGTGCTCCACCATGACATTGTCGAATATGATCACTATGTTCAGATTCATTGCGGCTGTAAATAAGTGTATCATCAAAATAGACAACCACAAATTTACTAATGAAATGCCTCAAAACATGGTTCATTAATATCATGAAAGTACTAGGTGCATTAGTTAACCGAAAAGGCATGACTAACCACTCAGATAAAGCAAACTTTGTTTTAAAGGTTGTCTTCCATTCATCCCCTTCTTTCATTGCAATTTGATGATAACTACTACGCAAATCAATTTTAGAGAAAACAACAGCACCACTCAATTCGTCTAACATATCTTCTAAACATGGAATAGGATGACGATATCGAATAGTGATGTTATTTATAGCTCTACAATCTATGCACATGCACCATGTACCATCTTTCTTAGGAACTAAAATTACAGGAACAATACAAGGACTTAAGCTCATGCGAATATAACCTTTATCAAGAAGCTCTTGTACTTGTTTCTGAATTTCCTTTGTTTCCTCGGGGTTGGTGTGGTATGGTGCTCGATTGGGCAGTGATGCTCGTGGTATCAAATCAATTTGATGCTCTATACCTCATAATGGTGGTAAACCAACGGGTACCTCCTCCAGAAACACATCGCTGAATTCCTGCAATACAGTAGAAACACCAATAGATAGAGGGGACATGTCGTTAGAAACCTAAATTTGACCCTTGCACAGCAGCACAAGTGGTACAGAAGTGGGATCCTCATGAAACTCTCTCAAATCAGATTTGGTGGCTAACACAACTAAGGAATTCACTCCCTCACTTTTATTTTTACCGCTCAGTTTTGGCTTGTGGCTCTCACTCACCGGAAGTGTAGTCTCGCGCCTATCTAATCTCTCACTCTCTTTTTCAAGATTCACTTCAATTTTTCGACGAGATTCATTTACAATCTGCTGCGGTGTGATAGGCCTCAAAGTAACCTCCTTGCCACGCCAACTCAAATGATATGTGTTGGCTCTCCCATTGTGATGAACATCTCTATCATACTACCATGGGTGTCCCGACAATAAGTGACACACGGTCATAGGAACCACATCACACTCAATGGTGTCTTTGTATGGTCCATCATCATCACGGTTGGCTGGTTGTGCAAAAGCATCATCATCAAATAGATGACACACACCAAGAGGAGCAAATCCATGGCCTACGGGCATGGCACTAGCACGGCCACCACCACCACCTCCATTACCATGACCACCGTCTTGGCCAGCAACAACCGGCGCATGTGGAGCTTGCCGGTCGCGATTAGCTTACTAGAATTGTGCATGACGTGCTGCAGCACCTTCAACATTGACAACATTAGCAGCTGCAACACCATCATTACCACCATGAACACTAGATTCACCATCATCATCATCACACTGTTGATTTTGTTGGCGATCAACGGATTGTTGCAACGCAGCCAAAGCTTGCTGCGAGGTAACTAGAGTCCCCTGAATTTCAGTAACTTGCCATTGTGTTGATGTGATGGTTTCAGTGGCATCCTTCAGGTCCAACCCCATGTTATGCACATTCTCATTTATAGGATCGGTTGCACATTGAATTTGTCGCTGAAGATGATCACTAAGAGCTTCATATTCATTCCAATGCACCACGGATTTATGATCCTTTTTCAGCTGTACATCAATAGGCTTAGTAGACATGATTAGTAGACCAAAAAATGTGGATATATGTGGAAGACTCTAATCTCACTCAAAACTGAAAGAAACAAGGTATCTTACCGTTCCAAAGTGAATTAGAAAAGCTTACCAACTTGTATGGGCAGAACATGCATGGATGTGATATAGCGAATACCGAGGGTGAAAACGATCACACAACAAACCAGAGTATATGGTGGAGCTTGGTTGGGATACCTAACAACACCAATTCACAAATCCTAGTGCCGATCGTATGACAAAAAGACCCACGGAAACACACATGGTGGAGATAAATGGGGCAAATGCAACTCCGAAACTGATCTCAAAATTCTGGAATGTCGGAGGAATGCTCTTGTTGCAAATGCACAGGAGAGACGCTAGCAAAATGCTCAATTTATACGGGCACAAGATTGCTCAATCTACTAGTGCAATGAACGTGGCAAAAAATTGAACAAACTCTCCAAATTTATATGCAACTTTCATGTGTAGCTTCCTTATTCTCCTTTTTCTTTCTTTCTCTTTTATTGTCTTTTTTATCAACAGAAACTTGAGAAATTAGTAACCAATCTGAATTTGCCAAAACAATTGATGCACTCTCCAAATTCCTATATGAGCAGCCCGTAGAGCAAAGAATATGCTAGTCTCAATAGGAAAGTGCTACGCAAAAGAAGAAAGGCTGACTAGGTTATCAAACGGAAACACAATCTGATTCAGGTTATTAAACTAAGCAAACTAAAACAATGGAGGACAAACTAGATGAACAGATCTGATTGGCGTGAAGCACACCAATGACTCCGACTTGAAAAGGAAAACAAAAACAATCTACTATGACTTAGATCAGAACATAAGTTACGCAAAGAAAAAACTACGATCAACAACTAAAACTTGGAACTGATGCTATCTAGGCTATGGAAGCAAACTCTAAACCTAATATTTTTGTATGGCTTTCTCTGTATAGGACGAAAACAAAACTAATCTAAGGGATTGGTGGATGCTCACCTAGTAAACACTGGAAATGGCCTTGCCAACTCGGTCTCACCGAGATGGCCTTGCCAACTCACTGTTATCAGTTGCAATTATTTCAGTCTCACTGAAATTGCAATCGGTCTCACCGAGATGGCTTGACCAATACTTGTTGCCCTATTGCTTCACTTCGGTCTCACCGAGTTGATGCAATCGCCGCCACTGAGATGAGGTTTGCCCTAAGCCTAGCACATTGGCCCCACCGAGTTGTTCCAGTCGGTCCTGATAACCCACAAGTATAGGGGATCACAACAGTTTTCGAGGGTAGAGTATTCAACCCAAATTTATTGATTCGACACAAGGGGAGCCAAAGAATATTCTCAAGTATTAGCAGATGAGTTGTCAATTCAACCACACCTGAAAGCCTTAATATCTGTAGCAAAGTATTTAGTAGCAAAGTAGTATGGAAGTAACGGTAACGGTGGCAAAAGTAACAGTAGCAGTTTTGTAACAATCGTAACAGTGGCAATGGAAAAGTAACAAAGCAAAGATCAATATGTGAAAAGCTCGTAGGCAATGGATCAATGATGGATAATTATGTCGGATGGAATTCATCATGCAACAGTTATAACCTAGGGCGACACAGAACTAGCTCCAATTCATCAATATAATGTAGGATATAGTCATACGTGCTTATGGAAAAGAACTTGCATGACATCTTTTGTCCTACCCTCCCGTGGCAGCGGGGTCCTAATGGAAACTAAGGGATATTAAGGCCTCCTTTTAATAGAGAACCGGACCAAAGCATTAGCAATTAGTGAATACATGAACTCCTCAAACTACGGTCATCACCGAGAAGTGTCCCGACTGTTGTCCCTCCGGGGTTGCCGGATCATAACACGTAGTAGGTGACTATAACTTGCAAGATAGGATCAAGAACACATATATATTCATGAAAACATAATAGGTTCAGATCTGAAATCATGGCACTCGGGCCCTAGTGACAAGCATTAGGCATAGCAAAGTCATAGCAACATCAATCTTAGAACATAGTGGATACTAGGGATCAAACCCTAACAAAACTAATTCGATTACATGATAAATCTCATCTAACCCATCACCGTCCAGCAAGCCTACGATGAAATTACTCACGCACGGCGTTGAGCATCATGAAATTGGCGATGGAGGATGGTTGATGATGATGATGGCGACGATTTCCCTTCTCCGGAGCCCTGAACGGACTCCAGATCTGCCCTCCCGAGGAAGAACAGGAGGTGGCGGCGGCTTCGTATCGTGAAACGTGATGAATCCTTCTCTCTGATTTTGATGAGGACATCAATACCATTGTTACACCCACAGCCCCTGCTGCTATACATACTGGACCAATTACTAGAACTCGCACACACCAATTAAATTATCAGGTACTTTCGTTTCTTGGTAATGATTCTAATGTTCATGAGAATATGATGCTGCCTAAATTGGATACATATGTTTTGCTTACAAATGAAGGGCCTAGCTTGGACAAGAAAGAGGAACCTTGGAGCAAGTTCAAGCATGGAGATGATGGCATGCGCAAGGGGAACAAGAACGGAGTTACAAGTGATGATTTCAGGACTTTGAAGCCACCATAATGAGTGCAGGAAGCCTTGGACGAAATATACAAGATGCCACTTCATAAATTTCGTCCAGAGGCTATTATAGGTGCTGTGTCACCTTATTATTGGGCCAGGCCCATGTAATTTCGAAATACTTGAGTATAGGCTGTTTTTAGAGTCCGTATGTGTGGGGAAACAAGAGATAGGGTTGGTTTCGGACCCCTCCTTCAAGGGCCACGAAATCCCCTCCTCTTCCTCCATATATACAGCCCTTAGGGCACCGTTTAGACTTTGGGTTTTGTTTAGATTAAAAGTTCGCCATAGCTGCAACTTCGCGTACTTCGTTTGTGTTCAACGACCAGACCAAGACGTCACAGAACCCCACCTTGATCAATAAAGCTTTCATCTTATATTCGCAATATCCAGATTGCAAATCTTAGTTTCTTACTTGTTCTTCATTTGCTTGCAGGAGATAGACCCTCGTGGTCAGGTTGATTGTGCTCCGGCGTGGTCAATAACCTCTCGGAGTTGGTTTAGCGATTGCTAAGGCGCGACGTCCTCGCACGTTCGTAGTCGGATCGTCAAAGTCTACTCCACCAAAAACGATAGCTATCATCTCATCGAAAGATCAGGACACCCTCGCCTCTATCGAGTGGTATCAGATTTTCAGGTTGCTCGGTGAGATTTTACAGTTTTTCGTAGTTTATATCGAGTCTGTTCTTCATACCTACAGTGCACGAAAAAGCCAAAAAAAATTAGGGTTAGTTCATCATATCCGAACCAATCTGAGCCTTTGCATAATCTTTTTAGGGTTTCTGCTTTGTTGAATTTGCGGTTGCATCGTCGTGTCTAGTTGCTGGTCTTAGCGTCTAGTCCTTTAGAGTTTCGAGTTCTGTCACGGTTTGTCACGCCGCCGCCGCACCATCTTCATCGCTGCTGCCATATACCACCACCGCTGCCATATACCACCACCGCTGCCATATCCTACCACCGCTGCCATATACCACCACCGCTGCCATATCCTACCACCGCTGCCATATACCATCACCGCTGCCATATTCTACCACCATATATCCACCACCAATCCGAGTTCTTTTCCTATTAGGTTTGTTTTCGAGACCCATCTATTTTTTTTCCTATTAGGTTTGTTTTCGAGACCCATCTAGAGTTTTGAGACACTCGCCATTATAGTGATTTTTTGCAAAAAAAAAGGAGCGAAAAAAAAACTCGGCAGACTTTTTCCTATTAGGTTTGTTTTTGAGACCCATCTAGAGTTTTGAGACACTCGCCATTATAGTGATTTTTTGCAAAAAAAAAAGGAGCGAAAAAAAAGAGCACAAAAAAAAAACGATTTTTTTTAGAGTGTGCTCTTCCCTTGTTTATGTGCCACGCCGTGATTTTGTTAGTGTTCTAGGCTCGCGTCTCTAGTACGGTCTAGCCTAGGACCAGCACAGTACCGTCGTTGAGCGTTTATTCAACTTTGCATCTCTGAATTGATTATTGCTGACCCTTTTTGCTACCATATCATAAGCCTTCCCAGCTCCACATACATCTACATCGTGCGTTTGACACCACCTGGCAGTCGCTCTATCCAAGCTTTGTGAGTTTTGACTACAAAGGTTGCCGGTCACCACCTGCTGCTGGGTAAGAACTGGTAAGAATTTGAGTTTTGCTTGACGGATTTGTGACACCACACCACCACCACTTCCTAGTAGTCTGTAGGATCATATTCTTGTGTGTTTCTATTGCTGCCATTTCTATTGCTGCTAACCATGGCAGGATCACAAGCCGATGAGACTGCTTGGGAGAACATGACGAACAAACAGCTACATGATAAATTTCAGCAAATGATGAGTGGACAGGTGCAAGATGTGCTAAACAGATTTGAAGAGGCCATGGAGAAGATAGATGGAATTGAGAAGACGTTCGAAACAAAGCTCGATAACAAGTTTAATGAATTGCTCGCGCGTCTTCCACAACAACCGCCGGCTGCACCTGTCGCACCCCTACAACAACAACAACGTCACCTTCCAAATCAAGTGGGACGAGCACATCGCGTTCCCCTTGAGCCTGGTCAAACTTCTGGTGCTGCTGCGCCTACTGTTGATGCTTCTATGGCTCCTGCTGCCGCTGAGGAGGACGATTATGCGGGAGATTACGAGGATGAAGTTGATCAAAATCAGAACTACGTACCAGCACCAGGTCGTCCACATGCCAATAATCGCAATGGTAGGGCTGCATTACCAGCTCAGGTACGAGATCATGACCATCTTCCTAAACTGAAATTGAATATTCCACCATTTGAGGGTAGATATGTTCCTGATATATATCTTACTTGGGAGTTAGAAACTGAACAACGTTTTACATGTTTACAATATCCCGAGGAGAGACGTGTTGCTGCTGCTGTTTGTGCGTTTACTAGTTTTGCATGTGTATGGTGGTCTGAACATTGTAGATTATATCCTATTCCAACTACATGGGCTGCTTTGAAAACTACTATGCGTACTCGTTGGGTTCCACCATATTATCAACGTGAATTACTTCAAAAATTGCAGCGCTTAAGACAAGGAAAAAATTCTGTAGAAGAATATTATCAGGAATTACAAACTGGCATGATTAGATGTGGTATTGTTGAGGAGAATGAAGCTATGCTGGCACGTTTTATGGGTGGATTAAATAGAGAGATTCAGACCATTCTAGAGTATAAGGAGTATAATAATATCGCTCGTTTATTCCATCTTGCTTGTAAAGCTGAATGTGAAGTGCAGGATCGACAAGCATTGGCGCGAACTAATTTTTCTGCAGGTCGATCTTCATCATGGACACCGCGTGCCTCCTCTACTCCCACACGTCCTACTGCAGCACCACTGACTTCAGCCGCCAATTCCAACCGAGATACAAGAAAACAGGCACCACCACCACCATCTGCCAAGAGCACACCTTCTGGGCCTGCCCAGAGCTCTTCTTCATCAATGGCATCAACAGGGCACACACATGATATTATTTGTCGTCGTTGTAAGGGAAGAGGTCATTATGCGAGAGAATGCCAATCTTCGCATGTTATGATTGCTACTGAGGATGGTGGGTATGAGTCCGCTAGTGACTATGATGAGGAGACTTTGGCTCTTATTACAAGTGAAGAACACGGTGGAGATGACTCTGATCATGAGACGCAATACATGGCTCCTGAAGACGCTGACAGGTATGAATGTTTAGTTGCTCAACGTGTTTTGAGTGTGCAGGTCACACAAGCTGAGCAAAATTAGAGGCATAATTTGTTCCATACAAAGGGAGTTGTGAAGGAACGTTCTGTTCGCGTCATCATAGATGGAGGGAGCTGCAACAACTTGGCTAGCATGGAGATGGTGGAGAAGCTATCTCTCACCACAAGACCACATCCACATCCTTACTATATCCAATGGTTCAACAACAGCGGCAAGGTTAAGGTAACACGTACTGTTCGTGTGCATTTTAGTATCTCTACATATGCTGATTATGTTGATTGTGATGTGGTACCCATGCAAGCATGTTCATTATTACTTGGTGGACCATGGCAATTTGATAAAAATTCTGTACACCATGGTAGAAACAATCAGTATACTCTTGTTCATAAGGATAAACATATTACTTTGCTTCCTATGACTCCTGATTCTATTTTGAAAGATGATATTAATAGAGCTAGTAAAGCAAAACAGGAGAAAAATAAGAGTGAAAATCAGATTGTGGCAAAAGAATTTGAGCAACAAATGAAGCCTAATAATAAACCATCTAGTGTTGCTTCTGAAATTAAATTGAAAAGTGCATGCTTACTTGCCACCAAATCTGATATTGATGATCTAGATTTCAGCAATTCTGTTTGCTATGCTTTTGTGTGCAAAGAGGCGTTATTTTCATTCGAGGACTTTGTTTTAGGTTTACCTCGAACAAAGAAGGTGAGGGATAGCATATTTGTTGTCGTGGATAGGTTCTCGAAAATGGCACACTTTATACCATGTCATAAAAGCGATGATGCTGTTAATGTTGCTGATTTGTTCTTTCGTGAAATTATACGCTTGCATGGTGTGCCAAATACTATTGTTTCAGATCGTGATACTAAATTTCTTAGCCACTTTTGGAGATGTTTATGGGCTAAGTTGGGGACTAAACTGCTTTTTAGTACTACATGTCACCCCCAAACTGATGGACAAACTGAAGTAGTCAATAGAACATTGTCTACTATGCTTAGGGCTGTTTTGAAGAATAACAAGAAAATGTGGGAAGAATGCTTGCCTCATATTGAATTTGCTTATAATCGTTCATTGCATTCTACTACTAAGATGTGTCCTTTTGAAATTGTGTATGGTTTCCTTCCTCGTGCACCAATTGATTTGTTGCCTCTTCCATCTTCGGAGAAGGTTAATTTTGATGCTAAACAACATGCTGAATTGATCTTAAAAATGCATGAGTTAACTAAGGAGAACATTGAGCGTATGAATGCCAAATATAAACTTGCTGGAGATAAGGGTAGAAAACATGTTGTGTTTGCACCTGGAGATCTTGTTTGGTTACATTTGCGTAAGGATAGATTTCCTGATTTGCGCAAATCAAAGCTAATGCCACGTGCTGATGGTCCTTTTAAGGTGTTAGGGAAAATAAATGATAATGCATATAAACTTGAGCTGCCTGCAGATTTTGGGGTTAGTCCCACTTTTAACATTGCAGATCTGAAGCCTTATTTGGGTGAGGAAGATGAGCTTCCGTCGAGGACGACTTCATTTCAAGAAGGGGAGGATGATGAGGACATCAATACCATTGTTACACCCACAACCCCTGCTTCTATACATATTGGACCAATTAGTAGAGCTCGCGCACGCCAATTAAAATATCAGGTACTTTCGTTTCTTGGTAATGATTCTAAAGTTCATGAGAATATGATGCTGCCTAAATTGGATACATTTGTTTTGCTTACAAATGAAGGGCCTAGCTTGGACAAGAAAGAGGAACCTTGGAGCAAGTTCAAGCATGGAGATGATGGCATGCACAAGGGGAACAAGAACGGAGTTACAAGTGATGATTTCAGGACTTTGAAGCCACCATAATGAGTGCAGGAAGCCTTGGACGAAATATACAAGATGTCACTTCATAAATTTCGTCCAGAGGCTATTATAGGTGCTGCGTCACCTTATTATTGGGCCAGGCCCATGTAATTTCGAAATACTTGAGTATAGGCTGTTTTTAGAGTCCGTATGTGTGGGGAAACAAGAGATAGGGTTGGTTTCGGACCCCTCCTTCAAGGGCCACGAAATCCCCTCCTCTTCCTCCATATATACAGCCCTTAGGGCACCGTTTAGACTTTGGGGATTTGTTTAGTTAAAAGTTAGCCATTGCAACTTCGTGTACTTCGTTTGTGTCCAACGACCAGACCAAGACCGCTTTCGGATCCCCACCATTATCAATACTTCATCTATATTCGCAATATTCAGATTGCATTATCATATTCTTGCTTGTTCTTCGATTGTGTGCAGGAATAGACCTTCGTGGTCAGGCTGATCGTGCTTCCAGCATCGTCAGTAACCTCAGGAGATTGGTTTAGCGATTGCTAAGGCGCAACGTCGTGCACGTTTGTAGTCGGATCGTCAAAGTCGGCTCCACCAAATCGATAGTTACCATCTCATCGAAAGATCGGGACACCCTCGCCTCTATCACCAGAGCTCTTCTTCATCTATGGCATCAACAGGGCACACACATGATATTATTTGTCGTCGTTGTAAGGGAAGAGGTCATTATGCGAGAGAATGCCAATCTCCACGTGTTATGATTGCTACTGAGGATGGTGGGTATGAGTCCGCTAGTGATTATGATGAGGAGACTTTGGCTCTTATTACAAGTGAAGAACACGGTGGAGATGATTCTGATCATGAGACGCAATACATGGCTCCTGAAGACGCTGACAGGTATGAATGTTTAGTTGCTCAACGTGTTTTGAGTGTGCAGGTCACACAAGCTGAGCAAAATCAGAGGCATAATTTGTTCCATACAAAGGGAGTTGTGAAGGAACGTTCTGTTCGCGTCATCATAGATGGAGGGAGCTGCAACAACTTGGCTAGCATGGAGCTGGTGGAGAAGCTATCTCTCACCACAAGACCACATCCACATCCTTACTATATCCAATGGTTCAACAACAGCGGCAAGGTTAAGGTAACACGTACTGTTCGTGTGCATTTTAGTATCTCTACATATGCTGATTATGTTGATTGTGATGTGGTACCCATGCAAGCATGTTCATTATTACTTGGTAGACCATGGCAATTTGATAAAAATTCTGTACACCATGGTAGAAACAATCAGTATACTCTTGTTCATAAGGATAAACATATTACTTTGCTTCCTATGACTCCTGATTCTATTTTGAAAGATGATATTAATAGAGCTAGTAAAGCAAAACAGGAGAAAAATAAGAGTGAAAATCAGATTGTGGCAAAAGAATTTGAGCAACAGATGAAGCCTAATAATAAACCATCTAGTGTTGCTTCTGAAATTAAATTGAAAAGTGCATGTTTACTTGCCACCAAATCTGATATTGATGAGCTAGATTTCAGCAAATCTGTTTGCTATGCTTTTGTGTGCAAAGAGGCGTTAGTTTCATTCGAGGACGTGCCTTCCTCTTTGCCTCCTGCTGTCACTAACATTTTGCAGGAGTTCGCTGACGTCTTTCCACAAGACGTGCCACCGGGATTACCACCTATTCGCGGGATTGAGCATCAGATTGACTTAATTCCCGGTGCTTCGTTGCCAAACCGTGCGCCATACCGTACCAATCCAGAGGAGACGAAGGAGATTATGTGTCAAGTACAGGAGCTGCTCGACAAAGGTTATATACGCGAATCTCTTAGTCCTTGTGCTGTTCCTATTATACTAGTGCCAAAAAAGGATGGTACGTCGCGTATGTGTGTTGATTGTAGAGGCATTAATAATATTACTATTCGTTATCGTCATCCTATTCCTAGGCTAGATTATATGCTTGATGAATTGAGTGGCTCCACAATATTCTCCAAAGTTGATTTGCGTAGTGGATACCATCAAATTCGTATGAAATTGGGAGATGAATGGAAAACAACATTTAAAACTAAGTTCGGTTTATATGAGTGGTTAGTCATGCCTTTTGGGTTAACTAATGCACCTAGTACTTTCATGAGATTAATGAACGAAGTTTTACGTGCTTTCATTGGACGATTTTTGGTAGTTTACTTTGATGATATATTGATTTATAGCAGATCTTTGGAGGAACATTTGGAACATTTACGTGCTGTTTTTATTGCTCTACGTGATGCACGTTTGTTTGGTAACCTTGGGAAGTGCACCTTTTGCACCGACCGAGTATCTTTTCTTGGCTATGTTGTTACTCCACAGGGAATTGAAGTTGATAAAGCCAAGATTGAAGCTATTGAGAGTTGGCCGCAGCCCAAAACGGTCACACAAGTGAGGAGTTTCCTTGGCCTCGCTGGTTTCTATAGGCGTTTTGTGAGAGATTTCAGTACCATTGCTGCACCTCTCAATGAGCTTACAAAGAAGGATGTGCCTTTTGTTTGGGGTACCTCACAGGAAGAAGCTTTCACGGTATTAAAAGATAAGTTGACACATGCTCCTTTACTCCAACTTCCTGAATTTAATAAGACTTTTGAGCTTGAATGTGATGCTAGTGGAATTGGATTAGGAGGTGTTTTATTACAAGATGGCAAACCTGTTGCATACTTTTCTGAAAAATTGAGTGGTCCTAGTCTGAACTATTCTACTTATGATAAAGAATTATATGCTCTTGTTCGGACCTTAGAAACATGGCAACATTATTTATGGCCCAAAGAATTTGTTATACATTCTGATCATGAATCTTTGAAACACATTAAAAGTCAAGCAAAACTGAACCGTAGACATGCTAAATGGGTTGAATTTATTGAGACTTTCCCTTATGTCATTAAACACAAGAAGGGTAAAGAAAATGTTATTGCTGATGCTTTGTCTCGTCGTTATACGATGCTTTCACAACTTGACTTTAAAATATTTGGTTTGGAGACCATCAAAGATCAATATGCGCATGATGCTGAATTTAAAGATGTATTGCAGAATTGTAAGGAAGGGAGAACATGGAACAAGTTCGTCGTTAATGATGGATTTGTTTTTCGTGCTAACAAGCTATGCATTCCAGCTAGCTCTGTTCGTCTTTTGTTGTTACAGGAGGCGCATGGAGGAGGATTAATGGGACACTTTGGAGTGAAGAAGACGGAGGATATACTTGCTACACATTTCTTTTGGCCAAAGATGAGACGGGATGTTGAGCGTTTTGTTGCTCGCTGCACTACATGTCAAAAAGCTAAGTCACGACTCAATCCTCATGGTTTATATATGCCTTTGCCTGTACCTAGCATTCCTTGGGAGGATATATCTATGGACTTTGTTTTAGGTTTACCTCAAACAAAGAAGGGGAGGGATAGCATATTTGTTGTCGTGGATAGGTTCTCGAAAATGGCACACTTTATACCATGTCATAAAAGCGATGATGCTGTTAATGTTGCTGATTTGTTCTTTCATGAAATTATACGCTTGCATGGTGTGCCAAATACTATTTTTTCAGATCGTGATACTAAATTTCTTAGCCACTTTTGGAGATGTTTATGGGCTAAGTTGGGGACTAAACTGCTTTTTAGTACTACATGTCACCCCCAAACTGATGGACAAACTGAAGTAGTCAATAGAACATTGTCTACTATGCTTAGGGCTGTTTTGAAGAATAACAAGAAAATGTGGGAAGAATGCTTGCCTCATTTTGAATTTGCTTATAATCGTTCATTGCATTCTACTACTAAGATGTGTCCTTTTGAAATTGTGTATGGTTTCCTTCCTCGTGCACCAATTGATTTGTTGCCTCTTCCATCTTCGGAGAAGGTTAATTTTGATGCTAAACAACGTGCTGAATTGATCTTAAAAATGCATGAGTTAACTAAGGAGAACATTGAGCGTATGAATGCTAAATATATACTTGCTGGAGATAAGGGTAGAAAACATGTTGTGTTTGCACCTGGAGATCTTGTTTGGTTACATTTGCGTAAGGATAGATTTCCTGATTTGCGCAAATCAAAGCTAATGCCACGTGCTGATGGTCCTTTTAAGGTGTTAGAGAAAATAAATGATAATGCATATAAACTTGAGCTGCCTGCAGATTTTGGTGTTAGTCCCACTTTTAACATTGCAGATTTGAAGCCTTATTTGGGTGAGGAAGATGAGCTTCCGTCGAGGACGACTTCATTTCAAGAAGGGGAGGATGATGAGGACATCAATACCATTGTTACACCCACAGCCCCTGCTGCTATACATACTGGACCAATTACTAGAACTCGCGCACGCCAATTAAATTATCAGGTACTTTCGTTTCTTGGTAATGATTCTAATGTTCATGAGAATATGATGCTGCCTAAATTGGATACATTTGTTTTGCTTACAAATGAAGGGCCTAGCTTGGACAAGAAAGAGGAACCTTGGAGCAAGTTCAAGCATGGAGATGATGGCATGCGCAAGGGGAACAAGAACGGAGTTACAAGTGATGATTTCAGGACTTTGAAGCCACCATAATGAGTACAGGAAGCCTTGGACGAAATATACAAGATGCCACTTCATAAATTTCGTCCAGAGGCTATTATAGGTGCTGCGTCACCTTATTATTGGGCCAGGCCCATGTAATTTCGAAATACTTGAGTATAGGCTGTTTTTAGAGTCCGTATGTGTGGGGAAACAAGAGATAGGGTTGGTTTCGGACCCCTCCTTAAAGGGCCACGAAATCCCCTCCTCTTCCTCCATATATACAGCCCTTAGGGCACCGTTTAGACTTTGGGTTTTGTTTAGATTAAAAGTTCGCCATAGCTGCAACTTCGCGTACTTCGTTTGTGTTCAACGACCAGACCAAGACATCACAGAACCCCACCTTGATCAATAAAGCTTTCATCTTATATTCGCAATATCCAGATTGCGAATCTTAGTTTCTTGCTTGTTCTTCATTTGCTTGCAGGAGATAGACCCTCGTGGTCAGGTTGATTGTGCTCCGGCGTGGTCAATAACCTCTCGGAGTTGGTTTAGCGATTGCTAAGGCGCGACGTCCTCGCACGTTCGTAGTCGGATCGTCAAAGTCTACTCCACCAAAAACGATAGCTATCATCTCATCGAAAGATCGGGACACCCTCGCCTCTATCAGATTTGTTTCTCCCCGAACGTGAATATATGGAGTTGGAATTGAGGTCGGTGGAGCTTCGTGGGACCCACAAGCCAGGGGGGCGCCCCCAGGGGGGTAGGGCGCGCCCCCACCCTTGTGGACAGGTGGTGGGTCCCCCTTGGTTGATTCTTTCGCCAATATTTTTTATTTATTCCAAAAATATTCTCCGTGAAGTTTCAGGTCATTCCGAGAACTTTTATTTCTGCACAAAAATAACACCATGGCAATTCTGCTGAAAACAGCGTCAGTCCGGGTTAGTTCCATTCAAATCATGCAAATTAGAGTCCAAAACAAGGGCAAAAGAGTTTGGAAAAGTAGGTACGATGGAGACGTATCAACTCCCCCAAGCTTAACCCATTGCTTGTCCTCAAGCAATTCAGTTGACAAACTGAAAGTGATAAAGAAAAACTTTTACAAACTCTGTTTGATCTTGTTATGGCAAATATGTATAGCCAGCATTCAGGTTTTCAGCAAAGATTATGAACTAAGCACATTCGCAATACCATTTAGGTCTCACATTTACTCATATCAATGGCACAATCAGCTAGCGAGTAATAATAATAAATCTCAGATGACAACACTTTTCCAAAACAATCGTGATATGATATAACAAGATGGTATCTCGCTAGCCCTTTCTGAGACCGCAAAACATAAATATAGAGCACCCCTGAATATCAAGGACTGACTAGACATTATAATTCATGGTAAAAGAGATCTAGTCACAGTCATACTCAATATCAATTAATAGCAAAGCATACAAATGACAATGGTGCTCTCTAACTGGTGCTTTTAATAAGAGAATGATGACTCAACAATAAAAGTAAATAGATAGGCCCTTCGCAGAGGGAAGCAGGGATTTGCAGAGGTGCCAGAGCTCGAGCTTTTTGAAATAGAGATGAATATAATTTTGAGCGGTATGCTTTCATTGTCAACATAACGACCGAGAGATCTCGATATCTTCCATGCTTCATACATTATAGGCGGTTCCCAAACAGAATGGTAAAGTTTTTTACTCCCCCTCAACCAACAAGCACACTCCACGGCTAGTCCGAAACAACGGGTACCGTCCATACAAGCAACAATCCTGGCGGAGTTTTGTTTTAATTTATTTTGATTTGATTTGAGCATGGGACTAGGCATCCCGATTACCAGCCATTTTCTCGTGAATGATGAGCGGAGTCCACTCATCGTGAGAATAACCCACCTAGCATGGAAGATACTGACAGCCCCCAATCGCTACATAAGCGATTCGGGCATAAAAAATAGATTATCATTTGAAGGTTTAGAGTTTGGCACATGCAAATTTACTTGGAATGGCAGGTAAATACCGCATATAGGAAGGTATGGTGAACTCATATGGAATAACTTTGGGTTTATGGAAGTGGATGCACAAGCAGTTTTCCCGCTTAGTACAAGTGAAGGCTAGCAAAAGACTGGGAAGTGACCAACTAGAGAGCGACAATTGTCATAAACATGCATTGAGAGTAACCAACATTGAGTGCAAGCATGAGTAGGATATCAATCACCATGAACATAAATATCGTGGAGGCTATGTTGATCTTGTTTTCAACTACATGTGTGAACATGTGCCAAGTCAAGCCACTCGAATCATTCAAAGGAGGATACCATCCTATCATACTACATCACAACCATTTTAAAAGCATGTTGGCATGCAAGGTAAACCATTATAAACTCCTAGCAAATTAAGCATGGCATGAGTAATTATAATCTCTAATTGTCATTGCAAACATGTTTCATTCATAATAGGCTAAATCAAGAACGATGAACTAATCATATTTACAAAAACAAGATAGGTTGAGTTCATACCAGCTTTTCCTCATCCCAATCATTTCATCATATATCGTCATTATTGCCTTTCACTTGCATGAACGAACGATGTGAATAATAATAATAGTGCACATGCATTGGACTAAGCTGGAATCTGCAAACATTTATTCAAAGGAGAAGACAAGGTAATATGGGCTCTTTGTTAGATCAACAATAATGCATATGAGAGCCACTCAACATTTTCATCGTGGTCTTCTCCTCTTGACCCCCAAAGAAAAGAAAATGAATTTCAAAGAAACACACTAAAATGTTTTTGGAGTTTTTGCTTTTTTGAAGAAAGTAAAACAGGAACGAGAAAAACTATTTACACGGGAAAGCTCCCAACAAGCAAAAGAAGAACGAGAAATCTTTTTGGGTTTTCTTTAATACTACAACTAAGCATGGTAGGGAAATAAGCTATAACTAAAAAAAATTGTTTTGTTTTTCTCAAAGTTTTTCAAACGCACAAGAAGAAAGCGGGAAAAAGAAAGTAAACTAACATGGACAATACATTGAAAAAGTATGAACACCGACAACTGAAATGAGTGTGTGAACATGAATGTAATGTCAGTGAGAAATACGTACTCCCCCAAGCTTAGGCTTTTGGCCTGAGTTGGTTTAGGCCCATGGATCAAAGTGACCCTCTCCGGTGTACTGAGGAGGATCCTGGGGGTTCCACTGGTTAGCGAGCTCCTGCGGCTCCCACTGATAAATAGACTCTTGATACGGATCAGGTGATGGCTCTGGCTCAGGAACTGGAAATCGCGTCCCCTCCCAGTATGCGTAAATGTCCGTGGGCATGATGAAGTACCTGCCTGAATGAATATCGAACAAAGAAGGTGCAGGCAAGGTAATAATCTGACAAGTCTTCTCGCTAAATACCAGGTTATAGATGAGTCTCTTGTCATCGTCTTTCTTAATAAAATCATGTGCTACCATACTGTCATAATCTAAGTATATAGTGGGCAGCAGCTTCTCCTCTCCCTTATCGTGCCTAATGGGTATCTCGAAGCGTTTAGCCAGGCAGGAGGCATAGATACCTCCAAAGATAGGACCCTTCATACGGTTTAAACTCAACCGTCGAGCAACCATAGCACCCAAACTAAAAGTTCTATTGCGAAGTAAAGAATGGCGCAAAATAGCAAGGTCAGGAGCACTAAGGCCTCCACTCTCCCCGCGACCAATTAAACATCTCCCCGCGACCAATTAAACATCTCCCCGCAAATAATGAGTAATAGCGCAAAACAGGAAAATATAAACTAGCCACTCTCACTTCCGACACCTTTCTCCTTTCTCCTACGGTAACTTCATCAATAAAATCTTCCACATCTCTAGGACATGGCTCATCGACGCTACCTTCATAAGGTAATTTGCAAACCTCACAAAGGTCATAAAGCGTCATCTCCTTATGCTCATCATATAAATAAAATTCTACCATGGGTGGTGATCTCCTAGCATGAAAGTGAAAATTTTGCACGAAAGTATTAGTGAGTAAGAGGTACTGATCACACTTATCATGGAGAAAGTCGGTGATGCCTGCATTCCCAGCCAAATAATAGAAATCCTCATAAATTCCGGCCGCCTCCAAGAATGCATCACATGGCCATTCACACGGTCGAACTTCCGCGGTGCGAGGAAGGTTGTACTTGGGTTTCTTCTTCTCTCCATTTTCCTTTTCTTTAGAACCCCGACTTGAAGAGCCTCTTAACAATCTCCTCATCATTTTCTCTGAAAATTTCTGAAATTTTTAGTGACTTAAAAATAAAAGTGAACCAAACTCAACAAAACTAATAGCAACTACTCCTACAAGTGTCTAGAGGCTAAATCATGCATCAAAACTACTTTGGACCATATAAATTTGACATGCAAGCTCAAGAACAAGGTCACCACAGCAGGAAAAATTTGCAATAAATAAAGCACTAGAACAAAAACTAATTTGACCATTGGAGGAGTCACATACCGAAGAACAATCCCCCAAAACAGTTTTGCAAATGGAGCTTTACACAAGGAGATCGAAAATGGCAGCAAGATGAGCAAGAACACGGGTTTGAGCTACGAGATGATTTTTTCTGGAGGAAGACGAAGTGGATGGGTGCTGGAATAAGTGAGGGGGGCCTACGTGGGACCCACAAGGTAGGGGGCGCGCCCAGGGGGTAGGGCACGCCCTCCACCCTTGTGGTCCACTGGTGCAGCCTCCTAGTGCATTCTCAGTGACAGAAATTCTAAAATATTCTATAAAAAATCATACTAAATTTTCAGGGCATTTGGAGAACTTTTATTTTTGGGACATTTTTTATTGCACGGATAATTCAGAAAACAGACAGAAAATACTATTTTTGCTTTATTTAATCTAAATAACAGAAAGTAAGAGGTGGGTACAACATGTTGTGCCTTCTAAATTCATCCATCTTATGCTCATCAAAAGGAATCCGTTAACAAGGTTGATCAAGTCTCATTAACAAACTTCTTTCGAATAACATGGAACCGGAGAATTTTTGAATAACAGTAAGTTACCTCAACGGGGATATGCATGTCCCCAACAATAAAAATATCATATTTCTTTTTGACAGTAGGGAGAGGGAATTCAAAACCTCCGATAGTAATAGTTGAAAATTTTCCAATAGAATTGATACTATGAACTTGAGGTTGTTTCTTCGGAAAGTGTACCGTATGCTCATTACCATTAACATGAAAAGTGACATTGCCTTTGTTGCAATCAATAACAGCCCCTGCAGTATTCAAAAAGGGTCTACCAAGGATGATCGACATACTGTCGTCCTCGGGAATATCAAGAATAACAAAGTCCGTTAAGATAGTAACGTTTGCAACCACAACAGGCACATCCTCACAAATACCGATGGGTATAGCAGTTGATTTATCAGCCATTTGCAAAGAGATTTCAGTAGGTGTCAACTTATTCAATTCAAGTCTACGATATAAAGAGAAAGGCATAACACTAACACCAGCTCCAAGATCACATAAAGCAGTTTTAACATAGTTTCTTTTAATGGAGCATGGTATAGTTGGTACTCCTGGATCCCCAAGTTTCTTTGGTATTCCACCCTTAAAAGTGTAATTAGCAAGCATGGTGGAAATTTCATCCTCCGGTATCTTTCTTTTATTTGTAACAATATCTTTCATATACTTAGCATAAGGAGGCATTTTAAGCATATCAGTTAAATGCATACGCAAGAAGATAGGTCTAATCATTTCAGCAAAGCGCTCAAAATCCTCATCATCCTTTTTCTTGGATGGCTTAGGAGGAAAGGGCATGGGTTTCTGAACCCATGGTTCTCTTTCTTTACCATGTTTTCTAGCAACGAAGTCTCTCTTATCATAACGTTGATTCTTTGATTGTGGGTTATCATGATCAACAGCAGGTTCAATCTCTACATCATTATCATTACTAGGTTAAGCATTGACATGAACATCATTAACATTATCACTAAGTTCATGTTCATCACCAGATTGTGTCTCAGCATCAGAAATAGAAATATCATTTGGATTCTCAGGTGTGTCTATAACAGGTTCACTAGAAGTATGCAAAGTCCTATCAGTTTTCTTTTTCTTTTTATTACTTGGACTAGATGCATCAGTATTAATTCTCTGAGAATCTTGCATAACTCTCTTAGGATGACCCTTAGGATACAAAGGTTCCTGGGTCATTTTACCACCTCCAGTCATAACCCTAACAACATTATCATTGTTCTTACTATTCAACTCATTTAGCAAATCATCCTGTGCCTTAAGTACTTGTTCTACTTGAGTTCTAATCATGGAAGCATGTTTACTAATAAGCTTAAGATCATTAACAGTTCTACTCATATAATCACCCAAGTGGTCAAGCATGTGAGCATTACGTTTCAATTGTCTACTAACATAAGCATTAAAATTTTCTTGTTTAACAATAAAATTATCAAACTCATCCAAGCATTGACTAGCAGACTTATTATGAGGAATATCACCTTCATCAGATCTATAAAGAGAGTTTACCTCTACTACCTATGTTGGGTTATCAAGACCATGTATTTCTTCAATAGGCGGTAAATTCTTAACATCTTCAGCTTTAATACCTTTTTCTTTCATAGATTTCTTTGCCACTTGCATATCTTCAGGACTGAGGAATAGAATACCTCTTTTCTTTGGAGTTGGCTTAGGAGTTGGTTCGGGAAGAGTCCAATCATTATCATTACTCAATATATTATTCAAAAGCAATTCAGCTTGCTCAACAGTTCGTTCCCTGAAAACACAACTAGCACAACTATCTAGGTGGTCCCTAGAAGCATCGGTTAGTCCATTATAAAAGATATCAAGTATTTCATTTTTCTTGAGAGGATGATTAGGCAAAGCATTAAGTAATTGGAGAAGCCTCCCCCAAGCTTGTGGGAGACTCTCTTCTTCAATTTGCACAAAGTTAAATATTTCCTTTAAAGCATCTTGTTTCTTATGAGCAGGGAAATATTTTTCAGAGAAGTAATATATCATATCCTGGGGACTATGCACACAACCAGGAGCAAGAGATTTAAACCATAACTTAGCATCACCCTTTAACGAGAAAGGAAACAATTTAAGAATATAGTAATAGCGGATTTTTTCCTCATGAGCGAATAGGGTGGCTATATCATTCAATTTAGTAAGATGTGCCACAACAGTTTTAGATTCATAACCATAGAAAGGATCAGATTCAACCAAAGTAATTAACCCAGGATCGACAGAGAATTCATAATCCTTATCAGTAACAAAGATAGGCGAAGTAGCAAACTTAGGATCATATTCATTCTAGCATCCAAAGACTTTTCCTTCAGCTTAGCTAATAGTTTCTTAAGATCTTCTCTATCATTGCAAGCAAGAAAGTCTCTAGCAGTTTCTTCATCCATAATATAACCCTCATGTACAACAGGCAATTCATATCTAGGGGGAGAATCATAATCTTTAGTTTCAATAATATCATCAGTTTCAGTAATTTCATTTTCTCTAACCCTAGCAAGTTGTTCATCAAGAAATTCACCTAGTGGCACAGTATCATCAAGCAAAGCAGTAGTATCATCATAAGCATCATGCATAGCAGAAGTGGCATCATCAATTACTTGCGACATATCAGAATTACTAGCAGGTGTAGGTGTCGCAAGCTTACTCAAAACAGAAGGTGAATCAAGTGCAGAGCTAGATGGCAGTTCCTTACCTCCCCTCGTAGTAGAGGGAAAAATCTTGGTTCTAGTATCTTTCAAATTCCTCATAGTGATCAACAGATATAAATCCCAAGTGACTCAGAGAATAGAGCTATGCTCCCCGGCAACGGCGCCAGAAAAAGCTCTTGATAACCCACAAGTATAGGGGATCGCAACGGTTTTCGAGGGTAGAGTATTCAACCCAAATTTATTGATTCGACACAAGGGGAGCCAAAGAATATTCTCAAGTATTAGCAGTTGAGTTGTCAATTCAACCACACCTGAAAGACTTAATATCTGCAGCAAAGTATTTAGTAGCAAAGTAGAATGGAAGAAACGGTAACGGTGGCAAAAGTAACAGTAGCAGTTTTGTAGCAATTGTAACAGTGGCAACGGAAAAGTAACGAAGCAAAGATCAACATATGAAAAGCTCGTAGGCAATGGATCAATGATGGATAATTATGTCGGATGGCATTCATCATGCAACAGTTATAACCTAGGGTGACACAGAACTAGCTCCAATTCATCAATATAATGTAGGCATGTATTCCGAATATAGTCATATGTGCTTATGGAAAAGAACTTGCATGACATCTTTTGTCCTACCTCCCGTGGCAGCGGGGTCCTAATGGAAACTAAGGGATATTAAGGCCTCCTTTTAATAGAGAACTGGACCAAAGCATTAGCACTTAGTGAATACATGAACTCCTCAAACTACGGTCATCACCGGGAAGTGTCCCGACTATTGTCACTCCGGGGTTGCCGGATCATAACACGTAGTAGGTGACTATAACTTGCAAGATAGGATCAAGAACACATATATATTCATGAAAACATAATAGGTTCAGATCTGAAATCATGGCACTCGGGCCCTAGTGACAAGCATTAGGCATAGCAAAGTCATAGCAACATCAATCTTAGAACATAGTGGATACTAGGGATCAAACCCTAACAAAACTAATTCGGTTACATGATAAATCTCATCCAACCCATCACCGTCCAGCAAGCCTACGATGGAATTACTCACGCACAGCGGTGAGCATCATGAAATTGGTGATGGAGGATGGTTGATGATGATGATGGCGACGATTTCCCCTCTCCGGAGCCCTGAACGGACTCCAGATCTGCCCTCCCGAGGAAGAACAGGAGGTGGCGACGGCTTCGTATCGTAAAACGTGATGAATCCTTCTCTTTGATTTTTTTCTCCCCGAACGTGAATATATGGAGTTGGAATTGAGGTCGGTGGAGCTTCGTGGGACCCACAAGCCAGGGGCACGCCCAGGGGGTAGGGCGCGCCCCCACCCTTGTGGACAGCAGGTGGGTCCTCCTCGGTTGATTCTTTCGCCAATATTTTTTATTTATTCCAAAAATATTCTTCATGAAGTTTCAGGTCATTCCGAGAACTTTTATTTCTGCACAAAAATAACACCATGGCAATTCTGCTGAAAACAGCGTCAGTCCGGGTTAGTTCCATTCAAATCATGCAAATTAGAGTCCAAAACAAGGGCGCAAGAGTTTGGAAAAGTTGATACGATGGAGACGTATCATGTCCCACCGAGATTCCTAAAGTTCACATTTTTGAACTAGTCGGTGCCACGAGTTTAGCTATTCGGTCTCACCGAGATGGGTTAAATGTGTGTAATGGTTGGATTTTTTGTGGAGGCTATATATACCCCTCCACCCCCTCTCCATTTGTGAGAGAGCCATCAGAACGTGCCTACACTTCCACCATACATTTTCTGAGAGAGAACCACCTGCTCATGTGTTGAGATCAAGATATTCCAATCCTACCACAAGAATCTTGATTTCTAGCCTTCCCCAAGTTGCTTTCCACTCAAATCATCTTTCCACCATATCCAAATCTGTGAGAGAGAGTTGAGTGTTGGGGAGACTATCATTTGAAGCACAAGAGCAAGGAGTTCATCATCAACACACCATTTGTTACCTTTTGGAGAGTGGTATCTCCTAGATGGGTTAGGTGTCACTTGGGAGCCTCCATCAAGATGTGGAGTTGAACCAAGAAGTTTGTAAGGGCAAGGAGATCACCTACTTCGTGAAGATCTATCTGAGTGAGGCAAGTCCTTCGTGGGCGATGGCCATGGTGGGATAGAGAAGGTTGCTTCTTCGTGGATCCTTCGTGGGTGGATCCCTCTGTGGACTCGCGCAACCGCTACCCTTCGTGGGTTGAAGTCTCCATCAACGTGGACGTACGATAGCACCACCTATCGGAACCACGCCAAAAATCTCCGTGTCTTCATTGCGTTTGCACACTCCAATCCCATCCCTTTACTTTCTTGCAATTTGCATGCTTTACTCTTTCCGCTGCATATACTCTTGTCATGCTTGCTTGAAATGTATTGTGAATGCTTGAACTTGTGCTAAAACTCTACCTTAACTTAAGGAACTTAAGAACTGCCACTTTTACTTGTTGAGGGTCTAATCACCCCCTCTAGACTCCTCTTCTCGATCCTTTCAATTGGTATCAGAGCTTTGGTCTCCATTGCTTTGGTTTAATCACCATTGGAGGAATATTGATGAGTCTACAATCAGGAAAATTAGACGTAGAGTGCCTATGCTTGACGGAGAGTTCTATAGTTCTTGGAAGAATGAGATGCTTGAGATTTTCAATGAATATGACTTGAACAAGTATATTCTAGCCCTTATGTGCCTCCTATTGATCCTTTGCATCCTACCCCCGATGAGTATCTTGACATGGTTTACAATCTGAGAGCTATTGATCTTATCATTAGAGGATTGCCTAGAAATTTACTTGTATGCTTGCCTGCCTTTGAATGTTCTTATACTATATGGAAATATCTTGAGGAGCGCTTTCCAAATTACTCCTTGAAAAATCTATATGAGATTCTTCAAAAGTCTATTGCTTTTCATAAAATGAAGCCTATTGATCCTAAGTTTGGTGATTGTCTATTTGAGCTTTGTGATCTTATGCGTGCTAAAGGAAATGTTGGAGTCATTAGTAGCATCATTTCACAAACTATTAGAATTCATAAACATGCACATTGTCATGGTCATAAATCTAATGAATCGCTTGCTCTAGGTGATGATCACTTACATGATGATATTGAGCATGGATATTATGATGAAGATGAAGATAGTGACTTTGACCTTGAGGAGTCGATGATCATTTTGGTCTTACGGCTAACCTTCATGGTTACATGGCCGGAGGGAAAGAATGGATTCTTGACAGTGGATGTACTGATCATATGACCGGAGATAAGGACATGTTCCGTGAGCTTGCCAAAAATGATGGCCCACGCAAGTATGTAACTTTTGGGAATAACTCCAAGGGTAAGGTACTTGGCCTTGGTAAGGTGGCCATTTCCAATGATAGCTCTATCCAAAACATTATGCTCGTCGAATCTCTTGGCTACAATCTCCTTTCCGTATCTAGACTAGCCGACTTTGGTTTCAGTGTTCTATTTACTGAAGTAGATTGCCAAGTGTTTCGTAGAGATAATCATAATATGGTCTTTACCGGTATTCATTGCCAAGTGTTTCGTAGAGATAATCATAATTTTGTCTTTATTGGTATTCATAGAGGTGATCTTTACATTGTTGATTTCACTAAGAGAGCCCAACCTTGTACTTGCTTAATTGCTAAATCTTCTAAAGGTTGGTTATGGCATAGAAGGTTAGGTCATGTGGGCATGCGAAATCTTGATAAGCTTATTAAAGGTGATCATATCCTTGGTGTTAAAGATGTCATATTTAACAAGGATAGACTTTGTAGTGCTTGTCAAGCAGGAAAATAGGTTGGAGGAAGTCATCCCGTGAAGAAGATCATGACCACGAGAAGACCGCTTGAGCTACTTCATATGGATCTTTTCGGTCCCAACGCCTACAAGAGTCTCGGTGGTAACTCGTTCAGTTTGGTCATTGTTGACGACTTTTCAAGATTTACGTGGGTGTTCTTTCTTGATGACAAATCGCAGGTCCAAAAGATCTTCAAGAACTTCACTAAGTAGGCCCAAAACCAATTTGAAGTGAAGATCAAAAAGGTTTGAAGCGACAATGGAATGGAGTTCAAGAACGCCAATGTGGATACCTTTCTTGATGAAGAAGGGATCTCACATGAGTTCTCGGCTACATACACGCCTCAATAAAACGGAGTTGTTGAGAGGAAGAACCGGACACTTATCGAGATGGCAAGAACGATGCTCGATGAATACAAGACGCCAAGAAACTTTTGGGCAGAAGCGGTTGAGACAGCTTGTCATGCTACGAATCAATTATATCTTCACAAGCTTCTCGGCAAGACGGCATACGAGCTTCTCACCGGTAACAAACCCCAAGTTGGATACTTTCGAGTATTTGTCTCAAAGTGTTACATTCTGGATAAGCATCATCGCTCAAAATTTGCTCCTAAATCTCATGAAGGTTTCCTACTCGGTTATGGCTCAAACTCTCACACTTACCGTGTCTACAACAATTTCACCTGAAAGGTTGAGGAGACGGTAGACATGAAGTTTGATGAATCTAATGGCTTGCAAGTAGAGCAATTACCAATTGATGTAGGAGACAAAGATCCTTCAGAAGCAATCCAAGATTTGTCCATTGGCAAGATTCGCCCAACGGAGGTGAAGGAGAGTACTTCATCTGTTCAAGTGGAAGCCTCAACTTCTCATCAAGGTGAACCACAAGTTGACTTGGAGGCATCCACAAGTGGAGCACGTCAAGACAGAGGAGATGAGGAAGTGCAACAAGATGAACCACCTCAACCTCCCTCTCCACCTCCACAAGAGAACGACAATGCCAACAACAATGAAGGAGGAGAAGAAGAAGACAATGAAGGGGATGTTCCACCCCAACCCAAACAAAAGCTCTCATGAGTTAGAGCAAGAGTCACAAGAGACCATCCTGTCGAACAAATCTTCGATGACATTCAAACCGGGAGAATCACTCGCTCTAAAACTCGTTTGGCTAACTTTTGTGAACACTACTCATTCATTTCTAGTGTTGAACCTATGAAGGTAGAAGAAGCTCTTGAGGATCCGGATTGGGTAAATGCTATGCACGAAGAGCTACACAACTTTGAGAGGAATCAAGTGTGGACATTGGTTGAAAAGCCCAACAACGATCACAATGTCATTGGAACCAAATGGGTGTTTCGGAATAAGCAAGATGAAGATGGACAAGTTGTACGCAACAAGGCCCGTCTCGTTGCTCAAGGCTACACTCAAGTTGAAGGTATGGACTATGGTGATAAATATGCCCCCGTTGCTAGACTTGAGTCCATTCGCATCTTACTTGCTTATGCCAATCACCATGATACTACTTTATACCAAATGGACATTAAAAGTACTTTTTTAAATGGAGAAATTGAGGGGGAAGTTTATGTTAAACAACCTGTCGGCTTTGTTAATCCAAAGAAACCTAATCATGTCTACAAACTTCATAAAGCTCTTTATGGTCTTAAACAAGCCCCTAGAGCTTGGTATAAATGCCTGACCAAGTTTCTCATCGAAAAAGGCTTTGAATTTAGGAAAATTGATTCCACACTTTTTACTAAAAGGGTTAATGGTGAACTATTTGTGTGCCAAGTTTATGTGGATGATATCATATTTGGTTCTACTAACCCCCATTTTAGTGAGAAGTTTGGAAGTCTAATGTCGGAGAAGTTTGAGATGTCTATGATGAGTGAACTCAAATTTTTCCTTGGATTGCAAATCAAGCAAACTAAGGAAGGTACCTTTGTTTCACAAACAAAGTATACCAAGGATCTTTTCAAGAAGTTCAACATGCAAGAAAGCAAAGGTATGAAAACACCCATGCCTACTAGTGGACATCTTGACTTGACTAAAGATGGCAAACCGGTTGACCAAAAGGTTTACCGTTCTATGATTGGTTCATTGTTATATCTATGTGCCTCCCGTCCCGATATTATGCTAAGTGTGTGCATGTGTGCACGATATCAAGCGGCTCCTAAAGAGTGTCATCTTAAGGCCATGAAAAGGATAGTGAGATACTTAATTCATACACCAAACTTTGGCATTTGGTATCCTAAGAGGTCCTCTTTTGATCTTGTTGGCTACTCCAATTCGGACTATGCCGGTGACAAGGTTGATAGAAAGTCCACTTCGGGTACTTGTCAATTTCTTGGTAGATTCCTTGTGTCTTGGTCCTCCAAGAAACAAAACTCGGTGTCCTTATCCACTGCCGAAGCGGAATACATTGCCGCCGGATCATGTTGTGCTCAATTACTTTGGATGACCCAAACTCTTAAAGATTATGGGATACATGTGAGACATGTTCCATTGCTACGTGACAATGAGAGTGCTATTAAGATTGTTGCAACATTCTCGAACTAAGCATATTGAAGTCCGTCATCATTTCATTCATGATCATGTTGCTAAAGGAGACATTAATCTTAAGCATGTTCGCATCGATAAGCAATTGGCGGATATATTCACCAAACCGCTTGATGAGAAAGTATTTTTCCATTTGAGAGGTGAATTGAATATCATTGATGCATCAAACTTGGAGTAGAAGCTCCATTTGAATACATGCAAGGCATGAGCCTTTGTGAATAATCCTTGATATTTCTCTTATAATGATGATCATTTGTCTTGGATGTATATTTGTACCCTTGCATGTTATCTAACCCAAGTAGGTACTTGGATGAGCCCAAATCTATGAAATTGCAAGTCACTCACATTTTGAGCAATTTCTACATCACCAAGTTCCTATCGTTTGGTTGTTGAATTCAATGAAGCATGAACTCACTCAACATATCCTTTCACTATTTCAATTGGAATCAAGTTTCATGATTGTCAATTTGGACACACAAGTGCTCTTCCTTGCAAAACTAACCCATGTAGGAAGATGAACTTCAATTCTAAAGGATGCTCCCAACTACATCAACCTCGAGCATCCAACACAAGTTCAACTACATGATCAAGGTCAACACCACAACCCAAGGTATGTCATTCCATCTTAGAGAAGCTTTACTCCAAGTCATGAGCTAAAGCAACTCAACAAGATGTGAATACATCAAAATGCTTAAACGAAAAATGGCAACCCCATTTTTAGCTTAAACGATGAGTATGCCTATGATCAAGTGATCTCACTTAACTCCTAAGTCAATATACTCTAACATAGGTGACTTAGTCGCCGACCTTTTCTAGATGAAGTTCTCTAGTGTCCTTTTGCTTAGTAGATTTTTCCACTTGTATGTTTTTCTTGTCATTGTATCTCCCTCTAAAAACTAAAAAAAAAACTTCCTCTAGAACTTTCTTTTTAATTTCTGTTCTTCATCTGTGTTTAATTCATTGCAAATCTTTCTGATAATTCCTTGCAAATCCTCATGAGATTTCATTTGCCAAGTGAGCTGAGTTGACAAAATCTATACTCTGCGTTGAACTCGGTCCCTCCAATCCAAGCCTATCGGCTCGACCGAAATAAAAGGTTTCCGGGCCTGCTGTATCTGGAAAACTGGCAGAAACAACCGTCGTATTGTTTTGACGACTGCGACTCGGTCACCGCGAATCGCAGGCTACGGGTATACTGTTTGGAAAGCACATGACTCAAGCTTTCCAAATTGTATTTACACGCCTTATTTGGAGCACGGATGAGGATTCTGCACGTATATCAATTTCGGGCCTGCTGGTAGCCAATCTGAGTCTGGTTCGGATTTTCCTTCCTTTTATGTTGTGCACCTGCCTCCCTCTCCTCCCTCGTGCACTTGCTGATATTAGACATCAGTAGGCGTTCTTCTTACTGCATTTCTTCATCTCCACGTGCAAAGCTTGTCTTCTCTTCAAATCTGATCATACAAACATGCAAAGACTTAGGCAATATAAAATTCTCATTAACACAAATGTCAGATTAAACTAAGAGTGAATTCGCCTGTTATTCTAGTGGTTTTGCACGTGCTCTTGTAATTGGTCCAATTCTGATTTCATTGGACTTGTCGTGTGCAGCAACATCATCAATGGAAAAGGATGGTAAAAGACTAGGGATGTCCTCATCGTACAGTGTCGGCCGGCCAACTTCGCGGTGCACAGTTAAATAAAAAATTTCTTGCATTAAGCGAGTCGAGCGGAAACTCTCACGTCAAGAGCTACAATGTCGGGCCTGCCCACTTCACCGTGCACAGTTAAATAGAAAGGGAAGGGAAAAGGGGTGGGCGAGGGCTCGATCCGTGGAGCTCTGCGAAGAAATGAGCGATGCTAGCCACCACGCCACGATACTCTTCGTGTTTACTGAAGGGGCCACAACACACTTGAATTGAGGAAAGTGGGTTTTCTCTATTTTTTTCTTTTATTTTTTTCTTCTTTAGTTTTTTATTTGTTTATTTAGTTTTTTTCATTTTCATTTTCCATTGGTTTTCACGGTTTTCTTCCGTTTTACCTTTTTGTTTTTTACAAGGTTTTCCTCATTTCTGTTTGGTTTTCTTTTTCTTCTCCATTTTCTGTTTGTTTTCTTTTTTCATTTCCATTTTTTCTTTTTCTTTTGTTTTTTCTTATGTTAGTTTTTGTTTTCGCTCTACATTTTTGTATATGTCAAAAACATTTTTTAATAAGTGATCAACATTTTTATATACACGTTCAACATTGTCCGAACGCTTATTCAGCATTTTAAAATACTTGTTCAACATTTTAATATGTATTCAACATTTCTTTAATACATGTTCAATATTTTTCAAATAGTCGTTTAACATTTTTTAATACTTCTTCAACATTTTTCAAATACTTGTTCAACATTTTTAATATTTATTCAACATTTTCAAATAATTGTTCAACATTTTCCAAATGCTCGTTAAACATTTTTTCATATTTATTCAACATTTTCAAATACTTGTTCGAATTTAAAATACTTATTCAACATTTTCAAATACTTGTTCAACATTTTTCAAATACTCGTTCAACAATTTTTAGTACTTATTCAACATTTTTCCAAATACTTGTTGATGTAGGGTGGAACCGTAGGAGCCAATCTTTCACGATTTGGAGGGGAATTCCCGAAGAACACGAAGAACACACGAGAGGGAAAATGGGAGGAAACACTCAAACCAACGAGAAACGGTCACACATGTGCTAGATCCATGAACACAAAGAGAGATACATGATTCAAATCCAACAAAGGGGGGATACAAAGGTAACTAGTTCATCTCCTAGAAGGAGGTCTTGTATCCACTAGGGGGATCCTCCCACAAGGGGGTCTTGAATCCACTTGGGGGATCTTGTCCTAGGAGGCCTTGGTCTCCATTGGAGTAGGTATCAAGTGGATGAGCAAAGCTCTATCTCCAAAACGAGCTATCACAGTGCTAACCCTAAAATGTGGGCGGAGTTGGAGAATATATAGTCTAAGGGGGCGAAGGGGTACATGGGCATTGGCCCTAGTCACTATGCGCAGACAGGCGTCAGACGTCCGGAGGTTACGGACGGCCGGAGGATCGAGAGGGTCCGGACGTCCGGAGGGCGTCGGATGTTCGGTGATTCGGCTCTGGTTAGGTATCGTCAGATGTCCGGAGGACGTCGGACATCCGGTGTCTCGGTCATCCGGAGGACTTCGGATTTCCGTCATTTTGGCTATGTGATGGTGGCACCGGATTTCCGGAGGGGCTCGGTCGTTCGGGCGCTGGGAGGTGTCAAACGTCCGGAGGCTTACGGTCGTCCGATCGCTGTAGCTTTCATCGTCTGGTCCTTCAGGCTGGTGGAGTCTCCAGACGTCGGACGTCCGTGGTGGTCCGGTCGTTCGTAAGCTGTAGTTTTCTGGTAGCTCTTCCTCTTGATCCTTGTACTTGGTGTCCTCGCCATCTTGTCCATTGGATGTAGTTGCTCCGTGGCTATCCTCTAAGTACCTGATCACACATAGGGTCTCCGCTTGAGGTAGTAGCCATGTCTCACATGAAGAATGTGTAAGTTCGGAGAGGAGCGAGTTCGCCTTATCTTCGATAGCCCTTACTCGAGCTCTAGTCATTGGTCCACGTGGTGTCGTGGGAGACGAAGGTAGGTCCATGGGGATGACCGTAGGATGCTCTGCATCCTCTCCCCCCTTGGGAAAGATCTAACCTCAGATCGAAAGCCTCATCACCATGGTAGGGAGATAGATCCTTGACGTTGAAGACGTCTCTCATGGTGTACTTGTCGTGCGGTAGCTCGATCTTGTATGCATTGTTGTTATAGCGTTCTAGCACCTTGAAGGGTCCGTCGGCTCGAGGTAGAAGCTTGTACTTGCATTCGTTGGGGAAGCGGTCCTTGCGAAGGTGTAGCCATACAAGATCTCCATTGTTGAATATCATGGGTTGCTTGTTGATGTTGAGCTTGTTTGCGAGGCGATAGACTTGACGCTCGATGGTGTGCCTTGTATCTTCGTGCACCTTCTTGAGATAGCTTGCACGTGCGCTAGCGTCCCTGTTGATGCGCTCTTGTAGAGGTAGCGGTAGAATGTCCAATGGGGACAACGGGTTGAAACCGTAGACGACCTTGAAGGGGGACTTGCCGGTAATCAAATGTCTTGTGCGATAGTAGGCGTACTCGGCGATGGGTAAGCACTCCTCTGAATCCTTGATGTTCCGCTTGATCAACACACGTAGGAGAGTAGATAGCGTCCGGTTCGTGACCTCCATTTGGCCATCGATTTGTGGATGGTATGCTGAAGAGAATAAGAGCTTGATTCCGAGATTGGTGCATAGGGTCTTCCAAAAGTAGCTTAGAAACTTGACGTCGTGGTTCAAGACAATCGTCTTTGGCACACCATGTATGTGCAAGATTTCCCTACAAAAGAGATTGGCAACATGTGAAGCATCATCTATCTTGTTCGATGGAATAAAACGTGCCATCTTAGAGAAACGGTCCACAACAACAAATACGAAATATTTGCCATTTCTACTTCTAGGCAAACCAAGCACAAAGTCCATACTAATATCTTCCCATGGGTGATATGGAATAGGAAGTGGCATATAGAGACTGTGGGATTGAGCTTTAGACTTAGCTTTGCCACATGTAGAGCATCGGTTGGTGTAGCGGGAGACATCACGAAACATCTTGGGCCAAAAGTAGTTCTTGGAGAGTGTAGCGAAGGTCTTGTGGCGTCCAAAGTGACCCATAAGTCCTCCTCCATGAGCCTCTTGCAAAAGTAACAAACGAAGAGAAGACACGGGTATACAAAGTTTATTAGCTCTCATTAGATAATCATCCTTGATATAATAGTGCTCCCAAGATGTATGCTTCAAGCATTTGGCATAAGGAATAGCAAAAGTAGGATCATGCGCATACAAGTATTTTATGTGCTCAAAGCCAATGACATTCAATTCAAGTTGAGTTACAAGCATGCATTTGCGGGAAAGAGCGTCCGCCACAACATTTTCCTTACCTTTGATGTATTTGATAACATAAGGAAATGACTAAATAAATTCACTCCATTTGGCATGTCGCTTATTCAATTTCGTTTGACCCTTAAGGTATTTAAGTGTTTCATGATCCATATGGATGACAAATTCATGAGGGCGAAGGTAATATTCCCACACATGCAAGACTCTCACTAAAGCATATAACTCTGTCATAGATGGGATAATTGAGTTGCGCGCCGGAAAGTTTCTCACTGAAGTAAGCTGTGGGGCGCTTCTCTTGCATCAACACACCTCCTATGCCATTACCACTATTATCGCAATGAACTTCAAAAGTTTTATCAAAGTTGGGTAATGCAAGCAATGGAGCAGGCGTAAGAAAATTCTTAAGCTCATGAAATGCGGTATCCTGGGATGGTCCCCAAACAAAGGGTGTATTCTTCTTACTCAAGGCATGCAAAGGTGATGTAATAGTGCTAAAATCCTTAACGAATCTACGATAGAAACCGGCTAAGCCAAGGAAACTTCGCACTTGTTGCAAGTTGGTTGGTTGTTGCCAAGTTTTAATAGCATCAATTTAGCTTCATCTACATGAACACCCTTAGATTACACAACAAAGCCCAAGAAAACAAGCTTGTCAAAACCAAAAGTGCATTTCTCCATATTAGCATAAAGGCGCTCATTTCTAAGAGTTTGCAAAACGGTTCTAAGATGGGTGACATGATCTTCTAAAGACTCGCTAAACACAAGTACATCATCAAAGTAGACCACAACAAATACGCCGATGTAGGGGCGAAGAACATAATGCATCACACGCATAAAAGTACTGGGTGCTTCGGATAAGCCCATAGTCATGACCAACCATTCGTACAAGCCAAACTTGGTTTTGAAAGTGGTTTTCCACTCATCACCTTCTTGAATGCGGATTTGGTAGCAGCCACTTTTAAGATCAATTTTTGAGAAAATGGTGGCTCCGCTAAGCTCATCTAGCATATCATCAAAGCGCGGAATGGGTTAGCGATAATGAACGGTGATGGCATTAATGGGATGACAATCGGAACACAAGCGAAAAGTACCATCTTTCTTAGGCACAAGAATAACCGGAATGGCATAAGGACTTAAGCTTTCACGTACATGCCCATTGTCAATGAGGTGTTGTACTTGCCTTTGGATTTCTTTGGTTTCTTCGGGGTTGACGCGATAGGGTGCCTTGTTTGGTAACAGTGCGTCGGGGATGAGGTCGATTCGGTGTTCAATGCCGCATAGTGTAGGTAGTCCCGGAGGTAGCTCATCGGGGAAAATGTCCTTGAATTCCCGAAATAGATTAGACAACACTAAAGGTAGATGGTGAGAGGTGTTAGTCCTTGCCGCTTCATCTTTGCACAATAGGACATAGTGGGTGACACTAGATGGGTTCTCACACACTTCTCTCATTTCCCTTTTGGTGGCTAAGAGAACTAAGTTTTTCTTGTCGCTCATCGTGGAGGCACTCATTTTGGGCTTGTGGCTGTCACTCTCTTTGTGGTGGGTCACTCTCTCACTATTCTCTCCATGATGGGTGGTTGCTTGCTTGTCGGTGATCACTTGACTTGGTGTCATAGGTCGTAGCACGTACTCCTTTCCCTTCATCTTGAAGCTATAATGGCTGGTTCTCCCATTGTGGATGACACCATGGTCGAATTGCCAAGGTCGTCCAAGTAGGAGATGGCAAACGGACATGGGAACCACATCACACTCCAAGGTGTCTTCGTATGCACCAATCTTGAAGGAGACTTGAACGGTGTGCTCCACTTGGATGGTGCCGGAGTTGCTAAGCCATTGGACCTTGTACGGACGAGGATGCTTCATCTTGACCAACTGTAGCTTGGAACATATCTCTTTGCTTGCCAAGTTGTGGCAACTTCCTCCGTCGTTGATGACCTTCACAGAACGTCCGTTGATGCCCGCTTTGGCGGAAGATATGGCAACATTGGTCTTCGTCTTGTTGGTGTTGAAGTCTCAAGACCTTGGAGACAACGATAGTGGGGCTCGAATCATTGTCACAAAAAGACTTGGTCATCTTCATCTTCATTCACACGCCGGTGCATGGCCACATGCTCAAGCACTTCCATTTCTTCCTCACTCATTGAGTCATAGGTGCCGTCGTCGTTGGCGATCATGGTGCCCCGAGTGGGGCACTCAAACATCTTGTGGCCTCGGCCTTGACATGTGAAGCATTTGATGGAACTTGTCTTGACGGTCTCATCCGGTGGAGTTGTTGATGATGAAGCTCTCGGCTTGAAGTTGCTCGTAGTAGGAGGACGACTCGAAGGTGTCGAAGTTTTCTTGTAACTTGAATTGTCGCCGTTGCTTGTAGAAGGTTTGGTTGAGGTAGAAGGCTTTGTAGTCATTGAAGCTTGAGTGTATGAACCATATGTCTTGGAAGAGTACTTGGCATACTTGTAGTCATCTTGCACTTGTCGTTCCGCCTTGGTATCTTGGTGCACTAGCTCGAGGAGGTTGGAGTAAGGTTGGAAGTCGGCTATCTTCTTGATAGGATAGTTGAGGCAATTCAAGAAACGTGCCATTGTTTGCTCCTCATCTTCATTGACATTTGCTCGAATCATGGCAATCTCCATTTCCTTGTAATACTCTTCAACGGACTTGGTGCCTTGCTTGAGAAGTTGCAATTTCTTGAAGAGGTTGTGGCTATAGTACGTGGGTACAAAGCGCGCTCGCATGACATCCTTCATTTGATTCCATGTTGTTATGGGTGGGTCACCTCTTGCTTGTCGACACTCAATGACTTGCTCCCACCAAATGAGGACATAGTCTTGGAACTCTAGTGATGCCATGGCAATCTTCTTTTCCTCTTCATAGTTGTGTAAGCGAAAGATTTTGTCGAACTTCAATGCCCATGAAAGGTAGTCTTCGGGATCGTTGCTTCCGGAGAACTTAGGCATGCTGAACTTGAGCTTGCCGTAGCGTTGCTCTTCATTGTGTTGAGGGCGATGATGGTGACGCTCTTGCCGTGGTGGAGGGTCTTGAAGCACTTGCTCCTCATGCTCAACTTGATTAGCTTGCCGTTGAGGTTGTGGAATTCTTGCATGGTTCCTCAATTCTTGGCGTTCCTCAAGGCATGCGGCTTCTTCTTGTCGCTCTCGGCGAAGGGCCTCTTCTTGTAGACGTACTTGGCGGTTGCGCTCATTGACGGTTTTTGTTGATTCGCGTAGAGCACGTTGGGCTTCAAGGGCTTGTTCCTCGTGACGGCATTGCTCTTGTCGAAGGGCATCGCCATCTTGTTGTTCTTGTTGATCTTGGCGTATTGGAGCATGCTCTTGGACCGGAGGTTCATTAGCTTGTCGCCGTAGGCGTTCACGTTCACGGAGACGGCCTTGTAAACCATTGCCATGAAATGGGTTTTGTTGAGCTTGATCATCTTCATGGTCTTGGCGACGATGCGGACGAGCTCGTGGAGTATTTGCATCTGAAGAGGTGTACGAGGAATGTCGGCTCGAATGGCGCCGTCTTGAATATGACAAAGATGTAGAAGAATGGTTGACCAACAAGGCATGAATCTCCTCCATCCTTGCATCATTCTCCACCTTTTGAGTAGATAGCCTTTCATCAATCTCCTCCATTTGTGTGGAAAGCTTGTGTTCGAGGTAGTCTCTTGTACGTAGCTCGGATTATCGCAAGTCGGTGGCGAGTAGGTCTATGCGATCATTCAATGCTTCATTCTCTTGATGCAAAGCTCTTTGCGCGCCGAAGAGGTGGTTCTTGGTGACGTATTTGTTTGGGTCCTCATCTTGCTCGATGAAGAGAGGGTTGGTAGAAGTAGTTGGCCTATCCATCATCTCAAGCAAATATGTGAGTGGAAGAAAGGAAAGAACTGGACCAAATGTACCTTATCCGATGTTGAAAATGGATCAATGATCACTCAATAATGTAACTTGGAAATAGCACAATTGGTACCGGATCTTGTCGATGCTCACACCTACACAAATAAAGCTTTTGGAGTAGGTTGGTGAGGATGGTGGCACAATATTTATGAGAATGTTAGCAAGATTCAATAATGTTGAAAAAGATTCACAAATTCGCAAGTGCAACAAGTAGACCAATGGCAATATGTGGCACACGGAAACACACACACGGATAGATAAATGGGGTCGTGCAACCAAGGAATGAGCTCAAAATGTGGAATCCACGAAAAATGCTCTTGTTGCACAACTCTAGAGAGACGCTGGCACGATTGCTCAATAGGAGGATATGCTACTTGTGCACGATCTACAAAGAAAAAATGCAACGACTTCTATCCCAAGTATGCTATATATGTACGGTGTTCCGGTGATATGATCCAAGATGATCGCGTATGACAATCTTAAGTGCAATGTGGTATGATGCTATGGTTCTTGCTTACAAGCTTGTTTGCTTATCTTTTCTTTTTCTTAAAAGCTATTTGGCTCTTTCTCTCTTGATCTTTTTCTTTGGCCACTTATGCAAAACTTCAAGAACCAATATAGCACTTGTGTATGCGGGAACAAAGTATTGCACTAGTGATGATAAGATGATACCAAGATACGAATACCAAGATGATATTGTATATGCAATAGAAGCTATGATCACTAAGGTGCACAAGTAACATTGCCGGCAATACTCAATGGCTAGTCTCGACAAGAAAGTGACGCAAAAGGGGCTATGGGCTAATAATGCAATGTCATGGGAGAATGTACGAGAGTGTCATCGAGGTTACCGCCCTTGCTTACGGTTGATGGAGTCAAAATGGTGAAGTGGTCGTTGTTGATGTCAAGTCCTTGACTAAGATGGGCGTCGGTCGTGTTGATGTTGAACCGTTCCTAGTTAGCCGAAACACCCTAGGAAACGGAGAACCGTGACTCAAATTCTCAAAACAAAAAGGTGTCAAAATCGGATGTAGCGGATAAGCTATGGTGGTGGTTGCGAAAAGCAGTGGTGGTATGGCTATGAGGGAATGCAATGAGGGGTTATTGGAGTTGAGGTGCGGAAATGGATGGTGGCTGGAAATTTTTGGGTGAAAAAAATTCAGTTTCGTCAGGATAGGTCGGACGACCGAAGGTGGTCGGACATTCGGGGGTCGGACGTCATGAGCCTGGGCGATTTCGGGCTGCGGGATAAACTTTAGGGTTCGTGGGGAAGAAGAAAAATTTGGTCAAAATTGGACAATTTTTGTGGATGGAAGTGATGGGAAAGATGGGGGAAAGCTAGATCTACCTGAAACACATCAAATCCATGGATCAAATTCAACAAAACTTCATCAAACAAACAAATCACAATTTTTTTTGGTATGGCTATTTTTGTGGGGATTTTCGAAATTGGACAAAAACACACAAAATTAGGCTAGAAAACGGGGGTAGGGACTCCAAATGCGTGATCAACCTTGGCTCATGATACCAAGATGATGTAGGGTGGAACCCTAGGGGCTGATCTTTCATGATTTGGAAGGGAATTCCTAAAGAACATGAAGAACACACGAGAGGAAACACTCAAATCAATGAGAAATGGTCACATGTGTGCTAGATCCATGAACACAAAGAGAGATACATGATTCAAATCCAACAAAGGGGGGGATACAAAGGTAACTACTTCATCTCCTAGAAGGAGGTCTTGATTGCACTAGGGGGATCTTCCCACAAGGGGGTCTTGAATTCACTTGGGGGATCTTCTCCTAGGAGGCCTTGGTCTCCAATGGAGTAGGTATCAAGTGGATGAGCAAAGCTCTATCTCCAAAACGAGCTATCACAATGCTAGCCCTAAAATGTGGGCAGAGTTGGAGTATATATAGTCTAAGGGGACGAAGGGGTACATGGGCCTCGGCCCTAGTCACTATGCGCAGACAGGCGTCGGATGTCCGGAGGGTTATGGAAGTCCGGAGGCTTGCGAGGGTCCGGACGTCCGGAGGGCATTGGATGTCTGATGATTTGGCTCTGGTCAGGTATCGTCGGATGTCCGGAGGACGTCGGACGTCCGGTGTCTCGGTCGTCCAAAGGACTTCGGATTTCTGTCATTTTGGCTCTGTGATGGTGGCACCGGATTTCCGGAGGGGCTCGGTCGTCTGGGCGCTGGGAGGTGTCGGACATCGGGCTTATGTTCGCCCGACCACTGTAGCTTTCGTTGTCTGGCCCTTCAGGCTGGTGCAGTCTCTAGGCGTCGGACGCCCGTGGTGGTCCGGTCATCCGTAAGTTGTAGTTTTCTGGTAGCTGTTCCTCTTGATCCTTGTACTTGGTGTCCTCGCCATCTTATCCATTGGATGTAGTTGCTCTGTGGCTATTCTCTCAGTACCTAATCACACATAGGGTCTCCGCTTGAGGTAGTAGCCATATCTCACATGAAGAATGTGTAAGTTCGCAGAGGAGCGACTTCACCTTATCTTCGATAGCCCTTGCTCGAGCTCTAGTCATTGGTCCATGTGGTGTTGTGGGTGACAAAGGTAGGTCCATGGGGATGACCGTAGGATGCTCCGCATCACTTGTTCTACATTTTTAATACTTATTCAAAATTTTGAAATACTTGTTCTACATTTTTCAAATTTTTGTTCAACATTTTTAAATACTTATTCAACATTTTCAAATACTTGTTCAACATTTTTTTAAATGTGTTTTTGAAGAGTTTTTTTTGGATATATATATATATATGTAGAATATTTTAAAACATAAATAAAAGTACAAAGATAAAGAAAAAACGAGAACATAAAACAAACAAAAATAGGCCTTGGCCTCCCACGCGGCTGGGCCGGCCCATCTGGGCTCCCCCCGACGCGAGCCGTCCCCATGTGCTCGCTTAAAGCGAGAAGGGGTGCCCCATTATGCCATTGCGTTGCAACGGGAGAGATGACTAACGTGTTCACTGAAATACCTATCAGCAAAGTCCAATAACATTTGAATTATGGCCGACCATGGCAGAGAGGCACACCTAAGGTTCAGCAGAAATTATGCGTGCCCCTCCCATGTCTCTCGGTATTAATTTATTTTTATTATTGCATTGCATGCATGCCACACCCTTGTTGTTAATACCAATTCCTTCTTCTTCATATTTTTTTTTAATCTCCGGTTCTTTTTTATGCCTACCGATCACGTCCTTTATTCTCTCCTTTCTTTATTACTCCCATATGCCCATTGAAATAAATCATTCATACTCCCTCTGATCCATATAGGCCCTTGTAACATATTTCATATATATAAAGATTATATAAAAGTTATAATGTGTGTTAGCATTTCCCAAAATACACCATAGCAGTTAATTAATTAATTAATTTTATGCCTTGAACATAATTTTAAAGTGGTTAACTAAAACAAATAATAGCACGGTTGGACACTACACATTTTTCTGATCAAATTACATATAAAAATTATTTTAAACAGAATTACGTTTGCAAAGTTATAGCATAATCATGTTTAACATATTCTCTGTAAATAATAAAAGCCAGAGACCTAATGGGCTGAAAACAGAGAGAACTGGACCTACTGTAGCTGAACATGGAATGCTATCCGGTGCCTAGGCGCGCGAGATATCGGATACTGCAGTTGGGCCGAAGCCCAAAAATGAAAGGGCACTTAATGTTGGACTGCAGGTTACTTAAAGAAAAAATTAGTGGCTTTTTTCTAAAACTTATGACATCGGGCAGAAACGCTCCGTACTTTATTAGTAGAGGGCATCTCCAACGGCAACCCGTAAATTTCCTCCCGCATCCGTCCCCGAACATGGATGCAGGAGGCCGCCATCCAATGCTGCCTGCATACTTTTCAAACACTTTTTCAACAAACTGGATAAAATTTGTGCAAACATAGCGGATTTCATAGAAGCTGGACGACATTCGTGCAAACAGGGTGAATTTTCATTAGATTTCGAACATTTGGAACAAAAAAATGACTCAATACTCGACCTATCCTATGGCGACGATGCCCTGCGTCCAAGCCCTTGTTGTCCTCCATTACTGTCTCCATGAGCACCGGTGACAAGATCGATGAAGTGAAGCTGCGGTCTCGGGCAAGGAGGAGTAGAACACGGGAGACGGACCGACCCACATGGGACACAAGGCCCTGTCGCCTTCCATGCCCTACTCATCCTCGGAGGAATCCATCTTCGGCACCCTCTTGTGTACACGATGGTTGACTATTCTTGACTATGATGAGGCCCAAAGAACTGTTAGTAGATCGTCGATAGCCAGAGCCGAGCGATTGTCAGAACTTTGTGCAAAGCCTAATCATGTCACCAATGAACTGAACCGAAGCAACACTCGAGGGAAGCATGGCAAGAACATCAAACCCTAACATCCACATGTAATGTAGAATGCAACCTGCACCTACTCATATAACTGCTCATGATGCCACTATTGGGAAACATTGTAGAAAATAATAAATTTTGCACCTACGAATACCCAAGATCTATATGAAGATGCATAATGGGTTGGGATCATGATCGTTATCTTCACCAAGTTGCAGCAAAAGAATAATGTGTCAGTGTAAATTGTACTTGGAGTCCCTCGAACCATTGATGAACGATCCCTCATACCGCCCACGAACAGTCCCTCGAACCGAAGACCGAAAGCATGACCTGTCTACTTGCTTGCAAGCATGCAGCCTACACGATCGGCAACGCTTCGCCGTCTAGAGCTAATCGTCGCCGAAGAATTAGAGGGAGGAGATTAGAACCACATTGGGATTCTAATTATGATGATTAGAGGAACTAGACCAAGCTCTAATTAGTAACTAGGACTAGCTTGAACTAGGGCTAGATGAACTAGAGGAGGCTCCAAAACTTGTCTATCCAAAGGGTGGGAATTCTCTAGTATATATAGGTGAAAGGAAAGAGGAGGGGCACCACAAGTGGAGGGAAAGTCCCTCCCCTTTGGCGGGCCAAGGGAGGAGGAGTTGGACTCCTCCCCCACTCAAATTCACCACTTGGGCCTTGGTGGCCCAAGTTGTTTTCCACCTCTAGGACTTTTAAGGCCCGCTGATATTTTATTATTTATAAAATCCCTTTAAAAATTACTAGGGCCTTTTATATATAATTCAAAAACCCAAGAAACATTTCCCAACTATATATTAATTATCGGTAATATGCGGTATTGGCCGATACTCTCTGAAACCCTTTCGGTGACCCCAAAACGCTTTTGGATCCTCTCAAAACTATCTCGAATATTTATGAAACAATTTCACAAATATATTATCGTCACTCCCGTCCTACGAACGCTCAATAGATCATGACTGCCTTAAGCTTGTGACCCCATAGGTTTGATAGCTCATAGACATGAACGAAACCCCTGCGTTCAATGACAGTCAGCGGAACCGTGGACATCCATATCGATCCCTATGAGCACACGAATGATATTCGAGTGAACCTTTAGTTATCATGTGGTGTTCCCTTTGCTTCATGATACTTCACAAAACCCGGGATGTATCTGTATCCTCCTGAGTCATCACATGCCCACTATACCGTTATCCTCGTTATCGGTTTTGTTCTTCTTTCTCGTTGTTGTGTTCCGCATCCCCATGACGTAGTCACCTTTGTCTGGCCATACGATGATGGATGCCGTCACACCGAGACGACCCTAAGAATATCTCTACATCGTCGGAGGAGAAATCCCACTCTCGAGCTATCTAGTCCCTTGTCAAACTTTTCGATGAACCTCTAAGTTGTTGTTATGATCACTGTGTTACAGGTGACGTTTGAGAAACCCCAAAGTTCACCGTACGATAAGAAGTGACTACGATACTCTCATGGTCTAAGGAGAAAAATCACATGTTAACACTCCATGTTATTACAATTGATTACACATGGTATTATCTCAATTCATAACAAACAAGTTTGGGTCAATTCAGTATGATCGTTCTTCCAACGTCATGATCTCAATGTTGTTTTAGGACTATCGTTACACTTAATGATATCCAAAGATCCGGAAAACATGATAAAAAACAACACTTGAGCTAGTCTTAGAGGTGAGACTAGAAACCTTTATTTTCTCCGTTTATCATTTCACACATGCATACGAGTTTTCCACTGAATCACATATTCCAGGATCATAGCAGTTATAGCATGAAATATAAACACTTAATTATGAATATGGAAATACAATAATACAATATTATTTGCCTCCAGGGCATATTTCCAAGAGCCTCCCACTTGCACTTGAGTCAATAATCTAGTTACCACTTTTAACTTTTACACCAATGGAAATCCGGTGTTAGTCCATGCTTTGCTTCTGGTATAGACTTCGTCCTATCAAATTTGACAATCTTCAGATCCGTGTGTATCATTTGCATTTCAATGCATCTTTCATGCGTCACATAAATTCATAATTTTGTGTGAAACTGGCTTTGTATGTATTGAATCGCTGGCAGGACTTATGATTCCTTAAACCGAGCTATGGATCCACTATTAACAATAGTGTTATTTTTGCACAATCATCTAGAAATCATATCAAGCTCGTAAATGAACTTTTGATTTATCACCCTCTATTTTTACTTTAAAGTGACAATATACTCAACCTTCTATTGTAGAATTCACCATAGTAATCTTTTGGACCAATTCCAACTTATTGTGCCACCATAGTTTTAAATTGAAAATCGCTTAGAGCATCAATGAAGTTTTTATCGAAGTACTACTTACAATGAGCATGTATTGATGTAACTCCTTACAACAATCTCTTCATCTTCTCTGTATGCGAGACACCTGTCATTAGTATTTAACAACATTTTACTATTGTCCTATGATCAACAATTTGATCATTCTGGTAACTTTACTCCCAACTTACTTGGAGTACTGGGTATATCTAGTTATTTACATACCATGGAATATAATTAATACAAGTGTGATTGAAACCATGTATTTCTCTCATCAGTATTTCAAAATACTGACTCTTGCTTAAAACTCTTTCCATGTGACTTTGTCGAGAAACTCTTTTTGGCATTTTTTTACTAAACTACTTAGACACTACTATCTCTATGGAGCATTATGCCTAATACCAGGACTATAAATTTCCTAATTACTTTACTAAAAAATTAGCTTCAATAAAATCTTAATCCGTGTTAAGAAATTTCCAATCAACAATATGTCTTGCACATAAAGTGTTTTGAAATATTATTATGCTCCCACTTACTTTCTTGTAAATACAAGCATATTCGCTTTCCACGACGAAATCAAATTATTTGACCATTTCATCAGGACGAAGATTCCAACTCCACTATGCTTGCTTCAGGTTTGCACACTTACTAGCATCCACTGGATCGACAAAATTACCTTGTACCATATCAAATATACAACCTTGGTTCTATTTCTATCTCATGGTAATCATTTTGACATCCATCTGTTATATCTCATAATTGAAATATTTAGTAATTACTAGTTTAACCTGAACTGAATTTAAGTATTATTATGATGAGACAATCTCGCCATAATTAACTCCTTGATCTTGTCATAAATTATTTGCAAAAACTCAAGGATTATAAAACATTTTAATCTTTGTCAATCTATTGATCAATCACTACACTTTAGACTTTAAGTATTTCAAAGGGTCTATGAAGTTCTAAACTTGAATTATGTGTATGGATACTATCTCGGATTATTTTGGCGTATAGCCAATTTCAGAGTCAGGGTTCATCAACGTTTCTCTGTGTATTATAGGTTCTTTGTTTATTTCAAGAATATTTCGTCTGCATACCATGAAGGTCAGCACAAATTTTCTCAACCTATATGGTTTTGTTGCAAGTTTAACTGAAGTCTCTATATCTCATGTAGAGTCTTTCGTATTAGTCATGGTAGGAAATTCTAGAATCACTTCTAGCATTTATTTTCTTTGACCTAATCACGAAGATTCCGCAATCTTGTCGAGTTGCACTGTACTCTCACTCACTCTTTTGTAGAAAACATTTTCTTCAAAAACTTTGCACTTTCTAGCAAAACACTTTGCCTTGGCGTAGTGATAGAGGAATACCCAACCATTTGGGATAACCTACAAAAACCCACTTATTACAATAAAATGTCGCTCTTTTAGTGTAAAAGACATTGTCTCTAAAACATCACATTAAAAAGTATATTGGAAAAATAATTAATGTCATCTTTGATTGCACCATGTCATACATAGCTTGATTACATATATTCAAAACACTCTACTCTTAGTAGTGTTTCTAGGAGGTGCAAGCTATAAAATATTTTCACAGCTCATCAAACATTCACTAAATTTGTAACTCAAATATTCTTTTGTACAATCCAATTGTAGAAACATAATTTTCTTGTTACAATAATTTCTACTTCATTCTAAAAATCTTTTGAAACATTTCAAAAGATCTAGATTTATGTCTCAATTAGTAAATATAAATATCTACATGAGTCATCCTTGAAGATAGATAAATCCATTGCTTGGAACAACACTTACTGGACTATATACATCAATATGCATATTTACAATTATTTTTTGCTCGTTCTTTATGGCCTGTGAAAGGTATTTTAGTTTACTTCACTATTTGGACGAAAGTTGTAAGTGTCAGATGATTCATAAGCATATGACTCCAAAATCCATCATTATGGAATTTCTCCATGCGGATTTCTCCAATGTGACTAAATGCAGTGCCACATATATGTGGTATTCTTTTAGTCTTGCCACATTTAGCATCAGTGTTATGGATGGTCAATTCTATCATCAATATTCATAACTTACATCCTATTCACAATAGGAGTATGGCCCTTTTGTTCATTACATCAAACAACTATTCTTCTCTTATGAACAACCTCCTTGCAACTTCTATGGAACGGGCTAGAGTGTACAAAACTCCAAAATTAATTATGATAATAAATTCCGAGGTAATATGTTGATGAAAAAGTATGATAAGTTTTACAAAATTTTAAACACATATTATAACCTCATTAATTTTTTGGTCATTAGGTCGTAGTAATTCTTGCATCGATTCGCAACAATATGCAATCGAGTCGGTATCCTTGTGATCAACTTTTAACCACAATTCCCAAAGAATTTAGTGTTTAACAATTTAATCACAATTCTCAAGAATCACCGTTTACTTGACCGACTTTCTCTACATCTTATAACTTGTATGACATTCATACCTGAGTTGGACACTCTGATAGAGGCAAAGGTGCCTCGATGTTTCGACGAGATATCAATCATTTTCTGTGGGAGTCGACTTTGATGATCCGACTACGAACGTGCGAGATGTCGCGCCTTAGCAATCGCTAAACCAACTTCCAAGGTTTATTGACCACACTGGAGCACGATCAACCTGACCACGAGGGTCTATTTCCTGCGAGCAAATGAAGAACAAGGAAGAAACTAAGATTGCAATTCTGGATATTGCGAATATAAGAGGAAAGCTTTATTAATGAAAAGTGGGGTTCTGTGACGTCTTCATTTTTGTGACGTCTTGGTCTGGTCGTTGAACACAAACAAAGTAAGCGAAGTTGCAACTGCGGCGAACTTTTAATCTAAACAGAACCCAAAGTCTAAATGACACCCTAAGGGCTGTATATATGGAGGAAGAGGGGGAATTTCGTGACCCCTTGGAGGAGGGGTCCGAAACCAACCCTAACTCTGTTTCCCCACAAATACGGACTCTAAAAACATCCTATACTGAAGTATTTCGAAATTACATGGGCCTGACCCAATAATAGGGTGACGCAACACCTATAATAGCCTCTGGATGAAATTTAGGAAGTGTCTTCTTGTATATTTTGTCCAAGCCTTCATGCACTCATTATGGTGGCTTCAATGTCCTGAAATCATCACTTGAAACTCCATTCTTGTTCCCCTTGCGCATGCCATCATCTCCATGCTTGAACTTGATCCAATGTTCATCCTTCTTGTCCAAGCTAGGCCCTTCATTTGTAAGAAAAACAAATATACCCAATTTAGGCATCATCATATTCTCATGAACATTAGAATTGTTACCCAGAAACAGAAGTACCTGGTAATTTAATTGGCATGCACGAGCTCTAGTAATTGGTCCAGTATGTATAGCAGGAAATTTATTGTCATTTATTTTCTCTAACACCTTAAAAGGACCATCAACACATGACATTAGCTTTGACTTGCGCAAATCATGAAACCTATCCTTACGCAAATGCAACCAAACAAGATCTCCAAGTGCAAAGACAACATGTTTTCTACCCTTATCTCTAGCAAGTTTATATTTAGCATTCATGCGCTCAATATTTTCCTTAGTTAAGTCATGCATTTTTAAGATCAATTCAGCATGTTTTTAGCATCAAAATTAACCTTCTCCGAAGATGGAAGAGGCAACAAATCAATGGGTGCACGAGGTAGGAAACCATCCACATCTCAAAAGGGCACATCTTAGTAGTAGAATACAGCGAATGATTATAAGAAAGTTCAATATGAGGCAAGCATTCTTCCCACATTTTAAGTTTATTCTTCAAAACAGCCCTAAGCATAGTAGACAATGTTCTATTGACTGCTTCAGTTTATCCATCAGTTTGGTGTGACATGTAGTACTAAAAAGTAGTTTAGTCCCCAACTTAGCCCATAAATATCTCCAAAAGTGGCTAAGAAATTTAGTATCATGATCGGAAACAATATTATTTGTCACACCATGCAAGTGAATAATTTCACGAAAGAACAAATCAGCAATATTAGCAGCATCATCACTTTTATGACATGGTATAAAATTTGCCATTTTTGAGAATCTATCCACGACAACAAATATGCTATCCCTCCCCTTCTTTGTTCGAGGTAAACCCAAAACAAAGTCCATAGATATATCCTCCCATGGAACACTAGGTACAAGCAAAGGCATATATAAACCATGAGGATTGAGTCATGACTTAGCTTTTCGACATGTAGTGCAGCGAGCAACAAAACACTCAACATCCCGTCTCATCTTTGGCCAAAAGAAATGTGTCGCAAGTACGTCTTCCGTCTTCTTCACGCCAAAGTGTCCCATTAATCCTCCTCCATGCACCTCCTGCAACAACAAAAGATGAACGAGGCTAGCTGGAATGCATAGCTTGTTAGCACGGAACACAAATCCATCATTAAGGACGAACTTGTCCCATGTTCTTCCTTCTTTACAATTCTGCATTACATCTTTAAAATCAGCATCATGCACATATTGATCTTTGATGGTCTCCAAACCAAATATTTTAAAGTCAAGTTGTGAAAGCATAGTGTAACGACGAGACAATGCATCGGCAATAACATTTTCTTTGCCCTTCTTGTGTTTGATGACATAAGGGGAAGTCTCAATGAATTCAACCCATTTAGCATATCTATGATTCAGTTTTGCTTGACTTTTTGTGTGCTTCATAGATTCATGATCAGAATGTATAAAAAATTCTTTGGGCCATAAATAATGTTGCCTGATTTCCAAAGTCTGAACAAGAGCATATAATTCCTTATCGTAAGTAGAATAATTCAGACTAGGCCCATTCAATTTTTCAGAAAAGTATGCAACAGTTTTACCATCTTGTAATAACACACCTCCTAATCCAATTCCACTAGCATCACATTCATGCTCAAAAGTCTTATTAAAATCAGGAAGTTGGAGTAATGGAGCATGTGTTAACTTATGTTTCAATACCGTAAAGGCTTCTTCCTGTGTGGTACCCAAAAAAAAAGGCACATTCTTCTTTGTATGCTCATTGAGAGGTGAAGCAATGGTGCTGAAATCCCTCATAAAATGCCTATAGAAACTAGTGAGGCCAAGAAAACTCACTTGTGTAACCATTTTGGGCTGCGGCCAACTCTCAATAGCTTCAATCTTGGCTTTATCAACTTCAATTCCTTGTGGAGTAACAACATAGGCAAGAAAGGATACTCGGTCGGTGCAAAAGGTGCACTTTCCAAGGTTACCAAACAAACGTGCATCACGTAGAGCAGCAAAAACAACACGTAAATGTTCCAAATGTTCCTCCAAAGATATGCTATAAATCAGTATATCATCAAAGTAAACTATCATAAATCGTCCAATGAAAGCACGTAAAACTTTGATCATTAATCCCATGAAAGTACTAGGTGCATTAGTTAACCCAAAAGGCATGATTAACCACTCATATAATCCAAACTTAGTTTTATATGCTGTTTTCAATTCCTCTCCCAAATTCATAAGAATTTGATGATATCCACTACGCAAACCAACTTTGGAGAAAATTGTAGAACCACTTAATTCATCAAGCATATCATCTGGCCTAGGAATAGGATGATGATAATGAATAGTAATATTATTAATGCCTCTACAATCAACACACATACGCGATGTACCATCCTTTTTCGGCATGAGTATAATAGGAACAACACAAGGACTAAGAGATTCACGTATATAACCTTTGTCGAGCAGCTCCTGTACTTGACGCATTGTAGGAACGAAGTATGTCTACCAGAGGGGGGGGGGGGGGGGGTGAATGGGAGTTTTAAATTTTCTTCGGAAAACTTAAATCTCTCAGAACCCAGTAGCGGAATAAACTATAAACAGACTAAGAAGAACTACAACAGATAATCGAAGGGAAACTAAGGCATGCAACAAAGTAAAGTACATGAATAGAATGCATCAAAGGTAAACTTGAGAAACAGAGGTGACCGAAGATGCTCGATGGAGACAAGGTATTTGTTCGACCAGTTCGTCCTTTGCACAAGGACTACGTCCGGTTGGAGGGGCTGTGACTTAACACGGAAGATAAACTCTCTTCACCCTATTCTCCTCGACAATTGATTCGTCAACTGATGCCGATCACTCCTGGTAGATACTTGAAGGCGATCTCCAAACCTTTACAGACTTCTTCTTCGAGAACCACAATCACTCTTGGTTATTGAAGAAATTGACACCTAACCTTCTAGAGAGTTTGCAGCTCTCAAGAGTAATAGGCGGAGCATACTAAACTTAGATTCCAGTGATGCTGAACCACTATGTAATTCTTCGGCTCTAGGGTTTTTCTCTTGGTGGATTTTAAAATCAAATCACTCAGAGAGGGGGTTGCTCAACAATCTTCTCAGAATCAAATGGAGCAGCCACCGGACAAAGCCGATGCGGGGTGGCTATTTATAGCCGCAGTCTTCACAGATGGGAAATGACCATTTTGGACACGGGGTCCAGCCAATGGCCAACCGACACGTTCACAACGGTCGGATTTTGGAGCAACGGTAACATTACTTGAGAAACAAGTAATGCTAACTCCTCGGTCCGAGGCAAATCTCTCGCAGCGAAGAAGATCACAGTCTCTTGCTGGCAAGTATTTGCTCGGAACACAGAGAGATTTCACTCACAACTTTCATAGGTTTGGGTTTAGCATCAGAGAATCAAAGCTTCGAAACGCTATACCCCTCTTAATAGTACGGTTGTCCTATGACTCAACGAAAGAAGAAGAACAACGAAATAAATGCTACATCTTCACTTCGTCTTCATTCTTCCTCGAGCACAGTCATTTGCTTCGAACAATCACCGAACCAATTGCTTAGACTTCAACAATTTTTAGGGGTCACTCTTGTTAGCTTTATCTTCGGTGATAACCTTTGCTGCTATGCAGGGAGATTATCTTCGTCGTTTTCGTCAAACTCCTCGATTACTCCAGGGACCTGTTACTCTGTGTGCACTAGCAAACACATAACTCCCAAACTATTTATGTCAACAAACTCCAAAACATAAGGGGCCTATCATTGCACCAACAATTTCCCCTTTTTTGGACGGTTGTTGACAAAACAGATAATCATCGAAGTGAAGATATATAAGTAAATTGTAAATCGAACAAGAGTGAACTTGCGTTACTTGACTCGATGATGAAATATACTCCCCCTGGATCTGTGCAAGGTTAATTGATATACAATAGAATTCCTTGCAATTCATTTGAGAGTGTGGAGAATTTTCAATCATACAAGGTAATGATTCACACTGATGATGGATAATCCAATGAGAGTAAAGTGCAATCATTCATAACTTCTGTTAACAATTTCACCTGCAAAACAAAAGCTTCGAGAGAGAGAATAGTGCAGCAGGTGGGGTTATTAATATTACAGCCCATAACAGAAGTTTTACATCAGAGCACATGAAATGGCGTAATTGTCTCAAAAGATAGAGCGAGAAAAAACACAAACACCAAATCCAATAGAGCAAATCTATCAAACTCTCAATGTTGTTCTCCCCCTTTTTGTCAACTAGTGTCAAAAAGGTGTTGAAAAACACGAGTGAGAAACTGCGAATATGATTCACTCTGAGGCATCGCCTGAGGAACTTTCTGACGAAGTTTCTGATTCGGAAGTGTGTGGAACATCTTCATCTTCGGCGGCAACAGCAGCAGCTGATCCTTCGAGATTGACTTGGGTCTTGGACGAGGAAGGTACATTGGGATCAGCTTCATTACACTTGCGTGACAAAGGATTTTGTTCCGAAGGTTTGAAAGTCGGTGAAGTGGCTTCTGATTCATCGAGCAATTTGCGCAGCTGAATTCGAAGTAAATTCGTTGTAGGTTCATGAGCTGGCAAAGGTGGAGTGTAGCGATATTGAAAATCTTTATCAGTAAACCCTTGGTCAATGTACTGATAGAGTTCTTGAAGGTGAGAATTGCTGATTTGCTTTTTAGAGAAAATTTTCCGAAGCAATTTCCATAAGCGCTTCTTGTTTTCTGCTGTAATCATATGCACAACTTTTGTTCAGTTGTGAATAGCACTAAGTTCGGCAGCCATATGTTCTTTCTCTTGGCGGTCTTCGGCCATATGCTTTAGTAGCAACTACTGAGTGCGCATGCTCACTTCAAGATGTGAAGGAGGTTGAGTGTTCGCAGACGATCACGCTTGGGCAGCTTTGGTCCATTTAAGGTGTGATGATAATCGGAAGTGCTTGACACATGTGTTTTTCCTGAAGAAAAATCTTCCATAACTTTCAGTCTATCACGCACAGGAGGAATGCAACTTTTGTGACTGACTTTAGCAAGATATTCGGTCTTCATTGCATAGTCAACCTCTTTCTGAATCCATGGCGCGAATACTTTGATTGTTTTAGGACACTGAGCTGAATCCATTAGGATGCGCAAGAACATGTCTTCGACATTGAAGATATAACCTTGTGAGATGGCATGGATGGTGTTCCGAAGAACATCAGATATAGCATTATTAGTATTCATTCCAGCCAGCGGACAGATGGTATATGTGAGGATGTGGTAGAGAGTCTGATTGTCGAAAGTCAAATGTTCAGGCAGAGGAGAACCATGGTAGTCATGAATTTTTTCTTCATCCATTGTGCAACGAAAATCTTCATCAGTGACTGCATCAATGTTATGAACCTGAATCTCAGTTTTGCCATGTTCAAATCGAGGGAAATGAAAATGAGAGACAAAATCCATAGCAGAGCATTTGATTCGTCTTCCTTCTATCATCCCTTCCATTATGTACTGTGTGCTATCTGACTCATCGCCGGAGATATATAGAGTGGCATAAAACTGAAGAATAATCTCCCCGTTCCATGGATGCTGATAGCCTAAGACAAGAGTGAGACCATAGTCTTCGATGTCTTGCAGAATTTGATTGAAGCATTCGATGCTCTTCATAGTTGCAAAGTCTGGGAACTCATGGGGGAAAATCTTCACGCTATCATACAGAATACGAGAGTAGTATATCACCTGCTCCTGAGTCCAAAGTCGAGGAGAATCAGATGTCCTAGGCTTGTTGTAAGGACTCTCTTGAAAGAAAACTAGATGAGTATTTCTGTTGAACAGAGGCCCTTTGATACCGACGCCAGTTGAAAACAAAGGTAGTCGCTCGAGAGGATAGGGGTACTTGAGTTCATCTTCAACAGAAAGTACTTCATCTCTATAGATGACGAAATCCGAATGATGAGCTGATGGTGAGTTAGCTGCAGAAGGATTAACATCTGAGGGTCTTTGAGCTGTGACGAGTGAGATCCTCAAGGGTGAGGGATTTGACACTTGTGCAGGGGCAGAGTCAGGCACCGAAGCTTTATCAGTCATTTGGGGCTGCAGAGGAATTGCTTTTGAAGGTGGAGGAGCAGAGGGAGGAACCGAATCTTTAGGTCCATCGAGGACTAGAGAATCTCGTCGTTCTGACCGAGGAATCTCTCCTTCTTCGGGCACTTGATGCTGTGTTGGATTTTCCTCATGAGCGGGAGAAACCTCAGGCACTGCTGGCCTTGGTGAAGATGGCTCATGTACAACATGTTCTTGAGGAACCGAAGAACTAACTTGCACATGAGAATTTTCTTTCTGAGTGTCAGCTTCTGGAGGAGGAGGAGCATTCTTCTTTGCAATTTTCTTCTTCTTCTTCTTCTTCTTCGAAGGATCAATTTGTCCTTTGACCAGATCATTGTAACCAGTCACATTTGCTTGGTGATCAAGGCAAATTTTATGAATGATTTGGTCCAGATCAGAATGAAATCCCAGCCTTCTGTGACGAAGAACTTTCAACTCCTTATTGATATCATCATAAGATTCTTCAAGCTGCCCGATGACAAACTTGGACTTAGTAGCTTTCATGCAGTTGTCAAGCTCCTTGAGTTGACCAATGAGGTCATTTATCTCAACTGAATCATTTCTCAGATCTTCGATCAGAACAGAAGCTTGAGAGATAACTTCAGAAGGAATTGGCAAAGATTCCACTTCTCCATCAAATAAATTTGCAACAAAATGGTCTAGCTGCTCCATGATGAAATGATGATCAAAAGAATGAGGTGCAGCAGTGTCTTTTTCAATCTGTGCAGTCGACGGAGCAGAGGGAGCAGTCTGAGCCACATTTTGCTCGCTCGGAGGCATGGAAGCCAGAGGTTGAGTCAGTTTCGAAGCAAATTGTGTAGCTTTTTCTTTCACAACATCAGACTTGGGAACCTTCTGCTTGGCATCTGGCCCTGTGATTTGCTTCAATTTATCTTTCGGAATCTTTTCTCCTAGCTTTGCTGTGCGAACAGGGGCTTCGACCACCAAATCTTGCAAGTTAATTTCATCAGGATGAGGTTCGGTGTTCACCTTGTCAACCATGGTGACAGTGGTTGGTGGGGTCTTTCTCTTCAAAGGGTTCTTCTTCGGAGGTGCGACTGGGACATCATCCACACGAAGATCTGGTAGAACAGTGGATGTGGTCACATTCACTTGTTCAGAGAGAGTTGCATCAATTTCCTCTCGAGTTAGTGGTGGATCATCTTGATCAGAGGAATCACTTTCAGGTTCAACAGGCTTCGCATGCCTTTTCCTCAGGGCGCTCTTTTTCTTTAGAGCAGCAGATTTTGGATCATGCTTATTTTTTGTTCTGCGTTCGTCTTTTCCTTCAGCCTTTCTCTTCTCGATGTCTGATTTGATAAGACAACGATTTTCCTCTTCCTTTGCCTGATCTTTTGCGGCCTTCTTGGCACGCTTCTCAGCATTCTTGAGGCGCTTGGCCTTTTCTTTGAGATAAGAATCCGGAGTCTTGATGGAAGATTCATGAGCATCAGGAGGTGGTGGAGGTCTTTGCTGAGGTCCACCTACTCGAATGAGCCCAATCTCATGACAGTCACCCCATGGGGGATGGAAGGCAAAGTTCTTGGCGTACCGAGGGTGAACCATCTTGTAGTTAAACCATTTCTTTACCCAGTGGCGTCGAATCTTTTGCACACGTCCTTTTCTTTGATTGGAATCTTCTCCTGGAACGGTGTTATATTCATTGTGAGAAACAAGCTCAGCTGTGTTTTTGATTGGTTGCCTGCCACCTCTCCTCTTCTTCGGTGCATCTGCTTCTTGCTCATTTGTATTTTGTTCGGCTCGTTTTCTTTTGCTTGTTGATGGGCCTACCGTTGGGCCCTTTGGTGCTTTGGACTCATCAGCTATTCCCATGAAAGCCTCTTCATCATCAGCCATACAGTGAATCTTAGCAGAATCTTCAACAGACTGCATTGACCTGTGAAAGAGAATAGGTACGAGGGAAAATGGGGACATGGTCACAAATGCTCATAGCGAAAGATTTTCTCGAACAAAAACATTTTGAGGAAGAATCAGATACAGATTTTGAGAGATGTTTCGATAGAATGAAATATATAGATCGAGCTAGTAAGTCTGAAGAAAAGGACTAGACAGCAAGCTAGGCATTTCATTCGAGCAAAGCATAATCACAAACCCTAGATCTGATAGATTTGGATGCGAGGAATAACTACAAACCACATCCTCACTAGAGAAGTAAAAACTTAGATCTAAGATAAGCAGTAAAATCGGTGAAAATTAACCGTGGACGAACTCGAATCGGAAGGAAAGATGTTTGAGGACGAACTACACGTACCCTAGCTTGGTGACGTGCAGCGACTACGGCAGCGCGAGGAAGAAGATATCCCGTAGCGGCGTGGAATGACTCCGGTGACCTCTTTCCGGGAGCTAAGCAGCGAAGGGGTCGTCAGCGTCGAGCTCAAGGAGGAGCAGAGCGATGAGGGTTTCGGTGGAGAGAGGGAGCGAGAAGAAAGAAGGTAAGGAGGACGAGGGGTGCGATGCGGTTTATATGTAAGGGCAAGGAAAATAACCGCACGCAGAGGATTTGATCGAACGGTCTCTAGTTAGGGACGATCGCCATTCAACGGATAGGATGGACTATTAGTTGATGTATTGCATGTGGAAACTGTCAAAGAATGTGGTCCTGACTTGAGCGGGAAAGCCCAAACTTTGGACGGCTTTCGCCAAAACAAATTAAAGTTCGGTCCGAAACAATATCATGGTCAAGGACACGAAATAAGTTTCGTTCCAGATAAAATTGAGCATTTGCAACGGAATAGCATAGACTGGAAGAGATAGATCAGAGGAAAAAATAGGGTCCTAGGCATTTCACTCAGCAGAAAACACACAAAAGCGAGCAAATAGCTATGAGAGAAATGCATTCGGACAGAAACCAAATCCATCGAATCGAAGAGAAACTCATCGAAAGAAAATTGTGGTGGCGTAACCCACCGTATAAGAACTGTATGACCCCGAGCGTCGCACAATTATCATGGCACCCAGTTAGTCTAGTTCTTCATTAATGTATTCACTCTCAGAAAGAAACTTTCACTTTGTCGAAAGTTTCAGAATCTTCGAGTGTTGTGCACCCATTCCTTTCAAAGATGTGGAAGTGTTAGCACAGGTGCCAAGTCCAGCTTACTACACGTTTGCGAGGTCTAGGATATTTAGCTCACACCGTAGCGCACATAATCTTTTCTCGTCGAGAGGCTTGGTGAAAATATCAGTGAGATTGTCTTCGGTCTTGATGTGATTGATAACAATATCCTCTTGAGCCACATGATCGCGAATAAAATGATGTCTGATGGCAATGTGCTTCGTACGAGAATGCTGCACAGGATTGTGTGCAATTTTGATGGCACTCTCATTATCACAATAAAGTGGTATATGCTTGACCTTGATGCCATAATCCTTTAGTGTCTGCTTCATCCACAATAATTGAGTGCAACAAGAGCCAGCTGCAATATATTCAGCCTCAGCCGTAGACAGAGAAACACAATTATGCTTTCTTGAAGACCAACAGACCAAAGATCTACCGAGGAAATGACATGTCCCTGAAGTAGATTTCCTATCAACCAAGTCACTAGCCCAATCCGAGTCTGAATATCCAACAAGATCAAACTGTGCTCTCTTAGGATACCATAAACCTAAGGTGGGGGTGTGAGCCAAATATCTCAGAATGCGCTTGACAGCTTGGTGATGCAATTCTTTCGGTGCAGCTTGATAGCGGGCACACATGCAAACACTCAACATAATGTCAGGTCTAGATGCACATACGTAAAGAAGAGATCCAATCATCGAACGATAGGCTTTCTGATCGTAGTCCTTACCATACACATCTGCATCTAGCTTACCATTTGTGGGCATGGGAGTTTTATAGCCCTTCATTTTGGAATCTTGCATTTTGAACTTCTTCAAGCACTCCTTCAGATATTTCTCCTGAGAAATGAAGATACCATTCGCTTGTTGACATATTTGCAGTCCGAGAAACAATTTGAGTTCACCCATCATGGACATTTGATATTTATCGGACATCATTTTCCTGAATTCTAAGCTGCATGCATTGTTAGTACAGCCGAAGATAATATCATCCACATAGATTTGACAAACAAATAAATAATTGTCAACTGCACGAGTATAAGGCGTGCAACAGGAGCATACGTTTCACCGAAATCAATACCTTCTACCTGTGTGTACCCTTGAGCAACAAGTCGTGCTTTGTTTCTCACCACAATGCCATTTTCATCTTGCTTATTGCGAAAAATCCATTTTGTGCCAATGATATTGTGCTTCTTGGAATTCGGTTTGTCAACCAATTCCCATACATCATTTAATTCGAATTGCACCAACTACTCTTGCATGGCATTCATCCAATCTGGATCATTCATGGCTTCTTCATATTTGGTAGGTTTTGCCAATGAAACAAAGGAGAAACTGCCACAGTAGTTAGCCAAACGAGTGCACGAATGAGTTGTAGGTCGATAACCTAGATTCTCGAGTTCGTCAAGAATTAGTGAGGGATCAACTCGATTTTCTACATGAGGATGAGCATTTTCTTCATGATGGTCATTATCATCAGCATCTGCATTTGTTTCATCATTCCCTTCAGGATTGCCATTTTGATCGGCATTTGTATTTTGATTGCCATTTCCATTCGGAGGAGCATTTGCTTCGGCAGTGGCTTGAAGAGTTCTGCTTTGAGTCATGGTAGCATCATCATCAGATGACTCAGGTGCATTTCCTTCAACAGGCTTGACACTCCCATTGGCCATTTGCCGAATAGCATCTGATATCAGCGGTTCATCTATCACATTTGGCAAGTGCTCCTTTTGAGAGCCGTTAGATTCATCAAACCACACATTTACCGTTTCCATAACTTTCATGTGGTGAGATTTATAGACTAGATAAGTATGCGACTTTGAGCCATAACCAAGAAGAAATCCTTCATGTGCCTTAGGTGCAAACTTTGAAGAATGATTCATATCAAGACTATAACAAGGTGCACCAAAAACACGAAGATAAGAAACATTTGGTTTCTTGCCAGTGATAAGCTCATATGAAGTTTTCTTAAGGAACTTGTGAAGATAAACATGATTGATAACATGACATGCAGTGTTAATAGCATCAGCCCAGAAGCGAATGGGAGTTTTATACTCACTGAGCATAGTTGTTGCCATTTCAATAAGAGTTCTGTTCTTTCGTTCAACAACTCCATTTTGTTGAGGAGTGTATGCAGCAGAGAACTCATGAGTGATACCATGATCATCGAGAAATTCAGCAATATGAGTATTTTTGAACTCAGTCCCATTGTCACTTCTGACATGCTTAATTCGCACATCATATTCATTCTGGGCCTTCTTAGCGAAGCTTTTGAAGATATCTTGAGTACAAGTCTTGTCTTCGAGGAAGAATACCCAAGTGTATCGATAGAAACCATCAACAATAACCAGACCATAATGACTACCACCGAAGCTTGCATAATTCTGAGGACCGAATAAATCCATATGAAGAATTTCTAGTGGTCTTGTTGTGGTCATGACTGTATTTGATGAATGATGCTTCTTAGCCAATTTACCAGCTTCACAAGCAGCACAGAGACAATTCTTGTCGAATTTTACATCAGGAATGCCACGGAGATGATTTTTCTTCACCAGAGGCAGCAAGTTTCTCATACCTGCATGACCAAGTCTGCGGTGCCACAGCAATCCTTCGGTTGCTTTTGCAAGCAAACAAGTTTGGACTGAGGGACCGTTAGAGAAATCCACAATATAAAGATCACCCTTTCTAATTCCCTCAAAGATGAAAGAATGGTCAGAGGCCATGAAGACAATGCATTTGGATATAGAGAATAATACGAGCATGCCTAAATCACATAACTTGCCAACTGACATAAGATTGAATCCAAGGGATTGAACAAGTAGAACATCATCAATAGACTTATCCTTGGATATAGCAATTTTACCTAGCCCAATTACCTTTCCTTTGTTGTTGTTGCCAAAAGTGATATACTTCAGAGGAGAAGCAGTTAAGTTGGGGTCGACAAACAACGACTTGTCTCCGGTCATATGACTAGTGCATCCACTGTCCATAATCCATTCAGTACACCCGGAGACATAGTCCTGCAGAAGAATTAGGCTTTCTTAACCACCCACATCTTTGCAGGTGGCTTCAAAACAAATGAACGAGCATGATAGGTTTTATTTCGATAAGCATAGTTGTTACTCGATGAGGAACGAGTATAATTGAAAGAGTAAGCATTGAAATTCTTTCCAGATGAATGAGCATAATGATTGTTTCCTGTGTGCATATATTCATTCTGTCGAATCCTTTGTGCCTGCATGGTTAGTTGAGCAGAAACTGGCAACGCATCAACAGTTTTCTTTGGCACCCAAATAGCTCTCTTTGGGGGGCCATTTCTGTTGTTCGGTCCAACATAGCGAGCAATTGTTTCACCATGTTGATCTTTGAACAACTTGTAGTTTTCCAGGGAATCATTATCAGGATATTCTGGAATGGGAGAGTCATATCCAGAAAGTAATGCAGGGTCAAGCATTTTGCTCTTTGCAGGGACCCACACAGTCTGGGGATATTGATGTGGTTCCCAGTAAGTACCTTCTTCATTCAGTTTCCTTTCGAAACCGATACCTTCCTTTCTGGGATTTTTGTGAAGAATGGATTTCTTTAGAACATCGCAAAGAGTTTGGTACCCTTTGAGAGATTTGAACATTCCCATCTGAAGAAGATCCTTCAACCTAGCATTCTCATCAGAAACAGAACTGTTTTCCTCGATTGAGGGGTTAGCACTCAAAGATGATTCAACATTAGATTCAGCATTGTTTCTTTCATTTAAACATGGTGGCTCAAACAATTCAGGTTTTCCCTTAAGTTGTTGGGTGAGAAGAGAATTTTCTCTCACCAAATCTTCCTGAGCCTCTCTCAGTGCCTCGAGTTCCTGTTTCCTTTTCAGGTAATCATAGGTCAATCTTTCGTGGTCTGCTGAGAGAAAATCATGACGAGTTGAGAGTTCATCCATTCGTGACTTGAGAGAGGAATACTCGTTGGTCAGCGACTGGTTTTTCTCCATCTCCTCAACCAACAACCCTTCGGATTTCCTGAGGGTTTTCTCAATTTTCTCAAGAGAATTTTGTTGAATATTAGCAATTTTGATCAACTTAGCATGGTTATCCTCATCAGAAGAATATTGATCACTGGAGTGAACCTTATGATGTTTTGAAGATACCTTTTCTTTCGAAGCCTTGGCCATGAAGCAGTATGCAGGAGATTCGTCGTCACTTGAAGGATTCCCGAAGAAGTTTGTCGTAGTAGAGGAGGCACATGCTATGCCATCCATGCCAGAGTCGGAATCTTCATCGGATTCTTCTTCTTCTTCGGAACCTGATGATTCTTCTTCTTCAGAATCCATTTCCTTGCCGATGTAAGCCTTTGCCTTGTGAGAAGTGTTCTTGCAGTTGGAGGAGGACTTGGAAGGATTCTTTGAGGAAGATCTTGATGAAGACTTTGAGGTGGAGCTGTCCTTCTTCTTGAAGAACTTCTTTGTTTTCTTCTCATCATCTGAATCAAAGTTCTTGCTCTTGCCTTTGCTTTGATGGTTGCTCGAATCATATCTCCCACTAGCACGGATTTCAGCTTCCCAGAGAGGGCAGTCTAAAATGAAGTGTCCAAGCTTTTTGCACTTGAAGCAGGTGTATTCTCTGGCAGGTTTTGAAGATTTTGAACCCCCAGAGTTGCTTGAACTTCTTTTCTGGAACTGGCTCTTCTTGTGGAAACATTGCAATTGTTTCGTGATTAGTGCGAGATCTTTGCTGAGACGTTCGGGATCATCTGAATCTTCTTCTGCATTTCCATCTAAGGAGGAATCAACCACAACCTTGAGAGCATGATTTTTGTGTTGAGTTGAGCCATACAGATCTCTTTTTTCTTCTTCCTGTTCCTCGTGTGTGTTCAGTCTTTCCATCACATCCGCAGAGTTGACTCTTTTGAAATCAGGACGCTCTCGAATCATCAAAACAAGCGTGTTAAATGAAGTGTCAAGAGATCGTAGCAGTTTCTTCACAACCTCATGGTCAGTAATATCTTGGGCGCCGAGTCCTTGAAGTTCATTTGCTATGTCACTGAGGCGATCGAAGGTTTGCTGACAGCTTTCATTTCCAATTCGCTTGAAGCGATTGAACTTCGCTCGTAGAGTATCAATCCGGGCTTCTTTCTGAGATGAAACTTCTTCATTGATCTTTTCGAGGACATCCCATAGCTCCTAAGCAGTCTGACACTGGCGATACAGAAGGAATTGAGCACGAGAGAGATGGCCACCAATTTCATCTTTGGCTTGAGCATCTAGTTGAATGAGCTTCTTTTCTTCATTGGTAGGAACTTGAGGAATAACAACTGTGAACCCAATATGCACCACGTTCCACATATCATCATCTATAGCTCGTAGACGGATCTTCATCTTCTCCTTCCAGAAGGGATAGTCTGTCCCATTGAATATGGGAATCTTGAGATGCGACTTGTAGTTCACTGAAGACATACTTAAACTCCAAAGTCGTTAGACTAAAATGAGCAGAGTCAAGGAGTACCTTGCTCTGATACCAATTGTAGGAAAGAAGTATGTCTACCAGAGGGGGGGGGGGGGGGAATGGGAGTTTTAAATTTTCTTCGGAAAACTTAAATCTCTCAGAACCCAGCAGTGGAATAAACTATAAACAGACTAAGAAGAACTACAACATATAACTGAAGGGAAACTAAAGCATGCAACAAAGTAAATTACATGAATAGAATGCATCGAAGGTAAACTTGAGAAATAGAGGTGACCGAAGGTGCTCGATGGCGACAAGGTATTTGTTTGACCAGTTTGTCCTTCTGCACAAGGACTATGTCTGGTTGGAAGGGATGTGACTTAACACGGAAGATAAACTCTCTTCACCCTATTCTCCTCGACAATCGATTCATCAACCGATGCCGATCACTCGTGGTAGATACTTGAAGGTGATCTCCAAACCTTTACAGACTTCTTCTTTGAGAACCACAATCACTCTTGGTCTCTGAAGAAATTGACACCTAACCATCTAGAGAATTTGCAGCTCTCAAGAGTAATAGGCGGAGCGTACTAAACTTAGATTCCAGTGATGCCGGACCACTATCTAATTCTTTGGCTCTAAGGTTTTTCTCTCAGTGGATTTTAAACTCAAATCGCTCAAAGAGGGGGTTGCTCAACAATCTTCTCAGAATCAAACGGAGCAGCCACCGAACAAAGCCGGTGCGGGGTGGCTATTTATAGCCGCAACCTTCCCAGATGGGAAATGACCATTCTGGACACGGCGTCCAGCCAATGGCCAACCGACACATTCACAACGGTCGGATTTTGGAGCAACGGTAACATTAGGATTTTGGAGCAACAGTAACATTACTTGAGAAACAAGTAATGCTAACTCCTCGGTCCGAGGGAAATCTCTCGCAGCGAAGAAGATCACAGTCTCTTGCTGGCAAGTATTAGCTTGGAACACAGAGAGATTTCACTCACAACTTTCATAGGTTTGGGTTTAGCATCAGAGAATCAAAGCTTCGAAACGCTATACCCCTCTTAATAGTACGGTGGTCCTATGACTCAACAAAAGAAGAAGAACAACAAAATAAATGCTACATCTTCACTTCGTCTTCATTCTTCCTCGAGCGCCGTCATTTGCTTCGAACAATCACCGAACCAATTGCTTAGACTTCAGCAATTTTTAGGGATCACTCTTGTTAGCTTTATCTTCGGTGATAACCTTCGCTACTACGGAGGGAGATTCTCTTCGTCATTTTCATCAAACTCCTCGATTACTCCAGGGACCTGTTACTCTGTGTGCACTAGCAAACACATAAGTCCCAAACTGTTTATGTCAACAAACTCCAAAACATAAGGGGCCTATCATTGCACCAACACGCATAATATCCTTCGTCTCCTCTGGATTGGTACGGTTGGGCAGTGATGCACCGGGAATTAAGTCAATTTGATGCTCAATCCCTTGAATAGGTGGTAATCCGGATGGCACGTCTTGTGGAAAGATGTCAATGTACTCCTGCAAAATGTTAGTGACAACAAGAGGCAAAGAGGGTGGAACGTCCTCGAATGAAATAATGCCTTTTTTCACACAAAAGCATAGCAAACAGATTTGCTGAAATCTAGGTCATTAATATCAGATTTGGTGGCAAGCAAACATCCACTTTTCAATTTAATTTCAGAGGCAACATGAGATGATGGTTTGTTATTAGGCTTCATTTGTTGTTCAAATTCTTTTTCCACAATCTGATTTTCACTCTTATTTCGCTCCTATTTTGCTTTATTAGCTCTATTAATATCATCTTTCAACATGTAATTAGGAGACATAGGAAGCAAAGTAATATGTTTATCCTTATGAACAAGAGTATACTGATTGTTTCTACCATGGTGTACAATTTTTTTTATCAAATTTCCATGGTCTACCAAGTAATAAGGAACAAGCTTGCATGGGTACCACATCACAATCAATAGAATCAGCATATATAGCGATACTAAAATGAACACGAATAGTATGTGTTACCTTAACCTATCCGCTATTATTGAACCATTGGATGTAGTAAGGATGCGGATGAGGTCTTGTGGTGAGAGACAACTTCTCCACCATATCCATGCTAGCGAAGTTGTTGTAGCTCCCTCCATCTATGATGATGCAAACAGAATGTTCCTTCACAACTCCCTTTGTATGGAACAAATTGTGCCTCTAATTTTGCTCAGCTTGTGTGACCTGCACACTCAAAACACGTTAAGTAACTAAAATTTCATACCTGGCAGCGTCTTCAGTAGCCATGTATTGCGTCTCTTATTCAGAATCATCTCCACCATGTTCTTCACTTGTAATAAGAGCCAAAGTCTCCTCATCATAGTCACTAGCGGAGTCATACCCACCATCCTTAGTATCAGTCATCACACACTTAGATGGGCATTATCTCGCACAATGGCCACCACCCTTGCAACGACGACAAATAGTATCATGTGTTTGCCCTGTTGATGCCATGGATGCAGAAGAGCTTTGTGTAGGCCCCGAAGGTGTGCTCTTGGCAGATAGTGGTTGTTTTGCCTGCTTTCTTGTATCACGATTGGAGGTGGCAGCTGATGGAGGTGTCGGTGTAGCAGAACATGTGGAAGTATAGAATGCACGCGGTGTCCATGATGAAGTTCGACCTGCAGAAAAGTTAGTCCGTGCCAATGCCTGTCGATCCTGCACTTCACGTTCAGCTTTGCAAGCAAGATGGAATAAACGAGTGATATTGTTATACTCCTTATACTCTAAAATGGTCTGAATCTCTCTATTTAACCCACCCATAAAATGTACAAGCATAGCTTCGTTATCCTCAACAATACCACATCTAATCATGCCAGTTTATAATATCTGATAATATTCCTCTATAGAATTTTTTCCTTGTCTTAAACGCTGTAATTTTTGAAGTAATTCACGTTGATAATATGGTGGAACCCAACGAGTACGCATAGCAGTTTTCAAAGCAGTCCAAGTAGCGGGAATATTATCATTATATAATCTACAATGTTCAGACCACCACACACAAGCAAAACTAGTGAAAGCACAAACAACAGTAGCAACACGTCTCTCCTCGGGATATTGTAAACATGTGAAACATTGTTCAGTTTCTAACTCCCAAGTAAGATATATATCAGGAACATATCTACCCTCAAATGGTGGAATGTTCAATTTTAGTTTAGGAAGATGGTCAAGATCTCGTACCAGAGGTGGTGGTGCAGCCCTAGTATTGCGATTATTTGCATGTGGACGACCTGGTGGTGGTGCTAGTGGTTGCACATAGTTCTGATTTTGACCAACCTCATCCTCGTAATTGCCCTTGTAATCGTCCTCCTCCTCGGTAGCAGCAGGAGCAGGAGCCACGGAAGCATCAACAGTAGGTGCAGCGGCACCAGAAGTTTGGCCGGGCTCAAGGGGAACATGCATGGCTCATCCCACGTGATTTGGAAGGCGACGTTGTTGTTGTTGTTGTTGTTGTTGTTGTTGCAAGGGGAACAGGTCCTTCGGGCATGCTTTATTTATATCTATGAAATCTATGCAAAGCCTCCATTTCCCATTCGCCTTGCGCACCACCACTGGATTTGCCAACCATGTCGGGTGCAATACTCCTCTGACCAAACCAGCTGCCTCAAGTTTCTTGATCTTCTCGGCAATGAACTGTTGCCGCTCCAAGGCTTGCTTCCGGACCTTCTGCTTGACGGGCCGGGCATGAGGGCAGACAACAAGGTGGTGCTCGATTACCTCCCTGGGAACACCGGGGATGTCGGATGGTTGCCAAGCAAACACATCGACATTCGCCCGCAGGAAGGCAATGAGCGCGCTTTCCTATTTGTCGTCAAGGGTGGAGCTGATAGTGAATGTACCATCAGCGCCAACCAGCCCTGCCGGGACCTTCTTCACAATGAGTGCAGCAACCTTGGATCTCTTGCTAGTAGAACTCTCCGGCAAATCATTGACGGGTGCAGCGTACTCCAGAGAGGCGCGCTTCCCGGATTCCTTGCCGACATCCTTGCTAGCTTTTCTCCCTTATTTGTTTTCCTTGGTGGGGATTGCAGCTTCCGCGGCCTCGGCAGCGACCGCCTCCCGGTACATCTTGTCCATGCATATAATCACGTCCTTCTTGTCTGATGGGATAGAAATGATGCCCATCGGTCCTGGCATCTTCAGGGTGTTTTAGGCATAGTGGGATGCCGCCATGAACTTTGCCAGGGCAGGTCGCCCGAGTATCCCATTATATGGCAATAGAAGTTCAACCACATCGAACACGATCTTCTCAGTCTTGTAGTTCAACTGCCCTCTAAACGTCACCGGCAGCGTGATCTTCCCCTTTGGACGACTCCTGCCGGGGTTGATTCCTTGAAACGTGCCAGTAACCTTGAGCTCTTCATCTGTTATCTGTAGCTTGCTGAGCACCTTGGGGGAAATCAGATTCAACCTAGCCCAGCCGTCAACCAACGTCTTTGTGACCTTGAGGTTGCACATTGTTGGTGAAACCAACAACGGCAAGCACCCTACCGCAGTGGTGCGGTCAGGGTGATCCTCTTCGTCAAAGATGATGGGCGTGCGAGACCATTTGAGCGGTTTCCGGGAGTCCGCCGCTGGCTCCACAACATTGACCTCACAGGCCCATTGTTTTAGTTGGCGGTGAGAGGAGTGCACGGATGCACCTCCATCAATGCATAGGGCGTCAGTGGCTTTCTGAAACTCTTGCTCACTGGTTTCCTCTTCATCCCCTTCATCACTTTCATCACCACACTCCTTCTTCTCATGGCCTTTAGCAGGTTTTCCCTGATGTTAGGGGAACTTGCCGGGGCGGCCTCCTCGGCCCTTCCCGCCAACGCCATCTTGGTCTCTCTCCTTATCACGCTTCTCTTATTCAGCTTTTTTCTTCTTGACGAGTTGCTCAACTTGATGACATTCTTGGAGATCATGGCCTTTGGTTCGATGGATCTTGCAGTACGGCCCATCAGCCTTCCTAGCCTTCTCGGCCGTCGCGGCCTCCCAGCAGTCGGCGCATGCGGCAACCTCCTTGCCGGGGGCTTCGACCTTGGACTTCTTGCTGGTAATTAGAGTACCCGACGCCTCAACAGCCAGCACTGCTGTCTCCTTGCGCTTCTTGTTGCGTTTCTTGTTCTTCTTCTTTTGGTCGGCGGCATTGTCGTCATCTTCTGAGTCGACGTCGACGCCATCCTCTTCTACGAGGAGACGCCTCCCCTCCTCTGTACGGGCACACTTATCTGCCAAGGTGTAAAGCTCGTTCACAGTCTTGGGCAACCGGATGTTCATTTTGGAACGTATCCTGTGGTTGCGCACATTGGATTGGAACGCGGCAATCACAGCTGCCGAGTGGATATCTAGAATGTTCCTGTGCACCCGGCTGAACCTCTGCATGTACTTCCGTAAACTCTCTCCTTCCTTTTGTGGAAAGAGCTGCAAATTACTGGGCCGCCCTGGTTCTTGATGGCCACCCGTGAAGGCACCAACAAACTCATGGCACAGATCAGCCCAAGTCGAGATGGAGTTCTTCGGCAAATGCATCAGGCACAACCTCACATTTGGCTTGAGCGCCAAAGGGAAGTAGTTGGCAAATATCTTTTCATCTCTTCCCCCGGTGGCTTGAACAGCAATGGTGTAGACGCTCAAAACTCTGCGGGGTTCAGTCTTCCATCGTGTTTTTCTGGTATCTCTGTGTGGCGCCCCCGACTCAATCGTACACTAATCATACAGCAATGGTCAAGTAATCGTGTGGTCATAACATCAAGGGGGAAACCCGAGGAATCACCCTCGGCGGATTCCACTCGATGAAATCATCAGGGTGAACGTATGAGGCATCACCCTCGAGGTTCACACTGAGGGGTTGCACGACAGAGTCGTATCGGAAATGGAGAAGGAGGAATCACCCTTGATGACCACGACCGAACAGCTACACTGCAGAGTATTCATCGGGAGTGCGTTACGAGGTATCACCCTCGGCACTCGATAGTTACTACGCAGAGTCGTACAACTAAGGGGGTGTGGAGTGAGGTGTCGGTCTCTGGTCGACGATCACGTTGATCGAGTCGTCGATGATCAAGCAAGGGCAACAAGGATAAGGGGGTGGGGGTCACTGATGGTTCACTACCAACCTATACTAAACAGTTTATCATAGGCAGGTAAGGTAACAATGAACAGGTTACAACAGCAGGCTATGCATCAGAATAGGAGCATACATTAATAGTAGCAAAATCTAATGCAAGCAGGAGAATAGAAATGGGTGCTTCTGGAATGCTCAGGGGGGGGGGGGGGGGCTTGCCTGGTTGCTCTGGCAAAAGAGAGGGGTCGTCAACGGGCTGCTCGTCGGTAGTGTAGTCGTACCCAGGTGCAGCGTCGTCGGTGTCGGCATCTATCGAGAGAGAAGGAGGGGGAGAGAAACAATAAATTCATGGCAATAATGCAAACAATATGTATGACATGCCTAAATGATATGCCGGGGTGTTCTACTGCCTAACTAAATGATTTAGTTAATTTAGGAATTTATTTAATTAAAGTTGGGCACTATTCATTTATCAAAATCGGTCTAAAAGTTCAATGTTTATATAGCTAGGGGCATCTGACACGAATACGGAGGGCGTATTCGGGTTCGTATCGGAATTCTGAGCAAGTTTCATATATAAATTATTTTCATCGGAGTTACGATTTATTTAATATGATTTTCTAAAGTTTTAAACATTTTCTGAATTTAATTATTAATTTAAATTCGAATTATCCAGAATAGTGAATGATGACATCAGCATGAGGTCAGGGTGACATCAGCAGGTCAACTCTGGCTGACCAGAGTCAAACCTGACAAGTGGGGCCCACATGTCATACACTAAGATGTTAACAGAGGGGTCAAATTAACTAATTGGGTTAATTAACAGGTGGGGCCCAGCAGTCAGTGTCTGATTAGCGTTTAAACTAATTAATTAACTAATTAACAGATTTTCTATTTATTTAAATTCGTTTAAATGGCCGGGCCCCACATGTGAGTGAGACAGGGACGGCCACGTCAGCAGTTGACTCGAGTCAACGGGTCAACTGGGGGCCAGGGGGCCCACAGTCAGTGGCACGGGGGTTGGGACCCACCGGCCACGTCGGACGCCGGCCGGAGAGCGCTCCGGCGAGCTCCAACGCGGCGGAGCGAGCCGGCGAGGTTCGGGATTCGCCCACAGGGCGTCTCCGGGGCTGGGGAAAGGTGCGTTCGACGCGGCTCGATGCTACGCGTCGAACGGTGGCGGTGCGGGGTGCTGGGGAGGCCGGAGTTGAGTGGCAGGAGCCCGTCGGCGGCGAGGCTTCTCGGGCGAGCTAGGGGAACGGCGCCACGGCGTGTTCTACGGGCGAAGCAAGGGGTAGGCGAGGCCTATGCGAGGCGGCGAAGCGAATGGGCAGCAGCACATGACCAAATGGTGGCCGGACGGTCGCCGGCAACGAGGTTCGCGGCGGTGGGTTCACCCGAACGTGGAGCGGGCGCTACAGACGGTTTGAGGAGGCAGGGGAGGGCGCATCCGGCGTAGGGGCTCACCGGGGGAACGTGGGGTCTGGGCAGAGGGCTCGGGGAAGCGCGCCGGAGCCGGAGTCGGTGAGGAACGGCGGCGGGGATCCGAGGAGGAAGACGATGGCGCGGGGTCGATGTAGGGGTGCTCAGCTTTGGTTCGTTGGCGCAGTCGAAGGAGAGGATGACGGCGAGCACGCAGGACACATCGGGAAGGCGAACGGGGCATGGTGGACGCGCGATCTAGGGAGGCGCAGCCATGGCGGCGTCGGGAGAGGTGAGGGGAACGAGGAGGAGGGCGAACGGGGAGGCTAGGGTTCGCCAGAAGGGTCGGGGAGGTCTCTTATCCACGGCAAGAGGGCGCGGCACGCGCTGTCGAGCGAGGGAGAGGGGGGGCCTGGGGTGCGCGCGCGTTCATGTTCGACAGCGGGGCGGCGGTGAGCAGTGAGAGGTGGGAGGAGGCGCGGGGTTGGCTGGGCTGCGGCTGTAGCGAGCAGGCCAAGTGCACAGTAGCTTCTTTAGGCCTTTTTCCTTTTCTCTTTTTCTGTTTCTTTCTTTTCTGTTTTGTTAATTATTTGGGCCCCAAATGGATTTTGTAAAAAGTGTGAGCTAGTCCTTAAATATCAGTGCACTATACCCTAACACCAAAAACTAGTTTGGGCAAAACATCATTTCATATTTGATCTAGATTAATTAAAAGGCTATTAAATATTATTTCCAGCCACTGTTAAAAGAGGTATGGGTCACCTAATTAATTTATTAAATGTTGGTTACAATTTTAGAATGGTCTCTGTAATATTTATTATTGAATGAACATTTTAGTTCCTATGCTGAACTACTTTTATTTTCCACTTTCATTTAAATTTGAATTTGAGTTAGGAGTTGAAATGCAATATGATGCTAATGATGATTATGCACTGTTAAACATGCTGACTTGTCATTATCAAAAGTGATTACTGTGGCTAATGACATGGGGTGTTACAATTCTCCTCATTTATCAAGAATTCTCGTCCCGAGAATTAAGAGGAAGACTGAAAGAAAGTGGGGTATTCTTCACGAAGACGATCCTCGCGTTCCCAAGTGGCTTCATCTTCAGAATGATTCGACCACTGATCCTTGAGGAATTTGATCGACTTTTGACGAGTCCGACGTTTAGCTTCATCAATAACACGGATGGGATATTATGGATAAGACAGATCTGCCCTTAATTCAAGCACTTCATGATCCACAGCTCGAATAGGATCCTTGAAGCAGCGACGGAGTTGGGATACATGAAAGACATCATGTACTTGTGAAAGATTTGGCGGCAATTGCAACTGATATGGCACTTCTCCTCGATGGGCAAGAATACGGAACGGGCCAATGTAGCGAGGAGCTAACTTGCCTTTGATTCCAAACCTATGAGTGCCTTTCAATGGAGTGACGCGGAGGTAAGCTTGCTCGCCAGGTTGATAGACCATTTCCTGGTGCTTTCTGTCATAGTTGCTCTTCTGACAAGATTGAGCAGTTTTCAAATGTTCACGGACAATGCGGACTTGTTCTTCTGCTTGCTGAATAATGTCCGGTCCGACGAGTGAGCATTCCCCAGTTTCTGACCAATTCAGAGGGGTTCGACACTTACGACCGTATAGAACTTCAAACGGCACCATCTTCAGACTAGCCTGATAGCTATTGTTGTAAGAGAATTCGGCATACGGGAGAGATTCCTCCCATTTCTTACCGAAGGAGATGACACAAGCTCGAAGCATATCTTCGAGCACTTGATTAACTCGTTCAACTTGACCCTATGACTGAGGGTGAAAAGCGGTGCTGAAAGATAGATGAGTTCCCATAGATTCTTGGAAACTATTCCAGAATCTGGAGGTGAAGAGGCTGCCACGATCAGAACTGATCTCCAACCGAACTCCGTGGAGTGACACAATTCGGGAAACATACAAGTCTGCTAACTGGCTAGCAGTGATTGTCTCCTTAACTGGTAGAAAGTGAGCAACCTTGGAGAATCGGTCAATGACGACAAAAATAGCATCATGACCCTTCTGAGATCTGGGAAAACCAGTAATGAAGTCCATTTGGACCTTGTCCCATTTCCATTCAAGAATTGCAAGGGGTTGCAGAGCTCCAGCGGGCCTTTGATGTTCTGCTTTAATGCGGCGGCAAACGTCACACTCAGAAACATAACGAGCAATATCTCGCTTCATATTAGGCCACTAGTATCTCTGACAAATGTCACGGTACATCTTTGTGCTACCATGATGAATTGACAGAGGAGTGTCATGAGCTTCCTTCATAACGTGTTCTCTCTCATCCTTGAACTTGGGTACGAAGAGACGGTGTTGGAAAAATAGGATCCCATCATCATTAAGATGGAATTCCGACGGCTTTCCTTTTTCGAGGTATCGCTTGATCCTTTCAACTTCAGAGTCATACCGTTGCATAGTCTTGATGCTGTGTTCTAAATCTGGTTCGACAACCAGGGTATTGAGTTAACCCTGTGGAACAATATGGAGGTTCAATTTGCGAAGCTCTTCATGGAGAAGAGGTTGTGTTTCCTGAACCGTAAGATTGTTGCAATAAGCCTTACGGCTCAAAGCATCGGCCATTACATTAGCCTTGCCAGGGGTATATGAGATATTCATATCATAATCGACAATTGTTTTGAGCCATCTTTGTTGACGAAGGTTCAGATCTGGTTGAGTATATAAATACTTCAAACTTTGATGATCCATATATATCTCGCAACGATTACTGAGAAGGTAATGTCGCCATAGCTTCAGGGCATAAATAACCGCAGAAAGTTCAAGGTCATGCACTGGGTAATTTTCTTCATCAGGACGCAATTGTCGGGAGGCATAAGCAATCACTTTGCGTTCTTGCATTAGGACACAGCCTAATCCTTGACGGGAGGCATCACAGTATATCACGAAATCCTTTTGGGAATCCGGGGGTGCTAATACTGGGGCAGATGCCAATTTATCTTTTAGTGTCTGAAAGCTTTCTTGACATTTTTCTGTCCACTCAAATTTAACACCTTTGTGAAGCAGATTTGTCAATGGTTTTGCAATCTTGGAAAAGTTCTCAATGAATCGACGGCAATAACTAGCAAGTCCGAGAAAACTTCTGACTTGCTTAACATTCTTCGGGGGAGTCCAGTCAAGAATAGCCTGAACTCGTTCGGGGTTAACAGCAATTCCATCCTTGGAAATCACATGACCAAGGTAAGTTACTTCGGAAAGCCAAAATTCACATTTGGAATACTTGGCATACAACTGGTGTTCTCGGAGCCTTTCCAATACAAGACGGAGGTGCTCGACATGTTCTTCTTTATTCTTAGAATAGATAAGGATATCATCCAAATAAACTATGATGAATTTGTCGAGGTAATCCATGAATATATAATTCATCAGACGGGAGAAAGTTGCTGGAGCATTCGTTAGGCCAAATGACATGACGATGTATTCATAGGAGCCATAACGAGTGACGAATACAGTCTTGGGAATATCCTCTTCACGGACACGGATCTGGTGATAACCCAACCTCAAGTCGAGTTTAGAGAACACCGATGATCCAGCGAGTTGATCATAAAGATCATTGATCCGGGGCAGTGGGTATTTATTCTGGATTGTGGCTTGGTTAATGGGCCGATAATCCTGAACCAAATGGTTAGTTCCATCCTTCTTCTTAACGAAGAGTGAAGGTGCTCCCCAAGCAGAGGAACTGGGGCGGATGAAACCACTCTTAAGCGACTTGTCGATTTCTTCCTTAAGCTCGAGTAGGTGATGCGGAGGCATCTTATAAGGTCGCTTGGCAATAGGGACAGTGCCAGGCTTCAAGTCAATGACAAACTCGACAGCTCTAGCTGGGGGTATTCCTGGAAGTTCTTCTGGAAATACGTCTGGAAATCTCGAACGACAGGAACGTTCTCGATCCCTTCCAGAGGTGAGGCATTCAAAGCATTCAGAACATATATCTGAGCTTCAGCGTCCCGTGTAACGCGGGCAGTATAGTTCACTATCTCATCGGAGGGGTGAAGAAGTTGGACGACTTTAGTGGCACAATTGATCAAAGCAATGTGAGCTTTCAACCAATCCATTCCGAGTATGAGGTCTATGGTGGAAGACTTCAAGACGATGGGTGAGGCAAGGAATTCCAACCCTTTAATTTCGACGGTAATGTTAGGTGCTATCACGTCAGCATGACAGTGACCTCCGGGAGTTTATTGACTAACGGAGTATGCATTTTCTCATATCGAATGCCATGCATGAATGCAAATTTTCCAGAGATGAATGAATGTGATGCTCCTGAATCAAATAAAACAGAAGCAGGTACTGAGTTAACGAGAAGGGTACCCATCACAGTAGCAGGTTGATCCTGGACTTCTTCAATGTCAATGTTGTAAGCGTGTCCACGACCATGTGCAGCAGACCCAGTATTATAGTTGCGGGTCTGATTGTTGCCACGACCATTGCCACGGCCAGCACGAGGAAAAGCTAACTGGTTCTGAGTCTGGCGGCAGTCTTTAGCCTGGTGACCTGGTTTGCGGCACTTGAAGCACAGACCATCTTCAGGACGAAGAGGAGCATTGTTTTGAATAGCTTGAGCTTTTGGCTGCCTCGGTGGTGGAGGAGGCAGACGTGGTGCAGCATAGTTGTTCTTTGGCGCAGAGGTATTGGGACGGATCGCATTGTTGGGAATCCAAACTCGGCGCTTTGATGCTGAGCCCGAAGATGAGCCAGCATCACGATAGCGCTTCTTCGAGTCCTTGTATTCCATCTGAGCGGTCTCAACAAGAATAGCCTTGTTCATTAGAGTTGAAAAGTCATTGAAGTCTTGAGCAGCAAGTGCAAGCTTGAGGTCGGGGTGTAGTCCATTACAGAACTTCTCCTGTCTACGGGCATCTGTGGCGATGTCTTCTTCAGCATAGCGGGAGAGGTCTAGAAATTCCCGCTGATAAGCTTCGACAGTCTTGTTGCCCTGAGTGAGGTTACGGAACTGGGTCTTCATGCGTTCCATAATTGCCTAAGGGGTGTAACGTGTACGAAAAGCAGCCTGGAACTCATACCAGGTGATGACTGTTCCAACAGGCAGAGTACGCTTGTGTGTGTCCCACCATTGAGCTGCGGGTCCCTTTAAGAAAAAGGCCGCGAAGTTGACGAAGTTGGCAGGGGCGACATTAGCAGACTCCATCTCGTGAGTGATGTCGCGGAGCCAGTCATCAGCATCCAGTGGCTTGTCAGAGTTGCGAAACTGAGTTGGGTTAAGTCGCATAAACTCTGTCAAAGTTATTGAAGCTGGGTTCTGGTTCTGGTTGTTCTGATATAGAAACTGAGCCATGCTTCTAGTCATGAACTGGCGGTTAAGCTCAAACTGTTGCATCATAGCTGCCATATAGTCTGGCGGTGGTGGGTGTTCAGGGGTACCACGACCACGACCACCCGGTCTAACCATCCTGCTAAGTATCAACAGGGGGTAGTTTAGTAAAAGCAATTGCGAGCGTTTAGTGACAAGCATGATGTAACTCGACAACAATTTAAGTAGTGTAACAGATACATAACAGATGTCGATTAAGACATACAGATCCTTACACAGAGTCGGGTACATGCGGACAGCATAACGGCGCAATTTCAAAAGCTAGACATACTAGGCGGCGCGCAGGCACGCGGTAAGGAAGTACACAACGAGACATAGCAAAGGCTACATCAACGTCGGAGAAAACCACCGAAACGGGGTAACTGCAAGTGCGGACGACGAATGTTCGTCGCGGAAGGATCCTGCGCTCCATGTGCACTCTGATGCAGAATCCGGTCTCGAGCTGTAAGAAGAGGTCCACGTGCAGGTGTGTGACCTCCAACAGCAGGCCAATCAATACCAGCATACATCTGAGTCCTGCGCGGGTAAAGGATGTGCTCCGGATGTATCCCTGCGCGAACAGCGGGTAGCAACTGCGTCATAGCATCGTAGAGACGTGCTCGAGTGGCAACCAACTCGACGGCAAGAGCCCGAACAGTGCGATCCAGAGCCTGAGTGCACTGAATCAGAACGCGCGGGTCATAGCGACGAGGCTCGTACGGGGCATAGATAGATGTGTAGTATCCAGTAGCATCTCCAGCAGGGGCATATGAAATGTATCGGAACTCAGAGTCATCCAAGATATCGCTGAACTGTCCTGGGAGACATGCGACAGCAGAGTAGGCGGCATCATGGACTGCCATCTCAATCGTCACGCCGATACCATGGTAAAGGTGTAGCTCGGTGTCTGAGTCATTTTGCTGATCATAGATACGAACATCAGCATGATATTGCTCCTGGTTGAACTCGCGGTAATCCTCGTAAACCAAGTACTCAGGATACCAACGGTAGCCAAGTCTGGTCATGAGAGCGATCAAGACAGCTGGAAACCCAGGGGCATCACGAGCCCAAGTGCGAAGCACAAGCTGTGTCGTAGGACGTGGTGGAAACAAACGGTCCATCTGAAATAGAGGAAATTCAGATTTGTCAAATGACAATGAGAAGTTTAACACAACTCGGAGAGAAAGGTTAAACAAAACAATGGAAAGGAAAATGATTATCAGACTAATCAGATCAATGACAGGGAAATCACACAGATATCCAGCTCTCCGGGTAGACGGGATTTACGAGATCCTAAGTGTCGGCGTTGGTAAAATTTATTTAACCCGAATAGAAGAGAGATCAGAGTCCCAGAGTATAGACGAGGAATAAAAGATCCTAATACCACCCAATTGGCGACATGGGCCCGTAAGCCACACAGCCAAGTTAGTAAATTAGTTTTTCAGTTTCTAGACTCAACTTCGGCCAAGGAATTGGAAGGGGGCTTCCTACAGGCAGTCGGCTCTGATACCAACTTGTGGCGCCCCGACTCAATCATACACTAATGATACACGCAAACATGTACTATCAAGCACAGGGACTCACGGTAAGATATCACAACACAACTCTAACACAATTTAAACGGAGATCCACAATATTACAGACCAGGGATCCGAAGATCCGAATACACAAGTCAGTCATACAAATATTATCTGAGTACAGACATAGTTAGACAAGTTTTGCCTTAAGAAGGCTAGCACAAACAGCGACACTAGATCGAAAGGCGTTGGCCTCCTGCCTGGGAGCCTCCGATCCTACTCCTGGTCGGCTGGCTCGATCCAGTAGTAAGTGCCCTCTGGACCCTCCTGGTAGTAAGCTCCGGTGGTGGCATCTGGCTCCTGGACTCCATCGTCTGATGTCTCATGAAGGTGGGGTATGGGGAAAAGAGAAAGTAAAGCAACCGCGAGTACTCATCCGAAGTACTCAGCAAGCAAGGATCTATAATACATATGCAACATTATCAATGGAGAAAGGCTGTATAAGTGGACTGGGCTGCAGAAATGCCAGAATAGAGAGATGGCCTAGTCCTATCGAAGACTAGCATCTTCAAACATCTTCACAAGGCCATCATCTTGCAGCAGTAGAAGAGAGTAGAATAGCATTTTATTTAGCAAACATGTTGAAGTACAGCTTAAAGATCCTTCCTCGACTCCCAAGCGAGAAAGCGATCCCGAAGCTTCAATTAAGTAACAAGTATCCAGTTCAAGTAGTAGATCGGAATACACAAACTGAGCGTCCTTTACCGTAGGACCAGCTATCGATAGATGATTCATCCCTGCAGGGGTGCACTACTGTTACCCAACACGCTCGATCAACTCTGGCCGGACACACTTGCTGGGTAATGCCCGTCCTCGGAAGATCAACACGAAGAAGTGCTCTACCTAGGCTCGGCAGAGAGGTCAGCACGCCGGACTAACCTATGCACCCAGAGGTCTTGGGCCATCGCCCTGGGCACCCTGCGCGTTGCGAAACTGGCCGGGGTGCAGGCGCGACACTGAGCTCGTCAGTGAAGTATCCAGCCCAATCCCGACAATCAGCCCGCACGGTGAATCATGACGTCAGACGAGCTTTCGGGAGAAACGTACATCGTAGAGGGTCCCATAACCATTATCCCGCGTGGTGGTAGTGCGTATAGGGCACGTCGACCCACTCAGATCACAGACCCAAATCCAATAGGCTCAATTAGTATCACGCGGAGACAATCAGAGTCTCTGATGCTCTGCCACAACATCATAGATCCCCAACGGGTACCCACCAGGGTGGACCCGCCTGTAACAAAGGTCAAGTAATCGTGTGGTCATAACATCAAGGGGGAAACCCGAGGAATCACCCTCGGCGGATTCCACTCGATGAAATCATCAGGGTGAACGTATGAGGCATCACCCTCGAGGTTCACACTGAGGGGTTGCACGATAGATTCGTATCAGAAATGGAGAAGGAGGAATCACCCTCGATGACCACGACCGAACAGCTACACTGTAGAGTATTCATCGGGAGTGCGTTACGAGGTATCACCCTCGGCACTCGATAGTTACTACGTAGAGTCGTACAACTAAGGGGGTGTGGAGTGAGGTGTCGGTCTCTGGTCGACGATCACGTTGATCGAGTCGTCAATGATCAAGCAGGGGCAACAAGGATAAGGGGGTGGGGGTCACTGTGGTTCACTACCAACCTATACTAAACAGTTTATCATAGGCAGGTAAGGTAACAATGAACAGGTTACAACAGCAGGCTATGCATCAGGATAGGAGCATACATTAACAGTAGCAAAATCTAATGCAAGCAGGAGAATAGAATGGGCGATATCTGGATGCTCAAGGGGGGGGGGGGTGCGTCCTTGGTTGCTCTGGCAAGAGAGAGGGGTCGTCAACGGGCTGCTCGTCGGTAGTGTAGTCGTACCCAGGTGCAGTGTCGTCGGTCTCGGTGTCTATCGAGAGAGAAGGAGGGGGAGAGAAACAATAAATTCATGGCAATAATGCAAACAATATGTATGACATGCCTAAATGATATGCCGGGGTGTTCTACTGCCTAACTAAATGATTTAGTTAATTTAGGAATTTATTCGGATTTATTTAATTAAAGTTGGGCACTATTCATTTATCAAAATCGGTCTAAAAGTTCAATGTTTATATAGCTAGGGGCATCTGACACGAATACGGAGGGCATATTCGGGTTCGTATCGGAATTCTGAGCAAGTTTCATATATAAATTATTTTCATCGGAGTTACGGTTTATTTAATATGATTTTCTAAAGTTTTAAACATTTTCTGAATTTAATTATTAATTTAAATTCGAATTATCCAGAATAGTGAATGATGACGTCAGCATGAGGTCAGGGTGACATCAGCAGGTCAACTCTGGCTGACCAGAGTCAAACCTGACAAGTGGGGCCCACATGTCATACACTGAGACATTAACAGAGGGGTTAAATTAACTAATTGGGTTAATTAACAGGTGGGGCCCAGCAGTCAGTGTCTGATTAGCGTTTAAACTAATTAATTAACTAATTAACAGATTTTCTATTTATTTAAATTCATTTAAATGGCCGGGCCCCACATGTGAGTGAGACAGGGACGGCCACGTCAGTAGTTGACCCGAGTCAATGGGTCAACTGGTGGCCAGGGGGCCCACAGTCAGTGGCACGGGGGTTGGGACCCACCGACCACGTCGGACGTCGGCCGGAGAGCACTCCGGTGAGCTCCAACGCGGCGGAGCGAGCCGGCGAGGTTCGGGATTCGCCCACAGGGCGTCTCCGGGGCTGGGGAAAGGTGCGTTCGACGCGGCTCGACGCCGCGCGTCGAACAGTGGCGGTGCGGGGTGCTGGGGAGGCCGTAGTCGAGCGGCAGGAGCTCGTCGGCGGCGAGGCTTGTCGGGCGAGCTAGGGGAACAGCGCCACGGCGTGTTCTACGGGCGAAGCAAGGTGTAGGCGAGGCCTATGCGAGGCGGCGAAGCGAATGGGCAGCAGCACATGACCAAATGGTCGCCGGACGATCGCCGGCGACGAGGTCCGCGGCGGTGGGTTCGCCCGAATGCGGAGCGGGCGCTACAGACATTTTGAGGAGGCAGGGGAGGGCGCATCCGGCGCAGGGGCTCACCGAGGGAACGTGGGGTCTGGGCAGAGGGCTCGGGGAAGCGCGACGGAGCCGGAGTCGATGACGAACGGCGGCGGGGATCCGAGGAGGAAGATGATGGCGCGGGGTCGATGTAGGGGTGCTCGGGTTCGGTTCGTTGGCGCAGTCAAAGGAGAGGACGACGGCGAGCACGCAGGACACGTCGGGGAGGCGAACGGGGCACGGTGGACGCGTGATCTAGGGAGGCGCAGCCATGGCGGCGTCGGGAGAGGTGAGGGGAACGAGGAAGAGGGCGAATGGGGCGGCTAGGGTTCGCCAGAAGGGTCGGAGCGGTCTCTTATCCACGGCGAGAGTTCGCGGCGCGCGCTGTCGAGCGAGGAAGAGGGGGGGCCTGGGGTGCGCGCACGTGCACGTTCGACAGCGGGGCGGCGGTGAGCAGTGAGAGGTGGGAGGAGGCGCGGGGTGGGCTGGGCCGCGGCTGTAGCGAGCAGGCCAAGTGCACAGTAACTTCTTTAGGCCTTTTTCCTTTTCTCTTTTTCTATTTCTTTCTTTTCTGTTTTGTTAATTATTTGGGCCCCAAATGGATTTTGTAAAAAGTGTGAGCTAGTCCTTAAATATCAGTGCACTATACCCTAACACCAAAAACTAGTTTGGGCAAAACATCATTTCATATTTGATCTATATTAATTAAAAGGCTATTAAATATTATTTCCAGCCACTGTTAATAGAGGTATGGGTCACCTAATTAATTTATTAAATGTTGGTTACAATTTTAGAATGGTCTCTGTAATATTTATTATTGAATGAACATTTTAGTTCCTATCCTGAACAACTTTTATTTTCCACTTTCATTTAAATTTGAATTTGAGTTAGGAGTTGAAATGCAATATGATGCTAATGATGATTATGCACTGTTAAACATGCTGACTTGTCATTATCAAAAGTGATTACTATGGCTAATGACATGGGGTGTTACACTCTGGCTTGAACATACGGGCAGATGGCCAACGGACTTGCCGCAGCTCGCGAGTGAAGGCAGGACACCCAAGCTCGAAAGGCAGGTATCCGTATCCACCGGGCGCAGGCTCGTCGATGTTGGGGCCATTGCGCCTGTCAGACTAGCGGTGTGTTTCGCGGCGCCGTTCTATGGTGACGCGTGCGTCTTCCCTCCGCCTGTCCTCCAAGACCTGCCGCTGATCTTGATGGGCTCGAGGATCAGACGTAGCCATCGACACCTCGTCGTGTTCTTGGTTGTGCGGCTCTGGCTGCGGCCCCTGTGCTGGCTATCGGTGGGGGGGGGGGACTGCGCCGTAAGGTTGGCCCCTTCAGCACGACCAGCGGCTCGGGCTGTTGTCGCTGCTTGCGGATGTCGTGGCAAGCCCGCTCGTTGTGATCCCGCTGCCTCAGCGAAACCAATCAAACTTTGAATGGTGGCTCTCCATTCATCCATTTGGTCGCTCGCTGGTGGGAATCTCAATAGGAGCCGGGCTCGAGCCATGGCCTCCAAAGCAGTACTTGGCATGGACGATGACACAGATCGCGATGTCGCCCGACTCTTCATGGTACCGGTAGCGGTGGCTTCACATTCTCGTCTTCGCGGGCCAGTCGTGAGGGCGGCGAGACGACGAGAAGGACGCGCTTGGGGGTTGACGGCCCCATTCGGTGCTTCGTCTTGATTGCCTTGTCCTGGGGAAGGCATGTGCCTCGTAGCTGCAGCCATAGCAGGGGCAGTTAGGAGGCCGCGATTTGCGCCGGAGCGGGCGCCATCGCTGCAGCTACGTTCTCCAGTGAGGTGGAGAGGCGGGGATTGGATGTTCTCCCCTCTCGCATCTTGTGGAGCGTGGACGCTAGGGTGTTGTTGATGCTGTCCTCCTCTGGCGCCTCCTGCTCCCCCCTCAGCCGCGGGGGGAACGATGACGGCGCCGCCTGCGCCGGTCGCGTCCCCCGATGCCACCGCAGCCCTCATGGGATTAGTGGCTGCATGTGAGGGGGCCTTCAAGGTGGAAGGACGGGTTGTTGCGCCAGACTTTTTCTTGGGCGCCATGGGTGATGACACCATCGTCGAAGGGGATGGTGATGAAGATCGATGCGCTATTTACGTCCTCGGGTTCGCACAAACGCCCCCCCTACCTGGCGCGCCAAAGATGTCATGTTTCGACATGATCACCTATGGGGCCATTGGCCCCTTTGTGGTTCGGAAAGGGGGAAGGGCACGTTGTACAAAGAGCGGAGGTCGTAGAACAGCACGGCAATGGTGACGCGGGTGGTTTTTACCCAGGATCGGGCCGCCACGAGGCGTTAAACCCTGCTCCTACTTTGGTGGAATGAGTGGAAGACCATGATGAATGCGCAGTACTCAAGCCCGGCAAGGTCGCCTCGGGGAGAGCAGCTACGCGCGTATGAGTGTACAAGGGTCCGAATCCTTTCTAAGGTTGCCTCCTCCTTTTATAGGTCAAGGGGTTACCACAATGGCAAAACAGTCATTATCCAGTGATTAGATAGCCACAGTGCTATCATACCTAACTCCATAGACAGGACAAGGTGCATTAAATGCACCGCTTGGTGTCACGTCGTGGGTGTAGCCCGGCAAGCCTTGTCATGCTATTCAACCACCTTCTCGCCTGCCTGCGTGACACGCCTGTGGACGGGTGTCATTTAGGGGTGATCTCCATTGGAAATGGCTGCCACGTGCTGAATGACTGCCACTTATTCACTTGGGGGATTGACACCGCACCGATAAGCGACTTGCGTCACTGTGAGGTGGAGCGGTGGAGCCCTGGCGGGATAGCAAGCCGCCAGCGCCCCGGCAACCCTTGCCGAGGAGGTCTTGGGACTTGCTCTTGGGGTGATCTCGACCTGACCAGGCTCGCTTGCCCGGCAAGGGAGGCTTTTCCCTTGGTGATATCTTGCTGTCTTGGCTTGTTTTGGTCTTCTTGATCCGCCCTTTGATTTCTCAAAGAGCTATCTCTCCTGTTTGGCCTTGTCTTGGATGCTGTAACCTTGCCCTTGAGCCTGTGTACAGTCAGGGCAACACACACCAGGGTTTGTTGCACCAACATTATGAACGTCTGGCAGGCTCGATCTAATGACTACTCGATAGTTCAGTGTGCCATGCTTTACGGCTTGGAACCAAGACTTCAAAAACATTTTGAACGCCACAGAGCATATGAGATGTTCCAAGAGCTGAAGTTGATTTTTCAAGCAAATGCCCGGGTTGAGAAATATGAAGTCTCCAACAATTTCTTTAGCTGTAAGATGGAGGAGAACAATTCTGTCAGTGAACACATACTCAAAATGTCTGGGTACCACAACCACTTGACTCAGCTGGGAATTGATCTTCCAGTTGAGAGTGTTATTGACAGAGTTCTTCAGTCACTGCCACCAAGCTACAAAGGCTTCGTGATGAACTATAACATGCAAGGGACGACGAAAACGATTCTCGAGCTCTTCGCGATGCTGAAATTGGCAGAGGTAGAAAAAGCATCAAGTGTTGATGGTTAACAAGACCACCGGTTTTAAGAAAAAGGGCAAGGGAAAGAAAGGGAACTTCAAGAAGAATGGCAAGCAAGTTACCGCTCCTGTGAAGAAGCCCAAAGCTGGACCCAAGCCTGAAACTGGGTGCTTCTACTGCAAAGGAAATGGTCACTGGAAGCGGAACTGCCCCAAATACTTGGCAGATAAGAAGGATGGCAATGTGAACAAAGGTATATTTGATATACATGTTATTGATGTGTTCCTTACTAATGCTCGTAGTAGCACCTGGGTATTTGATACTGGTTTGGTTGCTCATATTTGTAACTCGAAATAGGAGCTGCAGAATGAACGGAGATTGACTAAGGACGAGGTGACGATGCACGTCGGGAATGGTTCCAAGGTTGATGTGATCGCCGTCGGCATGCTACCTCTACATATACCTTCGGGATTAGTTTTAGACCTCAATAATTGTTATTTGGTGCCAGTGTTGAGCATGAACATTACATCTGGATCTTGTTTATTGCGAGACGGTTATTTATTTAAGTCAGAGAATAATGGTTGTTCTATTTATATGAGTAACATCTTTTATGGTCATGCACCTTTAATGAATGGTCTATTCTTGTTGAATCTCGATCGTAGTGATACACATATTCATAATATTGATGCCAAAAGATGCAAAGTTGATAATGATAGTGCAACATACTTGTGGCACTGCCGTTTAGGTCATATTGGTGTAAAACACATGAAGAAACTCCATGCGGATGGACTTTTGGAATCACTTGATTATGAATCATTTGATACTTGCAAACCATGCCTCTTGGGTAAGATGACTAAAACTCCGTTCTCCGGAACAATGGAGCGAGCTAATGACTTATTGGAAATAATACAAACCAATGTATGTTGTCCGATGAGTGTTGAAGCAGGCGGCGGGTATCGTTATTTTCTAACCTTCACAGATGATTTGAGTAGGTATGGATATATCTACTCGATGAACACAAGTCTGAAACATTTGAAAAGTTCAAAGAATTTCAGAGTGAAGTGGAGAATCATCGTAACAAGAAAATAAAGTTTCTACGATCTGATCACGGAGGTGAATACTTGAGTTACGAGTTTGGCCTTCATTTAAGACAATGTGGAATTGTTTCACAACTCACACCACCTGGAATACCACAGCGTAATGGTGTGTCCGAACATCGTAACCGTACTTTATTAGATATGGTGCGTTCTATGATGTCTCTTACCGATTTGCCACTATCATTTTGGGGTTATGCATTAGAGACAGCTGCATTCACGTTAAATAGGGCACCATCTAAATCCGTTGAGACGACACCGTATGAACTAAGGTTTGGCAAGAAACCTAAGCTGTCGTTTCTTAAAGTGTGGGGATGTGATGCTTATGTTAAATGGCTTTAGCCTGATAAACTCGAACCCAAAGTGGAGAAGTGCGTATTCATAGGATACACAGATCAGAAGGCAAGATTTTGTTGCTAAGAATGGGTCATTTCTAGAGAAGGAGTTTCTCTCGAAAGAAGTGAGTGGGAGGAAAGTAGAACTTGATGAGGTAGTTGTACCTTCTCTCGAATTGGAAAGTAGCACATCGGAGAAAACTGTTCCCATGATGCCTACACAACTAGAGAGGAAACTAATGATGATGATCATGAAACTTCAGATCAAGTTACTAATGAACCTCGTAGGTCGACCAGAACACGTACCGCACCAGAGTGGTACGGTAATCCTGCCCTGGAAGTCATGTTGTTAGACAACGGCGAACCTACGAACTATGAAGACGCTATGATGAGCCTAGATTCCGATAAATGGCTTGAGGCCATGAAATCTGAGATAGGATCCATGTATGAGAACAAAGTATGGACTTTGGTGGACTTGCCTGATGATCGGCAAGCCATTGAGAATAAATGGATCTTCAAGAGGAAGACAGACGCTGATGGTAATATCACTATCAACAAAGCTCGACTTGTCGTAAAAGGTTTTCAACAAGTTCAAGGGGTTGACTATGATGATACTTTCTCACCCGTAGCGATGCTTAATTTTGTCCGAATCATGTTAGCAATTACCGCATTTTATGATTATGAAATCTAGCAAATGGACATCAAAACAGCATTCCTTAACGGATTTCTTAAAGAAGAGTTGTATATTATGCAACCAGAAGGTTTTGTCGATCCTAAAGGTGCTAACAAAGTGTGCAAGCTCTAGTGATCCATCTATGGACTGGCGCAAGCATCTCGGAGTTGGAATATATGCTTTGATGAGGTGATCAAAGCATATGGTTTTATACAGACTTACGATGAAGCCTGTATTTACAAGAAAGTGAGTGGGAGCTCTATAGCATTTCTGATATTATATGTAGATGACATATTGCTGATTGGAAATGATATAGAATTTCTAGATAGCATAAAAGGATACTTGAATAAGAATTTTTCAATGAAAGACCTCGGTGAAGCTGCTTATATATTGGGAATCAAGATCTATAGGGATAGATCGAGACGCTTAATAGGACTTTCACAAAGAACATACCTTGACAAAGTTTTGAAGAAGTTCAAAATGGATCAGTTAAAGAAAGGCTTCTTGCCTGTATTGCAAGGTGTGAAGTTGAGTAAGACTCAAAGCCCGACCACGGCAGAAGGTAGAGAGAGAATGAAAGTCATTCCCTATGCCTCAGCCATAGGTTCTATTATGTATGCCATGTTGTGTACCAGACCTGATGTATGCCTTGCCATAAGTTTGGCAGGGAGGTACCAAAGTAATCCAGGAGTGGATCACTGGTCAGCGGTCAAGAATATCCTGAAGTACCTGAAAAGGACCAAGGATATGTTTCTAGTTTATGGAGGTGATGAAGAGCTCGTTGTAAAGGGTCATGTCGATGCTAGCTTCAACACAGATCCGGATGACTCTAAGTCACAAATTGGATATGTATTTATATTGAATGGTGGAGCTGTCAGTTAGTGCAGTTCAAAGCAGAGCTTCGTGGCGGGATCTATGTGTGAAGTAGAGTACATACTGCTTCGGAAGTAGCACATGAAGGAGTCTGGATGAATGAGTTCATATCCGATCTGGGTGTAATTCCCAGTGCATCGAGTCCAATGACAATCTTTTGTGACAACACTGGAGCAATTGCCTTAGCGAAGGAATCCAGGTTTCACAAGAGAACCAAACACATCAAGAGACGCTTCAACTCCATTCATGAAAAGGTCAAGGATGGAGACATAGAAATTTGCAAAGTACATATGGATCTGAATGTGGCAGACCCATTGAATAAACCTCTTCCATGGGCAAAACATGATCAGCACCAAGACTCCATGGATGTTAGATTCATTACTATGTAATCTAGATTATTGACTCTAGTGCAAGTGGGAGACTGTTAGAAATATGCCCTCGAGGCAATAATAAAGTGGTTATTATTATATTTCCTTAATCATGATAAAGGTTTATTATTCATGCTATAATTGTATTGATTGGAAACTTAAATACATGTGTGAAAACATAAGCAAATACCAAGTCCCTAGTAAGCCTCTACTAGACTAGCTCGTTGATCAAAAGATGGTTAAGGTTTCCTGACCATAGACATGAGTTGTCATTTGATAACGGGATCACATCATTAGGAGAATGATGTGATGGACAAGACCCATCCGTTAGCTTAGCATATGATCGTTCAGTTTATTGCTACTGCTTTCTTAATGTCAAATACATATTCCTTTGACCATGAGATCGTGCAACTCCCGGATACTGGAGGAATACCTTGTGTGCTATCAAACATCACAATGCAACTGGGTGATCATAAAGATGCTCTACAGGTATCTCCGAAGGTGTCTGTTGAGTTGCTGTGAATCGAGATTGGAATTTGTCACTCCGTATGACGAAGAGGTATCTCTGGGCCCTCTCGGTAATACAGCATCACAAGAAGCTTCCAAGAAAAGTGACTAAGGACTTAGTTACAAGATGATTTATTACGAAACGAGTAAAGAGACTTGCCGGTAACGAGATTGAACTAGGTATGGAGATACCGACGATCAAATCTCGGGCAAGTAACATACCGACAGACAAAGGGAACTACGTATGTTGTCATAAAGGTGCGACCGATAAAGATCTTCGTAGAATATGTCGGAACCAATATGGGCATCCAGGTCCCACTCTTGGTTATTAACCGGAGAAGCGTCTCGGTCATGTCTACATCATTCTTGAACCCGTAGGGTCCGCACGCTTAACGTTCGTTGACGATATAGTATTATATGAGTTATGTATGTTGGTGACTGAATATTGTTCGGAGTCCCAGATGAGACCATGGACATGACGAGGAGCTCCAGAATGGTCAGTGGGTAAAGATTGGTATATAGATGATAGTATTTGGTCTCCGGAAGAGTTTCGGAATGCACCGGATATTTATCGGATCACCGGAAGGGGTTCGGTAAGGCCACGGGGGTTGTTGGGCCTAACGGGCCAAAAGGAGGGATCACACCAACCCACAAGGGGGCTGGCGCGCCCACCTCCTGGTCGCCGGCCCTTAGGGAAGGAAAGAGGAGGGGCTAGCCCCCTCCTGCCTTTCTCCACGAAAGGGAGAAGGAAGGGGAGGCGCCATAAGACAGCTAACCCCTTTCCTACCCACCCATGCGCCAAGAAGGAAGAAGGGGCGCGCGCCTAGGGCAGGCACCCTAGGGTGGCCACCGGCCCCCTTGGGGTGCGCCTAGGGCAGCCTTCCCTCCCCCTCCACCTATATATATGAGAGGTGGGGAGGGGACAACACACACCACGATTCCCAAGCCGTGTGTGGCGCCCCCTCTCCCTCTAGTTCCTCCTCCATCCATGTCCGTTGTGCTTGACGAAGCCCTGCAGAGAAGTTTCACCACCATCGTCACCACATCCTACTTGTGGTGCATTATTCGGTGTTAATTATGCTTAATGCTCGCTAATGAGATTTTTCGTTTCTTGGTTGGTCACTTCTCAATCTTTTGCTAGCCTTCATTTTGCACTAAGTATGATCACTACTTGTGCATCCAAAACCCTTTAAACCAGTTTTGCCATATGAGTTTACTATATCTACCTATATGCGGTATTCTTTTGCTGTTCTAAGCAAATTTGCATGTGCCATCTCTAATTTTCAAAATAAATTTCTCTTTTGTGTGCTCGTACCGCTCGCGAGGCGGTGAGGGGTGGCCGATATTTTCCATGCTAGATGTGTTATTCTCACGATGAGTGTTTATTCACTTGTCATTGCACGAGAGTAAGGCAAAGGTATGAGGGATGCCCAGTCCCAAAATGAATAAATGAATTTACTTTATGTTGTCAAATAATAAATTCCTTGGAAAGTGTTGGTATGGAGGGCACCCATGGATACGGCTAGCCATGGAAAGTGAAAGAAATGGTGGAAAAAGGAATAAACTTTATTTTCTGTTTGGGAACCGCCTATGATATATCTAGCATGGAAAGTGTGGGGAACTCTATGTCGTTTTCGTTGGTGGGAAAGGTATACCTCTCAAAATATTTTTATCTCTCAATTTTTGCTTTGAGCTCTGGCACCTCTACAAATCCCTACTTCCCTCCGCGAAGGGCCTTTCTTTTACTTTATGCAATTTTTATTTTGAGTCTCCATCTTCTCTTATAAAGCACCAACTAAGGGGCACTATGATCGTACTTGAGCATTGGGTGTAGCTAATATGCGAGTGTGTTTCATGAATGAATCAATGATTGAGCATAATCGGCTAGGGATAACTTATTTTAGCGTTGATATTTTGAAAGACATGGTTGCTTGTTGATATGCTTGAGTATTTAAGTTATCATGTCAAAACTAGACTATTGCTTTGAACCATTTAAAAGTCCAAATGTCCATGCTATAAAGAAAAGAATATGTGATGAACATGTTAGGCTGCATTCCACATCAAAAATTCTGTTTTTATCATTTACCTACTCGAGGACGAGCAGGAATTAAGCTTGGGGATGCTGATACGTCTCCAACGTATCTATAATTTTTTATTGTTCCATGCTGTTATATTATCATTCTTGGATGTTTTACAATCATTTTATAGTCATTTTATATCATTTTTTGGTACTAACCTATTGACATAGTGCCCAGTGCCAGTTACTGTTTTTTGCATGTTTTTTACATCGCAGGAAATCAATACCAAACGGAGTCCAAACGCAGCGAAACTTTTTGTGGATTTTTTTGGACCAGAAGACATCCAGTGGGCCAGAGAAGCACCTGGGGGTGCTCCGAGGGGAGCACAACCCACCAGGGCGCGCCTGGAGGCCCAGGCGCGCCCTGGTGGGTTGTGCCCACCTCGGCCGCCTCCCGCACCACCTCTTTGCTCTATAAATACCCCAATATTCCAGAAACCCTAGGGGAGTCGACGAAAATCAATTCCAGCCATCACAAGTTCCAGAAACACCAGATCCAATCTAGACACCATCTCGGAGGGGTTCATCATGTCCATTGGTGCCTCTCCGATGATGCGTGAGTAGTCCTTTGTAGACCTACGGGTCCGTAGTTAGTAGCTAGATGGCTTTCTCTCTCTCGTTTGATTCTCAATACAATGGTCTCTTGGAGATCCATATGATGTAACTCTTTTTGCGGTGTGTTTGTTGGGATCCGATGAACTTTGAGTTTATGATCAGATCTATGTTTTTATCCATGAAAGTTATTTGAGTCTTCTTTGATCTCTTATATGCATGATTTCTTATAGCCTCGTATTTCTTCTCCGATATTTGGGTTTTGTTTGGCCAACTTGATCTATTTATCTTGCAATGGGAAGGGGTGCTTTGTGATGGGTTCGATCTTACGGTGTTTGATCCCAGTGACAGAAAGGGAAACGACACATATGTATCGTTGCTATTAAGGATGACAATATGGGGTCTATTTCTACATAAATAGATCTTGTCTACATCATGTCATCATTCTTATTGCATTACTCCGTTTTTCCATGAACTTAATACACTAGATACATGCTGGTTAGCGGTCGATGTGTGGAGTAATAGTAGTAGATGCAGGCAGGAGTCGGTCTACTAATCTTGGACGTGATGCCTATATAATGATCATTGCCTGGATATCGTCATGAGTATTTGAAGTTCTATCAATTGCCCAACAGTAATTGTTTTCCCACCATTTGCTATTTTTCTCGAGAGAAGCCACTAGTGAAACCTACGGCCCCCGGGTCTCTTCTTTAATATATTAGCCTTTGCGATCTATTTTTATTTGCTTTTGTTTTCAGATCTATATTTCCAAAAACCCAAAAATACCTTGCTGCACTTTACTTTATTTTGCATTTATTCGAGATCTATTTATCCAATCTATTACAACTTTTTCCCGTCCACTAGCCATCTCTGGCGCTGTTGCCCGAAAGGGATTGACAACCCCTTTAATACGTCGGGTTGCGAGTATTTGTTATTTGTGTGCAGGTACCGTTCACGTAGTGTTGCATGGTTCTCCTACTGGTTCGATAACCTTGGTCTCATCACTGAGGGAAATGCCTACCATCGCTGTGCTGCATCATCCCTTCCTCTTTGGGGAAATACCGACGTAGTTCTAGCAGACATCATACAACATTCCCTCCATCCCATTATGTAAGATCTTATTACATGTATATCTAGATATCATTAGAACATTAAGGTAACACTCTTCCTAGTTGCTATGTATCCTAGGATTGCATATTTAGTCATTCAGTACAATGCATGTTGCTATGTAGCGTCAGATATATTAAATATGGCCCTAGTTAACCTACCTATAAATGGGTTACAGATATATTCAGTGAAATGTCTGATTCGACGATTAATCCCTTATCAGCCCCCGAGCTATATGGTACCAGCTACCGATATCCTGAACGGTGAGTATATAAAAGCAATATGATGAAACTAACCTCGATGGAAAACAGCAACTGTGCCCAATATTGTCCTGTGTGAGTACATCTAAAGGCATGTTAAGCACAACAGGCTAAACATCAACCAAATATATCCATGGTAGACAACATAATCTCCAAATGATAGCTTCAGTGTGTAGGTTTAAGCATGCTAGTTAAGCAAAACAAGAAGTGGAAAGGTGTGTTAACAGCAATAGGCATAACATTTAAAAACAAGCAAATATACTTTTTCAAACTAGTATTGTGCAGGTCTAAAGTACACTAGTTATTGTTAAAAAAAGGGAAAGACATGTTAACTGCAACAACCTTAACATCAACCATATATCATAATTCATAGTGGTATTGTTGAAACTATTATTGATGAAATTGAATTGCCTGGCAAATAGTTGCACATATAGAGCATCACATTGTGAATAACTGAAATAAACAAGGCATAAGGCCATCTCTAGCCGATCCCCTAAAATTTAACGGAGTAAAACCCTTAGTGAGTATATATATACTCCAGAAATTTTTGGCCGTTTCTAGTCGATCCCCTAAACTTAACGTTGTAAACTTCAACTTGATCAAGTTCAAAGCAGGTTCAACCGAAAGTAGCATGCATTCAAACATAAACATAGATAGTTTTGCATAACCAAACATAAATTTAAACTAAACTAAACTACGTTCGATCGAAGTGGAGGTCGAGCCAATCCTTCCTCGTCAGGTATGGTGCGCCGCGAGCCGGGTCCGGGCCGGTGCCGTCGTCGGGGTCGTTGGGGGAAGACACTCCTCCACTCGTCGACGTCGATCTCCTCATCCTCGCCACCCACCTCGGCGCCCTCCACGCCGACGTCCTCGTCACCTTCGACCTCGTCATCGGAGGAGAGCACGATAACCTCGCCGCCCTCCACGCCGGCAAAGATCATCCGCTCCGCCTCCACGAGCTCCGGGTGCTGCTGGCGGAGCTCTTGCATGTAGGCCTCGTCGGTGGCCTCGGCCTTGAGGCGCTCCCTCGCCTCGCGGCCCTCCCACGCCATAGCCGAGCTCACCACTGATACGTCTCCAACGTATCTATAATTTTTGCTTGTTCCATGTTGTTATATTGTCATTCTTGGATGTTTTATAATCAATTTATAGCAACTTCATATCATTTTTTTGGGACTAACCTATTGACATACTTCCCAGTGCTAGTTGTTGTTTTTGCTTGTTTTTTACTTCGCAGAATATCATTACCAAACGGAGTCCAAACACAGTGAAACTTTTTGGAGATTTTTTCTGGACCAGAAGACACCCAGTGGGCCAAGAATGCACCAGAGGGGAGGCCCGTGGGGAGCATAACCCACCAGGGCACGCCCAGGAGCCCAGGCGCGCCCAGGGGGTTGTGCCCCCCACAGAGACCTCCTGCACCGTCTCTTCGCCCTATAAATTCCCAAATATTCCAAAAACCCTAGGGGAGTCGAGGAAACACAATTCCAGTCGCCGCAAGTTCCAGAACCATGAGATCCAATCTTGACACCATCACGGAGGGGTTCATCATCCTCATTGGTGCCTCTCTGATGATGCATGAGTAGTCCACCATAGACCTAATGGTCCGTAGGCAGTAGCTAGATGGCTTCCTCTGTCTCTTTTGATTCTCAATACAATGGTCTCTTGGAGATCTATTTGATGTAACTCTTTTTGCGGTGTGTTTGTTGGGATCTGATGAACTTTGAGTTTGCGATCAGATCTATATCCATGAATATTATTTGAGTTCTCTTTGATCTCTTATATGCATGATTATTTATAGCCTCGTATTTCTTCTTCGAATCTTTGGTTTAGTTAGGCCAACTAGATCGATTTTTCTTGCCAAGGGAAGAGGTGCTTTGTGATGGGTTCGATCTTGTGGTGTTCTTTCCCAGTGACAGAATGGGCAGCAAGACACACATGTATCATTGCTATTAAGGATAACAAGATGGGGGCTATTCCTACATGAATAGATCTTGTCTACATCATGTCATCATTCTTATTGTATTACTCCATTTCTCCATGAACTTAATACACTAGATGCATGCTGGATAACGGTCGATGTGTGGAGTAATAGTAGTAGATGCAGGCAGGAGTCGGTCTACTAATCTTGGACGTGATGCCTATATATTGATCATTGCCTTGGGTATCATCATAATTATTTGATCTTCTATCAATCGCCCAACAGTAATTTGTTTACCCACCGTGTACTATTTTTTGAGAGAAGCCACTAGTGAAATCTACGGCCCCCGGGTCTATTCTTTATCATATTTGCTTTGAGATCTATTTTTATTCGCTTTTATTTTCAGATCTATTATTCCAAAAACCCAAAAATACCTTGCTGCACTTTTTTATTACTTATTTTATTTCATGTTTTATCGAGAGCTATTTATCCAATCTATCACAAATTTATCTATCTTTTTACCGTGGAGTGATTGACAACCCCTCTTACGCCTCGGGTTGCAAGTATTTGTTCTTTGTGTGTAGGTACTGTTTAGATAGTGTTGCTTGGTTCTCCTACTAGATTGATACCTTGGTTTCACAACTGAGGGAAATACCTACTGTAGCTGTACTGCATCATCCCTTCCTCTTTGGGGAAATACCGACGCAGTTTCAAGCGACATCAACCACCCCTGGCTCCGGTGGGACGAGGTTGATCGGACATGTGCCAAAGGGGAAATTGAGCCTAGCCACCACGCCGTGGTAGCGGACCTACCAGCGGTCGTACTCCATGGCCGCGAGCTCGGACGTGTGGAGGCTACCGAGCCACCGGCGGGTGTGGGTCTCCCTATCCGTAATGTCGGCGAACCACGTCCCCCATCGCCACTGCCGCACCCCGAGGTAGGACCTCGTCGGTGGCCGGGCCCGAGGGAGGATGGGGAAGTCCTCAAACTGGCGTAGGGGCGCGGCGGCGGGCAGATTTGGCGATCGGCGACGGCGGCTTGATAAAGAGCCCGCGGAGGACGACGAGGACATCTCGGCGGCCACCTCACCGACGTCGGGCGAAGAGGCCATGATAAACCTCTTTTGGGCCATTGGCTCCTCGAGCTCCCCGGCACACAGGCATAGGTTGAGGATGGAGGTGGCGGCGGTGATGATGGCGGCGACCTACCAATGCAAGTATTTCTTCTTTGTGTGTAGGTACTGTTTACATAGTGTTGCTTGGTTCTCCTACTGGATTAATACCTTGGTTTCACAATTGAGGGAAATACCTACCGTAGCTGTACTGCATCATCCCTTCCTCTTTGGGGAAATACCAACGTAGTTTCAAGCGACATCAAATGGAATTTCTGGCGCCGTTGCCGAGGAGACATCATCAACATCTATCAGGTTCCTAATCACAAATCTCATCTCCGTGCAAATTACATTATTTGCCATTTGCCTATCGTTTTCATCTCCCCCACTTCACAAAAATTTGCCGTTTTATTCGCCCTCTTTTTCTTTCGCCGTTTTCTCGTTAGATCTATCTTTTTGTTTGCAATCTTGTTTGCCACTTTGTCGTTATGGCTAGTTCTTCCTCTATTGCGTGTACCCCCGAGAACGAGATTCTTAATTTTAAACAAAGGGGAGGGGAGAATCTAAAAGATGCTTGGTATGGGATTTGCAATGCTCATAATAGATCTGTTCGTAAGCAATCTACCATTGTTGTTCTTCGTAGTTTTTATGTGGGCATCACCACTTGGTATAGATTCGTCCTTGATACGATTACCGGTGGAAATTTCTTGATGTGTCCATCTTTGGATGCTTTTAATGCCATGGGAGATCTAGTAGGTGCACCACCTATCATTATTAATGAAACTATTTTAACTCTTGAGCATATTATGCAAACATTAGATGCGATTGAAAAGAAGATTGTCACCTTAGAGTAAATTGAAAAATTGGATACAAAGATGTAGAATCTTGCTAATAAATTTGGGTCAAAAGCGGGCGATGTTTTCAAATTACTAAGGAAAAAGGAAACCATAATTAACGAAAGAATTGGAGAGAGTCCTTCTCGGATTGATAAGTTGGAAGAAATTTTTAGTAATTTAAGCTCGGCTGTTGCTTCTGCAAAAACTATTGAAAAAACTCCCGTAAAAATTGGCAAGACTACTCAAGTCACTAAGAACAAGGGTGCAACTTCTAATAATAACAAAGAAGATCTTAAAATGATTAGTATTCACCCCAGCTTTGTTGAAGTTGTAAGAAACCCTACTTGCAAGTATGAATTCCTCAATCTTATTCCTAGAAGTATTATTATCGAAAATATGCATGCTAAATCTTTGAATAATATTGGTTGTGTGATTTAGGAATTAGAAACTAAAGATGACAATACTTGAATCTATGAATTATGCCTAGCTAGGGGCATAAAACGATAGCGCTTGTTGGGAGGCAACCCAATGAATAAAATTTATTTTTGCCTTTTTCTTTCTGTTCTTGAGTGTTTACAAAATTATGCCTCTGTTATGATTGTGTTTTTTATGTTTTAATTAGTATTTGTGCCAAGTAAAGCCTTTGGGATAGCTTTGGTGATAGTCGATTTGATCCTGTTGAAAAACAGAAACTTTTGCATCCAGTAAAAGAATTTCTTAAATTCACAGAAGCGAAGAAAAATTCTGAATATTTTACAAAATATTTATATACAAATTTCCTATTTTTTCCTAATTTTTCAGAATTTTTGGAGTTACAAAAGTAGGAGAACAATTCGCATCTTTACAGACTTTTCTGTTTTTTGACAGATTCTGTTTTCTTTGCATTGTGTGCTTATTTTGACGAATCCAACTTGGTCGTATAACCTCTCTCCCTTGTTGTTGGTCAAAGTGATGGACGTCCACATGGCCCTGCAAAATGGGCTAAGCTTTTGTCGCCGATAACCTCGTGAGGGAGTGCCTGAAGACAAAACCCACTCTGCGCATGTGGGCCAAACATATGTATATGGAAGTGGTGTGTGGTGTTTGAATACCCAATGCGCAATTTTGATGTGGCACCATGCTTTGGAACCATAAAATCCCCATAGTGAGCGAGGGTTCATGACGCATAACATGAGCTCAAACTTAATTAATTAGGCATGGAATGATCGACCTACTATACGGTAACAAGAACCAAAGAAGAAGAATCCACCCTGGTAACCTTTCTCGTCGTCGGTCGAAATGATGGATGTCCACGCGGGCCCATGAATATATAGGCTTGCCGCCGATAACGAAGCGAGTGAGAGTGTCCAAAGACAAGCATTGCATGCATGTGTCCCAAACATATTTATGGAGGTGCGTGATGCATGCATATGAGTTGAATACCCAATGCACAACATTGGTGTGGTGCATGCGTTGTAAATCGCACAGTCCCCACACAGAGTAAGAGGTTCATGACGTGTTGTGTGCTCGCCCCCCCCCCCACTTCGATCCAACGGGATGGATTCATGTGCACACATGCGCTATTATATAATCTCACATCATGACCTATACCCGTGAGACAAACAAAAAATTAATCCCCTCCCAAGTCAAAGTAATTAACCTCTCTCACTGTCGGTGAAAGTGATGGACCAAGCGGGCCCACAGATGGAAGCATCGCCAGTAACGACATGAGCGAGTGCCATAGGACAACCACCATCGCTTGCATGTGTGCCAAACATATATATGGAGAGGTGTGTGGTTGTGATGTTTTGAATACCTAATGCACATCTTTGATGTGGCATCCGCCTCGAAATCCGTAAAGTCCAACCGCGGAGTATATGCTGTTACCATCCCCCCTTCGACACGTACTATATACTCCTACCGTTACACAACCCTAAAATAATTAATCCTCCTTGTTCGTCAAACTATACCTCTCTCGTCGGGTCAAAGTGATGGGTGACGACCTCGCGGGCCCACACAAGCGAAGCGTACGTCGTACGCGAGTGAGCGTTCTATATAGGACAACCACCATATGCATGTGGCCCAAAGAGGTGTTTGTGTGATGTTTCAATACGCAATGCAAAACTCTGATGTGGCACCTATACCTCAGAAACCGGGAAGTCCCCATAGAGAGCGAGGTTCATGATGTGTGGTATGTGCTACCCCCCCCATTCGATGCGTAGTATATATATACTCCTACTGTAGCACAACCAAAAAGAATCATTCCTTGATGGTCAAATTAACCTCTCTCTCATTGGGTTAATGTGATGGAGGACAACCTCGTGAGCCCACAGATGGAAGTGCCGCATGCGAGTGAGTTCCTATAGTGCAACCACTGCCTGCATGGTATTGCGTGATGTTTGAATACCAATGCACAACTTTGATGTGGCACCCGCCTCGGGAACCATAATGTCCCCACATGGAGCAAGGTTATGACACATATATAGTATACATGTTGCCCCCTCTTTGACATGTACTACATACCCCTACCGTGCATATACGTAACACAAACCAAAAAAGAACCATCCTTCTTGGTCAAATTAACCTCTCTCTCGTTGTAGGTTCAACTAAACGATGATGACCTCACTGGCCCATAGAGAGAGTCACATGCGAGTGAGTGTCATAGGACAACCACCGCGTGCATGTGCCCAAAAGAGGTGTGTTGTGTGATGTTTGAATACCCAATGCACAACTTTGATGTGGCACATGCTTCGCAAACCAGAAACGCGCTGCATAGAGGTTCACGACGCATAGCCCCCTCACTTCTAGCCGGTGGCAGGGACTCATGTGTACGCACGTGCCCGAACTTTGGTATGGAATCTCACCATGATCCACACCATAAAACACATGCCAAGATGAATCCACCTTTGGTCAAATGCATCTCGTTGTCGGTGGAAACTGAAAACCTTTGCGGGCTAACGAATGGGCACATCGCTGATAACCGCATGAGGGAGTGTCCGAGAGGACCACCAACATATATATGCATGTGGCCCGAACATGTATGTATGAAAGGTCCATGTAATTTTTTAAATAACGAATTCACGCCTTTGATGTGGCATATATGACTCACAAAATGATCAATATCCCACACGGAGGCCCATGACTCGTAGTGTACTGCCGGACCCCTGCCACACACACACACACACACACACACACACAGACACACACATCCCGCACCACCACCGCCACTCTGAGGCATGTAAAACTTTATATGTAGTGAACATGTGACCAAAGGAGTGTCGTGTTAAAATTTGAAAAAAAAACATAGATCATTCGACCGTTTTTATACATTGATTGATTTCCTAGGGATTTAATGTGCAAAAATCAAATTTGAGCTACATGTGCACCAAAATGGATTGCAAAATCATATGTGTGTCCCTGGGTGCATGTTTCCCTGTGCAAGAGATTTCAAAACATTGAGAATATTGATTTTTAAAATTCAGTAAATCCAAAACTTAGTTGAAATTCATGAAACTTATCGTGGTGTCATATGGACACCAGTAGACTGTGATATTGTATTTTTTCGTCAAATTTGAGACAAGTTTTGATATAATCTTCTTACAAATGGGAGACTGTTAATAATTGGCAACCAATATTGCAAACAGATTATTTATTAGGACCGTGTGTGTTAGACCAACAATGTATACGTGCCATGCTTCGGTTAAGCAATAAAGCGGCATAATTAATCATCAAAAAAGAAAAACAATATACGTGCCGCCACGCACCCCGTGTGCCGTGCGAGCAGGCATGAGTTGACGGGATGCATGCAAGCAGTCTGCCGCTTATGCAGACCCGGTGGCGTGCTTGCACGTGTGTGAATTGACGGGAGGCATTTTCGCTGTGCAGCATCACCGGGAGGCGTGCAAGTAGCTATGTTAAATGATGGTAGGCATGCGAGAAATCTGCTGCACAGGCTCACCGGGAGGCAAGACAGCCTTTAACCGCCGCCCGCCTCGCTCCCACTGCTCCATATTAATGGCGCGCCAAGCCGCTGGCCATAATAGGCTCCGCATGCTACTTCTTGAGCTTGCGTTGGTTTTTCCCTTGAAGAGGAAAGGGTGATGCAGCACAGTAGAGGTAAGTATTTCCCTCAGTTAAGAACCAAGGTATCAATCCAGTAGGAGAAGAATGCACAAATCACCAACACCTGCACAAACAATCAAACACTTGCTCCCAACGCGATAAAGGGGTTGTCAATCCCTTCACGGTCAATTGCAAAAGTGAGATCTGATATAGATAGATAAACAAAATATAAAATATTTTTGGGGTTTTTTGGTATATAGATTTGAAAATAAAAGATTGCAAAATAGTAGATCGGAAAGTAATATGATGGAAAATAGACCCAGGGGCCATAGGTTTCACTAGAGGCTTCTCTCATAAAGGCAAATAATATGGTGGGTGAACAAATTACTGTCGAGCAATTGATAGAAAAGCGCAAAGTTATGACGATATCCAAGGCAATGATTATGCATATAGGTATCATGTCCGTGTCAAGTAGATCGACTCCTGCCTGCATCTACTACTATTACTCCACACATCGACCGCTATCCAGCATGCATCTAGAGTATTAAGTTCATAAACAACGGAGTAACGCCTTAAGTAAGATGACATGATGTAGAGGAATTAACTCAAGCAATATGATGAAAACCCCATCTTTTTATCGTCGATAGCAACAATACAATACGTGCCTCCCTACCCCTACCGTCACTGGGTGAGGACACCGCAAGATTGAACCCAAAGCTAAGCACCTATCCCATTGCAAGAAAAACCAATCTAGTTGGCCAAACCAAACCGATAATTCGAAGAGAAATACAAAGATATTAAATCATGCATAAAAGAATTCAGAGAAGATTCCAATAATATTCATAGATAAGCTGATCGTAAATCCACAATTCATCGGATCTCGACAAACACACCGCAAAAGAAGATTACATCGGATAGATCTCCAAGAACATCAAGGAGAATGTTGTATTGAGAATCAAAGAGAGAGAAGAAGCCATATAGCTACTAGCTATGGACCCGTAGGTCTGAGGTAAACTACTCACGCATCATCGGAAGGGCAATGGAGTTGATGTAGAATCCCTCCGTGATCAATTCCTCCTCCGGCAGGATGCCGGAAAAGGCCCCAAGATGGGATCTCACGGGAACGGAAGGTTGCGGCGGTGGAAATGTGTTTTCGTGGCTTCCTCTGGTGGTTCTGGAATATATGTGCATATATAGGAGGAAGGGCTAGGTCAGAGTTGTCCCGAGGGGCCCACAGGCAGGGGGGCGCGCCCTCCACCCTTGTTGCCGCCTCGCGGCTCTTCTGACTTGGACTCCAAGTCCCCTGAGTGTCTCCTGGTCCAAGAAAAATCATCGTGAAGTTTTATTCCGTTTGGTATTCCTTTTCTGCGAAGCTTAAAAACAAGGAAAAAATAGAAACTGGCACTGGGCTCTAGGTTAATAGGTTAGTCCTAAAAATAATATAAAATACCATATTAATGCATATAAAACATCCAAAACAGATAATATAATAGCATGGAGCAATAAAAAAATTATAGATACGTTGGTGACGTATCACCGCACCGCCAGTCCACAGTGGTCACCGCCGTCTGGAGTGTATGAGGATGCCGCCGAAGCGCACCATCAGAGGGAGTGGCGATGCCGAGGCTGGTGAAGCTCCCGCGGAACACGTGAAGCTGGGCACAGAGGTTGCCGTCACTACCGACGAGGTCTCGCGCGGGTAGCAGCACGACCTTGACTTCGTCGGCGCCGTCGTGCCCCCCCCAGCCAGAGCTGGAGGTCCATAGCAACTCCGGTAACGACTGCGACTCCGCCGGAAAACCGGCTAGTCATCTATACCCATTTGTGCGGCAAACATTTCATGTGTTTTCTCTGGTTACTCCCCCCCTCTAATTTTTTTGGAATACAAATCCTATGATTATGTTCTCTCAGTTCATGAAATCAGAGTAATTAAGATCCGTTAGATGCATGTAGTGTATTGATTGTTTGAATGGTATCCGTATAGGGTTAGTGATTAATTGTTTGTTCTGTACAAATGATTTTTGCTAATAATCCGACTAGGGTTAGCATGCGTGCTAATAATTCGTGGCCATATCTTGAGAATTGATTTTGAATTTCCTACATATATGTTTGTGCCTTTTTTTCTTCCAGATCTTGAGAATTGATTTTGAATGTCCTACATGTATGTTTCTATCATTTTTTTAGATTGGTATATCCAGATGAGGCTCCGGCCAGCGGTGCTGCCGGTTGTAGATCTTGCACCCGACAGCGTGGCCAGAAGCGGCCACGACCCCCCTGGATCTGAGGAACCCGTAGAATCTCCGGCGGACCGCATCAGCGATCTCCCGGACGCCATCCTTGGGGAGATCATCTCCCTTCTCCCGACCAAGGATGGTTGCCGCACACAAGTCCTCGCATCTTGGTGGCGCACTCAATGGTGCGTCGCGCCTCTTAATCTCGACTGTCGTCGGCTATCTGTCAATGATGATTCTGAACTCCCCGGAGCCATCATCTCCTCCCACCAGGGCTCCGTTCAATGCATTCGCATCCCGGCAAGCTACCTGCTAGACATACCCTGCATGGTGGGCGCCTGGCTGACATCCCTCAATTCAAAAAACTCGAGCAGCTTGAGTTCTACCATTACTACATCCATAGGTTACCACCAATCACTACATCTGTGCCCTCACCACCGATGTCCATCTCATGGTTTTCCTCCTCTCTCCACACCTCCACCTTGACCTGATGCCATCTAGCAGACAATCTGGTACAAATGCTTCGACTCCCACTACTGAAAAAACTTGCGCTTGTGTTGGTTGATCTATCAGAGGCCTCACTACACAGCATCATCCACTCCAGCTGCCCTGCCCTGGAGCATTTGGTGCTTGTTTTTGTAAATGGAATCCATATCCCTTGTCTCAAAATAAAGTCGCCTCACCTTGTAAGCATTGGAATTCATTTTGAAGGACATGAGCTCATGATCGAAGATGCCCCTTCACTTCAAAGGTTGCACCATGATTCTTGTTATAAACCTTCGCAAACTAGAGACCTTGGGTGCAATTCGTGATCCGTTTGAAGGTTACAAGATGGTGGTTGGCTCCACACTTATTCAGGTACTGTATATTATCCATGTACACTTTTGTAATCTGCATTTTTCATTTGTGCGCATAAGTTAAATATCATCTCGGAGTACACTTTCGGTGATAATATAATGTTATATGCTGAATGAAGAGCTTGTCCATGGATGGCCTATCAAGGGTGGTGGATTATGTCTAGACCTTATATATTTTTATAGGGTGTCTTGATCTGAACACCACTATTGGCTTGCTGTGATGCTTTCCATGTCTGGAGAATTTGTATATAGAGGTGATGATTTCACACACATTGAAAGCCCATATATAATGTACTAGAATTAATCGTTCAGCTGTCGCACCTTCGACATACTCTATTTTAGACATTAACTGTTTTCAATCTTCATGTCTATTTAGGTACCAGGACTTCGAGAAAAAGGTCTAACCAATCGATGGCAGAGGAAGCACAAGGATTTTCTCAAATCTCATGACATGCGTTTGAAGACAATAACGGTGGAAGGATATGCATCCAACCGTGCAAACACTAGCTTTGTCACATTCTTCATGTTGAATGTGAGGGCACTATTATCCGTGATGATTAAGTTTTTTGACAAGAAATTTCTCACGGATGGACATGTTGAACAGCATAAAAAGAAGTTTTAGGTGGACAAAAGGCTTCTGAACGTGCTCAGCTTCTATTTACAACAACTTGTCGTCATCATGGACCAGTAGATCTTTTGTACTGGGATCTTTATTTTATGGATCGGACCGATCCATTTGATTGTGACTGCCAAAAACTTTGGTTGAGTTAGATGTTATTACCCTGTTTAATCTAGTTTTTGGTTAAACTTGATGCACAATTAATCCTCGTGCTTTTGTACCTTTTGTAAGCTGGAGTTAGATATTGTTGCCCTTTTCAACTCAGCTTTGACCCATATTTTCTTTCATACTGGGCCAATGACTTGCCATTTCTTTAATTAAGACAAAAATATTATAAGCAATCACAACATAGGGAAAGAACATCATTCTTGCGGGATCCTTGAGATCATTGTTCATTATAGAACCTCCAAGTTCTTAGCGCCCGCCAGCACCCACGAACTTATTTTCAGCTAGCACACCAAATGGGTTGTAATTCTTTATAAAAAAAGTTGCATGGTACTGACAAATTTGGATTCTGACATTTGGGACCAACGTGGAAAAAGCCTATCCAAGGCAGTGTCGACTCGACAGTAAACATTGAGAAACCAGGTTTTAAAATTACTGTAAATCCAAAACTCGCCTGAAAATCATGAAACTTGCATGGTATTATGACATGCCACCAACATGCTGTGGTAAAAAAATAGTCCAATTTGGGACAAGTTTTGGTATAAACTTCGTACAAACCGGAGCTTTTCTCAAAAAGCCTCATGGTTCCGAGAGGGAACTTGTCACCTATGTGTAGGAACGAAGTATGTCTACCAGAGGGGGGGGGGGGGGGGGAAAAGAGAGAAAAAGCGGGGAGGGAGAGGGGGGGGGGGGGGGGGGGGGGGGGGGGGGGGGAGGGGGAGGGATGGTGAGGGGAGGGGAAGGGGGGGGGGGGGAGATAAAAGGAAGGGGGGGGGGGGGGGGGTGTGGGGGGGGGAAAGAGTAGGGTTAGGGGGGCAGGAAAAGGGGGGGGGGGGGCGTGGGGTGGTATGGGATATTAGTAAGGTAGTGGGGGAGTAAGGAAGTAGGTGGGTGAGGGGGTGATGCCGGGTGTAAAACCTTGCTTCCTTTTTCTCAAAAGCCTCATGGTTCCGAGAGGGAACTTGTCACCTATGTGTAGGAACGAAGTATGTCTACCAAGGGGGGGGGGGGAGGGGTGAATGGGAGTTTCAAAATTTGTTCGGAAACCTCAAAACTCTCGTAACCCAGCAGCAAAGCGAATGAAAATACAATACAGTGAGCGAAGATAAACTACCGAAATGTAACTGATACAAGCATCGAAGCAAATCACATGATTGAGATAATACGAATGGAAAGAGGGGGAACAGATGAAACCAGTCATGCTCGATGGCGATAGGGTATTTGTTCAACCAGTTCGTCCTTCTGCACAAGGACTACGTCTGGTCGGAGGGGCTGTGACTTAACACGGAAGATAAAACTCTCTTCACCCTATTCTCCTCGGCAATTGATTAGTCAACCAATGCCGATCACTTGTGGTAGATACTTGAGGTGATCTCCGAACCTTTACATACTTCTTCTTCAAGAACCACAACCACTCTTGGTCTCTGAAGAAATTGACATCAAACCGTCTAGAGAGTTTGCAGCTCTCAAGAGTAATAGGCGGAGCGTACTGGACTTAGATTCGAGTGATGCTGAACTACTATCTAATTCTTCGGCTCTTGGGGTTTTTCTCTTGGTGGATTTTAAACTCAAATCACTCGGAGAGGGGGTTGCTCAACAATCTTATCAGAATCAAATGGAGCAGCCACCGGACAAAGCTGGTGCAGGGTGGCTATTTATAGCCGCAGCCTTCCCTGGTGGGAAATGACCATTTTGGACCCGCGGCCCAGCCAATGGTCAACCGACACGTTCTCAATGGTTGGATTTCAAAGAGCAATGATAACATTACTTGAGGAATAAGTAATGCTAACTCCTCGGTCTAAGACAAATCTCTCGCAGCGAAGAAGATCACAGTCTCTTGCTGGCAAGTATTTGCTCGGAGCACAACGAGATTTCTCTCACAACTTACATAGGATTTGGGTTTAGCATCAGAGAATCAAAGTTTCGAACGCTGCACCCCTCTTAATAGTTCGGTGGTCCTATGACTCAATAAAGAGAAGAGAAACAATGAAATAAATGCTACATCTTCACTTCATCTTCATTCCTCTCGGATGCAGTCACTTCCTTTGGGCAGGCACCGAACCAATTGCTTCACGTCAGCAATTTAAAGGGATCACTCTTGTCAACATAATCTTCGGTGATAACCTTCACTGCAACACAGGGGATTATCTTCGTCATTTGAATCAAACTCCTCGTGATTCCAGGGACCTGTTATTCTGTGTGCACTAGTAGACACATAAGTCCCATACTGTTTATGTCAACAAATTCCAAAACATAAGGAGGCAAATTATTGCACCAACAATCTCCCCCTTTTTGGACGGTTGTTGACAAAACAGATAATCATTGAAGTGAAGATAGATAAGTGAAAAGTAATTCGAACAAGAGCGAAAAATTGTTACTTTGCTCGATGATGAAATAGACTCCCCCTAAATGTATGCAGGGATAAAGATATGAGATTAATTCTCCTGCAAGTATTGAAGTATATAGAGGAAATTTATGTCGGAATCGGTGCTCTGCGGACCCAAAAAAGGTTCGAACTCTGGGGCGTGAATGAAGGATCCTGCCTAGCTACGACTCGCTGCTCACCGCCCCATGGCTTGGCTCCGTCATGCTCGAGCGAGCGGGAAGAAGAGGTGGACACAGTGATTTACCCAGGTTCGGGCCACCTTGCGGTGTAAAACCCTACTCCTGCTTTGTGGTGGATTGCCTCACGAGGAGGATGGGTATGAACTAGTACAAGTGTGAGCTGCCTCGGGAGAGCTCAAGGGGTAGATGGATTCGACCCCTCTCTACGGTGGAGACTAACCTATATTTATAGTGGCCTTGATCCTCTTCCCTCATGGCTTAGGCGGGAAGGAAGACCACAGTGGCCAATTTTGAAGGGGGACAGGAGTACGCCCTATCCTGACTAAAGGTGGTCTTCGCCTGCAAAGCTTCTGGGTGTGACGCATTGGTGGGCTCGGCGATGACCTCCATCGTGCTGAGCTCGTGGTCTTGGTCTTGTTGCACGGGAATGGAAACCTTTGGGGGATTCCTTGGGAACTCGCATACGTCCTTGCCTCCTTAGCATCAAAGGGGAAACTGTCCTCTCCTGCGCCCGCTGGCGCCCTTCTGGCTCCAGTTGTCATGGCTCACGTCACCGCGTGCCTCGCGAGGTGGGGCGCGAGCCTAGAGATATCCACCCCTCAGGAGGCAGCCTCGGGAGGCCGCTCCATAGGAGGTATTGATGTCGTTCGCCTTGCGAGGCAGGGGCCCTCGCGAGGATCTTGTTCACGGAGCCCTTGAGTAAGGCCGCACCGGGATTTTGACGATGCCGCGCATTGGGCCGCAGGCAGACGGGTCTGGGTACCCCCGGTCCCAGAACCCCAACTATAGCTTGCTACTTCTTGAGCTTGCGTTGATTTTTCCCTTGAAGAGGAAAGGGTGATGCAGCAAAGTAGAGATAAGTATTTCCCTCAGTCAAGAACCAAGGTATCAATCCAGTAGGAGGCACAAGCAAGTCTTCAATATATGCACCTGCACAAACTAACAAACACTTGCACACAACTCAAAAAAGGGGTTGTCAATCCCTTCACGGTCACGAACAAGAGTGAGATCTAATAGAGATAGGTATAAAAGATAAGTAAAAGAGTAAAATAAAGTAAATATAAATAAATTGCAGCAAGGTATTTTTGGGTTTTTGGTTTTATAGATCTGAAAATATATGATGGAAAATAGCCCGAGGGCCATAGGTTTCACTAGAGGCTTCTCTCTTGAAGAAAACATACGGTGGGTAAACAAATTACTGTTGAGCAATTGATTGAAAAGCGCATAATTATGAAGACATCTAAGGCAATGATCATGAATATAGGCATCACATATGTGACAAGTAGACCGAAACGATTCTGCATCTACTACTATTACTCCACACATCGACTGACTCCTGCCTGCATCTAGAGTATTAAGTTCATAAGAACAGAGCAATGCCTTAAGCAAGATGAAATGATGTAGTGGCATAAACTCAATAAATATGACATAAACCCCATATTTTTATCCTTAATGGCAACAATACAATACGTGCCTCGCTACCCCTTCTGTCATTGGGTGAGGACACCACAAGATTGAACCCATCACAAAGAACCTCTCCCATTGCAAGAAAAACCAATCTAGTTGGCCAAACCAAATCGATAGATCGGAGAGAAATATAAAGCTATCTCAATCATGCATAAAAGAGTTCAGAGAAGACTCATATAATATTCATAGGTAATCTGATCATAAATCCACAATTCATCGGATCTCAACAAACGCACCGCAAAAGAAGATTACATCGAATAGAACTCCAAGAACAACGAGGAGAACATTTTATTGAAGATCAAAGAGACAGAAGAAGCCATCTAGCTACTAGCTATGGACCCGTAGGTCTGTGGTTAACTACTCACACATCATCGGAAGGGCAACAAGGTTGATGTAGAGGCCCTCCGTGATCGAATCCTCCTCCGGCGGACTGCCGGAAAAGGCCCCAAGATGGGATCTCATGGGAACAGAAGCTTGCGGCGGCAGAAAAGTATTTTTGGTGTGCCCTCTGGTATAGGGGGAATATTTGAGAATATATAGTGGTGGAATTAGGGATAGAATGTCTCCAAGGGGTGCACGAGCCATAGGGAGCGCCCCTACGGCTTGTGGCCTCCTCGTAGGGCTTCTAGCCACCTCTCCAAGTCTTGTGGGTTTCTTCTGGTCCAAGAAAAATCACTGTAAAGTTTTATTCCGTTTGGTATTCCTTTTCTGTAAAAGTCAAAAACAAGGAAAAAACAGAAACTGGCACTAGGCACTAGGTTAATAATTTAGTCCCAAAAATAATATAAAATAGCATATGAATGCATATAAAACATCCAAAACAGATAATATAATAGCATGGAAAAATAAAAAAATTATAGATACGTATTTATAATTCCTACATCAACAAGTATCAAGCATCAATTAGGTAAATGATAAAAACAGAATTTTTGATGTGAAATGCTACCTAACATATTTATCAATGCAATTTTCTTTATTGTGGCATGAATGTTCAGATCCATAAGATTCAAAACAAAAGTTTAATACTGACATAAAAACAATAATACTTCAAGCATACTAATAAAGCAATCATGTCTTCTCAAAATATCATGCCCAAAGAAAGTTATCCCTACAAAATCATATAGTCTGGCTATGCACTGTCTTCATCACACAAAGTATTTCATCATGCCCAACCCTGATGACAAGTCAAGCAATTGTTTCATACTTTTAATGTTCTCAAGCCTTTTCAACTTTCACATAATACATGAGCGTGAGCCATGGATATAGCACTATAGGTGGAATAGAGTATGGTGGAGGTTGTGAGGAGAAGAAAAGAATGAGAAAGTCTCACATCAACTAGGCAAATTAATGGGCTATGGATATGCCCATCAATTGATATCGATGCAAGTGAGTAGGGATTGCCATGCAACGGATGCACTAGAGCTATAAGTGTATGAAAGCTCAAAAAGAAAACTAGTGGGTGTGCATCCAACTTGCTTGCTCACGAAGACCAAGGGCAATTTGAGGAAGCCCATCGTTGGAATATACAAGCCAAGTTCTATAATGAAAAATTCCCACTAGTATATGAAAGTGATAAAATAGGAACTTTCTATCATGAAGAACATGGTGCTACTTTGAAGCACAAGTGTGGAAAAAGGATACTAACATTGTCCCTTCTCCCTTTTTCTCTTTTTTTTTGATTGGGCTCTTTGGCCTCTTTTTTTGGGCTCTTTGGACTATTTTTATTTTTTTAAGTCCGGAGTCTCATCCCAACTTGTGAGGGAATCATAGCCTCCATCATCCTTTCCTCACATGGGACAATGCTCTAACAATGATGATCATCACACTTTTATTTACTTACAACTCAAGAATTACTACTCGATACTAGAACAAAATATGACTCTATATGAATGCCTCCGGCGGTGTACCGGTATGTGCAATGATCTAGAGTGACATGTATAAAAATATGAACGGTGGCCAAGCCACAAATACTATGCCAACTACATGATCATGCAAAGCAATATGACAATGATGGTATGTGTCATAATAAACGGAACAGTGGAAGTTGCATGGCAATATATCTCGGAATGGCTATGGAAATGCCATAATAGGTAGGTGTGGTGACTGTTTTGAGGAAGGGTACATGGTGGGTTTAATGGACCGGCGAAAGTTGCGCGGTACTAGACAGGCTAGCAATGGTGGAAGGGTGAGAGTGAGTATAATCCATGGACTCAACATTAGTCATAAAGAACTCACATACTTATTGCAGAATTTTATTAACCATGAAAGAAAAGTACTAATACACATGCTCCTAGGGGGATAGATTGGTAGGAAAATACCATCACTCGTCCCCGACCGCCACTCGTAAGGAAGACAATCAAAAAATAAATCATGCTCCGACTTCATCACATAACGGTTCACCATACGTGCATGCTTCGGGAATCACAAACCTTAACACAAGTATTTCTACCAATCCACAATTACTCACTAGCATGACTCTAATATCACCATCTTTATATCTCAAAACAAATGCAAGGAATCAAACTTCTCATATATTCAATGCTCTTTATGAAAGTTTTTATTATATCCCTCTTGGATGCCCATCATATTAGGACCAAATTCATAACCTAAGCAAATTACCATAATGTTTTTAAGACTCTCAAAATAATATAAGTGAAGCATGAGAGTTCATCAATTTCTAGAAAATAAAACCACGGCCGTGCTCTAAAAAGATATAAGTGAAGTACTAGAGCAACTGCCTAGCTCAAAAGATATAAGTGAAGCACATAGAGTATTCTAATAAATTCACGATTAATGTGTGTACATCTCAAAAGGTGTCTACAGAAAGGATGATTGTGGCAAAATAAAAAGCAAAGACACGTCTCATACAAGACACTCCAAGCAAAACACATATCATGTGGTGAATAAAAATATAGCCTCAAGTAAATTTACTGATGGATTGAAGACAAAAGAGGGGATGCCATCTGGGGCATCCCCAATCTTAGATGCTTGGTTATCCTTGAATATTACCTTGGTGTGCCTTGGGCATCCCCAGGCTTAGGCTCTTGCCACTCCTTATTCCGTGGTCCATCAAAACTTTACCCAAAACTTGAAAACTTCACAACAGAAAACTCAACAGAAAACTCGTAAGATCCGTTAGTATAATAAAATAAATCACCACTTTAGGTACTGTTGTGACCTCATTATAAATTTATATTGGTGTTATATCTACTGTATTCCAACTTCTCTATGGTTCATACCCCCCGATACTACCCATGGATTCATCAAAATAAGCAAACAACACATAGAAAACAGAATTTGTCAAAAACAGAACAGTCTATAGTAACTAGAATATTAGTCATACTTATGTAACTCCAAAAAATCTGAAAACTTAGGACAACATAGGCAATTCATATATCAATCTTTTTTAAAAACTTCAGAATTTTTCCTTGCTCCAGTGTATTTTAACAATTCTGTTACTGGACGCAAAAGTATTTGTTTTTTAGCAAAACCAAATCAACGATATACCAAAGCATCCCAAAGGTCTTGCTTGGCACAAACACTAATTAAAACACTAAAACACAATTACTATAGAGGTAATAATGTGTATTTATTGGAAAATAGGAACAAAAACAAAAAACACAAAATAAAAATTGGGTTGCCTCAACAAGCGCTATTGTTTAACGCCCCTAGCTAGGCATAATGCATAGATCTAGGTATTATCATCTTTGGTATGCAATTCATAAGTGGCCCTCATAATAGATTCATATGACAACTTAATTTTCTTTCTTGGAAAGTGTTCCATGCCCTTCCTTAATGGAAATTGAAATCTAAAGTTTCCTTCTTTCATATCAATAATTGCACCAATCGTTCTAAGGAAAGGTCTACCAAGAATAAAAGGACATGTAGGATTGCAATCTATATCAAGCACAATAAAATCTAAAGGCACATAATTCCTATTTGCAACAATAAGAACATCATTAATTCTTCCCATAGGTTTCTTAATAGTGGAATCCGCTAGATGCAAATTCAAAGAACAATCATCAAATTTATGGAAACCGAGCACATCACATAAAGTTTTTGGAATAATGGAAACGCTAGCACCCAAATCACACAAGGCATTGCACTCATAATATTTAATTTTAATTTTAATAGTAGGTTCCCACTCATCATAAAGCTTTCTAGGGATTGAAACTTCCAACTCAAGTTTTTCTTCAAAAGATTTCATCATAGCATCAACGATATGTTTAGTAAAAGCCTTATTTTGATTATAAGCATGAGGTGAATTAAGCATGGATTGCAACAAGGAAATGCAATCTATTAAAGAGCAATTATCATAATTAAAGTCCTTGAAATCCAAAAGAGTGGGTTCATCGCTACTTAAAGTTTTGACCTCGCCAATCTCACTATTATCAATTTTTTCATTAAGATCTTCACCCTCCAAATTATTGGGACGCCTTCTAGCTAAAGTTAACTCATCTCCAGTCCCATCTTTATCAAGTTTTATATTAGAAAACAAAGATTCAATAGGAGTCACACCAATCACTTTAAGATCTTCATCATTATTATCTATCGGCGTGGAAGCACGATCACCTATGGGGCAGGGGTGCCCCTTTGTGGTTCGACATGGGGACGGCCGCGTTGCACAAAGAGCAGAAGAAATAGGGGACAACACGGCGATGGACAGCTAGTTTTTACCCAGGTTCGGGCTGCTTTGGAGCGTGAAACCCTACTCCTGCTTTGGTGGATTGATCTGGAGGAACACGAAGGCTCGACGCGCTCTAGCCCGATAAGGCACCTCGGGGAGAGCAACGTGAGCTTACAAGTGTTGAGGGGTGGCAAATGTTCAAACACCCTTGCTTGGTTGCCTCGGGCCTCCTTTTATAGGTTAAGGGGTGACCACAGTGGAAAAACAGTCATTTGGGTGTGATTAGATAGCTAACAGTGCTATCATACCTAACTTTGGAAGTTAGGACAAAGTGCATTAAATGCACTGCTAGGTGTCGTGCCGAGGGCGAATCCCGGCAAGCCTGTCGCGCCACTTATCTGCCTCTTCCTACCAGCTTGACACGCCTCCTAGACGGGTGCCAATAAAGCTAATCTCTTCTCCTAGATGCTGCCACGTGTTTGATAGGACCCACCTGGTTGCTTAACACCTTGACACCGCACTGATTAGCGACTTGGGTGCGGTGACATGGAGTGGTCGCGTCTTGGTGAAGGTTCCTTGTTGGAGGAGCTTGGCCGGGTTTGACCTTCTTGCCGGGGCAAATCTAGACTTGTCCTCGGGGGCGACCTCGACCTGGCCAGGCTCTCCTGCCTGGCAAGGGAGGCCTTCCCAAGGTGGCCCACAGTTGTCTTGTTCTTCTTAATGCTCTCTTTAATCTCAAGAAGAGCGGCTTTTCTGGCTTGTCCTTGTGTCATGCATTGGTGCTGGATGTATGATTGTCAGCACGCCCATGCATGAGTCCGGTCAACAAACGCGAATGTTTGTTGCACCGACATTATCACAAAAACTAGAAGAACATGCTTTTTCTAGCCAATCTCTCTTAGCGCGCATCCTAGCGGTTCTCTCTCTACTTCCATTAATAGAAATTTTAATAGATTTCAGAGATTTATTAGTATCAATCTTGGGTGGCATATATCTAATCTTAAAAGAATCAATCTCATGAGAAATTCTATCAACGTTCCTAGCCAAATCATCAATCTTAAGCATTTTTTCTTCTACCATAGCATTAAAAATCTTTTGAGAATTAATGAAATCTTTAATATTATTCTCAAGATCAGAGGGTATTTTATTATAATTTCTATAATAATTGTTGTAGGAATTACCATAATTATTAGAGGAATTACTAGGAAATGGCCTAGGGTTGAAATTACCTCTATACGCGTTATTACAAAAATTGTTCCTACCAACAAAATTCACATCCATAGATTCATTATTATTCTCAATCAAAGTTGACAAAGGCATATCATTAGGATCAATAGGAACACTCTTATGAGCAATCAATTTCATAAGTTCATCCATCTTTCCACTCAAATATTAATTTCTTCAATCACATGCACTTTTTTACTAGTAGAAGATCTTTTGGTATGCCATTGAGTATATTTTGCCATAATATTATCTAGGAGTTTAGTAGCTTCTCCTAATGTGATTTCCATAAAAGTACCTCCCGCGGCAGAATCTAAAAGATTTCTAGATGCAAAATTCAATCGCGCATAAAATTTTCATATGATCATCCATAAACTTAAACCATGAGTAGGGCAATTTCTTATCATCAATTTCATCCTTTCCCAAGATTGTGCAACATGTTCATGATCAAGTTGCTTAAAATTCATTATATCATTCCTAAGGGAGATGATCTTAGCGGGAGGAAAATACTTGGAAATAAAAGCATCTTTACACTTGTTCCATGAATCAATACTACTTTTAGGCAAAGATGAAGACCAAGTTTTAGCACGATCTTGTAGTGACAATGGAAATAGCTTCAATTTAACAATATCATTATCCACATCTTTTTTCTTTTGCATATCACCCAACTCAACGAAAGTATTTAGATGGGATGCAACATCTTCATTGGGACTACCAGAAAATTGATCTTTCATAACAAGATTCAACAAAGCGGCATTAATTTCATAAGATTCCACACTAGTGGCTGGAGAAATCCGAGTACTAATAAAATCATTATTATTAGTGTTGGAAAAGTCACACAACTTGATATTTTCTTGAGACATCGTGACAAAGCAAGCAATCTAGCACACAAGCAAACAAAAAGACGAACGAAAGAAGGGCGAATAAAAAGGCAAATATTTTTGAGTTTTTCTGAAAATGTTTTAGAAGTGGGGGAGAGGAAAACGAGAGGCAAATGGCAAATAATGTTAGTGCAAGAGATGAGAGTTTATGATGGGTACTTGGTAGGCTTGATGTAGAACCTCCCCGGCAATGGCGTTATAAATTCTTCCTGCTACTTCTTGAGCTTGCGTTGATTTTTCCCTTGAAGAGGAAAGGGTGATGCAGCAAAGTAGATATAAGTATTTCCCTCAGTTAAGAACCAAGGTATCAATCTAGTAGGAGGCACAAGCAAGTCTTCAATATATGCACCTGCACAAAGTAACAAACTCTTGCACACAATGAGTAAAAGGGGTTGTCAATCTGATGTAGAGCATCCTACGGTCATCCCCATGGACCTACCTTCATCTCCCACGACACCACATGGACCAATGACTAGAGCTCGAGCAAAGGCTATTGAAACTAAGGTGAACTCGCTCCTCTCCGAACTACCACTCTCCACATGGCTACCACCTCAGGCGAAGACCCTATGTGTGATCAGGTACTTAGAGGCAAGCCACGGAACAACTACATCCAACGGACAAGACGGCGAGAGCACCAAGTAAAAGGACCAAGAAGAGGAGCTGCCAGAAAACCTACAGCCACCGGACGACCGGACCGGACCGGACATCCGACGCCTGAAGCGTCAGCCTGCCAACCAACACATCAGCGGCCGAACGACCGACGCGAATCGGACGTCTGACACTCCCCAGCGCCCGGACGACCGCTCCACTCCGGACATCCGGTGCCACCTCACAGAAGAGAAATTAACGGAAGTCTAAAGACCTCCGGACGACTGACAACCGGACATCCGACCCCGACCGAAAATCCAACGCCGACACATCCGAGCCAAAACGCCGGACGTCTGACCCCTACCGGACGACCGGACCCTAACGAGCCACCGGACGTTCGGTAGCGACCGGACGACCGACGCCTGTCCACGCACAGAGTTTTGGGCCGAGGCCCATGTATCCTTTCACCCACCTAGACTATATATACTCCTCCTCCTCCCTCTTATTAGGGTTAGCAAAGGATTAGCTCATTTTAGAGATAGAGCTTTGCCCATCCACTTGATACATACTCATTGGAGACCGAGGCCTCCGTGGAGAAGATCCCAAGTGGATTCAAGACCCCGCAAGGGAAGATCCCCTCGTGGATTCAAGACCCCGTCTTCGGATCAGGAAGAACTATCGCCTCTTGTATCGTCCTTTGTTGTGTTTGAATCTTGTATCACTCTTTATGTTCCTGGATCTAGCACATGTGTGATTGTTCTCGTTGATTTGAGTATTTCCCCTTGTATTTCCTCTCGTGTGTTCGTCGTGTTATTCATGGGATCACGTCCATTTTGTGAAAGATCGGTCTTAGGGTTTCCACCCTACATCATCTTGGTATCATGAGCCAAGGTTGATCACGAATTTAGAGCCCCTAGCCCTTGTTTTCTAGCCTAATTTTGTTGATTTTGTTCCAATTTCGAAAATTCCCCAGAAAAATAGCCCCAATTTTTTTTGTGATTTGTTGGTGTGATGATGTTTTGTTGAGTTTGATCCGTGGATTCTTTGTGTTGCAAGTAGATCTAGCTTTCCTCCAATTTCCCCCATTTCCATCCATCAAATTCGCCCAATTTTGACCAAATTTTGCTTCTCCACCACGAACCCTAGAAGTTCATCCCATGCCTGAAATCGCCCAAGCACCAGACGACTAGCAAGTACCGGACGTCCGATGACCACCGGTCGTCCGACCTGTACCGAACGTCCGACCTGTACCGGACGTCCGACTGAACCTGACAAAACTGAAATTTTTCCTCCAATTTTTTTTCAGCCACAACTACTTCTTCCGCACCACCACTCCGATAACCCCTCATTGCATTTCCACTTATCCACCACTGCTTTCCACAACCACTATCGCTTACCGCTAACAACTCCGAAAATTTTGACACATTTTGGTCATTGAGAATTTGAGTTCAGTTTCTGTTTGCTAGGGTGTTTCGGCTAACTAGGAACGGTTCGGCTTTGACATCACCACCACTCATCGTCGCCGATGACTCGCCATCGACAACGATCACTTCACAATGTTGACACCCTCAACCGTAAGCAAGGACGGTAACTTCGACAACACCTTTGTGTACTCCTTGCAATTGCATTTGATAACCCCATAACCCATTTTGTGTCTCTTTCCCATCGAGACTAGCCATTGAGTATTGCTGGCAACGTTACTTGTGGACATTAGTGATCATCATTCCCATTGCATACATACCATATCATCTTGGTACATACATCTTGATATCACTCTTGTGTCACAAGGTTGTCATCGCATATACACAATTGCTATCTTGGTTCGTGAAGTTTCGCATAAGTGGCCAAAGAAAGAGCTCAAAAGAGAAAGATCCAACAAGCTTTGAAGCAAAAGAGAAAGATAAGCAAAGAGCTTTTAAGCAAGAACCATAGCATCATACTACATTAAGATTGTCATACTCGATCATCTTGGATCATATCACCGGAGCACCATACATATAGCATACTTGGGATAGAAGTCGTTGCATTTTTGCTTTGTAGGTTGTGCACAAGTCTCGTATCCGCCTATTGTGGAATCGTGCTAGTGTCTCTCTAGCGTTGTGCAACTAGAGCATTTTCCGTGGATTCCACATTTTGCGCTCATCCTTGGTTGCACGACCCCATTTATCTATCCGTGTGTGTGTTTCCGTGTGCCACATATTGCTATTGGTCTACTTGTTGCATTTGTGAATTTGCGAATCTTTTTCAACATTATTGAATCTCGCTAACAATTGCATAAATTTTGTGCCACCATCCTCACCAAGATCCACCAAAAGCTTTATTTGTGTAGGTGTGAGAAATTGACGAGACACGGTACCAATTGTGCTATTTCCTTGCTACACTATTGAGTGGTCATTGATCCATTCTCAACATTGGTTAAGGTACATTTGGTATGGTTCTTTCCTTTCTTCCACTCACATATTCGCTTGCAATGATGGATAGGCCAACTACTTCTTCGAACCCACTCTTCATTGAGCAAGATGACGACCTGAACAACTACGTCACCAAGAACCACCCCTTCAGCGTGCAACAAGCTTTGCATCAACAGAATGAAGCATTGAGCGAACGCCTCGATCTACTTGCTACCGACTTGCGACAATCCAAACAACATACAAGAGACTACTTCGACAACAAGCTTGATGCAGAAAGGAGGAGAGCAATGAAAGAATGGATGAGATTCGTGCCTTGTTGGTCAATAGTTCTTCTACCTCTTCATCATACTCAAGACGGAGCCACTCAAGTCGGCATTCTTTGAAATCTTCTTCGGATGCAAGTCCTCCTCGAGTTCGTTTGTATCATCGCCAAGACCATGACGTTCATCAAGCTCCACAAAACCCATTCCATGGCATTGGTTTACAAGGCCGTCTTCATGAACATGAACGCCAATGGCAACAAGCTAATAAGCATCCGGTCCAAGAGCAAGCTCCAATCCGCCAAGATCAACAAGAGCAACAAGATGGTGATGCCCTTCGACAAGAGAAACAACGTCGTGAGGTACAAGCCGTTGAATCCCAACAAGCTCTATGTGCATCAATCCAAGCCGTCCGCGCACGTAACCGGGACAAAGACGAGGCCATCCGCCATGAGCGCCAAGAAGAAGCCGCTCATCGTGAAGAGCTTCAAGAGATGAGAAACCGTGCAAGAATTCCACGTCCTCAACGTCAAGCTAACCAAGCGGAGCATGAGGAGAAAGCAGCTCAAGATCCTCCTCCACGGCAAGAGCGTCCTCAACATCATCATCAACCCCAACACAATGAAGAGCACCGCTATGGCAAGCTCAAGTTCACCATGCCCAAGTTCTCCGGAAGCAACGATCCCAAAGAGTACCTTTCATGGGCATTGAAGGTTGACAAGATCTTTCGTTTGCACAACTATGAAGAAGAAAAGAAGATCGCCATGGCATCTCTTGAGTTCTAAGACTACGTCCTCATTTGGTGGGAACAAGTCATTGAGCGCCGTGCGGCAAGGGGTGAACCACCCATCACAATATGGAATCAAATGAAGGATGTCATGCGAGCGTGCTTTGTGCCAACATACTACAACCGCGACCTCTTCAAGAAGTTACAACTCCTCAAGCAAGGCACAAAGACCGTTGAAGAGTATTACAAGGAAATGGAGATTGCCATGATTCGAGCAAATGTCACAGAAGATGATGACCAAACCATGGCACGTTTCTTGAATGGACTCAATCATCCTATCAAGAAGATCGCCGACTTCCAGACTTACTCAAACCTCATTGAGCTAGTGCATCAAGCTACCAAGGTGGAGCGACAAGTGCAAGATGCCTACAAGTATTCCAAGTTCTCTTCCAAGTCCTATGATTCCGCCTACAATCAAGCTTCAACGACTACGACGCCTCCTTCTGACAAAACCTTCTACAAGCAACGACGACAAGTCAAGCTACAAGAAAACTTCGACATCTTCAAGTTGTCCTCCTACTACAAGCAACTTCAAGCCGAGAGCTTCATCATCATCTACTCCAATCGATGAGACCACCAAGAAGAGTTCCATCAAATGCTTCACATGTGGAGGCCGAGGCCACAAGACATTCGAGTGCACCAACCGGCGCACCATGATTCGAACGACGATGGCACATACGACTCCATGAGTGAAGAGGAAATGGAAGCCCTTGAGCATGTGGACATGTACCGGCAAGTGAATGAAGATGAAGATGACCAAGTCTTTTTTGACAATGCTTCGAGCCCCGCTCTCGTTGTCTCCAAGGTCTTGACGCTTCAACACCAACAAGACGAAGATCAACAACGTCATATCTTCCACACCAAGGCAGGCATCAACAGGCGTTACGTGAAGGTAATCATCGACGGAGGAAGTTGCCACAATTTGGCAAGTGAAGAGCTATGTTCCAAGCTACAATTGGTCAAGATGAAGCATCCTCGCCCTTACAAGGTCCAATGGCTTAGCGACTCCGGCACCATCCAAGTGGAGCACACCGTTCAAGTCTCCTTCAAGATTGGAGCATACGAAGACACCTTGGAGTGTGATGTGGTTCCCATGTCCGTTTGCCATCTCCTACTTGGACGACCATGGCAATTCGACCGAGGCGTCCTCCACAATGGGTGAACCAATCACTATAGCTTCAAGATGAAGGGAAAGGAGTACGTTCTACGACCTATGTCACCCAGTCAAGTGATCGCCGACAAGCAAGCAACCACCCATCATGGAGAGAATAGTGAGAGAGTGAACCAGCAAAAAGAGAGTGAGCGCCACAAGCCAAAATTAAGTGCCTCCAGGATGAGCGACAAGAAAAAGCTAGTGCTATTCGCTACCAAACGTGAGATGAGAGAAGTGTGTGAGAACCCATCAAGTGTTATGCACTATGTCCTATTGTGCAAGGATGAAGCGACAAGGACTAACACCTCTCACCATCTATATTTAGTGTTGTCTTCTCTATTGCAGGAATTCAAGGACGTTTTCCCCGATGAGCTACCTCCGGGACTACCTCCACTATGAGGCATCGAACACCGCATCGACCTCCTACCAGGCGCACTGTTACCAAACAAGGCACCCTACCATGTCAACCCCGACAAAACTAAAGAAATCCAAAGGCAAGTCCAACAACTCATTGACAATGGACATGTACATGAAAGCTTAAGTCCTTGTGTCGTACCGGTTATTCTTGTGCCTAAGAAAGACGGTAGTTTTCGCATGTGTTCCGATTGCCGTCCCATCAATGCTATCACCGTTTGTTATCGATATCCTATTCCTCGCCTTGATGATATGCTAGATGAGATTAGAGGAGCCACCATTTTCTCTAAAATTGATCTTAAAAGTGGCTATTACCAAATCCGCATTCAAGAAGGTGATGAATGGAAAACCGCTTTCAAAACCAAAGTTTGGCTTATATGAATGGCTAGTTATGCCTATGGTTTATCCAAAGCACCCGATACATTTATGCGTGTGATGCACTATGTTCTTCGCCCTTACATTGGCGTATTTGTTGTGGTCTACTTTGACGATATTCTTGTGTTTAGCATGTCTGTAGAAGATCATGTCACCCATCTTAGAACCGTTTTGCAAACTCTAAGAAAAGAGCGCCTTTATGCTAATATGAAAATATCTTTTTGGTGTTGATAAGCTTGTCTTCTTGGGTATTGTTGTGTCATCTAAGGGTGTTCATGTAGATGAAGATAAAATTGATGGTATTAAAACTCGGCCACAACCAACCAACTTGCAACAAGTGCGAAGTTTCCTTGGCTTAGCCAGTTTCTGGCATAGATTCTTTAAGGACTTTAGCACTATTGCATCCCCTTTGCATGCCTTGAGTAAGAAGAATGCACCATTTGTTTGGGGAACATCCCAAGATACCACATTTCATGAGCTTAAGAATTTGCTTACACATGCTCCCTTGCTTGCCTTGCCAATTTTGAATCAAAGTTCATTGCGATGATAGTGGCAATGGTATAGGAGGTGTGTTGATGCAAGAGAAGCGCCCGATTGCTTATTTTAGTGAAAAACTTTCCGGCGCGCAACTCAACTATCACATCTATGACAAAGAGTAGTATGCTCTGGTTCGAGTGTTGCATGTGTGGGAGCATTATCTCCGTCCTCATGAATTTGTCATTCATACCGACCATGAAACTCTTAAGTATCTTAAGGGTCAAACTAAATTGAATAAGCGCCTTGCCAAATGGAGAGAATTTATAGAATCTTTTCCTTATGTCATCAAGTACATTAAGGGTAAAGAAAACGTTTTGGCGAACGCTATTTCCTGCAAATGCATGCTTGTTACTCAACTTGAATTGAATGTCATTAGCTTTGAGCACATAAAAGACTTGTATGCACATGATCCTACTTTTGCTATTCCTTATGCCAAATGTTTGACGCATACATCTTGGGAACACTATTACATCAAAGATGATTATCTTATGAGAGCTAACAAACTTTGTATCCCCGAGTCTTCTCTTTGTTTGTTACTTTTGCAAGAATCTCATGGAGGAGGACTTATGGGACACTTTGGATGCGACAAGACATTCGCTACGCTCTCCAAGAACTAATTTTGGCCCAAGATGTTCCACGACATCTCTCGCTACACCAACCGATGCTCTACATGTCACAAAGCTAAGTCTAAAGCTCAATCCCATGGTCTCTATATGCCACTTCCTATTCCATATCACCCATGGGAAGATATTAGTATGGACTTTGTACTTGGTTTGCCTAGAACTCGAAATGGAAAGGATTCCGTCTTTGTTGTTGTGGACCGTTTCTCTAAGATGGCACATTTTATCCCATGCAACAAGATAGACGATGCTTCACATGTTGCCAATCTCTTTTGTAGGGAAATCTTGCGTCTACATGGAGTGCCAAAGACTATTGTTTCGGATCGCGACGTCAAGTTCCTAAGCTAATTTTGGAATACGCTATGCGCCAAGCTCGGAATCAAGCTCCTATTCTCTTCGGCATACCATCCACAAACCGATGGCCAAACAGAGGTCACGAACCGGACGCTAACTACTCTCCTATGTGTGTTGATCAAGCAGAAACATCAAGGAGTGGGAGGAGTGTTTACCCATGGCCAAATACGCCTACAACCGTGCAAGACATTCGACTACCGGCAAGTCCCCGTTCGAGGTCGTCTATGGCTTCAACCCGTTGTCCCCATTGGACATTCTACCACTACCACTACAAGAGTGCATCAATGTGGACGCGAGTGCACGAGCGAGCTATCTCAAGAAGGTGCATGAAGATACAAG